>CAWTZC010000170.1:8377500-9577500 GCA_963919715.1 Microtus obscurus | reverse complement strand
CACCAGCATTAAAACACTTGCTTAGTAAGAGGCAGCTGCAGAAGTGAAGGCCCTGCTTGAATTTCTCAGTCTCAGTCCTGCCAGCCATGAACTTTATAGTGAATAGTTTGTTTCAGAAACTGGGACTGTCTCTTATGTCAGACTCTGACCTATCTGACTCTATAGATTTCCTGTGGCCATAGGACCACTGGTTACTGCCCACCTTGGTTTTTTTCTTTTTTTTGCTTGTTTGTTTATTTGTTTGGGTTGCTGTTGTTGTTTTTTTAAATTAAGCCAAGCCTCCCACTGCCTGAAGCTTTATGTGTCAGAACCTGGCCCTATTCCCCTTTGGGACATCCTCCTGCAGCAGTTTTCTGCCCTGGGACTGAGGCAGGCTTACCATGAATCGTCGTTGTTATTTGCTTTCAAATCCTCAAGGTAGCTTTCTCTTTTATAATAC
The DNA here is from genome assembly GCA_963919715.1 of Microtus obscurus. Taxonomy (NCBI): domain Eukaryota; kingdom Metazoa; phylum Chordata; class Mammalia; order Rodentia; family Cricetidae; genus Microtus; species Microtus obscurus. Next base: position 9,577,061 of record CAWTZC010000170.1, on the reverse strand, counting down.
TATTCATGTATTGTTTGGCTAATATATATTGTGTATGTGTGTATAATTGTTTTGATCCTTCCTGGTGCACTTCCCTTCCCATGCTCTCTTCCTACAATTCCCCTCCATAGACACACAAGAGTCTTCCGGTTGACTTGCATACTACATTTATTTCATTATCCAGGCTTTTCTATCTTTTCTTCTGACTTTTGAGTTCTTCTACTTCTCTCATGGTTCTATTTCACGTCCATGTGCTACACACACACACATACACACACACATATACATGTTTATACATGCATACATAAATTTCAGGTAGCTCAGTCTTGAACAGTAGATTTTCAAGAACACTACTGGATATAAAAGTTCAGGACTTGGGAAAAGACAATATGGTTCTCCTCCTAACCCTTGGCCAATTCTACTACAAGTGTTACTGTCTCATCAAAATCTGCATCTGGATTGCAGTTTTGGGAGATTTATGGTGCTGAGAGGTAGGTAAGAGTGCCAGCCTCTTTCACTGGCTGCTTGCATCACCCTTCAGATGATGTTTGTAAGCCCCTTCCACTTTTCTGCAATGTGCTTTCTGACGCATCATGTTGTCTCTCTGTGCCTTCAGTCCGATTACCCTCATTGTGATTTCTGACACTCATTTAATTTTTTTCTTTCAATAGACTCAATTATCATTTTATTGTCATCTCTTTCAGACTCATTTGGAGGTCACATCTAATCACTGATCTTCAGTAGGGTATTTGAAGAAAGTTATTACATTTAAAAGAGGCCCTAATTCAATCTTACAAGTGTTTGAAGTAGACTACATAGACACAGGGAGATGAAAACAGATACCTGCATGACAAAGCAGGTCTGAGCACAATATTGCCCTTATTTCGATCTTGAACTTCAGGTCTCCAATGCTATATGAAAATAACATTCTCTTGCTTAAGGCAGCAACAGTCTACACTAAAATGGAGGTAGGCATAATGAACTAATGGAAAACCTATGATGAGGTTTGAGCATGATGAAATTTTGCTTTTGTGGTCATCCCTTAAACACCTGTGACAATAACAATAAAATACCAACTAATTCCCATTAAAGGGAATCCTCATCAGTAATCTTTAAAATTATTGAGGTCAAGGAGAAGAAGAGGAAGAGGAAAATGAAGAAGAAAGAAAAGATCAAGGAAACATTCATAGCCAAAAGAATGGTGATAATCAAATAACACCTTGGTTAAGATTCTGGAAATCTATGCAAACAGTGGACAATAGTTTATAATAATGTATCACTGTTTGTTAGTGATTATAAATAAATGTACCATACCTATGTAAGTTATCAAACACAAGAAAATAGTATTTGAAACATATGAGAATATACTTGCTATGCAAATTTTTATAAATCTAAAACTTTGTTAATATGAGTATTATTTTTAAATAAGGCAAAGGTATTGATCTCAATTATAAAACATCTATGTATAATGAGAGAAACATAGTTTAACCCTATACATAGAATCCTAAATCTCCTTTGGAATATCCTCATGCTATTTTGCCTTACTTCTTTTGTAAGTCTTTTCTTTATATAATTTTCATTATTCTAGAAATATATTAGCTTCAGATTACATTTCAATTGAATTTTAAATATGGTATTGTACATAAAATGACATTTTAAAATGTTGTTTTAAGTGACACAATAGTTACAAAGAAATATGAGATTACATGAAGAAATTCTTGTAGGAAATACACAATGACATATTTAGGACAAAAGTGATGTGATAGATACAGCACACTTTCAGGATATTTTTGAATACATTTAAAAATAAATTGTTGAATAATACATGCACTGAAAAATGCAAACAACTGATGATTCTATTTGAAAGAAAAGTGAGTTTTCTTCATCTTTTTTTTCTAATCCATTGTGAGTAAAAATTCAGAGAAAATAAGAATAAATAATTTAATTAAACAATTTGATTCTGAAGACCTAGGATTCCCAAGCATTTTGCTACATGTACAATATGGCATGTTAATTTGTGAACTATGCATTGGAAATATTTGTAAGCACTCTTTCCCTTAATTAAACAAACTGATTCCGAAAACCTAGGATTTTAAACATTTAAACAATTTAAACATTAAGCATGTTATAAAATTGCATGACTGTTGGTGAATTATGGGTTGGAATTATGTGGAAACACTCTTTTCCTCTCTGCTTCAACCTCTGTTGCTATGCATGTGTGCTCCTGAACTTCTAAAGAGATATGGCCCATAGGCGTCACAACTGGGTAGAACTCGTATAGGATTACCCTCAATATGCTGTGAGTACCACTGGTTAATAAAGAAGCTGCTTTGGGCCTATAGCAGAGCAGAATATAGTCAGACTGAAGGAAATAGAGAGAGAGAGAGAGAGAGAGAGAGAGAGAGAGAGAGAGAGAGAGAGAGAGAGAGTAGGGAGAATCAGGGAAATGCCATGTAGCTGCTATAGGAGAAAGATGCCTGCTGGAACCTTGCTGGTAGACCACTACCTTGTCGTGATGCACAGATTAATAAAAATGAGTTAATTTAAGATATGAATCTAACTAGAAAAATGCCCAAGCAATTGGCCAAGCAGTGATTTAATCAATACAGTTTCTGTGTATTTATCTCAGGTCTGGGAGGCTGGAAAGGAACAAGCAATCTCCTCCAACTTTGAACTACTGCTTTCCTCCTTTGGCAGCTTACATAGTAACTTTGGGTCAGATCCATCTTAATTCCTCTGATGTGTGCATCTGAAGTGTGTTCCTTTAACAGTAGGAACTGACCTTCAACTTCAAGTAGGCAAGCAAGAGCAACAGAAATATCTTAGATTGTTTATGTATTCTCTTAAATATCCCTGACCAACATTTTGAAAGAATGCTTGGCATACTTGATATCAAGATTTTTGTTAGATAGTCTACGTCTAATTGGTAGGACATTATCTTTCAAGATATTCATAAATCTGCTGTTGTGGTACTTGCATCTTGGTAGTCACTAACAACCATCTAATGGGGCTTAGGACCCACTCAATGGAAGGAATATCATTTCTTGTACTGGAAACCTAACCAATCACCCATGGATAGTTAAATGGTAAATCCTAGAAGAGAAACGTTTACTGCCACTCTCCTAAAGCCATGTGACTTCTAACTTCATTTACTACTTATCCTTATCCTCACAGATAACTGCAGCCCTAACTAACCCTTCATTAGAAATGCTTCTTTCTGCATCAGACAGACCGTCTCACAAATGCACAACTAGTCAAAATGCGGAAAACAAATGACTATAGAGTACCCAGGCCCAGCTCGTATATCTACAGCACAACTCCTAGACCTAAAGCTCAGGAAACATTGTGGAAGAGAGAGCATCAAGACAGTGGGAGGCAGAGGAGCAGGAAATCTGTTGTGCGGTCATTTATTCTAGATACAACTAGGAAACCACACTCATTGACTCCCCACCAGACCTGAACAGTGACCTTCCGGTTGACACGCCAATGTGAATAGAGAAATCTCCTGAGATTTCTCCACACTGAGATGAAGAACTATAGGTAATTAAGGACTGAAGAGAGAAGGAGATTAAGTCTTCCTCAAAAATGAGGACCCAAATTGACTACCCAATATTCAATAGTTAGCCTTAACAATACATATACACAAGCCACACTCAATTGGCTCAGTAGGTTATACTTAGGTATTTATTGATATTAGTGTGTCTGTGTATTTGTGTGTGTGTATGTGTGTGTGTGTAAATAACAATTAAAGAAAAAAGACCAGGAATTGTGGAGTAATATTGGGATCTTGGAGAGATAGAAGTAGAAATAAGGAAAGATGATGTAATTATATTTTAATTTAAAAAAGTTTAGAAATAAACAGAAATGCGTTGAAAAACATTAATTTGACACAGCTATCTGAGTTAGGAGTGGGAGCACTTGGAAACCACTTGGGCACTGGAAAAGGGAATACTCATCAAATTACCTGATCACAAAAGGCCATGAGCTGGAATATAAAATTATCTGTTCCGCCAATCTCATTTATTAGATAAACAATTTAAAAATATCAATTTCTTAAAAAAGTGTCTAGCCCTTTTGGAATACCCTGCCGTATTACTTTTCTTTATTTTCTTTCATACAATCCTCTCTATATAAGATTTTTATTATCCCAAGGAACTATTAATTATGCAAACATTAAAATAGTAAGGGACAGAATAGAAACTTCAAAACGTGAAGCCCTCAGCTAGTGATACAGTTTTGAGAATTTAATTGGAATTTAATTTTAGTTCTTTTTGAAACTTTGACTGAAGTGCATGGCTGTTTTGAAGTAGTACAATCTAGAAGGTATCTTGTTTGTGGAATGTGCAGTGCCCTGTAAATACATACATGGAATGTTCTGATTTATGATGGGATATCCCATTTCCTTAATGATTATGAGATAGATATGAGACACCACCTTTAATGGTTGAGTTGTGTAAAATTACCACACTCATCTGGATGTTTCCTTACACTGAATGCTCTTGCCTACTCACAAAGTTTACAATTGCTGAATGACTTCCCGAATCATGCTGGCCATTATCTGTGTGGAGACAAACTCTTATTTGATCTCATTAGTTGCATGTACTTAATTTCTGAGGTAAAACACAAAACATTTAAATTAAACATGACAGTTTCTTTGGTTGTCTTTCCCTAGTCTACCCTGCAGAGCTGCACATCTGCAGCCCTCAGAAGCCTCCCCTCAGCCTGAGCATCACTGTTTTTGCTTTTATTTCCCTTGTTCCACCTCCTTTCTGAGTGTTTTCAAATTTCTGAGTAACAACATTCTGAATGTTCTGACTGATAGAATAAAATCTCAAATTATTGCCTAGGCAGTTAGGATGGTGTTTAAAGTAGCCGTGAGATTATGCTATGTGCCTCCCTCTGCATTTATGCTGTATCTCTCTTGACCTTTAAAGCAACCAATGTCATTCAGATTCCTTGACATATGAATCGCTGCTAGTTTTTAGCTCATCTGACAGCTTGCTGCCTGCTTCTCTGGTATATTTAGACAAATCTCCCTTCTTCTTTCTGAACATATTTATATGTGTTTTTCAAAATTTCCCTTTCTGCACCTTCTGTCCAAGAATTACATGTTTTTTCCCAGAGATGTATAAATATTATATGTGACAAAGTATGTGGGAATACAGCAGTGTTAACTCAGAGGTTTCTTTACAAGGCTTCTTTTTACAAAGCCCGGTATTATTTCTCAACTGCTTCCTGTCACGGACGTATGGCAACGTGATAAACTGATCACTCTACCACACAGCCACCCATCTTGCCTCCTCTTGGTTTTTAAAGTGCATCCTCCATTTTAATGAAAAGTACACTTCTCCTAATCAATTATTTCATATTAAGATCCAATTCTCATTCCAGAAATATATTACTTTGTAAGAATGTATCATAGAGATACTATGGAGCAATGGTTAAACAGTTAGTTCAGTATGATAGAATTCTCCTGAATAGGTGGTTGTGATGCTAGTATGACCTCATAATTTCACTTAAATTTAAGTGATACAGTTCAGATAGGTATATTTCTGGAGTATAGTATATTTATATTTGAAACATTTTTGAAAATTAAAGCTTCTGGAAGTCTCCTCTTTGTTTACTCAAGTCTTTTCTTGATTACTGCTCCGTTCATCTGCAGCTGAATATCCCTCTCATGCCCTGTCCTGTGGTCTTGTATTTTTTGCATTGCTAAGGCTGTTCATTCTCTGTACTAGTAAGCATTGTGCTCTGACTCATTTGTGGTCCATAGCAATGTCCCTGCATGTAGTTAGATTAGTGTTAGCTACATCACGTTTATTTACTTCATTATGCCACTTAAGTAGCTTGCTTTTCTTATAGAAATTGAAGGGTAAAGTAATTTAAATCTACACCACTGGTATTATCTTTTCCTTAATGAGTCTGTATCTTTCTTTTTGATTCACAAAGTAAAAATAATTCTGAAATCTATAAAACAATAGACACTGCTGTCTTTATAAAGTTAGCCAATAATATAACAGCAAGACACACCATTTTGTCCTGAGTATCACAGAGAGGGCTCATAAAATAGCTTTCCATCATTTACAATGCAGTTTCTCATTTACCTGAAGAGAGACTGACAAGTATACATGAAAGATCACCAACAACACACCAGGGCCCACATTACGAGTTACCTCAGGCTCCAATGGAGAACATTGTTTCCCCTAAACTCATTCCTCTATCCACAAAATTTGACTTAGCAGGACTTATATATGTTTCTTCCTCTAGCATGTTAGCAATTAGAGGCCAGTAGCTCTGGGAATATTATTTTTTAAATCTTAGCTGCTCAATAAAATGTTTATTGAATTACTAAAGAATCTATTTTTCAATTACAAAGTTTTGCTGAACGCAAAGCTCACATTTCTTCATTATAGTTGTATTTCATATGCATATTTTAACCTTTAGCATGTTTGTGGTTCACAATTTTTGCTTCACACGTTTGTTTAAGCTTCTTATTTTTTATTTTCCGGCTAGTTTATTGGTACTTTTTCCTTCTTTAGGTATCCATGGCATATTGTCTCTCTCGCCGTTGTGGTGATTTATTCTCTCTTGTATAATATCCTTCTCACCTTTGTTTTTAAAGTTAAACCATCTGGGTAAGCGATTGGGATTCTCTCACTGTCTCTTTTCTATATTTCACTTAGAACAAGAAAACAATTTATAGCAACGAACTCAGAATATTCTTTTATTGAGGATTCAATGTGCAGGGCTTGTGGAATAAACATGTGCCTTGACTAGTTTGCTTTACAAAGGGAGGAAACCCATGGGCTACTGAAGTGTGCTTTCTTGGCCTAACAGTGGTCCAGAAAACACATTGTGAGATGAAAGGTGGAGGAAAACTTCTGATTTATTCTCTTTAATTCTTTATAATATGGAAAGCATTTACCTAAGTCCCAGGTTTGACAAAGCAAGCTCTCATTGGTAAGGTAGGAAAAGTGAATTTAATAACAGGAAAATAAAATCGCTTTTAATTTTCACTTTCATAGATAAATGAAGTTATTCCATTGGTGCAAACATAATGAATAATGACACCTTCCAGTCACTGAAACCTGAATAAAGCAAACAAAAACAGTCTTGTGGAGTACTATATAGTGGTTATATCTCTCACCAATATCTCCTCATTTTTATCTATTTTGTAAGGACAAAATAAGATGTGTTGTGCATTCGTTATGTAAATAAGGTAAAGAATAAAATGTATCAGATAGCATTATCAGCTACAGCTGAGGCATAGTATTGAAATAGACATCACACTTGAAGTTTACAAGCTAAAAATTCTTCCCTCCATCACTTTCTGGAACCTGGTGACTGGAGAGTCTCCACCTTCAAGTCAGACCTCTGTTTTCAGCATTCTTTTGCCACAAGCATGTCCACTGCTGAGGACTCTGCTAATAGTCACTAATGTTACATTTGCCCAGAAAGCAATTCTCTTCACGGAAAAAGTTCACTTCCAAAACACTTCAGGTAATAAATTTAATCAATATTTTTAATTTGAATAAATTTTCCCTGACAAAGATTTGGCATTGGCCATTTCACAAACACTTAACCGGTTATGAGACAAATCTAAAACGAAATAGGTGCTGACACGCCGCTCCCTCTCGCCATTTACCTGCTTGACTTTAATTGACCTCCGTCTCTACATCGATTTGTGTCCCAATCAGCTTTCAAGTCACCTTTCACATCGCTTTCGCTCTGTCTACTTCTGTCTTGGACACTTAAAAAAAGTCATTTTGCATGAGTCAATTGCCGCCCTCAGTTAAATGCTCTCAAATGAGACAGACCTATGCCCCTAGTCATCATTGTGTTAGCCACAATAGAAATAGAAAAAAAAACAACTGCAATATCACCAACATATTATTAAATAAAATATTACGGTCTATATATAAAGCAGAGTATCACTAAACCTTAAAAAAGATCAAAATTCTACTATTTGGTGTTATAAATCTTGAAGCCAGTATGCTAAATGAATTAACGCAGTCTTAGAAAGGTAGATGAACATACCTGGGAGTAACCTAGAGAGCATCTTTCATCTGTGGATTCTGCTTCAGGATCTTACCTTGAGTTCCCAACAACTGACTACTCTCACCTTCTATGTCCTTCTCACCCTTGACTACTCTACCTCATCCCCACAAATATATCTTACATGTTAATGTCTATTGATTTAGTTTTATGACCCACAAAGATTAACAAAGACCGTTTTAACCATGGATTTGGAACTATCCATTTGAGCACAGTGAGCTAAGCAGGGTATGTGAAACTCAAGAGCAAGATACCCTCTCTCCCAGTCTACCAATACCCAATAGTTCAAAGGTAAAAGGTAGAGCCTGTGAACCACACCTCCTTCCCCTGCCTGACTGATGATTGGGTTAGCTTTTTTGGGATGCCACTTCCCCTGGCTGACTGATGACTCGGTTAGCCTTCTTGGAATCTCAGTGCAGGTAACTACATTTGATGTGAATTAATGACTACAGTAGTTAATCGAGGTAAAGAATTATGTTCTGTGACCCTTGGCCTTATTTTGGAGCTCCTAGATACTCTCTACCCTTCTCTACTTTGCTGTTTCCTGAAACTTACCAAGGGTGTTATACCTATTTTGTTTAGGGCTGTACACAAACATCTGTAGCTCAACTTGGACATACATAAATCTTTATGTTCAGCATTGTCCAACATAAGGAAAAGCTTCTCTGATTATGTCTAGAATTGTGTTTGACTCCAGGCACAAGCATAGGTATACAGAAGATGTTCGGTGGTATGCCTGTTTAGTTAACCATCAGAAATAAACTCCCTGCATGTCCTACCTCCTCCACTTTTATGTCATTCTGCAAATAGCAAACATCAGGAGAGAACACCTGATCATGGCTGCTTTATCTGGGGAATAGGGAATGTCAGTCAGAGAGCAGCAAAGGAGGTCTGCTCTGCCATGAATAACATGAACTGTGTTTAATTGGAGGTGACACATGCAGATTTTCGCCATAATAAAATACATTTACATTGTAATTACAATAGCTCCTTATATAATCAAACTTTTCTGGTTACCTTCTATTACTTTCCAAATCAAAAAAAAAGAAAAAAATCATGTTTTCTCCAAAATTCTACATATGAGGTTTGATGTATTAAAAAATTCCAAATATTTTTCTACTATTTCTAATACTAAGAAAGATATCTCCAATATTAGTCATTTTGCTCTTTTGATGAATGCTATATTTAAATTCAAAGTGACATGTGCAGAAGTATAGAAGGCCTTCTCATTATTATGACTGATGGTCTGTTTTGTGATTTGTCATAATAGAAATTTAATGTATATAGGTCAGATTTGCACCATTTTAATGAATTATCCAAATAATGAACATAAAGAAACCAAGTTTTGTAGAGCTCCACAGTTTGGGAAGATTCCAGCTCATGGTCGGGTGGGTACTAATGCTTTGACCTCTGGTAGGTATCCTCATGGTAAAAGTGGAGACTACATGACAGAATGGTGTTCTATCCATGATCGGGAAACAAAAGAGAAATAAAAGAGGAACATGGTCACTCGTTCTCCTTTGTGATGTATACTCGGTAACATAAGGGCTATCCAAACAGTGTCTCATATAAAAAGTCTACATCCCTTAACAAAAACATCCCAGAGACCAGCTTTTTTAAATATATACTTTCGGGATGCATTTGACATCCAAACCATAATCTGACAAAGCAAGTAAAGTTTCATCCTATTTTCTTTTTTCAAATTCACTGAAGGAATTAAGCTAAAAATAAACTTTCTGCAATCATTTGATGTTCAAGGACTTTTTGTGTAGTCAGAATTTTAAACAGATATGTACTGCTTTGTCTTCATTTCTCTTCTGACGGTGACTAGATTTATCAGCTTGCCAAACCTAAAGTCATTTGTGAAGAGCGAACCTCAGTTAAGGAATTGCTTCTATCATATTGGTTGATAGGTAAGGCTGTGGGAAATTTTCTTCATTAATGTTTAATGTGAGAGGGTACAGCCCAATGTGGTTGGTGACATCCCTAGGTATGTGGTTTTGGACTGTGAGTGAAGGCAGGCTGAGCCAGCCATGGGAAATAATTCAGAGAAATAATCTTCCGGTCTTGTTTTTAGGTTCTTGCAATTTTTTTTGAGTTCCTGCCATAGATTCCATCAATGAAGAACAGTGACACAGACATGCCAGAAAAATAACTCCTTTCCTAACCAAGCTGCCTTTGTCATGGCGCTTACCACAGCAATAGAGAGAGAACTAAGAAATGTAGAGCCCTACCCTTGGATGATATCTTTTCGTGATGAGAGTCTGCTGCAGAGTACTGTACCGAGGTGCTCCTATATCTTCATCAGCATCTCACAGTGGGCACTTGTGTAGGTCCACATGTGAAGCAGCTCGGCTGGTGAAAAGGGACATCACTGTGGCCCAGCTTCCAGCTCAGTCATTCCCCCGTGTTCTCTACTGCACACTCTGTACCACTTGACTTTCGGGATATTTTGTGTATTCTCCCATATGTTCAGCTGTATTTCTGGGGCACTTGCGAATGAGCTGATCCATGCAAATGTGGTAGGCCTTTGAATTTATACATAATGCAGTGTTGTCAAGTATAAAAGAAGCAGCTAAATACAACTTCTGCCAAAAAAAATATTAGACACGCTTATCAACTGGCAAGTGCTAAACTCTATTAAACTTGGACAATTTTTTAAAAAGAAAGTTTAGTCATTTTAAAAGGCTCACACAATGATTTGCTCCAGTGACTATGGTCCTATGAAATGAAACTGTCATGAGAATAGAATAATATACAAATGCTACAAGATTTCATAGGTCAACTTCTCCTTCATGTCTGAAAGGGCAAAAAGAGCAGACAGGATTCAAGAACCCAACAGCCATTTAACTTATAGAATCTATACTCAGACTATGTCTTACAGATGGCTTCTAGTAGGCTGTTGTTGACTACAACAATCTAAGGCAGACATCTTTAGGAAAGAGTTGCCACTATTTATTTACAATCGCTTTTTTGATCTTGCATCTCTTTTGCCTGCTTCCTTTGAGAGACAAATTCCCTACTTGTTTTCTGTTTCAAGAACACCACGAGAATGACTAGGGTTATTTCACTTGAACTTCTGCTTTTCATACCATGGCTTCTCATATTTTTCAGTTTCCAGAAAATCAACAATAATATTTCTTTAATAGCATCCTCAATTTATCTTGCTCACTGATAGTTCATTCAGGACAGATTTAATTCTGATGTCATCCCTTCCTCTTTATTCTAATACACTGAATTCTTCAGAAGAACTCTGTGCTTTGCTTTAATACATTTCTAAGTAGGATCCAAAGACATATTGTATTAAGGTTTATTTACATTTATGAGGTTTAAATCCCATGAAAACTTGCAAAATTAAATTCTATCAAAATGTAAAATTGGGAATATACTGAGATTTCAATGGTCTTTAACATATGCCACTAGTTTATCCATCTAAAAACTTAATTGACTGTAGGTGCATAATACATTACTGTTCATAGTCACATTTCATAATACATTACTGTTCATAGTCATATTTCATAATACATTACTGTTGATAGTCACATTTCATAATACATTACTGTTCATAGTCACATTTCACAGTCAATTCATAGAAATTCACCTAAGAGAAATTTGTTGTTCAGAAGGTACCCAGAGTGCATTAGATACCAGGTGACTAGTGGCATATGCAGTTATTGGTGCTTATAAGTTTCTAAGTGAAGTACACAAAATATCAGTGCCCTAAGAAAGCATTTTGCAATGAAAGCATAGTAGGCAAGGAGGGTAAATATGAAACCACATAGTTCTATCAGAGGTTATATGCCCTTTCCCAACACTTAGAAAAGATGAGAACACAGGAAGAGTGACAGTTAGGAGCCTGGTCTAAATAATGTAATTAATACAAACCTTGAAAATATCATTGTTTTTAGGCAAAGAAAACTCTAATTTATAGCAGAATGGTGCTTACTTTTTTACAGTTAAATAATAAATGAGCAGGCCTAAAAGTTATGGAAAGTTAATTGCAAGAAGTTCCATACAAACTCTAATACACACTGCAAAAGTTTAAGCAGCATACTGGTAAGCAATTACAGGATATAAAGCTGCCAAAACAGATCAAGTATTCTAATTCCAGGTATGTTGCACTATAAAAAAAGCAAATGATACATTTAAACTGACTTTATCCATCACTACATTAAGTGTTAAAGTTCAAAAAACCTCAACGATGCCTGTCAAATCTGATGAAAAATCAGAATGATCTTTGTGTGTGATCAAACCACATCCAAAATAGACAATTAAATGGAAGACCTGGTAAATAGCAAGCATCCTACAGGTCAAGAGACTAGACTGACGTCACCAAGACATGACCAAACACAAAGGGAGTAAAGTAGGAAAAAAAGAGGATTTTAAAAATGTGTTACACAAAGGATTGATTTCCCTGAAACAGTAACTTTGAATTTGCATGTATCTGAAACTAACATTTCAAATTACATAGATTAAGACACTGTTTATATACGTATTACGAATCATGAAGCCACTGAAAAGCCTAAGGCAAACCACATTGAAAATAGCAGATAGAAAGCGATTGAGTAATGTGACCAATTGTAACTCAAACTTTATAGGCAATGAGGGTATATAAATTTTTTCAATATGACTTCATGTCATATTGAAAAGGTTTGTGATAGTTATGGAAAATAAGTATCACGTTGAGGACTTTTTAAACTTTCTATAAACTAAGGTTGATCTCTGATATTTTCATACATGTTTACAATGCATGTTTTTTACAAGTACCATGCATGTTCTTTTTTCTTCATCTTTTCCCTCCCTGCAAAGCTTTTTCACATTCATTTCTGTTCATTTTCTTTTGCAAGGCACTGAGGTTAACCAATTTGATGACACATGTGCCCATGGGTTTGGTTTTTCCCACTGAAGCCTGGTAGACTCAGCAGTGGAAACACAAGCAAATACAAGAATGCCTCTGCCTCATAGGATCTATCAGTCGTCAACAGCTCAGCAGTAACTAGCAGCACTCCGTGGGCCTCCATTCCCAGTCCTCCAATGAATGAAATTTGAAATTTATGCCCTGGCAATGCTGAAGCATGCATGGGCAGTCTGTATATGGCAGTTCTGTTGCACTTGTTCATATGGGTTTTCATGATCCAAGTTGACGATGATGACTGAACAGTTCTCTTCCTCAAGAAGGCATCAGACCTCATTATAGATGGTTGTGAAGATTGCGTGGTTGCTGGGAATTGAACTCAGGACATTCAGAAGAACAGGCAGTGTTCTTAACCACTGAGCCATCTCTCCAGCCCCATAGCCATGAATTACTGACCAGTCCTACAGTTTTGTCCTGGTCTAGTGTCAGTAACCACAGCTGTTGTGATTCCATATTTACAATGGTATATTATGGCTAGAAGATCCCATTTCACAGCCATTATTTCTGTCTTATGGCTCTTAAATTTTTCTTGTCTCCTATTCTGCTTAGAAAGGAACTTATATGCCGTGTGTGTGTGTGTGTGTGTGTGTGTGTGTGTGTGTGTGTGTGTGTATTTACATATGCCTTATTTGGGAGTGGATTCTTAACTGTCATGTTTCTCAGCTCCAGACTCTGAATTTACCCCTGTTGACTTCAGATAGCAGCCCCTCCCCCCAATAGAGGCTTGGAGTATCACTTGTTTATGGATAGAAACAGAGATCCTCTGAAGGCAATCTGATGTTATGTCAGTTCAGTTAACAACAGTAGTAAGGACCTGGTTTTGTCTGTCACCATCTGAGGAGTGGGTTATGGGCCAGTCTTATAGTATAAGGCATGGATTCCCCTCTGTGCAAAAGCCCCAGATCCAATCCGAGGGAGGTCTGATTCGTGGCATCATTGCATAGATGTGTCCATCTTACCTAGAAATTATAATTTTCAGATTAATATATTTTCATTTCATTGACCTGTAGTAACAGTTCTCTAAAGAGCATCTAGAAGTTAATTACCTGAATAATTCTACTAACAATATCCATCTGATCTTCTAAGTAAACAATTCAATTTTGGTTCAGTACAACTTGTTTTTCTAACCATTAGGAGATAACTGTTTGGTATTAAAATGAAATCCTTCTTCTATGCAACTGTGTTTAAATGCATTTACTAATGTGTACATAGTTACAAGTATACATCATCTTCCAGGTCATGTCAGTGACAGTTTCCTGCAAATCAGAGCATCACCTTCCATGAGAGCAGAAGTTTCAAACACAAAATAACTTAGTTATTTATATAGATTTTGTGTTTTATTGATGTTAATGTTACTTTATCAATTGACTCTAACTTATCTATAAAGATAAGCAAAACTGCATATTAATAGCATGCATGTAAACTTTAAGTACATATGTACAATGTAGGAAACAATATTTTCAGATCTTCATATAATTGTATCAACCAAAACATATGTAATAAGAAATTTATGAGGTTCTCTTAGCCTATAGTGTGCATGTATTTCAAAATAAAATTAATTATTTCCCTTAGAGCTCTCTCCCAACACTTTAACCAATATAGATCACAAGGGCCCCTGGTCCCATGGCTGTGGTTCAGTGTTGCTTGATGTTGTCACAACACTTCCTTATCTGGCTCAATGTGCTGCTTTAAATCTATGGCTTTCCTCACCAAAATGCTTTTTCTCAATAATTCCCAGGTATGATGGTATATCCCTGTAATTTCAGCACTCAGACAGTGGAGGCAAGAGGATCACAGGTTCAAAGCTAGTAAGAGATAATTAACATACAAATCCCATCAAAAACAAGCAAAGTGAAACAAACACAATGAACAAAACTAGAAGGTACATGTAACACAAGCTAGCATTTTCCATTCTCTGCCAGTGGCAATTCACATTTTTTAAAAAAAAAATGGTGGATACTTGATTTTTTACTGCTGGAAACAAGTGCCTTGCCCTTAAAAGAATTAATATTTCAGTTCTTAGAACTATTCCAGCATTGTTCAATAAAATGTCAATGTCTTGTCACTCCCATGCTTTTATTGAAAGCAAATTTCAAATGTGTTTTCCCAAAGGCAAGGACTGTTATCATTTAAAGGCTGATTTAAACCCTATCCATGCAGCTGATCTCTGAGGCATGGGCAGATGTTTTCCTGGTGTGCTTGGAAAATGCCTACAGACAGATAAAAGGACGGAGCACGAGATGAAGCTTCAGATCTAGCTATCTTGCCTCATGAGATACACAGAGAAAAGAAGCCTGAAAATCTGCAACTTATTTTTGCTCCTATTGCTATGGCTGATGACTATCGGTGCATTCACTGAGAAGTTTCATTTATCAGGGGAAAATGTACAGAGCTCCATCTTGTAGTTAACCACCATATTAGAATAGATTGTTTCTATACAATCCTGAGAAAACAATCCGAAACAAGTTCATAAATGTGTTTCTACTTCTGGGTTTTTAATTAATATCTCTATACTATATGAATGAAGTAAAGACATTGTTGTTTAAAATTAACTATTTAAAATGATGGTTGGAAGAGTATTATTCACAAATAAATACAAATACTCACAAAAGTAAATGATAATATACTACTTCTTTTATTGTGATTTTTATAAGCAACTCACAAAACAGCTCGCATTGGTATCTTTTTGTTTAGTTCTAGGCATATTATGATGCATAAGAAATAAGGGTAGAATATCATTTTAATTAGTATTGGCTCTTTTCTGTAGTGGTTTCCTTATGTTGCAAAGAGAAGTTACTTCAGTCAAGGGTACTACAGAAAATCATCATCAATCATAATGCAAAATTATAAAATCCTGTTCAATAGATACATCTACATAATCCTGTTCCAGTAACACACCTGCATAATACTCCCACATCCCTGTTTTAATAGACAAATCTGCATGTCTATTCTAATAGTCACATCTGCATAATACTTCCACATTTAAGATTCAGGGAACACTGCAAAAGAATGGGTGTGACAATGATAAAAGCCAGAGGAACAAGGTGATTGCTCTAAGATTGTGTCTCTTAGTATCATCAAAAGTCATACCCATATATTCTCTTCAACATGACTGCCCAAAGGTGAGGTGATTAAGGACACTAACAAAAATTTCACGGCGAGCATCTCAGAAGGTCCCAACCCTACACAAAGAACTATAGGCAATTGAGTGAAGCTGGGAATGGGAGACAGGATCCTCCCTAGGGAAGAGCAGGCCTTTGGATGTCCAGTGGCAAAGAGTTTTGAAAACATGAATATAAGTGACATTTATGAACTCATCAGGTAAATTTAGGAATATGTTTGTGTATGAAAACACATATATGAATGCAGTAACATTGAAAAAATAGGATATGGATTTGAAGGACAGTGGGGAGAAGTATATGGGAGTATATAAGAAAAAAGGGAAGAGGAAAATGTAATTAAATTACAATTTCATAAATAAACAACTACAACAAAAAGAATGTTAGAAAAGGAGTAATATTGGTAGTTTAAACAATGCAAAAGGTAAGATCGAATTTAATCCTTTTTAGGTCAATATTAACTTTTTTTCAATATTTCATCACCTGTCTAGGAATGGAGATTGTGATAAAGCATTTTTCTATGGAAATTTATACAGGTTGGTCACAAATATTTCTTAAACATAACACTAAACATTTGTAAATTTTATAAGACATGGTGTCATAAGATACCCATTTGTAGCAGACCAGAAAAGACTTCATTTTTCTTTAGTCCAAACAAAACTAAATAAATATCCATTCTCCTTGACTGAAGGACTGTTTAGCAGGTCTGCTTTCAGTGGTCACTGGGCATTTTAGGGTAGAAGAGCCTTTTGTGTAGTCCATGGAATGACTTGGTATGCATAAAGTTTGATGATCTTTTTAGACACGACACAAGTATCCTTTTGTTCCCTATTGATTGCAGAGCGAAAAACTTCACCATGATCTTCCTGTCTGTGTTGTCATTACTATGAATGACAAACCACTCATCTTCTGCCATATTCTACAGCCGCCTAAGATCCCTCTTTCTCAATCACTGCTTAGATTGAGGTTGAGAGACTTTTTTCCATGGGTGGTATGGATTATTTCTTATCCATTAGGATCTGCTCAGCCTTGCATAGCTAGCTTTTTGGCATCACAGTTTTGCCCCTCCCCCCCAGATAACAGTATAATCCCTTAAATCAGTGGTTCCCAACCTTCCTAATGCTGCGATCCTTTAATACATTTCCTCATGTTGTAGTGACTCCAACTATAAAATTATTTTTATTGCTGCTTTATAACTGTAATTTTTCTACTGTTATGAATCAAAAATATCTGATATGCAGGATATCTGATATATGACTCCCAAAGGGTCAAGACCCACAGGTTGAGAACTGATGTCTTAATTGGTCACCCAGATGTATATTTGCCTTTTTTTCTATCTTTCATCCTTGTTCTGAACCATATCTTATAACTCTGGCAGAAATCTGTATTTTATTATCCCCCCAGAATAGTAAATACTCCAATAGAATGTAGGTCTCTGAAGGCTACATTACTTGGAAATAAACATTTTATGTGTGTTGACATGGGTGCTGCTATGTCAAGGATCTAAAGCCTCATACCCATAAGAGTGACAGATCCATCTTCATATGGGTCAGGCGCAGGTATGAGTGTGAATGTTTACAGTGCGTGAAGGTATTAGCATTTATGAATGATAAACCAAAATGTGTAAAAACTAGGAATTCCAGCATTCTCCCAGATATTTAGAGTCTGAGACTGCTCACCTACAGAGACTTCCCACTGGGAATCCCTAGCCTCTTCTCTGGTGTTGTGCATCAGTATCTCACTAAGGTTCTGTGTTATTGTTGTGGTTGGTGCTCTCCATCAGAGAAAGAACAGCCCCAAAGATCCCTTCTTTCTGATGAGTGTGTGTGTGTCCATTTTATTCCCGCACCATCCTCTCAAGTTTCAGGACTAAGCAGCTTAGGACACATCATTAGTATCCACACACAGTTTACTCCCACAGAGAAGTAAAACCACTTTTAAATATTTTGTTCTAAAATTAAAATTGATTTTATAAAATAAAAATGTAAGTTAAATTATATTAGCTAGCACTTTTGCTTTTGCTTTTACAAAGGTGTTTTTCTCTACAATTAAAAGATTCACAGGTATGATTCTGTGTTTCTGTTTAGAACAATGTCCTGTGATAATACAAACACAAAGACTCTTGCCATCGTTACTAATATAAACCCTTCAGTTCGTAACTGTAAGTTAGAATCAAATACGTGTAACCGAGTGACTAATCTTGCCACTTCCAAATATACTGATTCTCAGAGGCAGCAGTGTTCCTTTTATGGTAAGTATTTTTCAATGAAAATTATTCTGAATAGCTTATGAAGAACCTATCTAATTTTTTCATGTGAGAAGGACATTTTTTAAGAGAATATCATAATTTACAATAAAATTTCAAACTATACTGCATTTTTTCAAGCTTTTAAATAGTGCCTTGAGGCATAATACATTTGCCAATACTTAATAAACATATAGGAGGGAAATATATCTATGGATCTTGAAAGACATGTTCATCAAGTCAAGTTCTATAACGTCCCTGGTCTGTGACTTGGACAAAAGGCTAAAGGCAGAAACATTGTCCTTGCACAATGGCAGCACGATCTGCACTCTGCTTTTTTATTTTAATACACTGCAAATATTTTTGTTTATTTTTGAGAATTACACACACATGCATTAAAAAGTAATATGATATACTTATATCACATCCTCCAACAAGTCCATATATTTTGGTGTGGTGTTATTTATTATATAAATCATGATAATTGTTATATACATTTGATAGCCAGTTTTTTTATCAATTTTAATTGCTCTGATTAGTTAAAATAGCACCCCTTCTAAATATTTGTCTAAAATTAAGTTTCTATAATTCCTTCTATCAGTGTATATCTTTCAATATCACTTCACTTTCAAATTTATCATGTCTTTTTATATAATGTGTGTTCAAACACTGAGTTGAAAGAATAAACACAGATACACCATCACAACTGGATATTTATCTGCCAGTTATTGATGCCTGTCTTTCCTAATAGTAGGAGTGGGGTTGATAAGAACAGCTTTGACAACTGACTTAAGCCATTTAAACTTGTAGAATGTTCCAGCTGATAAAATGAAACCAACATATACTCTTCTCAAACTCTCATAAAATATCATGAAGATAGAGACATTCTCAAAATAAAACATAATTCATACCTCATATAACTAATGACACTATAATCTCTCAGAATACAGGAGATCTACTACTAATCAATAAAAATAATAAATATTTGGGAAGCCAGCAAATATTTAGAAGGTATAAAAGCAGCAAACACTCAAAGTTCTATCTACATGAGGACAAAGTATAGCTGGGCTTATTTTTATTAATCTTACTATTAAAAATTATGTTCTAGAAACCTAAGGAACTAAACCAGAAGCGTCAGCTACAGGAAATATAAACTGGAAATATGAATGGGGAAATTATGCAGGAGTGGAGGTGTGATGCAGACCTCCTTGAGGAATGGACAGTCTTGAGACTGACTCTTTCCTGAGCGTGACTTTCAGGAAACACACTAGACTCTCAAGGTGAGGACTGGACATTACATCCCATGGCAAGCCAGAAGGAGAAGGTAGTTCATCAGCAACATAGCCCGAGACTTTTCCCAGTCTGCTATTCTCTGATGCAGAAAAGATATATGACAGCCTTGTCCCAGAGCCTGGTGTAGAGTGGTCACATTTTTCCCATTTCAGTTCATTTCAACCTTCATATCTCTTCTTAAATTGCATGGTACTATACAAGAAAAAAATGTGTGGAGGCTATTCAAAAACAAACTCAGAGACACTAAGATGAAAGTCAAAGATTGTAGAATGCATGATGTCCTTATGTTTTCGGAAAGACAACCAACAGGACTATGATATAACATACATATTTCAGCTATTCAAAACATCTAGCTACAATACTTGAAGAGAGAGACTGTCAGGGGGATGCACAAAGAGCTCCATAGTTTAGAGAGTGTAGCAAAAGATGACAGAAGAATATGCTCTGGCACATTTAGGTGCAGGAAAACATGATCAGCCTACCATAAATGCTATGACTCACAGCTCCACTTTCTGAGGAAGTATGTCTGGATTTCACTAGTTATTAGCTTTATCACAAATATGAAATTGGTATGTAAATAATCAGCCAGAATATTGAAAAGAACAATGATTGATTAGTTAATATCTTGGTTGGATAACAGACAACATGCAAAAACACATTAATAAAGCAAGAAGAGATGGGACTTTTACAACTAAATAAGAAATGAAAAGAAAAAAGAAATGAAAACCTGGTGAAAAACTATATATATATATATGTGTGTGTATATATATATATATATATATATATATATATATATATATATATGTGGGCTTTATAACCTCATCAGGAGACTGATACATTCAAAGAAATAGTAAGCAAGTAACTATTGAGGGGAAGGATGCATCTAACTGGTAGAGCTACTACAATTAATTAAATAATTACTAACTAATTTAAATAGATTTTTGTTAATTTAAAAGTACCAACACAAGCATGCAAAAAGAAAGAAGAAAAAGCTCTGACTTAAAAATTATGAGATAGTTGTTTAAAATGCATAATGCGCAGTTATTGAGGCAAAAGGAGAAACAATATTTTTAAAAAAATGTTCCCCACATTCCCAAACTCAAACTCCCCAACACCATTACGCAAACAGGGCATATATTATAGTCAAACTATATAAAATCAAACGTAATGAAGAATGTTGAAAGAATGCAGTAAAGAATGATCTATGTAGAATAGAGTAACAGTTTATAGTGGACCTGGAAGACATCTTAGAACCTTTATTGACTGCATTCACAATGTATAGTCTTCTGATACCAACCGCCTCACTGGAAGATGCAAATCTCTAGGCTGTGGAGGTAGGTGGTAGGTGAACATTTTCGGGTGACCCAGGGCTCTGAGTATCTAGCAACACCTTGTTTTCTAAGGAGCTTGCTACAGTAATCTTACATAGTCAAATATATTCCAGATTTCTGGAAGAAAATTGATTTTGACAATTTTGTAGGCTAACTGGATGACTTTAAGGATAAGCTAGGCATTGTATCTACTGCCTCTTACGTTTTGGTTGCCATTTCTGTTTAAGAAAATTTTGCAATGCCCCCAAACCTCCGAGGCATTAGTTCCTCAGCTTGGTAGATTGGCAGGTTTCCAGGTTATGCCTATAAGCAAGTTACCACACTTACTAAAGGTTACATGTGGCACAGAGTAGATAATAAAATTCTCAAAAGGTAAAAGAAAAATAATCATTTCGAATTGTAAAATAGAGTGCTTCTCTATTTCTACAGTGATCGATCTTTCACCTTCCCTTATATAATAATGAGAAAAACTGCAGAATAAGTTGAACTGTCATGGACAGAAAAAAAGACAAACAAAAGAAAACAAAGTGAACAACGACAACAACAACAAAAAACACAAACAGTTTCAAGGATGAATACTGACAGTAGAAACCTCTGTACAGCTAAGCACACTCAACAAATCCCATTGTAATGACTCTCTACCCCCATTGTTTATTCCCTAATTGCTGAGTATAATTTTGGCCCATCCTGCTATCTGTGATCATAGCCAAAGCAGGCAAAACCTGAACCATCATAAGCACACCTCCCCAATGCAGCTCGACAGGAGCAGAAGCGTCCCTTTCTATTTGGTCGGTATTACTTTTTATTACTGTGTAATTTTGTTGGAATATGCAGTTTAGAACTGTCCCCCAGTCATAGTAAAATGCTGTCTAGTGTTCATACGCAAGAGAATAATGTGATGTGTACTGGAGAAAAACTACATGTGTTGGACAAGCTTTGCTCAGGCATGAGATAAACTGCTGCTGACTGGAAGTTCAACGCTAATGAATCAATCATATGGTACAAAGGCAAAAGAATACAATTCTCTCACCCAGGGACAGAAAAGGTTAAACCTTTTCCCACTAGGGCTGGCTTACAGTCTCCTAAAGTAATGGCATGTGAAAAACAAACTTGCAAGTATAGGAGATCTGGGAGCTGCAAGTGATTTTTAATAATACCTATTTTGTTGGTGTTCTATGGGAAGGAGCTATGCTCAAGAGAAAAATCTGTTTTGTAACAATGTCAACAACTTGATCTAAAATGCAATTAGCATTCCAGTTAACTCATATAGCCACAACCCAATTGTGTGTTTCCCCACAGAGTAATAGTTCAAAATCCATGCATGCAATGTATGCCCATGGTGACTCTATAAATAAAACTCCTGCAAATAATGAGTATCCACTTTTTATTTTAGTTGTGGTTCATCTGTTCCATTTCTTGACAATAAAACAACCTCTTGTATTTTGATCACAACTTGATTTTCCCAAGATTAAATCTATAGAGTTATTCCAAGCAGAATACTTTTATGTCTTAGAGACACCATTTTTGTCATATTTTGTGAAAGTAGATTAAATGGCTGCTTAATCAATGAGGATTTTGCCTTTTGCACTGAAATAAAATAATTCGGATGTTGTCTTGACAACAGAGCATTTCCCTGGTTTTACATTCAACACTATCACAGGCATTTGCTCTTACTTAAGTAGCTTCACTTTTATTGCGTTAGTGCTGCACTGAGCTCTGCCAGTACAATTGCTTGCAAAGCAAAGGTGGCAGAAGGCTTTGTGGACTGTGAATAGGAAGACACAGTCGAGCTTAGTGTGGCTATTCACAAAAAAAATGACACCCAGTTTTTCAGATTTCTATCACAATAAGCTGTACAACCATTCTTTGCTTCTGCAGAGGTTTTTGAGGACTTCGTGCCTTCTAACAAGTAGACCAGCTATTATTGGTTCTACTGCTGGGCCATTTTATATACTATGTTAAGACTTTCTAATATTTATGATTTATGCATGACAGTCTAAATATATCTAAAGTATTTTCTATCTTAAAAGGGAAAAAGTAGTCTTTTCTTCAAAACAAATCTCATAAATACAAATTTTTGTTTTTTTTATTAACAGTACCAGAGCTTCCAAAGAGTACAAAGATTTTACATACTTTGATAGAAATAAAAATCTATGTATAGAAAAAAGTCATTTTAATTCATAGGCCACCTTCCGATTTAGAAAACATCCAGGAAATACGTAAACACAAGAAAGAAATCACCCTATCTGAGACCATATCACTTCCTAATAACATTTCTCTGAACAGTAATGCAGACATGAGAGCTGATTTCCTGTGATGTAAAAATACCTGTGTCTAGGTTAGTCTCCAAGTAGGACACCCATGATCTTCAGGAATATTGTTCTTGGCATACAGAGGAAATGATCATAGTGCTAATGTCATAAATTGTTTTTACATATAAGTATTTTTAATCTTTCAATTTTGCTAGAAAAAAAAACAAAGAACTCACTGTCATATTTAGATACTTTGAGGAAAGCAAGAATGATGAGCACTAAGTAAGGGACAGATACTACTTTTAGGTTCTTATTTTACCATTTCTTTTGAGAAACAGAATGGTGATAACTGTGGCAGGGTTACTACGGAGGACCAGACTGGGTCTGTGGTCCTCCCACAGCCAAGGTCTGTGTTGATGGATGTGACCCATGGTACCATCAAGGGCCACACAGATGCACAGGCTGTGATCCTCAATTTTGGCCATATTGGTGTCTGAGTGTATTTCTGATACCACGGCCATGTGGACCTGGGTGGACTGTGCTACCACATGGGGCCATGGGGTCACCAAACCCAGGCTGATACCATGGACCATGCCCGTGTTTGTGGCCAAGCAGCAGTCAAGGTCTGATTTGCTGTTCATGACTCATGTTACCCCAGTGGGTCATAGGAACAACATATGTTGAAATTAGACGAGGTCATTTTGAGCAGTTCCTGCCACGCACTTGCCATGGGGTAGCTGACTTTTCCCCTTGCTGGAAATTCCAAGGGAAAGCTGAACCTCTGCACTCCAGAGAGATGATTCCACCCCTCACCACTGGTATGGGAGAGCGAGCCCCAAAGGCAAAGGCCTTGGAGAGCTGGCTCTGTGCCCCTCACTATAGGAGGACTGTCTCATTAGCCAAGACTGATCAGCTCAGCTACCACCCATACCCACATTCTGGGTGTTGAGTTGGCCCTTCCTAGCATCTAACTCATCTATGATTTGCTGGAGTTCATGAAGGGACCTGTTAAGAAGATAATGGCAGGATCTCAATGACTCAGAGCAATAGCAGGATATCCAAGAGGAGTTTAGGTGAGAGCCCAGTAATGATGCTGGGACAGAGACCTTGAAGTAGCCCAATGACTCATTGCAACGAAAATTTTGTGGGTGGAGTTGATTGGATAAAAGGGTATACCATGTGACACCCTGCAGCTACCAACGACACTAGGATAAATGAAGAGGCTTTGGTAAAATGAGTAGCAAGGTGTTTTTGTTGTTGTTGTTTGTTTTGTTTAGCTTTTAATTAATTTGGGAGGGGTCTTGAGGGGTGTGTTCCAAGGGTAAGGGGCAGATATGGAGGGATTAGGAGGTGATTGGCTTTGAAGTGTGTGATGTGAAATTCCAAAAAAAAATAATAAATAATTACGTTAAAGAGACAAAGAGGATTTTTACTTTCCTTTTTCATCATTGAATTTCTATTCCACATCCTCTTTCACTAATACAGGAGTACAGTCATAGACATTTACATTTGATAGATGTATATGGAAATACGTCATTCTGGGTAAATGATGGGTACATTCACTGTGATAAACAGTTAACGGTAGTAAGTAGTGGCATCATACATGTAAGAATATTAGCAGCTATGATTTTAGGATTCACTCAGAGAGGCAGATTCAGTAGGGAACAGATAAGGGTGAGATTTTACAGGGTTTTGGGAGAAAGAAAACTATTTGAGCCATGCCCTATTATCTAAGTCTGCTTCAATGCTTTAATTGTAGAAAACCAACAGCTAGGAAGGAAACATGAGCAGAATGCTGAAGGCAGCCTTAGTAAAACAGAATGCACGAGGATGAATAGAGTATCTCCAAAACACAAATTGCTATTAATAACCTTTTGATCTTCACCTTGAATAACGTAGGTGGCTACAGAACAAGAGCACTTCCTCATGAAACTGCTGGAAACCTAGAAAAGAGCTTCACAGAGTGAAAATGAAAGGAGTGCAGGCCCAGCTCCCACACATGTTTCTAGCACACACTCAGCCGAGTCTATAGTACGGGAGCACCATCTACCCCTACATTGTCCTTGTGACGATAACATAAGCCTTCTCTCTGTTCTAACTGTAAGTGTGGAGTGTGCATAGAATGTGCCATTTTGTTCCATTTTTAACCTTTCTGGTCAAGATGAAATGTTCAATGTCTTAAGTAATTATGGCATTAATGTTGATGTGAATAGTGGCATTTCCTTTATTAATACTAATGGAGTGTATGCTTTGAAAGGACCAACGAACTAAAAATCTCTCTTTTTTTTTCTGTTACACTAGGTGTTTAGTGCTAATTTCTCATTTTAAGCAAGTCTGTTATAGATAAACTCTTCTACTATATAAGAATTAATGTAATAGAAGGTATGATGCTTCTCAATTTCTAACCATTTGCTATTTTTAAAATTTTTGTGAATGGTTTTATTTAGACATTTATAAGGTATTATTAAGGTTTGCTTTATATTGTAAAATGTTATGAACCGACAATTACCCAAACCAGGAAAAGAGGAAGATTGAGGGAGAACCTCACTTATCAGCCCTGTTCATACTCCAACCTCCAATTCCTGGGTTTCCCTTTTCAGGCAAACTTAACCAAGATTTTATTCTCTTATATAAGACTATGTAATTATGCAATTCAGAATGACAACAAAAATAATCATTTCTACAATTACAGAGTTGTTTCCGTGCAACAGAAAGGCAGTAGTTTTTTAAGTTGCTTCAAAACCAACCAAACAAAAAGTTTAAAAAAAAATCTCCACATTTAATTATTTTATGCAACTCACCCACAGGAATACTTTAAAGGTCCATGCTATTTCCTACCCTCTACCAGTCAAGGCAAATGATATTTAAATTATTACCATGCTTTAAATTGTTAAGCACATATTCAGTAGCATGTTAGTAATGATGTTGTACGAACAATGTGTGATTCCTTCTGTCTTTTTCTTTTATGAAGAGAGGAGAGGGACATACCTTAGACAAAATACAAAAAAAACCTAGAATCACCGAGCTTAAATCACAATCTTTCTTCATCATTCTTTTCCCTTATTCAACATTTATTATCTGTATTCATTTTTACTCTTGCATAATTCAGCCTTGGCAAAGCCTATATTTCCACAATATAAATTTCCTCACCTGCCCCATACAGCACGGAGTCCTTCCCAATCTGCTTTGTCTAAGTGGTCTCTAGTCACAACAAGACTGCACGCCATGTACAGCAATGCTTTACATATATTCACTTTCTTTGAAACATAGCCAGTGGCAATACTCAAAACATTTCTTTAAATTCTAGAGTGATTCTGAGAACAAAATAAGAAAATGGCTAAAGAATATTTTGTGGAACTTATTTTTTCTTATAAGTTTGCCTTTCCCCCTTTAGGAGGGATATTTCTATATATGGCAAGACTAAACTAATTTTATATGATATTTAATGATTTTTACTAAGCTTGATCTTCCAAAATTAATAAAATGGGATTGACCACAAAATTAGTTGGGTTGTCTTTCACAACATCATTTATTTCTTTAAAATTAGTCTATGTCTAATAAATAACTTTCAAACAACTGTGTCTTCGTCTTGTGGTTGTCTGCATTTTTTAATGGTGCTTAGTTTTTCAATTTCTGTACACATCATACACACAGACATCTGACAGGCTGTAACATCTTACTTATCTCCTTAACCATTATCAATACTTATAGTTACCATTACATATTTTAATCTATCATTCAGTGGATTATCTAATCATCTTGATAATGACTTTTTATTAAAAAACTTTTATTCAATAGCAATTTCATAATGCACATATTGTATTCTGGTTGCTGTCTTTTCCATATTATATATGGGTGAACAAAGACGTGTAGCTCTGAGAAGCTCCAGCTTACTTCCTTTTATCTGACTAATTCTTGTCAGTCTAGGATCATGCATAGGAAACCTTTTGCAAAAAAATGCCAAAAAAGTGAGTACCTCTTGGTTCTTCTTCAGATATAAAAGGAGCAAAAATTTAAAATCCAAAAGGGTCTGGAGATGGAGAAGACAAACACCTTTTCTGAATGGGAAAGAAGACTCGTAAGATAGGAGTGGAGATGAAGCACACATCAAGGAGGTAGTAGAAAAGATAAGCTAATATGTCTTTATAATCGACTGATAATAAAATAATCATATCCTTTTTAATTTTAAAATGTAATATTTAGATAAAATGCTTTCTTAAAATTATGACTGCATCTCCTGAAACTTGACACTTTGAATGCCTGCATGGGGACACTTTTAAAGATTTCTTTTCTATTCATTATTGTTTTTATGAAAGTAATGAGGCAGTAGAATGCATTATTTCAGGCATAGATATGAAAATACTCTAAAACAAAGAACTTCAGCTTTCTCTAAAGAAAAGAGTCAAAACCTCAAGCTTGAAGTGAGTGGCAGAAAGGAGGAAAGAAAAAACAAGTCAGTCTCAAGTTTCAGGATGCTCTTAGATGCCTAATTGTATTTTACTTAGGAAGTAAAATTTAAAGAGATATGTAACACATTTTTTATCCATTCTTTGGGTGAGGGACATCTAGGTTGTTTAGAGTTTCTGATATTATGAATAAAGCCACTATGAACATAACTGAAAATATTTTCTTGTGCTAAGATGGAAGTATAGCTAGTTCTTGAAATTGATTGATTCCTAATTTTCTGAAGAATCCCCTATATTGATTTCAATAGTGGCTGTACAAATTTGAATTCCCACCAAGAAAGGAGGAGTGCCCTCTAGGTCCACATCCTCAGTAACATAAATTGTTATCTGTGTTATTGATCTTAGTCATTCTGATGGGTGTAAGATGGAATCTCAAAATCTTTCTGGTTTGTATTTCCTCTATGGTTAAGGATGTTGAACATTTCTTTAAGTGTTTCTCATCATTTTGAGATTCCTCTGTTGAGAATTTTCTATTTAGATCTACCACACCATTTTTAATGGGATTATTGTGTTTTTTAATGCCTAGTTTCTTAAGTTCTTTATATATTTTGGATATTAGCCCTCTAGCAAATGAGGAATATTACTCAGCTGTTAGAAAAAAATGTGCAATTTTCAAAAAAAATTATTCTGAGGAAGGCAACCCAGACCCAGAAAGACAAACATGATATGTTCTCACTTATTAGTTAAGTAAAGGACAATCACACTACAATCCACAAACCCAAAGAAGTTAGACAAAAAAAAAAAAAAAAGAAGAAGTCTCAAGGAGATGCATAGATCTCCCTGAAAATGGTGAATAGAAAATATTTTGTGGGTGGACTGGGGAATGACAGGGATGGGAACAGGAGGTTTCAGTGAAGGACAGGGGCATAAAGTATAGAGGGAGATAAGTGGAATATATGAGCGTTTAAGGGCTATGTGAAAACCTAGTGCAGTGGAAACTATGAAACCTATAATGGTAAACGTAGTGAGGACTCCTAGTAATAACGGATATGGAGCCTGAGTTTGACATTTTCTTTGATGAGGCTAGGCTCTCCGTGGTGAAACTGGGATACAAACCTAGACACAAAAACTTAGTCCTGCTTCTAAGATGCACTAGAGCAATGATAGTTCTGAGCTTGTGGAAGAGGTCAACCAATGTCTGCTCTAAATTCAGGACCATGCCAGGAGAGGGATCCCATGCCCAAACACTGCCTGGATGGCTAGGACTTAGACACTAGATGATTCAGAGACCTAGGGTACAATCAAGAATGAGAGAAAAAGAGAAGGAGGAGGAGGAGGAGGAGGAGGAGGAGGAGGAGGAGGAGGAGGAGGAAGGAGAAGAAGAAGAAGAAGAAGAAGAAGAAGAAGAAGAAGAAGAAGAAGAAGAAGGAGAAGGAGAAGGAGAAGGAGAAGGAGAAGGAGAAGGAGAAGGAGAAGGAGAAGGAGAAGAAGGAGAAGAAGGAGAAGAAGGAGAAGAAGGAGAAGAAGGAGAAGAAGGAGAAGAAGGAGAAGAAGAAGAAGGGAGGAGGACAAGAACAATAAGGAATATGAGGATGAGGAGAAGGTTGAGGGATGATGAGGAGGAGGATGAGTAGAAAGAAAAAAAGGAAGAAAGAAAGGAAGGAACAAACAAAGACATACAGAGACCCACAGTCAGAAATTAATTAGACAGAGCTCAGGAAACCCAGAAGAGAAGGAGGAAGAATTGTAAGTGCCAGAGTGGTCAAGGACACCAGGAGAACATGACCTAAAGAACCAACTAAGCAGGGTTCACAAAGACTAAAACTGCAATCATGGAGTTTGCATGGATCTGCACTAGGCCTCTGTATACATTGCTGTGGTTGTTTAGCAGGGGAAGAGTTGTTTGACTCTTAACATTGGGAGTTAAGATGTCTCTGAGTCTTTTGCCAGCTCATGGTACCCTTTTTGTCCTCCTGGGTTGCCGCAAGAAACCTTGATATGGACATTTATACCTATTGTTACTGCATTCTGTTATGGTGTGTTCAGTTAATGTCACTGGAAGGCCTGCTTCTGAGGGGAAATGGTGCCAAGCACCGTGACCCCGTGTCTGCGCTCGGTGCTTTATTACCCAGTTCGCGAGCTTAGGGCAAGGGACCTGGAGGTTAAAATACACAAACACACACAGACAGAGAGACAGAGACACGGGTCATCCTTGAATTCCCCAAGAATGCCCTTTTATTGTGTTCAGGGGCAGATTATTAGAGATAGCCACGCCCTAGCCAAACCCACCAGAAAACACTCTCCTACCATCAGGAACTCCTGAAGGTCTCGTGCTCAGAACAGCTGTAGGCACTCAGATCAGGGGAAAACAAGTTGTTTACAAGAAATTCAGGATCTGGGGTCTCACTGCTCCCAACAAAATGGAAGAGCAGTAGATCTGGGTTAAAGGGGAGTGGGATTTCAGGGAGGAGAGGAGGCGAGAAAATAGAGGATGGAGGAGAATGTACCTGAGATATATTGTTTAAGAGCAGAATAAAGAAAGAGAAAAATATTTAGGTGAGAAACACTGGAAAAAACAAAGTGAAAAAAAATCATTAAAACTTTCAAAAAAACAACAACAGAGAATTAAACTCTAATAGTAGAGCTACTTCCAAGCTTGTATCTTCAGGCCAGTATACTAAGCTGTTGCCACAAGGCGTAGCCAGAGCAGAATACCACACAGCCATTATAACTCATGAAAGGTTACCCAAACTACAGAGAAAAAAGGATGGAAGGATGGTCTAATCACCTTCTAAAGT
This sequence comes from Microtus obscurus, assembly GCA_963919715.1. Taxonomy (NCBI): domain Eukaryota; kingdom Metazoa; phylum Chordata; class Mammalia; order Rodentia; family Cricetidae; genus Microtus; species Microtus obscurus. The sequence goes on along the minus strand of CAWTZC010000170.1, from coordinate 9,546,668 downwards.
TTTTGGAGTGTGGAATAATGCAGATGGAAACTGCTCTTTCTTTTCCTAGCTAGCCAGATGCAAATGATCACAGAGAAACTCTAAGTACAGCACTGCTTGGTCAATGACTCAGGCATGTTCCTGGCTAACTCAAATCTTAAATTAACCTATGTATTGCCACAAGACTGTGGCCTACCAGTAAGGTTTTCTAATATCTTTCTCCTTTGGCAGCTACATGGTGTCTCTCTGACTCTGCCTAGTCTCTATATATGAATCTCTGTTCAGATTTCCTGCCTGGTTTTACTCTGCTAAGTCATTGTCCAAAACAGCTTTATTCATTAGCCAATAAAAGCAACACAGATACAGAAGAACTTCCCACATCAGAATAATGTCTTTTTCCTTTTAAATGAATAAGTTTTAGTGATCATTAAGTTTTTGGACTTAGGATTACTTAGGCAGCTGATGACTGCTAATACTCGAGTCACTGGTAAAGTGATTTTCTGTTTCTTTGTTCAGATCATGAAGAGACATAAAATTGCAGAGCGCAAATTGAAAACAGGTTTTGTTACATACCTGTGATTTAGATGAAGTACTAATGAAATAGAACTCTCAGAACAAGTCTACAAACACCCTCTAGATAGGTCTTTGTTTGTATGGTGATGCCTGACAAAGTCTTCAGAGTCAAAATAACCCAGCAATATTCTTGCCAAAAAGTGCCAATTACTTGCTGATAGCCCTAATTCTTATGGCAATTCTTTCTAGAGTATTCCTTATATTTACATCCATTCTGTCCATGTCTCTTATTTATGTAGGAGGTATTTTACAGTATTAATACAAATCTGGGTGCACCAACAGCTAACGCATAGATTATCTTGTGGTTTTGGCCAGACTTGTCTGCAATAGAACTAAGGCTATAGAATATTTGTTGGTCTTAACTGAATATCTTCTTTTGTGTATCTGGAAATATCACAGATGTGAGGAGTAGAATATATTAATTTGACTTTGATATTTCCACCATCAATTTCACCAACAGCCTCTGGCAATATTATCTAATTATTTCCAAAAGTAATAGTGTAAATAACTTTAGTTAAAAACATGTGCCACACATGGTAACTGTCTTCCAGGTGACGCTATACATCTAGAGCCATGCTGAAAGCCCCAGAACTTATGATTTTCTCAGAACTTCTAAAGAAGAAACTTTTATCTATCGAGTCAGAGTATGGAGTCCAAATAACAAGATTGCAGCATTTATCCCTCTATTGACTTTCCAATCTACAAATGAATATAGTTGTTTAATTAATAAGTTCATCGAAATATAGACTTAATCTGTGTTTATGAAGATTTTCAATTATATTTATTGAAAATATCCAGATACTGAAGTTGTCACTTTAACATGTAGATCAACATTATTAATATTTAACATTACCAGTTCTTAAACAGCTGATAGCATATTTCTTTTACTTTATTTTTCCAGCTTTTTAAATTTACATTTATGTGTCTATATTCTTGACTCAACATCTTGTCCTCCAGAAAAACTTTGAACTGTGTTCCCATTGTCTTTTATTCATGGCTCTTAATATGAATTTCAGTTTGAAAAGTAATGTACAAGCGCAAAAGATGAGTTTCTGTCTCTACTAACAAAGGCTCAAAACTCAGACACAGATGCAAATGATGGCTTCCTTTGCTTATGGTCCTTGTGGCTTCCTCCACTAGAAATTTGTGTCTCAAGGGAAGATTTGCTCTGAGCCATGATGGCTGTACCATATGCTTTAGCAATCCACAAATAACAGCAACTAATTATCATTCAGCAATTATTACAATTGCAGAGAAGTTTAGACTGGTGTTTAAACTGATCTCAGTGTTAACAAGTATTTTGTTATGTCTCAAATGCCGTCTGCTGCCTAATGGAATGTGCTCTAAAAAAGACATTCCCACAAAGTTCTAAATGTAACTTTTAAGCAAGAACTTTGGGCAGTGTTGGTGGAACCCGGATGTGCACCTGATCTTGGGAATTGCTCTTGTGATCTGTCTGCACTCGTTTGAAAGTTATTTTACAGTTTCCCTCCTCTTTACCACATAGAGACTCATTTGAACACAAACTTTCAATAATAGTAATGCTCTCATCCATAATGAGAAATGTATACAAAAGTGAAAGAAAGAAAACAGCCTCAAAGAGTAATTCCCCTTTTCACAGAAAAGGACACACTTAAAAGTACATAGTCTGAACTTTACATATGGTAATGATAATTCTGTAGTTATTGGCACAGTAACTTACAATTTTAACAAGTGTCTCACATATCTTCATGTAGTATTTCTTTAAGAAGCATTGAATTAAAGAATTAGTTTTCTTCAGGAAACAATTTTAAGATTGCTAGGCAGCATTACCCATATGCAATTAATATGCAGTCAATAATTTTGAGGAAAAAAGCAGATATATACATACAGAAGAAGAAAGATATTGACAAAAGATCAGTAATAAGTAGGTGACAAATGAATGCCTGAGTTTAGCTTAACATCACTATTTATAAAGACAAAACCAGACAGACAATAAAAATTACTGTGTTGAAGACAGTTCTATTCCTATTTCATAAAGCTGAACTACATTTTCACTTTTAAAATGCAGTTTTATCTTTACTTCATTAATCACTCCACACAACTATATTGGGTGAGGAAGGTCTTTGAAAGGACTTTAAATTTTGTGAGTACATCCTAGAAGGCAACCCTTTAAAAATAAATTTTGGGTTAGTTTTCCTATCATACTTAAAAGAGCATTAATGCTGATTGGCAAGGGAATGTGGTATTATGACTAATACTAGTACTTTTAGATAGTTTAGGCCAAAGAGTTAAGGAAGCAGAAGACACTGTGTCCTTGAAGGACTGAAGAGAATGAAGGTACAGCAATGGAGTTTTCATAATTCACAGTTTGCTCTAATACTACTTCCAATAGCTACTAAATTGTAATGACAAATAGAGGGTATTAAGTGGGTGACTATTAAGTCTTGGTTTATGTAGCTGGTTACTCTTTTTCCTGCTCTACACTGGAATGGCCGTAGAGGAAAAATACCTACAAAATGTAATAGAAAATATCTGGGATCTTGCCTCTCACTCTTTCCACATAGAACTTGCTCCATCTTTTTTTATTACCATAAGTCCTCTTCATTCTTCATTAAAGTGTTAAATCGTATTTGTGAATTCTAGCACTGAATTATTTGTTAACTGAAATGCATCTTTTCACATTCGAGATTGTTGTGTACGATTATACCAATTTTTTAATCATGTGCTACCAGAAATATCAAGCAAAAACTGTGAGACATATGAAGTGATAATATATTATTTGCAATTTCAGAGAATAAAAAGCGAATTTTGTGTTAATTTCAACATAGAGTGAGAGATCAGCAGCTCTGGAAAATACGGAGAATTACATTCAGTCAAAGTTCCCCGGAGCTGTGGTTGTCAAACTAGAATGTGCTAAACTTACTTAGAACCTTTGATAAAATTATAGATTTACAAATCTCATTCTATTGACTCATATTTAGTAGATGTCAGGTATATAAGAAAGAGTGGGTTTAAAATTAGTGTGCTGAGGTCTGCAGACAGAATGTGAACTCTGACCTAAGTCGCTGCTCTGATGAGCAGAGGCAAGCTCTCCTCAAGCTTTGGGGGTTGAAACCAAATACATAGTAGAGGTGAGAAGGTGAATATGTCTGTTTCGGGCTTTTGCTTGTTCCGGAGAGCATACCTGAGAAGGAAAGGAATTAACTATCATAGTAAAACAGTCCCTGTTTTATAGAGGCTCGCTATGATCTGCACTGAGCAATAGTCCAAAACACTATCTAAAATGTCTCAATTTAACTAAGGCAGCATCAGTTTTGAAGATAAGATGATATTTTTCAATTAACCAAAATCTAAATTAATTCATGGTTGAAAGTGCTCATGAGTAAAAGTGACATAGTGACCAGCTGTTAATATTTCTCTTATTTATTTATTAATTAATTAATTTATTTATTATTTGGGGGTTCAAGACAGGGTTTCTCTTTCTCTGTGTAGCTCTGGCTGTCCTGGAGCTCATCCTGTAAACCAGACTGACCTAAAACTCACAGAGATCAACCTGTCTCTGCCTCCTGAGTGCTGGAATTAGAGGTGTGCACCACCTTGGTCTGGCTCTTTTTCTCTCTCTCTCTTTTTAATTTTAAGACCACACTACATGGTATTTTTGCATGATATAAATAAAAATGTGGTATCCAAGAGTTTCGTTTCTGAAGTTAATTCTAATATTTACTAACTGCAGCAATTTTAATGAAATTCAATTTATCAACTCTTATAAATTCATTATGTCTAGTGTTTTGTGAAAACTCGCCAACAAACCAAAGGGCATCTGGATTTGTCTCTCATGATAGCTCCTAGGAGTATAGTACAAGAATAAGTAAATAAAGAGCTAGACATGCAACTTACTGATAGATCATTTCTTAGTGTGTGGTGGGACTCTGTATAAGAGGAGTGGGGACAGGGAAGGAAGAGGATAAGTAGGAGGAGGAAGAAGAAAAGAAGACAGCGAAGGTATCATCTTAAACAAAAATATGCTTGTGGTCTTCAACTACTATGGTGCAAGAATCAGGGGAGTGATAATTAACAAAAGCTGTCTATCATATTTTACATCAAGTGAAATGTCGTGCTCTCAAACTTTACTATTTTTGCAAAAATTCTTCTACATGGAGGAAATGGGCTAATGGTACATTGCTGAAGCTCCCGAGTATGAACTGCAAAAGTTCTCTTGTCTACAGTGATTGACAGGGCATTATTAAACATTGGCACATTCACATATGTAATGTGCTCTGGGAAATTAAACTTCAGACTCATTTCATAGAAAAATTATCTCCTTACACATCTTTATATGTGTTCCCTACAATTGTCAGCCCTGAGGGAGTCATTAGACCTGAGAGACTTATCTGAAAATTCTTTATCTGTGGAATTTCCTGTCCCACAGCTTAGATTCCTGAAAAAGAAGTGTGTCTAATATTTTTGTTCACACATGATCTATACTGATGATAAATCTAGTTAACCTGTCTTCCTCTCACCTATACCCAAACATACTTAGGGTTTCACTTAGAATCTTGCATCAAAAAACAGCATGAGTCAAGGAAATACGGTTGCATCTTTGTAAACATTTGTAAAGGGGGATAATTACAGTATTTAGATTTATGCTGAGTAATTGTTGAGAAGACTTAAAGGAATATAAACAGTTCTGAGACGGGTGCTGTCAGGTGATAGCGACAAATCACAGTATCCCTGCTTTTGCTTTTGCTTCTTTCTTTTGTTTTTAAGCATCCAGGAGAAAGAGATTTAAAGTGAAGCTAGAATTATCACTGCTTAAAAAAAAAGGCAGTGATTCTAGCTTGCAGAAGGAGCTATTGAGTCACTTCTGTTGTTTCAAAGTGTCCTTCTCTGTCCTACGTTATTGTGATCACAGAGTGGCCTTGTCTTAGTACTGACAGCATTGTGAGAAAGTTGTTTATGTGTAGTTTGGAACACAAAGGCCAAACTGTCAGCTTCCAGCAGTGAACCTCTAGACTCATTTTTCACTTTCTCACTGCCCGTGTCTAGTTCTATATACAGGTTACCAAACAGTTCGTGGCATCCTGTGCTGTTGTTAGTGTGTGAGTCTCAAGATGTCACTTATATTCTCAAAGACTCTTCATCTATAATTTCCTCTCCTTCATCCTTGTACACGTATATGTGGCTCGTTAATAGAATAACAGTGACTTCAAAAAAGTCAAATGCAAAACATAAAGAAAACCTTTTTACTTTTTAGCTCCATTAAGTCACTTACAAGCCATTTCATTCTTTCTTGGTGCAGTCTTTTATATCCCCTTGATACGTGTATTTATGGCATTTTTCTACATTTTGTTCATTTGATAACACATATCTAAATGGGAAGAGACCATTTCTCTGAGGGAAATAGCATACTTTTCTAATCACCCCTAAGAAAGATGTGCAAGTCTGTATATGCTTGGCGATATTCTTCCCTTATCCTTGTCTTGTGTAAAACTTTTCCGTGAAAGATGTGAATAAATGTCTCCTCATTCCACAAGCAGAAAAGAACAGAGCAAAGGAACAATTCCACTAATGTCCAATTTGGAGAACTAATTGGTTTATTGGTATTATTTACAGGAGTGGGGGTGGTAGTTATGGAAACATGAATGGAACAAAGGAAAGTGAATCACCACAATGCACCTTATTTTAGTTGATGACTCACAAAAGTTTCAGTCCTAGAACTCTCTACACAGCTTGTACAGACCTGTATAGGTTCTTACTGCATATAGTCTTGAGGAAGGCCTTATGAGTCTGTTAAGTTCTCAGAACTTCCTGTTTCTGTCTATTTTCTGTGCCTTAAAAAGTCCCCTCTAAGCTGGGCGGTGGTGGCGCATGCCTTTAATCCCAGCACTCAGGAGGCAGAGGCAGGCGGATCTCTGTGAGTACAAGGCTAGCCTGGTCTAGAAGAGCTAGTTCCAGGACAAGAAACAAAAGGTACGGAGAAACCCTGTCTCGAAAATAAAATAAATAAATAAATAAATAAATAAATAAATAAAAAGTCCCCTCTACATAGATCCAATCTACTTGGGAAGTAGTAAAAGACAAGATCCCCTGAGTAAATTGGGAGCATGGGAACCATGGAAGAGGGTTGAAGCAGAAGAGAGAGGCAGGAAGGGGATCAAAAAAATGTATAGCTCAATAAAATCAATTTAAAAAATTACAAGAAATAAACTTTTTTTTAATGGGGAGGCTGTTGGATCCTGGACATCTTGACCTCAAATATTTGCTAATAAAATGAGAAATTTGGGCAGGATAAAAACAAGAGTCCCCCTCTAGAATGGAGTATTTCTGCTACTTAGAGGGACCTGTTACATACTTTAACAATACCCTCTCTACTAAATTTAATTATGCATCGTGCCTGGAACATACTGTCCTTAATAAATAAAAATTCTCATATAAGACAAGAATAATCACACAGAAAATCAGTTTACAGAAGATTCCTCTGGTGAATAGAGGAAAGTGTGGAATATCAGTGAAGGGGTCTGAATCAATATGTTTTGAAGCCTTTCCTTTTATTGTGAAGTTAGTGTTAAAGTTAGTTTCTTAAGCTTTGCAAATTTTCAATGCTCAGGACAACTACCCCAGACTTAATGGGGCTTCCTAGGCTCCTGCCTTACCGTTAGTGAGAGAAGACTGAGGGTATTCAAATATCCTATCAAAAGACCTCTTCTTCAGGTGTTTCCTCTCATTGCTTCCAATCTGGAAATGTGTGAGACTTCTGTACTTTCTCAGGAACTGGATTTAAAAATAGAAAGAAATGCTCTAGGCTTTTGAATACTTTCTGTGAGTCTCAATATATTGAGTGACTCAATGGGGATTTGAACAGAATGTGAATTAGGCGACTTGAGACGAGGTGCTTTCTCTGCGCAGGCAGTTGGTACTACAGACTAAAGGACAGCTATATGTGAGTTGAGAGTATAGTATCGGGGCTCTGGATGTCACTCAATGCCGAAGCATTTACTTGTTGTGCCAGAGGCCTCGAGTTTCATCCCTGGCAACAAAGAAATGAAGTACAGAGTGCCTTTCCATAGGAATCAGACTCTTTGTAATCTTATCTTTAGAAGAAAAATGTGTGGCTGCTCTTGCACTGGAAGGTTTCTATGAGAAACAGTAGATTTATCCACACTATTGATCAAGGATATTCAGACCAACAGGACATGGATGTAAGCTGTCATAGAGAATCCTCATTAGATTTTGCTACCACTTGCTAATCTGGTACATTTTGGTACAGGTCATTTTAGCAAATTTTTGAAAATGACAAAAATTTCAAGTATTTTAGTTCACAACATAGTTTCTGAAGTTTCAATACACTAACAGAAATTCTAGGAGCATGTGAGGTTAAAGTGTATGCATATATCAGAATATCACAGATAACATCATGTATATATACAATTATGCAATTTCAAAAATATAGTTGAGATATATAAATAAGTCAGCAATAAAAATGCAAAGTGAATTAGACCATGAATTGTGCATAAAGCTCTTCTTCCTCAAATTTATCCAACTATAATATGAAGTGCTAAGTACATAAACTTTTATTATGTAATACAATAAGAATATAGAAAAGTCATTTGAATGTGTTTTATTTAGACTTTATTTAAGCTTTCATTTAAAAGAAGTAACCATGCAGATAGGAATATAAGCAAAATGTGAAGTCATATGAAAGAATTGCAATTCTTGTTCAACAAAACATAACAAGAACCAATAATGAACAGCAACTATTTATTACTAATAATTAAACTGAAATAAAAAATAATATCATAGGAAAAAGAAATGTCTAATTTATGGGCAAAATAATGAGATATAGCCAAACAATGAAAAAGTGATTCAATTAAAATATTAAAAATAATAAAAATCAGGAACTAAACATGTAACTATGTGATAGGGTGTAGTCCTACCATACTCAAAGCCCAAGATTCCATAGCTAAGTTCTATTACTTTTCCTTCAGAAACATAAACAATTTGGTTCTTGACCCTTGATAAAAAGAATACCAGTGACAAAGGGAATGATTCTGCCCAAATCCAGTTTGCTTTTGGAACCAGTGAGAATTACTGGAGTCACTCACAAGAACATAAGTGACTTTGAGGTAGCTGTACCATTGTAAAGCCCACATCAGGATGGATGGCAACTCACAAAGGCTGATTTCTTGGAACTAATTGGCCAACTTCAGGCAATTCTGTTGAAGAATATCCTCTTATCAAGCAATTCTTTATTACCTGTGTAGCATTCTGGAGGAGCACTGTGAGTGTTACCTGTGTAACCTCACAGGGGAATAATCTGAGTATTACCTTTGTAGCTTTGTGGAGGATCACTGTAAGTTTTTCAATTTTCTGAGTTTCTTGAATATTCTAACTTTTCTGAACTTCACAAAGGTCACCAGTTTCATTGATTTCCTGAGTCACACAAGCTTCCATCCTTCCTCCAGAAGAGAATGTTTCAATTCAGGAGAAACAGCTACATAAAACTCTAGTCCTACTTCCATCTCCCACAGTTTTTCAGGTCCTTTTACACAATGTCCTCTAGTCTTAGTGTGGATGGTACAGATGCCTGATTATTTTACTCTGTTTATTTTGAATGTTGAACCACTCTGAGATAAACAGACTTTGTGGATGCTAAGAGCCACCCTCATGTCTCTAGGAAGGTGTGCTTCAGTTTGAAGGAAAAAAAAAGAAAAAATAAAAAGAAATATTTAAATAATATTTAAAAAAGAAAACAAAAAAACTAAAAATAAAACTGTTTACCTTTTTCACAAGAAATTAAGACGAACATAGTAAACAGACTTGCACAGAGCACATTAAAATTAGACATAACTTATGAATAGTTCATTCTTTTTTATTTTTACTTAGTATTTTCTCATATAACACATCCCAACCACACCCTGTATTCCCTCCACTCATAGCAGTTTCCCCCCATCTAACCTACCTCCCAGATCCACTGTTCCTCTATTCCAGAAAAGATCAGGTCTCCCAGTGATAACAACCCATTATGGCATAACAAGATGCAATAAAACTAGGCACAACCCTCATATCAAGGCTGGATGACACAACCCAGTATAAAGAAAGGGTACCAACAACAGGAAAAAGAGTCAGAGACATCCCCACCCCCACTGTTAGGAGTTCCACAGGAACACCAAGCTACATAACCATGACATGTATGCAGAGAACCTAGTTCAGATCCATGCAGGCTGCGATATTTCATCTTCTGTCTCTGCTCTGGTGTTCAGAGCCATGTTCTGGTGTCTTCAAACCCTTAGGGTCTATCAGAGAGGCTTCCTCTATCAGTTTATGGAAGCAGAAGCAGAAAACAGAGATGAGACTAATGATATGTAAAATTATAATTTGCTTAAGAGCAATGTCAATTATATATCAACTCCAGCACCCGATAAATAAATGCTTGTAACACCACCTCTTATATTTTCTTAGCCTGAACATTCAAGAAGAATCATGGAAGAATAACAGCTATTTTTCTATGTAAGTTCTTATCTACATGGGTAAACCACTGATAATGAAAAGATAAGTGTAAAAGAAAAATAGAAATGCTTTTGTTTAGTATGCTATTAACCTAAAGCCTTAATGCATAGAAAAAGTGGGAATTGTAATAAGCACTAAACTGTCCCTCCATCTGCTATAAAATCCATAAAATTTTATTGACTAGATATGAAATTTTATTATATGTTGCTAAACAATATGACCCAAATTCATCATTACAGCTCTGTTTATCTCGTCATAAAAAGCCAACACATATTTAAACTTTGTCTTCAAAGGTACTAACCACTCAGAATATGTAACTATTTTATTTTCTCAGTTGTTTTTCCTTTGTTTTTGTTTTAGACCAGGTTTATTTTAGTTGTTCTTTGACAATACTCTACAGCTATTCCAAAATCAAAGGCACCCTTCTCTACCCACCCTACTCTGTGTATTTTAAGAAAAAACACTTCAAGAATAATTTGTGAGTCCCCAAAGCCCTTGAATGTATGGTGTTTCATTGGAGCATGATCAACTTAATAGTTTTACTAAGAGAGAAAAACTATTTCCCTCTGTGAGTAGCTACCAATTGCCGATAGCTCCATTGTAAAGAAGTGATGGCTCTCTTAGGGGTCTCCCATAAGGAGGGGGGGTCCCACTCCCCTCTCCGTGTTGAGATTGACTGACATAGTTTTTGTGTAGTTTGTGACAATTAATTGAGTTAATATATGCAGCTGCACTGCTGTGTCCAAAAGGTAAGGATTTAAAAACCATTAGAACATATATTTCAAGTGAAAACATTGGAATGATATAAAGCAACAATAAAGTTTACAATTTTATCCTAGCATCCTCAAATACTAAAGTTCATCAGGTAAGATGATTCAGCAGGGAAAAACACATCCTGCCAAGCCTGGAGACTGGAGTTTGATCCCCAGGACACAAAGGTAGAAGAAAAACTGACTACCGAAAGTTGTCATTATGACTTCCACATGTACTTCAGGCATATGTGTCCCCTCCCCTCAAGATAAATAAAAAGTTTACAAGGTATAATTAGTATTTTGGTCCACTTTAAATTTTTTGAAATCTGAATTCATATCAAAATAATTCCATTTGTATATTCATATAATCGTGTTATATAATATGAAAAGATGTGAAACAAGTTCAAATGAAGCCTGTAATAGCCAGTGGATGGCTATATAAATACAATAAATTATTTAAAGTGCTTTAAGCCTGTAGAACTCACTGAGGCAACACAAACAATAATAATGTAAATCTAAAACTTTCTTTTCTGAGTGCCACAGTTTTTCATACATGCTTATTTCTTTTTAACTAGTAATTACTAATTTCCCCTCTGCTATTAACTTAGGCCTCCTTAACATAACAGAGGAAGATTTAATTTACCTCACACTGAATTTCTAAAGGAACCAGCCACATGGATGACCCCATCTAAGTGCACATGTCAGAAAATTATCCATAAAAGATTTATCTTGACTTTAATGGAATCAATTAGAATACATATTGTGGTATGACTTATGCTCCTGAATCTGGGTTGACATCTGAATGTCTAAACATGGCCGTAGTACATTTTAACCAAGAACAGACATGTGTCTATAAAGCATTGTATGTATGTATCATGTATCTAGCATTGTATCTCCTCAAGCTACAATTTGAGCAGTAACACAAGTGCCGAATGTGATTGGACAAGCATTTGTACTGTGATGTTTGATAAGGATTACATGTGTTCACACGTATGTTATTTATATTGACAGATAACTCTATAGTATTATTGGATTTGATCCATTTTGGGGAAAACAGGCAGCCCAGCTGTAGTTTGCAATGTTTCTTTAACATGGAAGTTTAATACTCAAATTAATCCAACTACTTTAGTAGAGTGATCACTGATAGTTTGCTCTCGTACTTGATCTAAGGTATTTTGCACAGACTCATCTACTCCTCACCTTTCTCAATAGATTACAAGATGCTCACCACCCTATAATATGCTTCATGCTTAAATTAGAACAGTGGGGACATTTCTATCCCTACTAATTCAGTTTGGCATTAATCAACCAGTTTTTTTTCCCCTTGGCGGGTTAGATTTATAATATTTTATACTATAGGAACACTTATAAAATTATATCCATTATATTAGATTGTAATTCTTTTAATCAGTGTCTTTAAAATAATTTGTTTATTCTTCTTTCATATATAACAGCCTGACTGTAGTTTCTCCTCCCTCCTCTCTCTCTCTCTCTCTCTCTCTCTCCCAGATCCACTGTTTCTCCATGTCCTTTCAAATAAAGAGAGGCCTTTGATGGATATCCACTACATATCAAGTTCCGAGAAGACTAGGCACATATGCTCCCCAGGGCTGGGGATGAGACAACCAGAAGGAGAAATGGAATGGTCTATGTAGAGGACACAGGTCAGAAACATGCAGGATCCCTGAATGCCAGTTCAGTCTCTGTAAGGTCTTAGAAGCCTAGGTTAGTTGATTCTGTGGGTTTTCTTTTGGTGTCCACAATGCCCTTGGCTCCTCCTGCTGTTTTTCACTCATTTCATTGATTTCCCTTAAACTACTGCTGTCCTAAGCAGCAGCGGTTGTGCTGCAATAGCTGCAGCCCACAGGGAATCTGTTCACTCATGCATGGGCCCTCTCAAAGCCACTAAAGGAAACTTTATCTAGATCTCTACCCCTCTACAGAACCCAGGATTCAAAGGGTGAGGTGAAATTTTGATTGCTCAGAGAGGCTGAATCACAAGTAGCTAACGTTCGTTTCTTCCTTGAATTTCTCAAAAAAAAAAAAAAAAAAAAATCCACCAGAGCTTCTGCTTTGCTCCCACTTAAGAACACTTGCTACACCTGACTCCTCACTACCACTTCCTGTCAGCTAGTTGCTGGCACAGCCTCCTAACCACAGGTTAGTTTTATTTAGCCAAACAAATGGAACATTTTTTTTGCATTATAAACAAAAGCAGTAGGAAGAATTGTAGCAAACCTTCAAATAATATTCCACAACACCTAGCACTCTTCCACAGGATTCCCCAAGTTCTACTGAATGTTTGTGGCTCTCTGCATCTGTTCCTATAAGTTGCTGGAGGAAGCCTCTCTGATGATTATGGTAGGCTCCTTTCTATGAGTATAACAAATTCTCATTAGGAATCATTTTATTGACTTTTTAAAAAATTGTTTGCCTATATCCTCGATGTCTGGGTTATCCAGCCTGTGGTTTCTGGTCAACCAGACAGTGTCAGGCATAGAAGTCAAGTTGGGCCTGTCATTGGTTGGCTACTCCCACAAGTTTACCAACTCCACATCTGATAGAGGGTTCCTATCCAAAATATATAAAGAACTCAAGAAATTAGACATAAGCAAACCAAACAATCCAATTAAAAATGCATGACAGATCTAAAAAGAGAATTCTCAACAAAGGAATCTCCAAATATTGAGAAATACCTTTTAAAATTGTTCAACTTCCTTAGCATCAAGGATATGCAAATTAAAACAACTTTGAGATTCCATCTTAAACAAGTTTGAGGCTCAGATCAAAAAAAAAAAAAAACCAGAAGTGATAGCCCATGATAGCCCGTGATAGCCCATGATAGCGAGGATGTGGAGCAACAGGAACACTCCAGCATTGCTGGTGGAATAGCAAACTTTCACATCCACTTTGGAAATCAATACAGTGCTTCCTTAAAAACTGGGACTTCATTGATCTCAAGACCCATACATACTACTGCTGGCATTTTCCCCAAGAAAAATTAATTCTACCACAAGGATACTTGTTCAACTATGTTCATAGTGATTTTATTCATAATAGCCAGAAACTAGAGACAACCTAGATATCCTTCAACATAAGAACTGATAAAAAAATGTGCTGAATATTTACTCAATGGTGTATTACTCAACTATTTGATAAAATAACATCTTAAAATTTGCAGGCCAATGGTTGTAACAAGAAAAAAATTATCCTGAATAAGATAACCCAGCTCCACAAGGACAAACATTATAGGTATTCACTTATAAGTAGATATTAGCTGCAAAGTAAAGGGTTATCATACTACAATCCACAAATCCAGAGAAGTAACAAGGAGGGATCAAGAGGGGACACATAGATCACCCTGGAAAGGTAGAATAGAACATAGTTTTCAGGTGGACTGGAAGCAGGTGGGGATTGGAACAAAAGAAATCAGGTGGGTAGAGGGATGAAGGGAGGGGAGGAGTACTAGGGGAGACAACTGGAATTTGGGGGCAGGGCATTTCAGGAACAAGGTAGAAACATACTGTTTATAAACTCCCTGGAATCTACAAGGATAGCCCTAGTGAGGACTCCTAGTAATGTCTGTGTCTTAATCATATTTTTTTTTTACTGTAACACTGTCATTATTACAAGATTTTGAAACTCAGCAAGGCCATTAGTGATAAACGCCTATACTCTCTATACCATAAAGTTGTTTTGATTATTGCCACTATATTGTTTTTCTTCAGTCATCAACTGTAACCTAACATGAAGAAGCCATGTTCTGTCCACTTGCCAGCAGCATGGAGCCTGGAGATTTATTAGAATCGATTATTCTTCACTAACAGGGCTGCATTAGTTCTAGTTGTCTTCATTTTATCTATATTATCTATGTAATTCATTTATATAAGATCACCTTTTAGGTCAGAAGAGAAAGTATTTCTTCAGCCTGTATTAATGATTCCCTTAAGATCAGCATCACAAATTTTTATATAACCATAAAGAAATTACTGTTAATAAAACACAATGTATTCACATTTTTTACCTAACATCAATCATAACTCCAAGTTAATATCAAAATTTATTGTATTTGGATGATTATTCTGGAGTATATATAATCTAGAATGATTCTGTCTATTTTAATATATCATTCAGAAAAAGTAATTAATTTTAGACAAGGTCGAAACAGTGATGGAGCCTAAAGCTAATGTCAGTCCTTCCTCATTCTTCTGAATGCTGGTGTTACAGACATAAAATATCATACCAGATTCAGGAAAAGAAAACAGGTGCCTTAAAAAGCCATCCATGTAACCCTGTTAAATAGATCTTTTGGATATTTAGAATAGCATGTCATAATTCTTCCTAATATGACACAAAAGCAACTGCTTCTAAGTAGAAAGGGGCAGGCTTTGGAGACCGTCTACTAGTGAGACCATTGTTCAGACCATCGGCTCATAGGGAAAATAAGAATATTCATTCAAATAAATATAATTCTTTAAGTTATTAAGTCTGAATAAAAATGAAAACCTTCATGCCCTATAATATGCTAAATTCATTTTCATTCTCTTTTTACTTGTAAATAAGTTATTGTTTTATAATTAAATAACTCAACAATTTAAGAGCAAAATGTATTAAAATAATTAGAGGAAAAATGCCTCAGATGGTTTCAATTACTTAAGCATATGTGGTCCGTTTGTGAATTAATTTTAGCTAATATTAAATGTGCAATAAATACTTATGAACTAAATTATAAATACTATATCAGGAATGGAAATGGAAAGAAAAATTATAGAGATGACCTCCATACAAATTAATTTGATTTGGGAAATGACAAAAAATGAGAATTATAAACAGAGATATATGTAGAGAAAGAATGGCCACTGGTTTATGCAGGAAGCAAAGAAAAGTTAGGTTTTAAAGAGAAAGAAAACTAGACATAGTGCTTTTACATCCTAATTCATGCTTGAGCTATTGTGGAAAAGCTGGATTGGATGATTGTCAAGAAGGCACATTCAGGAGGTGAAACTAATTTAAAGTCTCTGCAAACTGTTAGCTTGAATTGCAGCTTGAAATGGCCATTTCACTATGGGCAAGGACAGTTACTCTTGGTTTTCACAACAAAAGTGAAGTGCCATAAATTTGTTTAATACTACAAGAAGCAACTCATTTACACCTTTCTTTGAAATAGTCACCACTTGCCGGGCAGTGGTGGCGCAGGCCTTTAATCCCAGCACTCGGGAGGCAGAGGCAGGCGGATCTCTGTGAGTTTGAGACCAGCCTGGTCTACAGAGCTAGTTCCAGGACAGGCTCCAAAGCCACAGAGAAACCCTGTCTCGAAAAAAAAAAAAAAAAAGATTAGCAAATGAAATAGTCACCACTCAAATACTACTCATTTAGCAGTCTTAGCAACATGTTTTACAACAAATGTAATAGCTCATAGTTGGCTTATTCCCTTATCCAAGAGACCACATTAGCATACTACTCATTAACTCAAAGGTTGTTTTAATTGTGTTCATTATCTTGGTATTTCATACAAGTGTACAGCTCACAGTTGCCCAAATTCAATCATATCCCTTTGTTCCTGCAGAAAGACTGTTTACAGGTAATATAATGATCTGGTATACACATGCTATCATACAATAAATCTTAAGTGCTTACCCACTTGGGAGGTACTTGCAACACAAAAGATGTCATCCAGTCTATCTTTTCTGTAAACTATTAAACAAGCTAACAGTATATTAAAGACGAAGAAACAATAATCAGAGGATATATTCACAGGTCTATAGACATCACTTATATAAATGTTCTTAGGCATAAAATACCTGTCTTTATAATTCCAAACATACTTTTATCACAATGTTTCTTAAGCTTTCATTCATGCACAGTCCCTGTATGAGAATCTGATGGTGTTTTCATCACATCTTGTTGAGCTTCATTCATGTGTAACTCCCATACCAGAATTTGACAGAGGATGATTACAAACATATATCAATCCACTAAACCACTATATCCATCAGTGATATTTCTTTTTAAACTTTGTTCTGATACATTTCATATCATTTGAATTTTTCCTACCCGCAGAGTAAGAAAAGAAAGCAAATATGAGCACAGTTAATATCACCATAGATGTTCACATTAAACCATATTTCAGAGCTATTACAAATATACTAATTTTGATAGCTCCTGCTGTTACTCGGATATGGAATGTTCATCACAGACTGGACACAGTGTTTGAACACAAGCTTTCTAGCTTGGCACTGCCTTAGGAGATTATAGATCCTGTGTAAAGTTTAGCTGGTAAACATAGGTTACTGTGGAAGTCCTTAAGAGCTAGAATCTTTGCTTCTAACCTGTCATGATGGATTAATCTGGATTAACTGCGTTTTATTTCCTAAATTTAAGATGTAACAGTTTATAAATTAAAACTGCCTCATGATCCCGTCCACACCCACTAAGCCATCCCCCTGTTGTGTCTTTTCTGCAGGGGTGGTTTGAAATTCTAAACCATTTCTCGCTTCAGTTACTTCCATCAGTTAAGTTGTCACAGTGAGGAGAAAAGTTACTAATCTTACCTTTATTATGCAAGTTACTTTTATGAAAATAGATTTCATAATTAAATGGAACTGCTATGTGGATATTCCTCAATTTTATTCATTCTACGCCAAATACAATTTTCTTTATGCTTAATGATTTTAGTTGCTAATCTTTGTCTTTATATACCAATATATTGACAGTGATCCTATTTTTCATATTAAGTCATAAAACTATGAAATGTTAATTTTAAGTCACACAAGTAATTAATTCAACAAGATCAAAGTGGTTTAATAAAGTTTAGCATTTATATTAGTAATTTCACACTTAATTGATAGAATTAGTATGTTTATACAAAATATTAAACTCATATAATTTGTAATTTGAACATCTAACTGTTTCAAGGTATTTTAAACAAGGTATTATCTCTTAGTTGCAGAACTGCTGTTATTTAACCCCACAGTTTTAATCTTCTTAACACTGTCTTGGGGTTCCTAGCACATCAACCTATAGAATGTGTTCATTAAAAATAGCAGTTTGAGTCAGGCATGCCTTTAATCCCATCACTTTGGAGACAGAAACAAGAGGAGCTCTGAATGTGAGTCCAACTTGGTCACCAGAGCAAGTTTTAGAACAATCAGAGTTACAGAGAGAGATCTTGTCTTGAAAAACAAAAACAAAAACCTCAGTGTTTTATATAGTGTTGTGAAGCACAGACATACCCTACTGTGAAATAATGCTCTTGTACACTGTAAAGATTTGCCACTTGTATTAGTTTAATAAAATGCTGAATAGAACGGCTATTTTAACAGTGTAGAAGTTCACTGCAACATATAGACTTTGGATCTGGAAAGTGCTTCTTAGAGTGGCTATGTTTCTCCTTTTCTTTGATGTTACATGAATTTTGATAATGAATTTAATGTTTAAATTATACAAAAGAATTAACAGAATATATGTTCTTGAAATCAATTTTAAAGACCCTGCATTTCTCAAGTAAGCATGAAAGACACAAAGAGATTTAGGATGAAAAGTGAGTACAAGACAAAACCCACGGAGAAGAATCACTAAGCTCCAGGCACAAGACTCACCCGTGACAAGGCGCCTGGTGAGAGCTTACACTTCATCACAGTGCTCAAACCGTGGTCACTGTGCATATCATGATATGTATGAAGTACTTGCCTTTTCTTTCTTTTTTAATTGTAATATTTTCCCATAATATCTATCTTGATTGTTTTTACCTTTTCCTAATTCTTCCCAGATCCTTCCTACATAACTAACTTGGTATTCTCTTTATTTCTTTCTTTAAAACAAACAAACAAGCAAACCAAAAACAAAGAAGCTTAAAACAAGAAATAGACCACAAATGGGAAATCAAAATAAACAAGTAAAAAAACAATAAGGGGGGGGGGGGGGGGAAGCAAAGCAAAGTGAAACAGAGTGTCTACAAAAATAGACTGACTCATCTGACTACACCTAGGCATGTGTAGGCTGGCCATGAAGTCCGGTTAGTAGAATAAACAAGACTTCTTTGAATAAAATCGTTTTTTTTTTTCTTGTCCGGAGTGTATCAGTTGGAGATAGCGTCTAGGTTAGGAGTAGGAGAGCCCATTCCCATTGTCCCCTGTCAGTGAAAAGACCTTGTGTGGCTGGAACCTATGAAGGCCTTGTGAATGCTCCCACAGTTTGAATGCCTATGTAAAACAATTTTTCCAAGATTTTTGTTTGCAAGCTCTTTAGGTTATACTTATTTGGATTTAATACAGAAGACTAAACAGAGCGATTTCTGCGGGCAAAGCCCTCTGTGCTGTGCCTGCCTTCTGCTAGCAACATAGTAACATTTGATCCCGACTTCTTTCACAGAGCCATTTTTATATTAATAATCCTAATGAATATGCATTTATTAAATTAGAGTTCTTTCAAATTTTTCTTCAAGGAGGTCTATTTTACTGACAGTGAAATGCCACAGGCTGTGCTATGTATTTTTACTTGATTCTTTTGACGATGCTGTTAGTTGTTTTCTGGTTTTTGGTTTTTATTTGTGTGTATGTTTGTGCCTGTGGTGTCTTTACATTAATAATGGTAAATGTGTAAATTTTGTGTTTTCCCAGAAGATATCAAAAAGTATCATATTCCCCCATACTAGTACACCCAGGACCGAGTGCCAAAAAAGAATGCTGTGGCTCTAAAAGCCACCAATGAGGTGTGTGTGGTCTTGAAATGTCTTCTAACATGTCTATAATCCTATAAATAACCTCACAAAGTCAATGCTACGTTAAAGAGGTCAAACTCAGACTTTAATCTACACCTTCAGGACATATGAGATACTGTGCCTTTATGGGAATCAAGAGAAGGGTTTCTATGAAGTTGGAGAGATGGCTCACCCATTGACAGCAATGCCTGCTTTCCCAGAAGACTGAAGTTCAATTGCCAGTACCCACAGAGGTTCACAACCATCTATACCAGAACTCCACTTCCAGGGGATCTAACCCCTTCTTCTGGCATCCATCGTTACCAGGAAACCAGCACACGGTACACAGACATATATGCAAAGAAAGTACTCATATCACACAGTCACAACATCAAATGAAATCAAAATTTTAAAAAGAAAATTCCTTCTTATTTTTAGGTAGAAAGATGTGAATTCCTTTATGAGAAGATCACTAGCTGATCTTCCAGAATAAGAGGACTTTGGCAATGAATGACCCGTGTACTAATGCATGGCAGATCTATCTAATATGACACGGCCAGACAATAGGTACTAGGGTGTAAATTTCCTTACACCAGGATACAAATGAACTCGCTAGGGTAAAAATTTCTCCATCTCCGACTTCTCTTATTCTCATATGAAATGGGACATGTTGGTGTTGAGTCATCAGTGAGGCAATATTACAGTTGTCCTTCTACAGAGCTCTCACAAGTCTTCTTCTCCTGCCTGACTCATTGATATCTCTTTCTCTCCTCCCACACCTGAGAAATATTACACTTCCTACTTCAAAAAGAAAAACTAGCAGCTGCACATCAAATACCTTTAAATAATAATCAAGTTCACTAGCTTCTGATTGACTGTGAATGTTATTTATTTCATGTGCTGAAGAATATCCATAAAGCTAGGGAATCTTAATTTGGAATTCCCCCAATTTAATAAAGTCCCATATTAGACATACAATTGAATTAAAACATATGCAACCAGAATAGTTGCCATCTCTAAGACAGCTCAAATCTAGGCCCCCATTGAGAACTCCTACATGGGTTGAACTGTGGAGCAAGAATCCAGATGGTTAAGCACATGACCGTGACAATGGTCATGAGGAAGGCCTATGTCAGAGATGCCCTTGCTGCTCCAAAGCTCATTTGTATTAGAATAAGCAGCTACTCCAAGGTCTTAGGGTTCCTATCAAGTTAGATTCTAATAGAGTTCTAGGGAATTGAGAGACTCCAGCTATGTCTCTTTTGTTTTTCACATATATATTGCCATAAGTTATGTGTTAATATGAGGATAATATTAATAAGTGGACAAACTCATGTCCCAATCTTCAACCTTGACAACATTCACATGTGACTGAGCTATGTATTTGATCTAGACTATCATATTCTAGTGGAGTTTATCAAATTTAACAATCAGAATTTTGTATAATAAAATGTGGACTAGCATTAGCCTGTGGTATACAGATTCCACTGAAGTCTCCTAGGCTTGACTACTGCTTCATTTGAATTTGACTAATTTCAAAGATGACCAAAGGTAGCTCTGCTCTCCACCCAGTATAGTTAGACTCTGAAATGTCCAACAAAGAATCATGTTTTGAATGCTTATTTCCCAGCTTAGGGCACTGTTTTAGGAAGTTGTAAAATTTTTAGTGACAGTAGACATCCAAAAGGAATAAGTCAGTACGGGAGAGTCATTGAAGGACATATGTGGCCCCTGATTTCTGTCCTGTGTCTATGTCCTGGAGTGTAATGATATGAACAATGTTAATCCTGTCACCTTGAGCTAACCTATTCCACCATGCCTGCTCACTGAAATCATGAGCCAATACAATTTTTTATTCACTTAAGTTTTTTCTGTAAATACTGTAGGAACTAAAAATTAATCAGGGAAATTGATACCAAAGAATTAGGCTAATAACAGGATTCACACTATCCTGATACTTATAGGACTTTAGGATATTTTGGTTAAAGAACTTGGAAGAGTCAGGAAATAAGAATTAGAAAAGTCCTATAATGTTGTCAAAAGCTTAATGAGATATTTCTTGTGGGATGCTGAGAAACATGCTGAGATTGAAGGGATGAAGGGTAGGGCTAGAGAAATGGTTCAGTGATTAAGAGCACTTCTTGAACTTGCAAAGGACCAGGCTCTGGTTCCTAACATTCACATGACAGCTCACAACTACTTTAACCTTAGTTCCCAGAAATCTGATATCATCTTTTAAACTTTGTGGGAACACACACCAAGAACATACATGCACACAGGCAAAATGTTTCCACTAAAAAAATAAATATGAAAAAATATGAAATAGAAAACACAGGTTATATTGTAAATTCGAATAGAGACCATTTTTATATTCTGAGATCATTTTTATATTGTGATATTCTAAGACCATTTTTAATCTGATATTCTGAGACCATTTTATATTCTGATAAAGATTTTGAAATAGAGACCATTTTAGAATAGAGACTATTTTATATTCTGATAAAGATTTTCACTACACTTTGCCCATACCCTGAAAAAAAAATGAGTGAAGATAAACTTAAAAATAATTGATTGATTAATTTGGTGGAAAAAAATTCAAGATATCATAGTTTTCTGTTAGGGGCATAATTAACATTAGCTGCTTTACTCGTGCTTATGGTGATAATTTTAAGTAAACAAGACAGAAAGATGTCAAAAACAGTTTGCCACAAATGGAAGGGATTTAAAGAAACAATCAAGCAGAAGCTACTGAAATTAAAAGAAGCTCCAGGATACCTTTCTCTGGAACAACAGAAGAGGTATCCTGAGGACATTTTAGAAATTGTCCAGACATCACCCGTCAATGCATCTTGGGAATAAAACTGAGTACTCATGTGAAAGACGTTCCTTTGAAGGGTGAGTGCCTGAACCACCCATGCACAAAGAACCCCTGCAGATAAGAGCTCTTTTCTGGGCTTATCTACCCAAGAACTCAGAAGCTGGGACAACTGTGGTCAAAAGTGGCATAGCTAACTGTTCAAGCCAACAGCAAAACTTAGTATTATTTCTGTGAGTCTGATAGTAGACAGACAAAATGGAAGATTTACAGGGTTGTGAATGTGACTGCCAAGATTTGGAGCAAAGCTTGTAACGCCATGTATTGTATAATAGTTGGATTCCCAGCAAGGAGTTCTTGAGAGGAGTTTGTGGTAATCTAGGAGGATTTTCTTAGGTTGCAATGGAGACCTCAGAGTGTTAGTGAGATGCTGAGAAAATGGGACATTTGTCAAAGAAAGCCATAAGTATCAAGTGGAATCAAGCAGAGAGAGAGAGAGAGAGGTAGGGTAAATTCTAAAAGCAGCAGGGCCATACAAGAGGAAATACACACACCTGAGGGAGCACATATTATGCGACCACATGACCACATGCCCTGTATCCTAGCATGAACACAAAGGGTTTTTTTCATACCTTTCTGGATTCAGTCTTTCTTTGTCCTCATACCTGCTGTATATGTCCTCACTTCTCCCCATTAAAATCATAATGTATATTGTGTTCCTTTAGATATCAGGATAATATGGATTCTTGTTTATTCTCAGGAGTTCACAGTAAAGAGATGACTCTTTTTCAGAAGAGATCTTGAACTTGGGATTTTTGAGCAGTGTCAGAAGAGTTAAAACTAGGGAATTCTTGAAGATGAATTTAATGGCATTATGTACTAGGAGCTATCCGTTGGCCATTGAGGGTCAGAGATTTATTGTTGTGGTTTTAATATAAAATATTTCCAACAGTCTTATTTTTTAATACTTGTTCCTCAAAAGGTGGCACTTTTGTCAAGTCTGTCAAACTTGTAGGAGGTAGGGCATAGATGGTAGAAATTGATCTTTCAGTGGGTGAACCTTTAGCGATTAGTTGTATTGGGCCTTAGTTCCTGTTGCCATGATCTTCCTGGTCTTAGATGATGTGAACATTACTGTTATCATGAACTGAAGCTGCTTGGCCATGACTTCCCTACCATAACACACTGAAGTCCTGTTAAACTATGAAGCAGTAGAACCTTTCTTTATCTCATTCAGTTGCTTCTTCCAGTTATCATTGCAACAGTGCTGTAAGAGAAATATACATCTGGGTCACTGTGTAAAGGACAGACAGAGTTTTTATTTTTTCTTTTCTTTTTTTTTCTAATTAATTTATTTATTTATTAAAGATTTCAGTCTCTTCCCCACCGCCGCCTCCCCTTTCCCTCCCCCTCCCCCAATCAAGTCCCCCTCCTTCGTCAGCCAAAAGAGCAATCAGGGTTCCCTGCCCTATGGGAAGTCTAAGGACCACCCACCTCCACCCAGGTCTAGTAAGGTGAGCCTCCAAACTGCCTAGGCTCCCACAAAGCCAGTCCGTGCAGTAGGATCAAAAATCCATTGCCATTGTTCTTGAGTTCTCAGTAGTCCTCATTGTCCGCTATGTTCAGCAAGACCGGTTTTATCCCGGGCTTTTTTCAGACCCAGGCCAGCTGGCCTTGGTGTATTCCCCATAGAACATCCTCATTGTCTCAGTGTGTGGGTGTACCCCTTGTGCAGACAGAGTTTTTATGAACAGAGTTATAAATGGTTTAATTCCCACCAAAAAAAAAAAAATCCAATCTGCAGAGCATGGCCTAAGACTGGCACAGAATCTTACCGTATCAATTGGATGTGAAAAGGATGTCAACTCAAAATCTTACTGTGAAAAAAAAAAAAAAACAAAGTACATGGAGACTCTCTGACCCATCAGTGGACATGCAAGAGACGAAGGACAGTCAGGGACAGGAACCCACAGGGTAAAAAGGATGTCTGTTCCTTACCTTGACTTTCCCCATTGCTTTTTCCTTAGGTTGATCCAAAGAACAGGAATTTATACATAAAGCCACATATACAACTTAAGGTCAAAATTTCTCAGTGCACCATTAATTATCCAGAGTTTAAATCCTTCCGATTTCTAACATAATTGATAGCTACAAGGTCAGAAGCATCGAGAGAACCAATATGTTCAAATTGGATTTTTCATGGGTGTAGGTCAAGTTTCCAGGACTGAGCTCAAAGAAGGGACCCTTGGAAAGATGTGTAAGTCACTTCTGGGGTGCAGTGAAGCATGCATACTGATTGTACAGAAGCGGGGCTCAGAGTTGAACTGTGGAAGAACATAGGAGAGACACTTTGGAATTTGCTCAGCATTCTGCTTTTTCTGTTTTGTAAGTACTCCACTAATGTTGAGTAGATGCTGCACCAGACTCATTGCCTTTTCTTTCATGTGTATGTGTTCCTGTAAGTCGGGATGTGTAACACGTGTGTGCCTGCAGATAACTGGAAAGAGATGGAAGTGAGTGAGGAGATCCAAACCCGCATCCTGTGTAAGAACACCAAGTGCTCTCAACAACTGAGCCGTCGCTCCAGCCTTCATGTTGCTTTAGAAGTGAATTGTTTATTTCTCTATATAGTTATTGGTACTTTTTATCATGAAGCTTTGTTATTTCACTGGATAACATGTTAGGCCAGTTGTTAACCTTTTTAATTACCTACAATTTATTTTTCCAATAGATTATCATTATTTTCTGCACAGTATTCTAGTTAGCCAGTGTTTCATATCCCTAAATACACACACACACACACACACACACACACACACGATATCAAAAAGAAGCAAGCATATTAGTTTCCTCTAGATCTGAAAGAAAAATTCACTCATCTAGGAACTATGTCTACAGCAAACTGCATATAAACAGACGTTGTTAGAGGACAAGGAAAAAAATAATCTTCACTTTGCACCCTGGTTATATAATAAAAGGACTCTGAGGACTGGAGCCCATATAAAGACATTAGATAAACAATATTTAAGTAAAAGGAAACTGAATTTTGTCAAGTAGTATTCGAAACAATTACACAACACATATGGCTTCGTTTCACTCATTTTCTTTCTAGCAGCTGTAACTGAATCCTAAGTGAGTTCACTCCAGGCAAATGTGCTTTAATACCCAAATCAGCCTCAAGATAGCTCTCTTTCTCTGTGGGAGCATGGAAAACTTAGTTGTTGAGTAAGAGAGTTCGTGTCAGTCAGCCTTCCTCTGCCTTTGACAGGATTCCACTCTTATGCAGTGCGGTGGAAAGGAGAAGAAAGCTCTCAAACGCTCCTACCAGGCTTTTGCTGTTAAAGGGAGATTAGACATCAAGAAAACTTGAGGTTTCAATCACAATTTCTTAAATCAAATACAGACATTTCAAGATTATTTGGGGCTCTTTTGAATGTTTTGATGGATAAAAAAGAAATATCTTTTATGACATCAATTTCAACCAATAAAATGATTATTTTATTGGCATAGAGTGACTATAGTTATCCTGACAGTTTATATAGAGGTATAAAATTATGTAATTATATATATATACACACACATATACGTATATAATTATGGTTATAGGACCTTGAGTCAGACTTCCTGCTTCCTGGTGTCTGTACTCCTTGGGCTGAGTAACACAGGAAAGTGGTGATTCATCTAATGGTGATGATTTGGAGCAAAGCTTATGATTGAGGAGAGGCTTTCATTTGTCTTATGTGTTCTCAGAAAAATTGTCCTAAAATGCTAGACTAATCATTCTTTCCTTCATTTCACATATACTATAGAGATTCTACTTTGCACCCAAGTGCCAAGTATTGAGGATGATGCAGAAGGCTTGTGCTTGTATAAAGATACTATTCTCAAAGACAAACAGCACTAGGAAATTCCATTTTACAGAAAGCTTTTTACTCCACTTAAAGGGATAAGGATGATTTCGGTGTCTGGATGTAGCCGACAATGTCACCGTGTTTCAGGAACCACCCATCCAGCACAGACAGGTAAAGAACACATTCCTGGGAATAGTTTGTTGGGATGAATTGAAACTGTGGGGGCACCTCGGCATGTTAAAATCCTAACAGGAAAACCAGGCCCACAAATTTATGAGGCACACCAGCTGGAAGAAAAGGTGTTTCTCTCTGTGTGTCTTGGATTTCACAATGCGACATTCCCCATCACTGCAACAGGGTGGCCCTGCTGTGTGTATCAAGGGGCAGCAAGCAGGATACTATGTCTGGTACATCAACTCAGCTAGCTCTCCTCCTGCTGCTATGCCCTACTCCACTACTGTTCAGGACAGACCTGAACCTGCCAGATCCCCCTTCTAACCCAGTCTGGACCTTCTTTTCAGAGCCAAGGTAGGCAGCTTTGTTCTCAACCCTTGACTCTAGTAGCTCCAAAAGCAGATATGCCCAGCACAGGTCTGATTTTGATCTAATAGAATCTCTCTTAGCCAACTTTGGAAGCTTTCTGAACTCTGCTCGGGCTTGTTTAAATTACACTTATTCTTTAAATGGCATACATGCCAGTAGGTGTATAGATGCACGTACTGTGCATCATGTGGTAGAGCCCGCCTATTATTCAAGTGTCCTTTTCAGAGGTGAACGCTTCTACAAGCATGAATATATGACTTGCCGAAGTGCACCTTTGAAGGCTCAAGATGCACAGAGGGTAGGTGACAGCAAACGCGATGAAACTAGACCTGTGACACTTATTGTGACTTCAGCAATCTTAATTACTTTCTTGCTGCTGCTAATAAGGACATTGTGTGCTCTATGAGTTCAAATTAGATATGAGTTTAAGACATAAGCACAAGGATTTCCCACTTCATTAGCACGTTCAGCTCTAGAGTTTAAATTCTACTGCTATGTTATAACTATGCAACTTTGGCAATGTAGTGGGATGAAGATAATGGCAATACCTAGATTGTTGTACTACTTGTTAGATTTTTGAGGCAGCATAGAGATAGAAAGCAGAAAAAGACAAGAATCTGAGCCTCCACAGATGAGACTGTGTTTATTAGCACGCACAATGAGGGGCAGCATCTCTTCATCAGGAAATTAAGGGGTCTGTCAGGGAGAGAGTAAGCTGCCTGCAGCCCTTTTGCAGAGTGAGGGGCTTAGGAATGAGGAAATTTTTGTGATCTCAAGGGTCTACACCACTCTTATGCCTCTTGTTTCTAATATTCTTCATCCAAGGGAAACTGGTTGTCTCAAAAGATACCCCATTCTGTGATGACTGAAGCCTGAGTGAGGTTATCTGTAATCACATACAAATTTACTACTAAGGTTCTCTATATTTACTTAGCAAAATAAACAATAGTTCATAAGTCTTTTACATCTAAAATGCTTATAGCATAGCTGTCAATTGATTCCTAAGTTATTAGCCACTGTAACTGCTATCCTATGACGTTGCCCTCCTTGTTACCTACCACATTGGCTCCAGGATTGTTTGTCACTGCAGTTAGTGCCGTGGAAACATGTTAGTATGAGTTTGTTCCATTTACACAGCCCTTTCCTGAATCTTATTTAACCTCCCACATTATATAAAAGTAGAACAAATAAGCATTCACAGGTTTGTTTGAGATTTAAATATCAACTATGATTCCTATATTTCTTCTCCAGATGAAGAAGTCCTCCCTTTAGGGTGGAGGAGTGCAGAAGTGCTCCCTTTGAGGTGGAGGAGTGTCAGAGCTACTAGGCAGAAGTGATCACTGCTTTTTTCCATTTTTAGGCCAGGAAATTCCCTTTTGAACTGACTATGTACTTGCCATGTAATACCGAGCTTTGTATAGCAGAAATAAATGATACCGAGTCCCAGAGGACATAGGATTCATTTGGTGAGGAGGGTTTCTATTTTTCTATTGCTGTATTTCAGTCTATCTGCATATTAACAACAATGAAAAGGAAGCCATAAATCATGCCTGTCAAGTAAGTTAGCTCTGCAGTTGCTAGAACAACACAGAAGGACAAAAGAGCTGAAAGCTTACCTTGACAGAGAGGCAAGGTCTTGGTATGGCAAATTTCTCTCTAGAAATTTATGGAAATGACAACATTCTGTTATGCTTTTTGCTAATTTTATTAAAGTGTATGTTGGGTGTTGTTTTGAATTCTCAACACAAACTGTGAGCTTCTCATTCATTTAATAAGCTGTGTTGGTGAGGAAACACTGTACTCAGAGATGAAGGAAGTTCTCAGGTTATCGCTGGCAAACCACTGTTGGAAGTGTCCTTCTGGATTTTTCTCTTTTTTTCCATCTTTGAACTCTTTATGAGTTCAAAGTTACACTTTTAATGGCCTCTGACTACATAACACAACACTCTCCCTGAGAATGGCAAACGTCTCTTCCTAATGCTGACTTTGCTGCTTCTGAATTGCTAATCAGAGGACTTAGCAGTTAACAAATCCACCCAGTGTAGACTGGCAAACTAACATATATGAAAGAAAAGCTGAGATGAAGAGTAATGCACACCTTGATGGAAAATAACCTGCAGTCTGGGGAAATACTTGTCAACATCTCATCGGACCCTTCCTGAGGCAGGTACACACTGCCTCTGGTCAATGTCTTTTTGGAAATATACTTGACAGGATCTATCCAAAGTGGGAAAGCATGCTTAGTGGTTAAGAGCACTTACTGCTCTTGAAGATGGCCTGAATATGGCGGCCTACAAACATCTGCAACTCGGGTTCCAAGGGACATAATGCCATCTGTAGGCTCTCTCCATAGGTAGCAGGCATTCACGAGGTACACTCTTGGGCAAAATATTTATGCATATAAAATAGGAATAAATTTTTGCAAATAAATAAAACACAAAAAAGTAGAAACAGAGACTGTGCTTTTGTTTCCCAGCCACCCAGACCCGAATAATCACACAGAAACTATATTAATTACAACAAAATTTAGGCAATGGCTCAGGCATAATTTTTGTTAGCTTTTACATCGTAAATGAACCCATTTCTATTCATCTATGTATAACCATGAGAATGTGACTTGCCCATAGTATTCTGGCATCTTTCTCCTTTAGCAGCTACATGGTGTCCGTCTCCTTTGACTCCGCCTGTTCTTTCTCTCTATGACTGTTCAAATTTCCCACCTAGCTTTACTCTGCTAAGCCAATGGTCAAAACAGCTTTATTCATTAACCAATAAAAGCAACACATATACAGAAGGACACCTTACTTCAAAAAAGACAGCAAATTGAAGCCTGTGATCATCCCCATCACTTCTGGAAACTTGAACTTGACAACAGCTGATCTGTAGTGTTAGCAAGTGTTGACAACAAAGGAGCAAGCACTGGTGGAACCTTACCACGGTAAATCATCTTCTTAAGCCTCAAAGCAATAAGCACTGAATTCGGCCGAGAACACTTTAGTAAATAACTGAGAAACAATGTTAGCTTTTCTAATAAGTAAACTCATCAAAGAAGTGACAGATTGATTTACTTTCCTCTTAATCATCTGCTTTTTTTTTCTAATAAAATGCTTCAGCTGGAACCAAGGGCTTCCCTAACCCCTTTAAAGCCTAATAGGCAAGAAGCACTAGACACTGATGTTTTCCGAGGCTGTCGAGAACATGTGGACTGTCAAAGCAACACCGATAAATACAGCTCCCTGTGAGCACACTGACAAATGCTCGCCCTTGTTTAATGCAAACCTGTCAAGTGGGATGATATTTCTAGGAATGCAGCAAAAGATTCACAGGAGGAACAGGAGAAAAACTGTTGAGTGCAGGACAGATTTTTTTTTCCATCTGAAGTGGAAACAGCCCATTTGTAGAAGCTGTGGAAATGATGAGTCGCAACCCGATTGGCACCCTCACTTTCATCAAGGTGCTGAAAGTATCACCTCAAGGACACCAACCAATTGCAGTGCTTAAGAAAACAAGTTCAGGAAACCAGACAGATCTTCCTTTGGAAAAGGGAAGAAACCCTCTCAATCCCAAGCCCCTGCGCAAATCACTTAGTCTGGTTCATCACTATTTTTCATGACAGCGCTTTGTAAGCCTGACTGGGGCAATGAACCCAGTTCACAGCCGCATGGGAGCAGGAGGCAAGGGGTTTTAGAAGTAGAATTTAAGTTTGGTCAAGGAGTAAATCTAAAACTAAATGGGATAGTTTAGATTTGGGGTCCTATATTACAAACAGAGCACCAGGGTTGTTTCAGTTAAAACCGATAAATGTTACTATCAAAAGCACATAGGGTGATCAACTTATAAAAAGAAAAGAGACTAATAAATGGTTTTAGAAATTTCAGTGCAGGGCAAAGTAGCACTTCATGATAGAAGCTTGTGGCTTGAATCAGTTTCTTACCTCCTCGGGGGAAGAAGCAAGGAAACACAAACAACCTGGCCAGACATCCGAAGCCTTCTTCCCTTTTATGAAGGCATATCCCCCGTTAGCTAATGTCCTTGTACAATGTCCCATCACCTAAAAATTTCACCAACTCTCAATTGTGTTAAGGTCAAAGAATTAAACCTTTAACACATAGCCTTTTTGTGAGTAATTTACATTTAAACAATGACTGCTAAAATATCAATTTTTAGTATTTTATTTCAATCAAGTATGTTCATAATCCTCGTTTTATTTTTGAAATTATAATACTTTTATATCATTTCCTCTTCCCATTTCCCTCTCTAACATGATCCATGCATTCTGCTTGCTCTCTTTCAAATTGTGGTCCCTTTTTCTTTAAATGTACTACATACATGTATGTATATATGTACCAAGGATCAAATGTTCTGTGAGTGGATTATTTAACAGAAAAAAAGCAACCAGTTTTGGATTCCACACTTAAGTTGGAAGAGCTTTTGCTCTGAGAGACTCATGGGAAAGACTGGGCCCTTTGACTAAGTAAGAAAGAGAATGTACTTACTTCTCTCCGCACATCGCACCCCTTCTTAAGGCAGATGACTGGCCTGAAACTCCAGCTGTTCTAAAAATAAGCATTCAATTTTTTAAGAAATTATGGCCCCCAGATAGAACATCTATTCCCACAAATACATCAGCGTCATCTGAAAACATGACACAAAATTATTCTATATAAAGAATAGGATTACTTAACCAAAGTTAAACTCTTCAAAATCAAAACCTCCATTACGATTATCTGTTATGACAGAAAAACTTGTATTTTCTGGAAAATAAGCGCAATGTGAACAGGAACAGCAGCAAAATCCACAACTCAACTTGAAAACAAACAAATTCACCACACCACTTCTGTGACTTGCTGAAAGCCGGAGACCTCACAGGAATCTAGATTTAGAAAGATTGTCTATGAAGTCTGGCAAGAAGTGTTTTTCTACTGATAATCAAGTTTGAGGTAAAAAGTACTGCTGGGTAGCTCATCTCAAGATTAAATGGATCAGGGTCAG
Organism: Microtus obscurus; assembly: GCA_963919715.1. NCBI lineage: Eukaryota > Metazoa > Chordata > Mammalia > Rodentia > Cricetidae > Microtus > Microtus obscurus. The sequence continues at coordinate 9,514,976 of CAWTZC010000170.1, read as the reverse complement.
ATAAAAACTTCAAAATGTGTTTCTTTCTTTTCCATCTGATCTTCTCTCTGAAAATATTTGAACTTAAAAAGCAAACACACTGCAAATGTGCTTTTTTCTAGGAGCCGACAGACAAATGGTAATCAGGGGCTGGTAACAACTGTTTGTTTATACACATGCACATTGGGCAATATAACATGTCTTCCATTTTTACAGCGCATTGAATGTGTGCTCAGGGCTGTGACTGTTCCATTCCTCATAGTACAATCAGGCTGGTGATTGTTTTTTTATATTATACTGCAAAAATATTAGGAAATTATCACTGCACTTCTGAGAACAGGTGGAGGTAGTAGATAATGTTGTCACAAATAAATCAAATTATAACTCCCTGAATAACAGTGTTGATGTTGGAGCTTATATATAGAACACAAATTAAATTAAAACTTCAAGATGATAAAATAATTTAAGAAATAGTTAATCATTTATCTAACATTGTAGCAATAGTTTTGGTCTGTTTTACAGAACACACACACTATAAGACTTTCTTTAAGGAGATACATTTGGGTGCTTAACAAAACATGAGGTGATGACTTTTGGTTAGACATCAGTCCTAAAACAGAATCTTCTGAATGTCAATGGTGAATATGCTAATGAATTTAAGACTTCAAGCTACAATTCCTTAAAATTTTATTTGTTTTGCTCACCCTGAAGCTCTCTGAGCAGTGAGCCTGGAGTAAACATTGCAGGAGCATAAAGGACTGGAGAGCCCCTGCCCCATGGTAAAAGGGGAAAAGCTATTCCTTAAATGTCTTTCAGTCATTTGAGATTCTTCTGTTTGGAATTCTCTGTTCAGATCTGTACCCCATTTTTAATGGATTCTTCAGTATGTTATTGTCTAGTTTCTTGATTTCTTTATATATTTTTGAGATCAGTCCTCTGTCCGAAGTGGGGTTGATGAAGGTCTTTTCCCATTCTATAGGCTGCAGTTTTGTCTTATTGACTGTGTCCTGTGCCTTGCAGAAGCTTCTCAGTTTCAGAAGGTCCCATTAATTAATTGTTTTTCTCTCAGTCTGTGCCACTGGTGTTATATTTAGGAAGTGGTCTCCTGTGCCTGTGCATTGAAGGCTGCTTCCCACTTTTTCTTCTATGAAGTTCAGTGTTGCTGGATTTATGTTGAGGTCTGTGATCTATTTGGACTTGAGTTTTGTGTATGGGGATAGATATGAATCTATTTAAACGCTTCTACATGTTTACATCCAGTTATGCCATTACTGTTTGTTGAAGATGCTTTCTTTTTTCATTATATAATTTTAGCTTCTTTATCAAAAATCAGGTGTTCATAAATGTGTGGATTAACATCATGGTCTTGGATTTGATTCCATTGGTCAACCTGTCTGTTTTTGTAGTAGTACCAAGATGTTTTCATTATGATAGCTCTATAGTGGAGCTTGAAGTCAAGGATGGTGATACTTCTGGAAGTTCCTTTCTTTGAGTACTATATTGAATAAACATGGAGAGAGTCAACAGCCTTGTCTTATTCCTGATTTTAGTGGAATTGCTTTCAGTTTGTCTTCATTTAATTTGATGTTGGCTGTCAACTTGCTGTATATTGTTTTTTGTTGGGAGCAGTGAGACCCCAGATCCTGAATTTCTTGTAATCCGCTGATCTGAGTGCCTACATCTGCTCTGAGCACAAGACCTTCAAGAGTTCCTGAATGCAGGAGAGTGGTTTCTGGTGGGTTTGGCTGGGGCGTGGCTATCTCTATATAATCTGCCCCTGAACACAATAAAGGGGGCATTCTTGGGGAATTCAAGGGTGACCCGTATCGCTGTCTCTCTGTCTGTGTATGTCTGTGTATTTTAACCTCCAGCCCCCTTGCCCGAAGCTCGCGAGCTGGGTGCCAGAGCACAGAGCGCAGACACGGGGGCGCGGTGCACGGCAATTTTTAGTATGTTTAAATATGTTCTCTGTATCCCTGATATCTCTAAGACCTTTTATCATGAAAGGGTGTTGTATTTTGTCAAAGGCTTTTTAAGCATCTAATGAAATGTTCATATGGTATTTTTCTTTCAGTTTATTTATATGGTGAATTATATTGACAGACTTTATATGTTGAACCATCCCTAAATTTACACAATGAAGTATTACTCGGTGGTAAAATAAATAAATAAATAAATAAATAAATAATTGACATTTTGATATTTGCATCCAAATGGATGAAACTAGAAAAACCCATTTTGAGTGAGGTAACACAGACTCAGAAAGATGAACTCAGTACGTACACACTCATAAATGGATATTAGATGTAAAGCAAAGAAAGCCTATCATACATGAACCCAGAGAAGCTAGGAAACTTGGAAAACCCTAAGAGAGACATAGATGAATCTCCCTAGGAAGAGTAAATAATCAAGATCTCTGGAGAAAATTGGGAGCATGGGGCAGGGAGAAGGGAAAGGGGAAGGGAAGGGTGAGGGGAGAAAGGCAGGGAGGAGGAGAACATGAGGGAATGGGATGGTTGAGAAGAAGGAAGGGTAGAGAGGGAGAGCAAAGAATAAGACCTCTTGATTGTGGGAGCCATTATGGAGCTATCATGAAACCCAACACCAGGAAAATTCCCAGGAATCCATAGGGATGACCCCAGCTAAGACCTCAAGCAATAGTGGGAAGGGTATCTGAACTGGCCTTCCTCTATAATCAGATTTATGACTACCTTAATTGTCATTATAGAACATTTATCCAGCAACTGATGAAAGCAGATGCAGAGATTCACAGCTAAGCACTGGGCCAAGCTTCCAGAAACCAGTCAAAGTGCGGGAGGAACAATAATATGAACAAAGGCATAAAGACCACGATTGGGATAACCAAAGAAACAGCTGACCTGAGATAGAGGGATCCCACTAACTCATGACTGATATCAGGGGAACCTACCTAGGACCAAACTAGGGCCCTCTGAATGCACGTGACCTGGAGAGTCTGTGGCGCCATTGGCAGTGGGATTAGCATTTATCCCTAGTGCTTGAACTGCCCTATTGGAGCCCATTCTCTTTGGATGGATACCTTGCTCAGCCTAAATATAGGGGGGAGGGCCTTGGTCCTGTCTCAAAGTGATGTGTTGAATACCCATGAGAAGTCTTACCCTCTCTAAGGAGTGGATGGTGGGTTAGGTGGGGGGACCACAAGGAGGGGAGGGAGTGAAAAGTGGGATAGGCATGTAAAATGAAAAAAGATCATTTTAAAAATAATTAATTAATTTAGAAAAAGTGGGGAAGCTGCCTTGTGACATCTTGTCCTTTCATAAGCCTGCCTTGTGACAAACATAATCAATACACACAGCCAACACACAGACACACACACACGAAGCAAATAGATAAATTTTTATGTGAAGAAAACTTGTAAGGGAGCAGATGAAGTTTAGAGTGTGTGAATTCCTGAGCAAATGTATATTGTTGGCATGGACTTAACCATGACAAAGAGCATGACTTTGGACTTATAGATGATTAACAAAACTATTCCCTGTATGGGAAAAGGTAAAGTTTTCCTTAGGATCCAAGGATGTAACCAGCTTCCTCCTCACAGAGGTTTACAACCTGATACTACCTGCCTACATACGCATTCTACCTAGATAAACTAACCTCTCTTCTGTGCTGTACATACTAAATACATTCAGTTCCTTGGTTGCTAGAGGTAGTAGGTATGGCTCCAACAAGATGCACTCCACACCTGACCCCAGATATTCTGTTGGGGAAATGCAGAAGTTATTCAATAAAATTCTAGGCAATCTACTTCTTCGAGTTACTTGTTTAATGCAAGTTAGCAATCTAGTCAGGGAAGAGGGTTGAGATGACCTCATTTTCACATCATCTTATTTCAAATACTTCCAGATTATATGAGCCAAGAAAAATGACCATGTCCAACAAGTTATTGTTGCATTTGCATCTGCTAGACATAAATCTCCATCATTCATTCCTGCTCTGAATGACATTTCAGCTGCCTCCTCTTCACCACAAGCTGAGTCCAGCCCAGTGTCTGTTATCAGAGCCTATCTGATCACTGCTTAGCTATGAAAGTTTCTTGAATACTAGAGGTAAGAAAATGCTGAGTGTTTAGCACAAAATATTGTAAATCAGAGATAAGGTTCAGGAGGAAGAAAATCACCCTTTTAGCACCAGGGAAACAGTTAGTTAAGTAAAGAGAGTTTTAAACACAGCACACACATGTTATAAGTAGTGCATATGTCTCTTGTGGTAAAATAAATAACAGAAAAAAGATCATTCAAAAGAAAGAAGAAAATTGGAAGTATGAAACCCTGGAGTCTGAAAAGAGAGGTGGAATTTACAGCCCAGATAAATAGATGACAATTCAATAAAAGGGGGATTTTTATCTTCCATTAGAAAAGGAGATAAATGCTAATGTAATCATAGACATAAGCAATTTGTTTAGTTACAACAGAAAATACAAGACAGCTCCTCTGGGTGGCATTCATTTCATGAACAAAGAATTATATCATCTGTGAAGGAGAAGGGATGTATTTTTAAGAAGGTTATAAAAATATCACACAGAAAAATAAGGAAGCATGCAAAGGAGAATGAGGTCACTAAGGACTGCTGACTAGCTTTCCCCAAGGCTTTCTCCTCCATAAATGCAATGAGGGTGTGAAGCATGAAGGATCATGATTCAGCTCCTCAGTAGAGTATACCTAGCAGGTGCAAAGCTCTCTCTGTTGCAATCCCTACACTGGTTAGGGGCTAGGAAGCAGGAAGAGAGGGGGAAAATGGGGAGGAAAGACAGATGTTCAAACACTGGAAAGTGATCATTCAAGATAATAGTCATATTATACTTAGAATACTATACATGAATTGTATTGTTCTAACTGCTGACTCTCTCCAAATCTCCTTGGCTCACAGTATCCTTGCAAACTAATGGCCGCACAATGATGGTGCAGACATCTTAGCAGTCATAGAGATGGTGGAGTTTCTTTAGAGCTGCTCACATCCCGTTATTTTACTTTTCAGGAAATCTTGAAGATTCTGTTTGTGAAGGTTTTTTGTTGTTGTTGTTTTGTTCTGTTTGTTGTTGTTGTTTTTCTTTTTCTTTTGACTAATATGACCCAGAGCTTATCCAATACAGAATTGTTTTTCTGAAATGAGGTCTTTAAATTTGTCTTGATATAATAAAATTCTACCCCTTCTAACAGTTTCCTGAAGACCTACACTAGAATATACTACCCAGAAAGGTGAAAGAGAAAATAAATGACTTTTAAACCTGCAGACTTTAACATTCCATGTTTTTGTGATTTTTGTACAATAGTATCGTTCACTGAAGAAGAAAACACAGAAAGGGTTGTCTTGTCCTTAACTGTTGTTTTAATTTAATATCGTGTGAAATCATTGGTAGAAGAGTCTTGGAAGGGAAAGCAGCTGAGAGGGCTAAAGATTTGGCACGTGTGTAAAGAAGGCGCCACCTCAGTATCTCCAGCAACAGAGAGCAGGGAAAGAAGCAGCTACTGGTGTCATTTATTCTGATAGGCATCTCCAGTAATCTTACCAAAAAGGATTTCCTCTTTATCAGAAGGAAGAAATCCTGTCTTCAATGGTTTGGAGGATTAAATGGATTCCTCATAAAGGGGCAGCTAATATTTCTCTCAAAAACTTGGGAGAATGAAAACATTGTAACAGAGCTATCCCCGGGGGAGTGTGGAGGGAAGATTATCTTTATGTGCCATCACCAGCAGAAGCTAGACCTTCAAGGCCAGGGGTGCTGCTAGAAAGCAGGGTCAGCGATGCCGCTGGATCTGAAAGGGCAGCCATGTTGGAGTTCAGGCTTAGTTTCACGTGGAGAAGCTGATAGAGAAAGAAGCTCAGTGCCATTTGCTCAAGGCCAAACTATCAAAGACTCTGATTTCTATTGCAATGATGGAACAACGTGCTAATTTCAGAACAGTGGGATTTCATATAGCCAATTGTGCTAAATTATGTTTATTTATAGTATTCAGACTTGTGTTAATATGAAAGTCAGTCTGTGCTGCATTTTGAAAAATGAATCAAGGACACACTCTACTATTGCTTATGCCCAAATCACTGTACATCTTATATATCCTATTTTCCTTAATTAAATTATTTTAAGTATACTCCACAGAGCTCTATGAAAGTAAGTAAATTCCTATGTTTTCTTGTATTTCATGCATGTCAACATCCCTTGAATGCCATATGGAATGGTCAAATCTATGTTGTTACCTGGAGAACACATACCTTATTTCAAGAAAATCTAAATGCTAGGGACCAACTCCATGTGTAGCGATGTTACCTCCTGTTACATTGATAATAGTCCACAGTGTACTTATTTTATTGTACCCTTTTTTCTTAACACTAAAGACACCTATAAGTTTAGGTGCTTCTGGGCTTTTCATGGTTGTTCAAACTGTTGTGTCTTTTGTGAATACAAGCTTGTACATGTGCTTATATTTTTAATTTTAGATTTTTATGGCAGCTATTATTGAAAAGCAGTGACCTTTCAGTATCTGAATTACCTTCTAATACAAAGTTGTTTTGTGACCATACAATAAAATAGAACATATTCCCAGTTTGTGTTATAAAATTAAAACATGCTTTTTTTTATACCAAAGCAGAGTTTACTCACATCTGTTCCCATCCCATCATAGGACAGTTTTCTGCACTTATTTTTCATAAAATATAATTTAAATCTGTATTATGTGTTTTCTGTAGAAGAATTCCCAGTTACTAAATTCTATTGCTTTAACTTCCAGCAGAATTGGGTGTAAAAATGTAAATGTACCATCATTTAATTTCAATATTTCAAACACTAAATGGACAATTATCATTTTGATGAAGTGATTAAATTTTCCTTCAGTTTTTCTTTGATGGAAATTCTATTAATTACCTTCATAAATTCCAAATTCTATTCTGTGAAATAACCTAGTATCTTTCTAATGCTATGCATTTGAAAAGCATTAGGATACATTGAATTGTGGAAAAAATCATTTCTTTTAGTCTGGTTTTTAAAACCATGAAATCAGACATTTGAACCAAATGATTAATACTTAAAATGTGAGAAGGATTGACTTTTGGGATAAAATTATTTTTAGGTATATTATTTGCATAATGTTCTTTGCCTAACTTATCGTGAATCATGTTTAAATATATTTGAAAACTGACCGAGTTCCCGGTATAATAACAAGCACCTGAAATTGCCACAATGCAGGAAAAATACATTTGTAATACATTACTGATGCACTAAATCCTGTCCTAAGAGATACTAAAATTCTTGACATGTATTAAACTGCAGCAGGGAGAGCTGCTTTTGCAGAAGTGCTGTGGTATCTCATGTCATGGCATTCTAGGTCAGGCTATGGATGCTTCCTTGGTACATCGTCACTTCTTCAGTAAGAACATTTAGCAACTTTCTATGGTCTTCATTGAATTAGCACTTAGGTTCCTGAACGTATACTGTACCAAAATATGTAAGGGAAAAGCCTATATATCAGCATAAGAAACAGAGGGACTCTCATCTGGGAGAGGAACAATAATGTGGAGCATTACCATAGAGAAAAATTGAGTTATGATCTACACCTTTCTCCATTTTCCTACCCCTGAAATCAACAGCATAGGTATTCAGAGCTCTTAAGAAAATACTCTATACAATGTCCAAGGGTCATCAGACCTCTTAAGAGAATACTCTACACAATTTCTTGCATGTTAAGAAGTGATGTATGTAAAAACATTGACATACATTTAATTGAATTTTCCTGAAGAAACATGGAAATATAACAAAACACTAGAAATACAAATAATAGCTAGCTCCAATTATAAACAGAACCAGGATATGAACAGTGCTTTCCTGTACACAAATTCTATAGATATAACTCCTGGGTTATGTAATTATATTACTCAATTTATAAAATTACAATAGCAGTTTTTAGCTACACATAATAAATGGTAAAAACATATGGAGATCTTGATGAAGTGGTAAGATTTCCTGTGGTTTCTCAGAAATAAAATCTATTATTTCTATTACAATATACTTTGCTATGTGCCCATAGACATCCAACCTCAGGACAGAGGAGTCTGGGAAATCATAATAGTTATCATTCATTTAGGGCATTCTATGCCAAAACACAATATTTCATTCAAAACAACCAGCAGTTAAAGGGTTTTTATTACCACCATTTCTCAAATGGATCCTAGAAGGCTTTACTTGTTAGGAATATAGGTTGATATCCTCCAAACCCAGCTGGAAATTCAAAACTGTTCAAGAGAAGCAGTGACTTTCCTAAAGAAGAAGTCCAAGTGTTCTTCCAGACAGCACTCACACAGCTGACTCCCACTCCTGAACTCTGGGAAACAAAAATCACTCGAATATTCTCCCAGAGATACTGTTAAAATTTTATGTTTTAAAACCCAGTGCACAATCACCCCTAAAACAGAATAGAACCTCAAGAGAGAGTCTCTCCTGAAACATGGACATCATATAATAATATGCTAAGAGTCCATTGTATAAAAATAAATATGCTAACCAGTAATATCTTATACTCAAAATCAAACTTTACACTTAATTCGTTCTTTTAGTCTGTGCTCAAAATAAGATTCTGAGATTCTAACCAACACAGCGACCAAAGAGCACAGTGGGCAAACTATAGTGGGTGAAGCCAAATGATATTAGCAACCCAAAACACACTAGACAGAGGGGGAAAGGTGTGGGTGACATTTAAGCCCTCAGACTAAAGAATAAGAACTGGGAACAGAATCTGAGTCTGTCTTCATTTATATTAATAATCTCACCTTTCTAATACTGGTGTTTTATTTTATATACCAACTTGACTGGGCTAAGAGGTCCCCAGATATCTTGCAAAACATTATTTCTGGTATGACGGTGAGGGGTTCTTGGGAGAGATAAAGTTTAAAGTGACAGGTTGACTGAGGGTCATGATGCCAGTGCAGAGGGCCATCATCCAATCAAATGAAGGCTCAGGTGGAACAAAGTGTGGAGGGAGGTTATGTTTACTCTTATTAGGAGAGACACCCACTCTCTCATCCAAGGAAACTGATATTATTGGTTTAGGCTTTTAGATTTATGCTATACCCTCTTCTGACTTGGAAGTGAATATAACTAGTGATTTTCCTGGTTCCACAGATGACAAGTAGCAGTTCATAAGCTCTCTTACCCTCTCCTCTCTTCTCTCCTCCCTTCTCTTCCTTATTCTCCCCCTCCTCTCTTCCTTATTGTTCTTTTTTCTTTTTTTCTCTATCTGTGTATCTCTCTAGATGTCTCTATCTCTGTTTCTTTAGAGAAACACAATTAATAGACTGCTATATAGTAAATACTAAAAGGTTAAAAAAAAAAGCTACAATGGAATGAGATGTCCTTTCTTATTACTGCCATGGGGGAAAATGTACAAAACACTACTATAAATGTCCTGAATAATAAGAGACCTGCCAGCATACACTGGAATGGAGGAGTCAAGAGGCAGTCTGAATCATGGTGCTTCACAATATTTCATACTAAAGTCACAAGTTCAATTACGTTGACATTTAAATATTAGTAGCATTAATAATCTAATGTATTAATTAATCATAACACAAAGGGGCAGAAATATTCAGAAAGGCATTCTTCTAGGATCATGAATTTACACTATAACTGTTATCTTTATTAGCATCATGGCTGTCAGTTATTGAAAATATTTCCAATAGCCAGAACAATTAAAATAGTGTTTTTATTTAATTAAGGCCTTTTCCATGAGATAGAACACTGCTCAAGTGGCCAAATACCTGAGACTAGATAGGCCTGGACCTAGAAGCAAATGAAATACTCCTGTTCTGCTAAAGGAAGAGAGCAACAAAATGACTCATAGTAAAATTCTGCTCTACTCAGAGATCAGTACCTTGCTCAGCCATCATCAGAGAAGCTTTCTCCTACAGCAGATGGGAACAAGAAGAGAAACTCTCAGCTAGACATTATGCAGAATGAGAGACCTTTGAATATTCAGTCCTAAATGGGATGAGTATTCCGTGTATTCCATCACAACCCTCCTCAGGGCTCAGGAATCCTGTGGAAGAAGAGGCAGTAAGGTTATAAAAGCCAGAGAAGATAGAACATCAACTGCCTCATTTATCCCAAGGTTTTGGCTGGCTTGTTCTTGTATAGGTCTTGTGCAGGATTAAAGAAAAAGTGCAGGGGAAAAAAGGAGGGGAGCCTGACTGTTTTCCACAATTAAAAACTACAAGAGACGTGCATCTGATGGATATAATACAGGAGAACCCTGGGGAACCCTAGGAAATGCAGTCATCTCTACACAAACTGCGTCTCTTTAAAATGTCTTGTCAGCCGGGTGGTGGTGGCTCACGCCTTTAATCCCAGCACTCGGGAAGCAGAGGCAGGCGGATCTCTGTGAGTTCGAAGCCATCCTCGTCTAGAAGAGCTAGTTCCAGGACAGGAACCAAAAAGCTACAGAGAAACCCTGTCTCGAAAATAAAATAAGTAAATAAATAAATAATAAATAAATAAAAATAAAATAAAATGTCTTGTCATTATTTGTGTGACATGAAAGAAGTTATATAATAACATCCTGTTGAGTGATTGTCTTGACTTTCAGAAACTCCCGAATGAATGCTCGTATCCACGTCAGCAACAGCTATGAGAACCACAGTATCCCTACTGAGCTGGAAACAGCACCCCGGAAAAATAAGGGTGACAGATGGCCAGGAGAGACTCCAGACACTACTCTCTGAAATGGGGTCTTCCCCTTGGAGAAAATCCTGAAAATGTCTCTGGATTAAAGTAGATCTGAGTTTCAGCCCCAGGCAGAAAGATCAAGGAACATTTAGGTCTGTATGGGGAAGCTACAGATCTGAAATATGCCTGCAACGATAGGGTAGAAAAGTCAGCTTCCTGCAAGCTTTCCAGACTCTCAGATGGGATGTATTTCTGTTGCCAAAGAGGCACACGAATACAATCATTCCAAATGAAGAGTTTTAATTATTAAAGTCTCTTTTCTGAAGCACTGTAATAAAAAACACTACTTAGAAGGTATAGGAAACTATAACATAGTTTAGAATACATCTTTTTTAGCATAGAGTCTAACTAAAATAACCCTAAATCTACAATATAGACTTTTAAAACTAATATCAAATATTAGTACGTTAGGTAATAATTGTTTATTGCTTAAAATTAGCTTATTGAGTAGCTACTAGCAACCTCATTTTTCAAGCGGAAGATCTGACACATAAGAAGAGGTTAAATTATTTTCCACATAATCAGCTAAAATATTCTAATTAAAAATGAAATATCTCACACCCTATATACTCAGGAGCTATGCCTACCTCAGAATTGGAGTTAGCTAAGTTCCACATATATTTTATTTCTTCAATAATTCTCCATGTGTTGCTCAAGATAAGATTGTTGTCTTTATTTCAATGTCATGCCATAGGCATTGGTTGATGCTTTGAGTCCCTGATCCACCATTTATTGTGCTTTATTTCAAGAGCTCTACAGAAGGAAAAATAAAGTAGAAACTTATAGAGGTCACTTTTTAGAGAGGAACACATTTTCCCTGGGCCATGCTCAGCTCTATGTCTCTACTTGACATCAAGTGACTGAAGAAGAGGTACCTTTTAAGCACAGAAAAAGAAAAAAAGAAAGAAAAAAATATCAAGAAATATACACCTCTGCCACAGGAGGTTGCCCAAAAAAAAAGTTGAAAAGAAATCCAGCAAAATGACACCATTTTTCCACATTGCTATTCATTGAGCATCTTTCTTTTTTATGAAAAATCCATTTCATGCTTGTCTACTTTGGTAAATCACAAAATTGAGTATAAAGCTGGTTAAAAATGAACACGATCACAAAGAAACTAAAGGCATTTGATGTTGATAATCAGTAGTTGGCGTCTGCCCAGATGCAAACATAATCTAATTCCAGTTCGTGCTCATAAGCTGTACTGCTTCTCTTCCAACGGGTGTTCATTTCTTGAGCCATCATTGTCCTATAGATGCAAAATATTGACAGTTATAGGAGAAGTCCATTATGTGTACTATTGTGAAATATATTTCTTAACAAACCAGGAGAAATATAGCAAGATGTTAGCGAACAATTTTTGTTTCTCATATCTGTTATAACTACCCAAGCCTAGTGCCTTAGCAACCACTCAAAACATGATGTATTACCTGTAGAGTTGTTTACATACCCCCCACAGAACAGATAGAATGTTCCAAAAAGAGGAATAAATGGAAAGTTTATTGAGTTTCATAAATGTTAAATTGTAATAAAATTCTCATTCGGTTGAATTTATATTCATTTTCGGCAATATAAGAAATGTATCTTGCCATTTATGATTGCTATATTGTAATAAATGAGCCATCAAACATTTTCTTATTCATAAAACTTTGTATGCATCCTTAATGGCATCATTAGGAAGATCAGTGTGGTGTACTAATTGTAAATAACATTTCGAATTAAAACCTGAGAAATGGATTTTGTTGTCAGGAAAGATAAAAATCCACAATCTAAGAGGGAAGGAGAGCCCAGAGACAATTGTTAAACTTAGAAAAATAATACTAGGGTTTTATTTTGGGTTTGGTAAAGAGCATACCATGCCGAACAACATGATATCATTCTGGGATATGTGTTATAAGTTCTTTTTCTTATTTTTCCCAGAATGTGAATTGAATTGTGAGTGGTAGGTATTTAAAAAAAAAAGTAAAAATATACAGCACACTGATAGAATGACATCCCATTTATTTAAAAATAACAGATTATCTGTGACCTTAGAGAAATTACTGACCATCTCAGAGGTTCAATAAATATGCCTTCGATATTGAGGATGAGTAAGCCATAGAGGTATTGTCTTTCTGAAGTAACACTTTACACGTGTAACTGGCAGTGAACCTGTGGTGGTCTCATAACCTTCTATCACCAAAACCACTATCTGCAGGACCTACACTGTCTCTTACCCTTTTATCTGCCATGTACTACTCAATTTCTGTTAATGTAATGTTCAAGTAGAAACCACTCTTACCTAATACACTTAATGACTACAAAGATGATGAGAATTATAGTAATAAATCTAGAAGAAAGCATGCAGATTGTATATACTTATTCAGTTAATATGTGGCATGCATTTGAAGTCCTCAAACAATACTAAACCCAAAACCCAGAATATTGTGATTGAGACAAATATAGATGAAATAGTTATAAAACTCTCATAACTCTAAGTTTTAAAAAAAAATGACAAATTGTAATTCTAATCAAAAGAGCAAAAACTAGTATATCTCTAGGTACATACAAATGATAGTAGACACTCAATAATCAGAGGAGACAAAATCATTATCCCTAAACAATTTCTGAGAGTGTTAATATGATGTGGGAGGTACTTCTGCCTATGTGTTGCTTTTATTGGTTAACGAATAAAGGAACTTCTTTGGGCCTGTAGCAGAGCTATAGGGAAACAGAGCTAGGTGTGGGGAAACTAAATGGAATGCTGGGAGGAAGAAGGCAGAGTCAGAGAGATGTTATGGAGCTGCCAGAGTCAGACAAGCCAAAACTTTAGCTGTTAAACCACAGCCACATAGCGATATACAGAATGATAGAGATGGGTAGTTTAGGATATGAGTTTAGCCAGAAATACGCTTAAGCTATTGGCCAAACAGTATTGCAAATAATATGGTTTTCTGAGTGGTTATTTCATGGCTGGGCAGCTGGGATGAGCAAGCGACCCTTCCCCCAACATTAATAGGAAGCAAATTAAATGTGGACTGGTATTGAAACAGGAATTACAGAGAGTGGTGGGTGATGCTAAAGCCTTAACAGCAGCAAAGCACTTATTCCAGCTGCAAAACCTGATGGGAGCTGCCATGGTGGATTCTGGAGATGTAGCCCTGTCCTCCAAGAGAAGCATGCTTGTTGGTGGAAATCTCCCACTTGGAGTCCCTTTATAGGAGGGACTGAGAGGAACTAAAAAAAAAAAAAAAAAAAAAAAACCTGTTTGGAGAACACCGTTTCAGTGAGGAACAATAAAAACCACTCTGTTCAAAAGAAGCAGAAGAAGAATCAAACAGAGTAAAATTAGCAGACAGTTCCTGTGGGGACTACTAGGAAGCCTCTTTAACAAGACAACCATTTGGCTTTACAAGGAAGAAGATACTACTTCTTTCATGGAATCTGCTGATAATTTGATATATAAATGTCCTTAAAATATGTAAATAAGCAATATTATTTTACCAGGAAAATTATGTGTTACTACTTTCTGAGAGGAAAATTCTTTGCAGTATATATAAATGATGGAAACCAGATGAAAATTCAATGTTGTCATTAAAGTTATTTTACAATGGGAGTTGAGATCATTATAAATATGTCAATATTGGGCTCTGGGTTAAGATTGAGGAAAGTAAGAAAAACTGACAGTTTTGCTTGTCTTAGTGAAGTATTCCAATTCCAACATTTAGAGTCTTCTTTTACTCATTTTTGCCATCCCACATACACCACCTAAGCCACTGATTGCAGCATTTTCTGCTTACTATGTTTGGTATTAATATTTTTAAACTTCAATTTCAAGACCAGCTTTAATTAATTCCCTTCCACCAATTTGTTAGTAGCTCCCAATTACTTTCCTTAATAAAGAAAATGCAATATAAATGCTGATTCTGATTGTTCAGTATTGGAACATGCACACCTACATACTTACATACATTATTTTTAAGTACACTGGAGTTGAAGATGGATATTATTCTCCCACTTCTTGAAAGGAATGATCACATTCCCCGAGGGGCTGAAAAGCTATTCTATCACAGGGCATTCTGACTGTAAAATCCATATTCCTACCATGACTACACCTTGATATTTGCTTGTGTTTATTAGTTCACAACCCTGGGAGGATCAATATTTTTAATAATAAGAAGCAAAGCTTGTGAAACCACTAGAGCATGATTTTGAGAACTCTGAATATTTTCATACTCTTCTTTCAATCAAACCATCACCTCAATGCCAAGTCTGCTTTAACACTGTAGTATTTACTAGGTAGTTAGAAAATTAGAAAGTTGATCTCTTTTCATTCAATTTAGTTTCAGTCCTGACTCTTAGCTCCATGATCTGTGCGCCCTTTGATGTATATGTTCACATTGCTGAACTTGTGTGCATGTGTGTGTGTGAAGGCCAGAATTGATTGAAGAATCTCTTCGCAATCACTCTCTACCTTAAATTTGAGACAGAGTCTCTCGTTGAACTGAGAATATTGAATTGATTCACCTTAATTGACTGGCCCAGCAGCCCCAAAGATCAGTTTGTTTACAGACTGTGAGATTACAAGTTCATGCCATTATGTATGGCCTTTCACATGGACCTTGGAGTCATGAACTCAGGTCTTCATGTCTGCATGTTACTGAGTGACCAACTCCCTAACCCAGTGGTTCCATTATTCTTGTCTGTATTGTTCCAGTACTTAGTATGAATGGAATTCAAGTGGTGATGTGTTTATACCAGAAACAGGAATGAAGGCTGCAGGAGTAGCAGTTCTCTGGTTCCACAAGAATGTACGTTAAACTCCAGTGCTTTGCCAGGCGATGGTGGCGCATGCCTTTAATCCCAGCACTCGGGAGGCAGAGGCAGGCAGATCTCTGGGAGTTTGAGACCAGCCTGGTCTACAGAGTTAGTTCCAGGACAGGTTCCAAAGCCACAGAGAAACCCAGTCTCGAAAAACAAAACAAAACAACAAAAAACAAAACAAAACAAAAAAAAAATCTCCAGTGCTTCCCTAAATAGACCGGAGCATCATCCTATTTTATAAAAAAAAGTATTATAACTGTAGCATCATCTCTAAGATTTCTGGAATAATTTCCACTAGTAAAATATTCACACTTTATCTCAAGACATTAAGTAAAGTAAGAGGTGCTCCATACTCAGCCCCAGCCTGTGACATGCTAATACGGCTAGAACACTCTGTTCCCTTTACTAGAAAATGGAGAGAATCTAGATTCCCCAAAGCTCTGCAGAGAGTTCTCTTTCTGACGTCATTTATGCATCTCTTTTAGGGATTATAATTTCCAGTAATAAAACACAAATAGATGCAATAGTTAACCAGGCATGCAAAACCACATCATTAAGCAAATGGGTTTTCATGTGAAGAGGCATTGCAGAGATTATTTGTGGTTAAGTGTATCAAGAATGCTTAAATTGCTGTATATGCTTGGTTCTGAAGCAATGTTTCCTACAAATGAAGAGCCACAGCCAAGTCACAGTTATGGTGATGCAAATTCTCACTTATCCCCTAAGCCTGTCAGAAGAAAAGCATGGAAAAAAACCTCCTCTGCCACATAGACACAATGTGGGACCTTTAGAAAAGCATACGCTTGATCTTTCTCGTTTGCTATCTGAGGGTGATACTTGGGCTTCTTACCCAAAAACTTACAAAGCAACAGAAATAAATGGTGATAAATTTCGCTCTGGTATTTAGAACTCAGACAAGATGAGAAGTGTTACATTCAAGTGAGTGAAGTTTTATGAGTAAGTTTTTTTTTTTTAGAAATAGAAAAAAATGCATGTATTTAAATTAAACTGCATTTTAAATTTCCAATCTTTCTGTTTACTTTGGAGTGTTAGAGATCAATGCAAGGGCTAAGCAAATAATTAGCAGGCGTTTAACCATTGAGCAACAACCACTAGCAAGCTTAGATAAAACTAAAGCTGTCTTTTTCGACCTCTACTCCTAGCTTTGATATCTTGATTAGAGTTGCAGTCTTATGATTTTATTGATAAATGTAACACAGTCCTCCCAAAGGGCCTTCCAGTCACCACTGCTTTCAAGAACTGTAAATGAAGAGCCTTATTACCATTTCTGCCTTTCCTAGGTTTCTGCATGGGTATTCAGGGTGTAATTCTCCAGATTCTCTTACACATCAGTACTCATGAAGGATGCATCTAAATCCCTTTCAAAATTTATGATTCGGTGCCTTAGTGGTCAGGCACCATCAGTTTCCTGAGCCTAAATCCTGCCACTTCATAATTCTTATCAACTGAAGATTGGTAACTGAGCAGCAAATACCTCCAAGCTCCCAACCCTGCTCATTCCTCAGGATCTAAGTGCACAGTGTAACCACCAAAACCCACATTATTTCCTTGAAAATCAAGTGTCCGTTGGAGCTTGTCCTTGACATTAACATGGCTGTGGCCAATGCATTGAGCCTGTAATTTCGTGTGTTCTTCCTTCAGTTGGGGTTTTGCCAGTATCTCTGCTACAGAGCCACTCTTATAATCATATGCTTCAGGATTTGAGTCAATTAGGACTTGACACCTGTTTTATTCAGTTCTTGAACCCTGAGATGAGCATTCCTTGACATCCTCAATCTTCTAATGTGTGAGTAACTCTAGTATCCTTTTACCAATCTACAGGCAAAACAACAGTTATTGATGAATAATTTAAAATCTCTATGAATAAATAAAAGAAAAATATATTACAAAATGCAATATACTGATGGTAAAATCTAAAAAGAGAAAAAATAAACTACATAATAGGGAAAAGTAAAAATTCAATAATTGAATATATAACTTCACTCTAGTGAATTTACATAATAATATGCCAAGAGCAGTAAAACATGTGTTTGCAAACATAGTGAAGAATTACAAATAATTTTAATAAAAGAAAGAATGTATAGCAAAATCTGATGATAATGATGGAATATTTAAGCTCTCAGTTGGACAATTATAAACATTCATATGTACTCTTTAAAATATATTTTACATGATAAATGTGTATAATCTTACCTAATTGAAAAATATGTATTACAGTTGTAAAATAAAATACCCAAGTCAAATTACTTTTCTAAGTGGTAAGACAGCCATTTCTTTTATAGATTAAGTAAAAACAAGAAATCAGGAAAGGACACAGAGATAGTTTCAGGAATCCTGCTAAAACCCAGAGTCAATGCATAATCGTACTCATGCTGAGGAGTTTTCACAAACTGTATCCTTGTGGTTTATGTAACTAAAAATTATCTATTCAAATCACAAAGAAATATGTTTTGATTCTTGGACCTAGTTAAAAAACATATCTGAAATTTATTTACACATCTGAATATATTTTGTCAATTGTCTTCAAACCTATGTTGTTGAAGGTTGTTCTTAATGTTTCTGCTGCTAGATTTGTGCCTGATACAAGGCACAGTCATGTGGGAAGAAGGGACCTAATCCAGAAAACGTCTCCATAGGATAGGCTTGTAGAGAATTCTTTAAAGTGCTTCCATGATTGAGGATTGGTGTGGGAATGCCCAGACACAGGATGGTCCATCCCTGGGCAGGTGATCCTGGTATGTATAAGAAAAGAGCATGCGATGGGGAACAAGTCAGTAAGCATTGTTCCTCCATGGTCTGCGTCAGTTCTTGATTCAAGTTTCCTGTCTTGAATTCCTACCTTGATTTCCCTCAGCAATGGCCTGTTGCCTGGAAGTGTGAGCTTAAATAAAGCTTTCTTCCTCAAATTGCTTTTTTTTCATGGTGTTTTATAGAAATTGGTTCCAGGGTGAAGTATTTGCTCAGACAGATCAGACCATGGTTTTGAGGACTGCAGTGGCATTTGAACTCTGGCCTGCAAAAAGTACTCAAGAACATAATGGGCAAATGTGGGATCTTGGAATATAAGGATGATAAGAGTAATGCAAATGTTGGAAGAATGGCTTGCAGAGTCTCAGAAGAAAGTAAAGGCTCTAAGAAGGCCATTTGAACAATGTTTTACCGTGAGTCAGGTCATCTGGGACAGAAAAATCGCTGTGACTAGAAGAGATCAGAAGCAGTAAAGTGAGACTTTTTCTTTTCTGGAACAGTTGCTGTTGGTTGGCTGAGCTGAGAAATCAGTTGCAGTTAGGATGAGACCAACATCAATTAGGTGACTTCCTCTTGGAGTGTTTCCTCTGGGTCAACACTAGAGAGCCAAGGCAGCATCGCATGTGGCAGCCAAACTTGGTAGTGTAAGAGTCACCCGATTATTTTTGCACTGTTTTTGAAGTCATGAAGTGGTCATGGAGAAAAGTCAAGGTTTCACGATTGACATGGGATAGCTCAGACCACCGTGGGTGGTGTCAGCCTGGACAGATGATCCCTTGGTGTCTAGGAAAGCAGGCTGAGCAAGCCAGTGAACAGTACTTCTCTATGATCTCTGCTTTAGTTCCTGCCCCCAGGTACCAGGCCTGACTTCTTTCAGTGATAGACTATAAGCTGTAACCTGAAATAATCCTTACCCACCCACTTTGAGAATGTGAAGTCTGGAATCCATTCGTTACCATTTTGTTAACAGTGAAACCAATAGGGACAAAATTGTATATGTTCAATTTTTTCTTACAATAGTTACAAAAGTGTTTAATGAGAAATTTCCTATGCATGTATATAACAAATTCTGAGAATATAAACAGAGCATCTTTTATGCCTACATTGACAAGTAATGTTTAACCCCATTCTTTTATCACTTGAACATTATCTAAGAATTATCTTGAGTGTTTGCACATGCATTTCAACTACTGTGAGGAACTGTAGAATTTAATGGAATGTCTGAGAAATATCTATAAATTGAATTTATTGTGTTTAATGAAAACATTATAGATGTATATGAGTAAATGATATTTTGTAAATTGCTATGCACCAGAAAGCTTCCTGGCAAGCTCCAAGAGTTTCTGTGCTCTCTGCGTATTGCGTTCACAGCTTCCGACGCATCCGGGGAACATTGGACATGCAGAGTAGCATGAGGAAGCAAAGCGCTGTCACTCCCCTGATTAAAGGAATTGATTTGACTTTAGAAAGAGTGACTTTAATTAGCTGTGCAAATGCCATTAATTCCAATTAATCTTCTCGCACTGTCAAGACAAAAATCCTGGGAGAAGATAAATTGCAGCAAATCAATACAGCCCATGTTTTTACCAGGAACAGGTGCTTGAGAAGAGAGGAATGTCATTAATGGGTGTCTGTATCAAGTAGTATTTAAACAAGACAGTAACTCAATGTGAAAAGCTTTCGGATGATTTTGTGTGTACTATGTATACATCCTTTAATTGCTTTCAATTGGATAGAATGTGTTTGCCATAGAGATTTTGAAAATTATTATTGTAATTCTATGGAATAATATAAACTCAAGTCATATTTGTTTCTATAAAAATATATAGTAAGAAATATGTTCACAAGTAAAGCAGAATATCATTAGGAATCATTTCCCTTGTTTTTGCCAGTTGTGTTTAATTATTTTAACTTATATGACATGTTCAATTGATATCCCTGGGAGGACTTCTCTTTCCTGAAGGGAATCAGAAGAAGTGTGGACCGGGGGGAGTGAGGGTGTGAGGGAAGGGACTGGGAGGGAAGAAGGACAAACTGTGAAAGAATAAATTAATAAAATGAATGAATTAATTTAAAAAGAAATAATTTAAATGTGTTACAATCTTCATGTTAACATTGTATGGATCAAATACTAAGAAAGATATTTGTTTTATAATTTTTTAAAATGCATGTGGGTGTTTTACTGCATGAAAATGTGTGCAACAAATTTATGCTTGATGCCCTTAGAGGCTAGCAGAGGATGTCAGATCCCCTGAAAATGGAATTATGGGTCGTTCTAAGCCCTCATGTGTGTGCTAGGAATGAAACCCTGGTCATCTAGGAGACCAGACAGGGCTCTTAACCACTAAGTCTGCTATGCAGCCCTAAGAAAGGTATTCATGTTAATATGATATCACTGATTAGTAGTTCATAAGCATAATTGAAGCCACAATCCACAATGATTGTAAAAAAATGTAAAGTAAAAAATTGCCATGGCTCTCAGCAGATTTTCTCCTATCCTCTCTCTCTCTCTCTCTCTCTCTCTCTCTCTCTCTCTCTCTCTCTCTCTCTCTCTCTTTCTCTCTCTCTCTTTCTCTCCCTCTCCAGTTCAGAAACTCATGCCATGGAATGGTTTCACCCCATATTCAAGGTAGGTCTTCCCTCTCCCACTAAATATTTCTAGAAATGCAAAAATATGTTGTTCTTGATTATTCTAAATCCAAGTTACTGGAAAATAAGATTAATAAATAATAAATAAAAACTAATCAATCAACAAAATACATATAAAAATGTATACATAAAAGCACACAAATGCACATACCCGTGAATATAGACAAATATACTCACACACAAAATGTTCACAGTAAACAAATATAATTTTAAAAAAATTGTACTTACATACATATTATATAATCTAAGTATTGAGTTCAAATCCAAAAAATTTTGCTTATTTATTTTATACATCAATTTTTTTCTTTCCACTCAAAAAGAAATATCAAAATTCATGTGTGTCATTAAAAACTTTGAATTTGATGCTAATTTTTATTATCATGTTCTTTTTGGAAAGTATTGATTTCCCCATATGGGGAAAAAAAACTTCTGAAATGACTCCATCCTATATAAAAATTGTTGAGTATATATTATTCCTTTTCTCTAATTTCTTTCCTCTGCAGTGTTTCAAGACATGGGAAGTGTGTTCACAATTTCATTGTTGTGTTCTAATCATAGAACAGAGACTAGATCCTAGTGGGCACTCCATACATTGTCGTCAGATTTTTCTTTATGCTACCAGCTCACAAGTAATGACATGGAGACTTAGTAATTACAAAAGCCTGGCCTATTTCTTAGGCTTGTTTTTAAATAGCACTTATAACTTAACTTTACCCATTTATATTAATCTGTTTTCTATCACATGATATTTATCTTTCTTCCATTTTGTACCTCCTGTTTCCTTTCTATGTCTTCTGGCTTCTCCTGCTTGCATAGATACCTCCTCCTCTCTTGTGCCCTGGAAATACCACCAATTCCTCCTTCCTACCTATTGGCTGTTCAGCTTTTGACTACTCCAATCACAGCAATATATCTTCACCCTGTGTACAAATATCCAACAACATTTTCCCCTCTTTGTCTAAATAAAAAGGAATGACTTTATCTCTGAAATAGTAAAGTATATGCAATAAGAACAATTAATTACCAGGTAAGAATTTCATTCACAATGCCCAGTTCATTTCTGTTTGGTGAATTTGGAGAAAGTACTGTATTATCAATTCTATCTTAGAGAGTTCAACGTTTTATAACTAAGCCACTTTCTATCATAACTTGTATTACCATCCTAAAAATATCATTTTTGACCTTAAAACATGTTTTTATATAAACAACTTAAACTTTTATGTTTCTCACCATCAA
Source organism: Microtus obscurus (assembly GCA_963919715.1). Taxonomy (NCBI): domain Eukaryota; kingdom Metazoa; phylum Chordata; class Mammalia; order Rodentia; family Cricetidae; genus Microtus; species Microtus obscurus. Next base: position 9,492,793 of record CAWTZC010000170.1, on the reverse strand, counting down.
AAACTTTATATCTCTTTTGTAAGTTTCTTTTCTTAATTTGGTAATAAGGAAAATTATAACTATAATTATCCCATCTTCAAGTCCATCAGAGACCCAAGAAGAAAATTCTGTGGGAGGCTAGCCACAACTCTGAAATATTATTGTGTGTGCCTACAACAAGAGTTTTTACTCAGTATTGGCTACTCAAGTGCTCAGCTGCACAGCAGGATCTCCTAAAAGAACTGCGCCTTTGTACTCTGAGCCAACCCAAGAAACCATTTTCTCAGGCCCTTTGTGGATATTTAAGCCTTCATGTTGTATGCCATGTATAGTTGTACTTTTCTTTGGACCACCAGCTCATAATTAACAACATGGGGAGATTTATCATTAAATATGAAAGCTTTGCCTATAGCTTAGTCTTGTTCTTAAATAACTCTTATAATTTAAATTATTCCATTTACATTAATCTACATTCTTTTTTGAGACAGGGGTTTTCTGTAGTTTTGGAGCCTGTCCAGGAGCTAGCTCTTGTAGACCAGGTTGGCCTCAAACTCACATGGATCTGCCTGCCTCTGCCTCCCAAATGCTGGGATTAAAGGCAAGAACCAGTACAAGCTGGCTTTAATCTACATTCTATTATGTTATGTTACCTGTGTTCTGTCTTCTACCTACTGGTTCCTCTCCATGTCTTCTGGATTGTCCTGTGTGCCTAGATTCCTCCTCTTCTTTTTTTCTCTCTCTGCATATTCCACCCGTACCTCCTGCCTAGCTGTTGGCCATTCAGCTTTTTATTATACCATTCATATCAACACATCTTCACACAACAGGCAAATATCCCACAACAAGCCATAAATTAATACTAAGCAAATTATTAAGCTATAAAAAACAAGTACTTTTTAAAAGGTAGTAGTAATGTTAATTTTGGTAAGGACATTCTTCTAGCTTCAGTGACTCACATTACTCAGGAGATCTGCTCAACTGATGCTGAATTTTTATTACAGTGAAAGTATATAGATTAAAACTACAAACGGAAAGTGTACATATTATGAAAGCAGGAATAAACTTTTTGTACCCTCCAACAGTGGACTCACACAAGAAGGAGAGTTAATTCTCTCAGTGGAGATGTGTGATAATTATGTGTAAAAGAATACATACTGAAGAAAGCTTATAGTAGCCTTGTGGTCTAGAAGATTCATAAAGGTACATGTAAAACCCAAATTCTGACCCCAGCAGTACTCAGAACACAGACTCCTGAACCAAAGAGGTACACACCATGTATCTCAGGGTTTTTTTGTTTGGTTTTGGTTTGGTTTAGTTTTGGTTTCTTTCCTCACTATAATGACAAAATTGCCTGGAAAAAGAACAACAAATTAAGAAAGGACTTATTTAGGAATCACCATTTAAGAATGGATTCAACCCACCATTCCAGGGAAGTAATAGCAACAAAGCTATGGGCTTTTTGGTAACCCTGCTTCTGTATTCTAAAAATAGAGAGGATAATGCTGGTGCCCAATGGACTTTATCTTTCTTATTTAGTATTGGACCTTAGCTGATGGGATAATATGGACCAGGTCAGAAAGTAGAGAACAAAGAATACTAATACTCAGCTAGAATTTTTTTCTACTTTTTATTCAGGATTTCCCTTCTCAATTAAACTTTTTTGGAAACATACTATACTAAAACAAACTATAAACACACACATTTGTCATTCCATGTTGATTTTAAATATGTCATGTTGACAATAAAAAGTTATCACTATTTCATTCTTAGCCAACTTGACAACCAAATATATCATATTAAGTCACAACATCCCATTGTTGATCCCTAAAGTTTCCTTTTTATATGGTAATGCAGAAAACCTTTAGTCAATCTCAAAAAGTCACAATAGCCTTTAACAATCTAAATATTGTTCAAAAGTACAAAGACTTTTGTTTTTGGAAAATCAAGGCAATTTCTTCATTGTGAGCTTATGTGAAATAAAAGAGCGAGTAATATGCTTCCAATGTACAATTGGTGCAGAATAATTTTTTCTATTACGTAAAATAATAATGGGGACTTATCAAGGGAATATTGTGTGAAAGTGAGACCAAAACCCGTAAGGGTACACATAAAACTCTGACCATATGTCAGGTGCCTGGGTCTTCTGATGGTTTCATCTGAATTCTAAGATATTTGTTCAGCTTTGCTCCTCCAGCTCTGTTGCCTGCAACATGCACTTCTTTTTTACTAGGCTGCTTGTTCTCCTTACCAGAAGTTTGCCTCATCAGAATATCATGACCTTGACTTATGCAACAGCCTAGGGTCCTCTTTGCAACTTGGGCCTCACCTTCCCAGCCTTAAATGATATCTTTTCAGTGTGCTTTTGGGAAATCTGACCCTATATAACATTGCTTGACTTTAATGACTTTCTGGGACCACAAAAAGAAACATGTATTGTAAACTTTTACAATACCTTTGATACTGCGCATTTTTCCATGTACACAAAATATACAATTTGAGGAGAAAAGGGGCACCAGGAACAGAAATGGAGCTATGATGGGGAAGCTTTGTTAACCAATCATCTTAAAGAGGTGGGACCAAGTTAGGGTGTGGCTTCTGGGACCGGGAGAAAAACCAACAGACGCAGATGTCCCAGGTGTTCTCTCTTTGTGGTTTCCACACAGCACAGCTGACCTTCCTGTTTCTTCTCATTCCTGTTTTGTGAGTTTTTCCCTTATGATAAATAGAAGTATAATCGCTTTATTTTTTAGCTAGCCTGGTTATTTCCCAATTCAAGCTAACTTCTACAGTTGGCGCCTGAATTGTGGGGCTCAGGTCCTCAGCAACTCTAGCCAGCCACCATCATACTACATGCCATTCATTTGGGTTTAGAATTTCTATGCAGCAGCCCTGAGTAGCCATTAGCCATGGTCCTTCATATTTTCTCATTAACTGTCTTAGAAATCCTTTGCCACCCAAGACTGTGCGGCTGGCTTCTGGGTCCAGTATGGGATGTGGGCTTACCTGCTTTATTACTCACTTTATGCTCTTGCGGCTGCAGACCTGTCAGGGACTTTTGCGGAGGGCACAATATGTGATTTACACTAAATTACTGTTTTTAATCTGAGCATATCTTTGAGCTTTTTTTTTTTTGGAATTATCAAAACGTAATTTATTTTATTTAACCAAAAGAGAACAACGACAACAAAACCAAATGCATAAACCGTGAGCTTTCCTTGACTTAGCTTTAGAAAGGGGGGACTCAGTCTTTTGTCGCTATTGTTTTTTTTTTGTGGTTATAAAATTGAATGTTTAATAATTTTTTTTATTGGAAAAAAAAGAAATTTCTGCCTCCTCCCTGCCTCCCATTTCCCTCCCACTTCTCCCTCTCCTCCTCCCCTCCCCCACTCCTCCCTCTCCCTCTCCAGCATGAAGAGGAGTCAGGGTTCCCTGCCCTGTGGAAAGTCCAAAGTCCTCCCCCCTCAATCCTGGTCTAGGAAGGTGAACATCCAAACTGGGTAGGCTCCCACAAAGCTAGAACATGAAGTAGGATCAAAACCCGGTGCCATGGTCCTTGGCTTCTCAGCAGCCCTCCTTGTCCGCCAAATTCAGAGAGTCCAGTTTTATCCCATGCTTTTTCAGTCACAGTCCAGCTGGCCTTGGTGAGCTCCCAAAGAATCAGCCCCACTGTCTCCACGGGTGGGCGCACCCCTTGTGGTCCTGACTTCTTTGCTCATATTCTCCCTCCTTCTGCTCCTCATTGGGACATTGGGAGCTCAGTCCAGTGCTCCAGTGTGGGTCTCTGTCTCTATCTCCATCCATCACCAGATGAAGTTTCTTTATTTATCTCTAGAAACCAATAGCCAGAACCTGGAAACAACCTAGATGCCCTTCAATGGAAGAATGGATGAAGAAAGTGTGGAATATATACACATTAGAATACTACTCAGCAGTAAAAAACAATGACTTCGCGAATTTTGCATGCAAATGGATGGAAATAGAAAACACTATCCTGAGTGAGGTAACCCAGACCCAAAAGGATGAACATGGGATGTACTCACTCATAATTGGTTTCTAGAGATAAATAAAGAAACTTCATCTTTGAGCCTTTAATGCTAAAATCCGATTAAAACCAACCACGTGGCTACAAGTGCACTGCACCACCTACTGGCAGGTAACAGTTATTTCACCTACTCCAGTCCAAACTCAACCACAGGTAAGATTTATAATTTAAAATATAAATTATAAGGGCAGAATTATGTACAATTTAACAATCCAGGAATTTACTAGCCTTTTTACTTATACCATGTATGATGTTATGCAACGTTCATATGATTTCCCTCCTACATCCCTCTATTGATTCTAGGGATTAGCTTTGTCCTTCATATTTTCTTCTTAAAAACATGATTTGATAATAGGGCCAAAAATAAGGCACTTTTATAAATAATACAGTCTTTACAGACTGATAATGACCAACTAAAAGAAAAATTCAACACTCTGGAGAAGAACACAACAAATTTGACAAACAAAACCCAGTCAAATGAGGCACTTTTAGAAATGATACAGTCCTTACAGACTGATAATGATCAACTAAAAGGGAAACAGCACTCTGGAGAAAGATACAACCAATTTGACAAACAAAACCTAGTCAATGAGAGAGGGTGCTGAGACATTGTCTGCGAGAATCTGTACTGTTGATTCTATTAATCAGACTCTGTCGAAGGGTTATGATGGATTGACTGATAGAATGTCTCTCCAGGAAGGTAATATGCATGCTATAAAAATTATGTCCAAGGATGAGACATTATCTTTACTAGACAGACTTCACACCTTGGAATCCTCAATGAGGACATTAGAACAGAACACTGGACAGGAGATTCAGACTCTACAAAAGGCAGTTGTAAAAAAATCTAAAAAGATTGAGAAATTTATCAAATCAATAACCAGAGACAAAAGGTCCAAAGACAAAATTTAGCCTCATCAATACATTCCAAACTCTGAGATAGCTAACCCAGAGTTTTACCTTCTTTTCCAGTGATATCATCAGAAAGAGCATCTGGCACAAAATACCCTAAGGTGGTCAAAGAATAAACATGGGAGCCCATACATATGACTGATCTAAAGAAAATTAAGCAAGCAATTGTAGCTTATGGAATACATTCATCCTTCATTATGGAAATGGTCAAAACTTCAAGTAACAAAGCAACACCACAAGACTGGATTCAGTTAACCTCGGTGTTCCTAAAAAATGGACCTCAGTTGCTTTGAAAGTGTTACTGAAAAAAAAGAAGCAAAAATTTTAGAGCAACAGGGAAAAGCAAAAGGACTTGAGATTTCCCAAGATCACATTCTAGGCAAGGGACATTACTCTGATCCTTAATATCAGGCTTTTTACGATGAACGCCACTTGTTCCTTGCCCCTTGATGTAGCACAGCAGCTTTAAATGCTTGGGAAAGGATTCAAGAACTAGAAAAGAGAATTAAATTACATATTAGGGTTAAACTGGGTCAGAGAGAATCCTTTAGTGACTTTTTACAAAGATTAACTAAGGCTGTACAGATTGGGGTACAGACCCAAAAACTAGACATGTACTAATTAATTCTTTGGCTTTCGAGAATGCCAACTTAAAATGCAAAAAGATCCTTAGGAGCACCAAGGGATAAATGGGTCTTGCATACAATGAATGTTGAGACACTTGACTATAGTACTGAAATTTGTGTAGAAGAAGCAATTTTCAATGGTATGAGGAGACATCAAAATACAAAATGTTTTAATTGTGGTAAAATAGGACATCTGAGAATGGATTGTAGACAAGGAATTCCTAGAAATAATGTCTCCTCTGGGAATGGCAAGAATAGAAGGACTCAGCCTTCAGGTATATGTAGGAGGTATGACAAAGGCCAACATTGGACCAATGAATTTAGGTCAACAAAAGACAGAGAAGGCAAACCAATACCATAGGGGAACTCCTTGTGGGGTCTCTTGCAGGCCCCCATGATGAACATGGTCCAATCATTCCCAGTTACTGTGGATAATGTGTCTCACCAGAAAAATTTAAAAATCCAGTACCTATTATAAAAACCATATTGGTCTGGGTGATTAAATAGATGTGGATGATGAATCAAACATTCTAGTAGGATATAGAAAATAAATATTCTGGCAGACTTCTATAAATTGTCAAAGGCCAAAGCTAAGAATGTGTATAAATGGCATTTTTATTAAAGGCTTTCTAAACACGAATGTGGATGTAAGTATCAATACCCCAGTATCTTGACATCCAAATGGACCTCTTTAAGAGGTAGGTGTTCAGTTCTTAGTAATTGGAACCCTATCTCAAGTGAAACAAATCACAAGATGGGCCAAATGCATAGGGCTAAAAGGACAGGAGGAAGGCTGAGGCCATATGTAGCTAATATTGCAGTGAATTTGTGGGCTTGTGACTGATTGAAACAAAGAAATACCCAGATTAGCATTCCTGTAGTCCCCAAAACTTATGTTTCTGTGGAAGATATTAAAAGATATTATAGACAAAGGTCACAAAGCAATTGACAAACATTCAGAGCTACTAATGGCCCTGCTTTTAAAATGGCTAACTGAGAAACAAATATAGATTAAACAGTGCCTTCTAACAAAATAAAAGCTGCAGGCTTTAAAACAGCTGGTACAAGAGCAACAAGATGCTCACCATACTTAATATTAACAAACTTATGTTTAATAATTTAGAAAGGAAAATAAAGTATCTGCTCTTGCCTTGTATAATAAATTCAAAAAATTATTCCCCTTATATTAAATCCAGGCCTTCCCAGTATTTACTTTTTATTAACAATGATGTTTCACTCAGAAAGGTACAAAGACAAATTAGAATAGCCATTTCTTTTACAAGTTTTATGTAAATGCGTTTGTTTTTCAATTTTTTATTTTTTGAAATTAAAATATATTTAGTACATTAGCCATACCATTTAATCTTTTCTTTTCCTCCCTTCCACCCCCATGTGTCTGACCCCTTGCCTTCTCCCAGACTAGTATCCCCTTTTTCTTTAAGTACTGCTACGTATTTTACATGAATTTATCCATGTTCCTCAAAATGTCAATGCAAGTCCCTGTGCTCTATCTGTATAATGCTTCTTGAATGAGTATGAGTTCAGAATTGACCACTCAATATTAGATAACCCACTCAGGGATCTTCCTTGGAAAGGCTGTTTCTCCAGCTCTCAAAATACCTTGTTTGTCTATAGTACTGCCTGGGCTTGGTGCCCAGTTTGCTTCCCCCCTGCCATGTAACCCTATCTATTGATGTTATACTTATTAAATCAGCTATTTGTTGAGATTTCTTAGATGTAGTTTCCTTGACATTTCTAGAAGATACAATCTTCAGAAGATTTTCTGGTTCTCTCACTCGTACAATGTCGCCACCACTTCCAGGAGGCCTTTCTGGTCAGAGTGTGGAAGGTTGAGGTTTATCGTGGCTTCTCAACTTTCTGAGAGCTCAGGAACATGGAGGACTCCCTCCTCCTGGAAGAAAATGCCCTGTTCTCTACTTGACATTATTTGGAGACTGTATCCAAGCCTAGATGCCAGACTTATCCATAGTATAACCATTAACACAGTTCCCTGCAGACACTTTCCTCCCGCTGCACACATGGTAATTAGACATCTTGCTAGGAGTTTCCACATATGATAGCTAAGACTTGTACTTTATGATAGGGCCTTGCTGTTTAAAACAAGTTGGGTGATTTCCCAGCTACTGTCCCCAAGCCTATGTATTTCCTATACTCTGGAATAAAGTTGACTCTCTGAAGATACCTCCTGGAGAGCTATATCTGCTTGGTTCACAGGCCACATACAAAGCTTTCTGTCCCCATTTCTGCACGTTTGTCCTCGGGAATTGATGGCCAGTGGACTGCGAGGAAAAAGGGGACCCCAACAACTGGTACCTTGAACAGGGACTTCTGGAAAGCACAGGAGTTGGTGATCACCCCGCCCCACCCCCCAGTAGAAGCGTTTTTTCACCTGGTAGGTAGTCTCAGTCTCCTATGGAACAGAGACAGAGGGGCTTACATAGTGCATCATAGCATTAGAGTTTTCCAGAGAGAAGATTTTCTGCTCAGAGATTGGTTGGTTTTCTATTCAGGGATTGGTTGTTTTAGTTGGTCAAGGGAAGAACTCCAGTTTCAGGGCCAAACAGTGTTTCTTTCACTGAGACCCTCATGAAGGTCCTCACAAGAATGCTTTAGAAACTGAAAGTTCTTAAGTACTTTCTATCCAATGCCAGCCTAGCCAACTCATTACAGGAAGTACCAGGCATGTGCATGGTGGTTGGCTCCGTTAAGCCCACCTCACAATGAATACATACATCATCAAAACATCAAACAAGCTTAGACCTGCTGGTCTACACCTCCCACAACCTTGGAAGCTGAGGCCGAGGATAGAGGTCAAGAACAGAATGGGCTATACATTGAACATAGATCTATTTCGAAGCAAGAACAACAGAAGAAGTATCATAAAGTCATACAAGTCTCTTTTTTTTTAAATATGCAATTATCATTCAGTTCCCTTTAGAGGAAAGTACAAGATATAATGTATACATCATAGCTCCTTCTAGATCAGACTGGAGCCTAGATCTTGGGTTCCTGGTTATGTCTTTTGTACTTTCTTATTGTTTGTTTTCTGGAACCCTGACCCCAAATAGGCACTGAAGTGATTTATCTGCTCTTTTCCCATAGCATTCCACACATCAGTAATCCTTATAGGTTTCACTACTCACTCCAAACCATCTCCAAATCCCAAGTACTCATATCTCAATCATATGCCAAAACAGAACCTTGGTTAAGAAAAGATCAGATTTCAGGAAATCACAGTAAGAGGCATTGCCATTTAGTCCTGTTTGTCTAATATATTATAACATATTCATATTAATATAATAACTAATTAATTATTAATTAACTATATTAATATAATAACTATTATACTAAAGGACACAGTGGAGTGGGGTCATCCTCCCCATGCACGATTAGGGTCAGATTCCAAGCTTATGCTCTCTGCCACCTTTCCCAGAAGCTCACAGAAAGCGAAAGCAAAAACCACAGTGCCAGATGGTCCAGCATGGTGCCCGGCAGGCAGTGCCAGGAGGGCTTGGCAGCTATGAAAGCAGCATAAATGCCAAGCAATTGGACTCACATCTGGCCTCTCCGGTAGTGCACAAGTGGTTGTGACACGTGTGCCCAGGAGAGGCAGGGCTGCCTGGTATGCAGACATTTTCTAGCACAGGGGACAGAAGCGATGTCTGACAGCTGTCATATGGTACCTGACTTGGGCTAGGCCAAAGTACATGCGACACGAGAATCCATGGACTGGGATTTTGCTTCCATGGTTCACACATACTCAAGCAGGGAGAGACGGTGTGTAGTTAAAGGTTAGTCACTGGGGAAATAAAACAACGACCATGTAAAAGGTGACACATGTTTGCAAAGCATCTCCACTTCCACAAATGGAAAGCACATAAGATCACTGTACTTAGTCATCAAAGTTTAGAAAACCTAAAACAAAGGGGGTTATTAAGAGACAGACACAGAAAGCTGCACATCAAAGGCCAGACTGTGATTAAAAGTTATGAATGTGTAATGAGTCCAGTGAGCATAACGGTATGATATTCTCCATTAATCGTAGATGTAAAATACTATATTGTAGATGGCTTTGAATTTGAGGTTTATGGAAAATACACAAGGATGTCATCAGGGTTCTGAATATCACAGAGCATCTTTTAGGACAAAGACTGCACAGCTGTAATAGTGCACCCTTCTTTTGGTATAATGGGTATTTGGGGGGGTTTAAAGGACCAAAAAAAAAAGCAGGCTGGCCTCACCACGGCCTAAGTAAATGAACTTGACTTCCATCCCACTGTCCCAGCCTCCTCCCACACCTCTGAATTAATCATACTAATGGCTATTACAACCACAGTATTACAGTCATTTTCAAAACTAATAGACACTGGCCTTTCTCAAAATTCAGATTTCATTAATTATTTACACTTCTATACCAGAAGAAAACACCAGTAAAATCTGGTAATATGTTATATGTAAAAGTGAGTTTTTAAATGAATAGAGGGTGAGACAGACCTAGTGGAATTTCTATAATCTATCTGATTAGTAATTATTGTAATTCTCTATTTCCAAGTGTTCACTTTTTGTTTCACTCTGGATTTTTTCTTCCACAACGGAGACAAAGTTAAATTGTTAATTATATGCGGTTTTTCTTATGCAAACTTTTAGATATAACATTTCCACAGCATAAGCACATGGAATCTGCTTTTTGCTGGAGTGTTTTGTTAGGAAACATTTTAAAAATAAATAGTTCAGTCATCAACTAAAACACTTTGATGAGATTTTCTAATGTGACCACATAGAAAATGTCCCTAGATTTAGAGAAAAAATGAGTATATTCTTGACAATACCCTCACATTTCAACTTACCTAAGGCTGTTTGTGCTGGATCTCAAATACTGTCTTTTCAGACATTCAAAGTCCACAATAACATGTGTATGAAGCATAATTATGGTCAGAGCCTCCCAGTCATTTCCAAAATATGACAGATATTTACTTGCTAATATCAGCTATCATACATACATTTCTTTAACACTTTTGTTTTAAACATGGAAAGTAGATACTGGAAACATAGCTCAGTGGTTAAGATCATGAGAAGCCCTTGTACAGGACCTGGGTTTGATTTCTAGCACTTCTATGGCAGCTCACAACATTTTGTAACTCCATTCTCAGGGGAACCAACCCTGGTTGGCCTCTTTAGGCACCGGGCATATGAATGATGAACAAATATATACTCAGGAAAAACATTGACACAAACAGCAATTAAAATAATTTTTTTTTTTTTGGTTTTTCGAGACAGGGTTTCTCTGTGGTTTTGGAGCCTGTCCTGGAACTAGCTCTTGTAGACCAGGCTGGTCTCGAACTCACAGAGATCCGCCTGCCTCTGCCTCCCAAGTGCTGGGATTAAAGGCGTGCGCCACCACCGCCCGGCTTTTAAAATAATTTTAAAAGGTGAAAGATTTATACAATCTAAAGAGAAACAAAAGCTTAGACTAGGTTTTGGAATTTATTCCTTTCTTTTTTGACTTTCTTTTCTTCCTTCCTTCCTTCCTTCCTTCCTTCCTTCCTTCCTTCCTTCCTTCTTTCCTTCCTTCCTTCCTTTCTTTCTTTCTTTCTTTCTTTCTTTCTTTCTTTCTTTCTTTCTTTCTTTCTTTCTTTCTTTCTTTCGTGTTCTTTTTCCCAAGACAAGGTTTCTCTGTATAGACCTGATTCTCCTGGAACTCACCTGTAGACCAAGGTGGCCTCAAACTCAGAGATCTGTATAGACCTGATTCTCCTGGAACTCACCTGTAGACCAAGGTGGCCTCAAACTCAGAGATCTGGCTTGCTCTGCCTCCTGAGTACTGAGATTTTTGAGCAAGTGTCCTTGTGGTATGATTGAGTATCCTTTGGGTATGTGCCCAAGAGTGGTATCACTGGTTCTTGAGGTAGATTGTGTCCCAGTTTTCCGAGAAACCACCATACTGATTAAGTAAAGAAAAGAAAACTAAATAATTTAAATAAAAATAAGAAAACTAAACTATATTGACCAGACAGCTTGGTTTTATTAGAGTGGTGTATTCACGGGCATATTATATACATAACTATATTTATACAAAGAATATTCATATATTATATATACACTATCATGTATGAAATGTTCATTTAAGAATCAAAGAAAGCACCATACATTTTCATTGTCAAACAATAAGATGACAATAAATTTTCTGGTCCTTAAATATCTCTTCATTTATATCTCTCATGATTACAGATAAATTAAGATATCAATATTTCCAACTTATCTGGAGTAGAAAAAGATTCAACTCTCGAAATGATTTGAGAAAAAAAAAGTAATTTCTTTTCAATTACTTTTATTTGTTTCTTGTTGAGGCCCTGAAGATCACCCAAGACAGGTGTGTAATTGTAGATAATTTCTGTTATTACAAGCCTGTGCCACTTGGGATACAGAATTCTGAAATATTTTTGTATTCTTTAACTCTGAATATAGACCAGGCCTGATACAGAGAACCTACGGAAATTTGTGGACTTTTAACTTCTTATCCTTCATGTGTGCAAATTTCAACAGTAGTTAAAAGAATCAAACAAAATTCTGCATTCTGCTGTATTGCACTACTCTTTGATGTTTACAGAGATGGGGAAAGATTTTTCTTATTGAGTGTAGAAGCAAATTTCCTGAGAGGTCCCGTGATAAGAGGAGTATTCCTATGACTCAACAAATAAGCTTTGGGGTCAAACAGATGAGATGTGAGATTTTATCTTGCTACATGGTAGATATGGAATAAGGCAACACATGGACCTTCAGTGATTGTTTTTTACTACTGTGTATGTTCCATTTATTAACAATTACCATTACTATACAATACCACATGGCCTAAAGAGATAGTATGGCAGGATAGAAAGCAGACATATTGTGATTTAAGTGACTTGCAAAATTGCCTACACTCTTCCAAATGTTTATTAGAGCATTTTTAAAATTGAGGTTAGCAATGAAATTGATGGACTTTAAGTAAACAAACTTCCCTCTACAATATACAAGGTCCATATCCAGTCAATCAACCTGATTAGAACCAGAGACTATATTTTTAATAAATGGTTTAGGCCTTGTCTACATTCTGCCATGTAAATGATGTGTGATATTGGCAGGTTATTTCACACCTCTTAATATTAGCTTTATTGCCTATAAATGAAGATAGTTTCACCCACTAGTAATAGAAAATGCTCAGCACAATGATCAGTAGATAACTGCAACTAAAAGTGAGTTGCATTTGTTTTTGTCTTCAATCTATATTGTATTATGTTTTCAAGTTCTCAACCTTATAGATTATTTAGAGAAAAATATCCCATTTTACACCTGCTTACTTTTCCTCTGTTAACGATGTGGTGTATATATTCTAGCTGGTTTACAATGGTAAGAGAAGAAAATTACAAGGTAATGACTAAGAAGACCACTTGGTCTAAAAGTGGATCTTTAGGTTTTTTGATTTATTTTTCTCTGAAGTTCTACAAATCATTCTTATATATTGACCTCTTTACAGAGCATCTCAATTATGCTAATTAAGTTGTCATGTGGACAAATTCAGAACAGAATCCCAGAGAAATAGATGAAGGCGTAAGCCACGAACAATGCCACACCAGTTATGAATTATTATTAATAGGGTAGTATTTATTTAAAGAGGAAAAACTTACAGATCACGATCCCAGACAACAGCCCTTTTCGCAATCATGAAGCGAGACTAATTGTCAGCCGAACAGGAAGTCAAGAGACCAGCAGAAGGAAATAGAAGCCTTTTGAAGGGAGAGAAACCACGCCCCAATGGGCTGGTATCTCAGCAGCTATTGGTTGGAGGGGCGGGAAGACCTCCCGCAACACCTCCCCCTTTTGTTTAAATAAGAGAGTTCTAAACCTACTACGAAATTATATACAATAAGTATAAATATCCTATTCTAACTAGCTTAGGACTTGTATAATAAATAACTTGGCCAAGTCATGAGAGAAAAGTAACTATAGTTATATAGTCTTCAACCCCATCAAAGATCTGAGAAGGGAAATAATGTTACCTGGGTATTTAGGAAGTTCAGTAAAACAACTTCCTAAGCATGCAACAAATCACAGGGACAACTAGCTACCTGGGCAATCACCCAAAGTGACGTTTGCAGCGTTGAAGCAACCAACTTTGGCTAAGGCCTAACATAACTGACATACCATTTTCAAAGGCAAGCAACTTTTCAAAACTATCTTACCCTGTCTTGGCAGGATATGACAGTCCTGTTTTATCCATTGATGCACGCTCTGTATCTCTGTCAGTGGTTGAGGTATGGGCATTTCTTTGCTCCAAGGCCAGTTCTGTCAAAAAGAAAGGCTCCAGGTGGAGTGTCTTTGGTGCTCAACATTCTCTCGGGAATAGAGCAGTGTTGCCAGGAGCAATTGTGTCTCACTACCATCAAACTCTGAGTTAGATTAAAGGCCATTTTCTACAGCTCTTTGAAGAGGTTGAAGAACATCTATCTATACTGAGTATAATCTCTATATATCTAAATAACCTGATTAGTCTAATTATAAATGGCAAACTTAGATGACTATTAATCTATATAATTCTCAATATCTATCTAACTTAAAGACTAAGACAATAAACATCTGTGTAACAAATGAGGATAATGGCCTCCAAATATAAACAATGTACAAATATACATTGCAATATGGTAAATATATATCAATACACAAACAATATATAAGTATCTTAATCAAAAGTAGAAATGTACACTGCAATATGGTAAATATATACAATACATATATATCGATACAATATATGTCAATACATAAAAAATATTTTAAACAGAGGTAGAAACATGCATGCATACAATAGTCAATATAATTTAACTTTGTATCAATATACAAGAATCAATACCAATATTTGTCTAAAAATTGTAACTCACAATTACAAATCTATTATCCCATCATCCCTCTTATTTTTTTTTATTTTGATTTGATCCCTGAGCTTATAAAATTCCTCCCCTAACTTCCCAACCCCTAAATGATATCCCTAAACCCAGGGGCAAATTTTACTGGGAGAGGGGACGTCGTCCTCTAGAATTACTTCCAGCTGTCATAGGGGCGACGTTCTTTCTGGGGGGATCCTGTGAAAGCAAAATGATGGTTAAATTTCAAGATCAATGTCTTTTAAAATTGCAAATAGTCTCTGAGTATTTTGTGGAGGTCTGGCCAGAATGTTGTACAAGATGTGCACCATTTCAGCTAAACAAGTTGGGATCTTCTTGTGCAGCTGGTACCCAAAACAGGTCTTGTAGTAGCGCTATCAGTATCATGACGTCATATCAACCAGGTAGAGTTGTTGTTGTGGGGCCCCATCTTCTTCCTGGAAACTTCAAATGTCACTTCAGAAAAGACTCATTGTTTATTGTAAAAATACTTAAACATTAATTATATAGACATATATATATATATATATATTCAGTGAAAGGCATGATAAATATATTCAATGGAGGTATGATAGGTATGAAGAATAGCAAAGATGTTTTCTAAACTCATATTTCTTTCTGTCCCATATCATGGCTCTTGACATGAGACAGAAACTCCAGAAACTCTGGGTTTTTCTCTTACTAACAGGCTTGGATTTGGAGAGGGACTGAGCCAGAGTCCAACTTCAAAACCAGCTCTATAAATTTAGAAATATGGTTTAATATGTTTTACTTACACAACCCATTCAGTTTTCTTGATATTTCCTATTGGGCAGGTATTTTTCCATCTGTCAGTATCCAAATATCCAGGGTCCCTTGAATTTTTCAAAGGTGAGTGTTTTCCTGTGGAGATAAGAACAGAACCCTGCCCCCATTCTATATGTTTTTCTTACCACCTGTATGAATATCATTGTGGATGAGTTGTCATTTCTCCTTTCCAAGAGGTTTCTCCTCTTCAAATCGAAACTTTATTAATTTTGATGGTATCCACAATTTTTCTTCTCCTGTGGAAACAAGAGCAAAACCCCTTCCCCAACGTAGCACATCTCCTGGCTTCCATTGAGAGGTCAGCACATCTTTGAAATAAATCGGTTGATTTAGTTCAGCAGACTTTTCCATTATCCAATGTCTTTCTGCTGCTGTCGTTCCTTTCTCATTAGCGTTAAGAAAATTCAAGGTTAATAAAGCATTATGTAATCTATTTCTGGGGGTATTTTCGGTCCCTTTCTGTTTGTTCAGCATATCCTTTATAGTACGATTTGATCTTTCTATAACTGCCTGACCTGTAGGATTATTTGGTATACCTGTAATGTGTTTTATATTATAATAATCAAAAAAGCGTTTCATTTTCTTAGATACATATGCTGGACCATTATCTGTCTTTATTTGTACAGGTATACCCATGATGGCCATAACTTCCAATAAATGTGTGATTACTGAATCTGCCTTTTCTGAGCTCAGGGCAGTAGCCCATTGAAAACCTGAATACGTGTCTATGGTGTGGTGTACATATTTTAATTTACCAAACTCCATAAAGTGGAACACATCCATCTGCCAGATTTCATTTCTCTTAGTACCCTTTGGGTTACTCCCTGCAGGCAACGGTGTTTGATTATAGAAAGAACAAGTAGGACATCTCTTTATAATGTCCTTAGCTAGTTGCCAAGTAATGGAAAATTCTTTCTTTAGGCCTTTACTATTGACATGATGCTTTTTATGAAATTCCGAGGCCTGCAACACGCTTCCAATCAATAATTGATCAATCTCAGCGTTGCCTTGTGCTAGAGGACCAGGCAGACCTGTATGGGACCGGATGTGTGTTATGTACATCGGACAAAGCCTGTTCCTGATTATGTCTTGTACCTGGATAAACAATGAAGTCAACTCTGTGTCATCTGGTATAAATTCAGCGGTTTCAATATGCAAGATAACTCTTTCTGCATATTGTGAATCTGTAACTATATTAAGAGGTTCTTTAAAATCCCTTAGCACCATAAGAATGGCATATAATTCTGCCTTCTGGACAGAATTATAAGGGCTTTGTTCCACCTTACTCAATTCATCTGACTTGTAACCTGCTTTCCCTGATTTATTTGCATCAGTATAGAACGTACGGGCTCCAGTTATTGGAGCATCACGTACAATTTTAGGAAGAATCCAAGAAGTTCTCTTTATGAGGTTAAGTCTACCACTTTTGGGATAGTTGCTATTAATTTCTCCCAAAAAATTAGCACAAGCTCTTTGCCACGGTTAATTGTCTTCCCATAACTTTTTTATTTCTTCAGTAGTAAAAGGCACTATAATTTCTGCTGGGTCTATACCTGCTAGTTGACGAAGTCTCAGCTTACCTTTTATAATTAATTCAGAGACTTTTTCCACATAAGTTTTTAATTTTTTACTCGGTTTATTAGGTATAAATATCCACTCTAGAATAATATCTTCCCTCTGCATTAGAATCCCTGTAGGAGAGATTCTGGAAGGCAATATGACTAGGATGCAGCTAAGATTTGGGTTCACCCTATCCACATGTGCTTCCTGTAATTTTTCCTCAATCATTGTCAGTTCCTTTTCTGCTTCAGCTGTCAGTTTTCTTGGACTATTCAAATCCTTATCACCATCTAAGGTTTTGTTTAAATGAACTATTAGATCAGGTGTTATCCCAACAGCTGGTCGTAGACTGGAAATGTCTCCCAACAATCTTTGGAAGTCATTAAGAGTCTTTAACCGGTCTCTCCTAATTTGTGCCTTTTGCGTTTTAATTTTCTCTAACCCTATTCTGTAACCTAGGTAATTAATAGAATTTCCTCTTTGAATCTTTTCAGGGGCAATTTGTAATCCCCACCTAGGCAAGACTTTCTTTACTTCTCCAAACATCCTTTCTAAAATATCTTTATTTGAATCAGATAATAAGATGTCATCCATGTAATGATAAATTATGGACTTGGGAAATTGTTTACGAATTATTTCCAATGGCTTACTTACAAAATATTGGCACAATGTAGGACTATTGAGCATACCCTGTGGGAGGACAGTCCATTGATATCTCCTATTAGGCTGAGAATTATTATAAGTAGGCACCGTGAAGGCAAATTTTTCTCTATCCTTTTTTTGTAACGGTATAGTGAAAAAACAATCTTTCAAATCAATAACTATAAGAGGCCATCCCTTTGGTAATAGAGAAGGCAAAGGAATTCCAGATTGTAGTGGGCCCATAGGTTGAATTACTTTGTTGACAGCTCTTAGATCTGTCACCATTCTCCATTTACCAGATTTCTTTTTTACAACAAACACAGGAGAATTCCAAGGGCTGGTTGATTCTTCAATATGGTGAGCATCTAATTGCTCTTGCACCAGCTGTTCCAATGCCTGTAATTTATCTTCAGCTAGAGGCCACTGTTTGATCCATATTGGCTTCTCAGTTAGCCATTTTAAAGGTAGGGCTGTTGGTACCTTTAAAGGTTTGGTATTTTCTATATGTTCTTGTACAGCCTGAATGGCTGGTGACCTTTTTCCATAATACCTCATCATATCTTTCCCAGAATTATGAGTTCCTGGAACTGCAGGAATGTTAATCTGGGTATTCCATTGCTGTAACAGGTCACGGCCCCATAAATTTATTGCAATATTGGCTATATATGGCCTTAGTCTTCCTATTTGCCCTTCAGGCCCTATGCATTCAACCCATCTTGTGCTTTGTTTTACACGAGATAGGGTTCCAATTCCCAGAAACTGAACATCTACCTCTTGAAGAGGCCAATTCGGATGCCAAGATTCTGGGGTAATGATACTTACATCCGCACCTGTGTCTAATAAGCCTTCAATAAAAATGCCATTTATACAGACTTTTAGCTTTGGTCTTTGGTCGTTAATAGAAGTCTGCCAAAATATACGTTTACTCTGTCCTACTGGGTTTTTTAACTCATCCTCCACTCGTAATTCACCATTTAGACTAGTATTACTTTTTACAGCAGAAATTGGAGCTTTTAGATTTCTTGGTGAGGCACGTTCTCCACTGTGACTGGGAATGACTGGGCCACTGTTGGCTTCGGGGCCTGCGAGAGGCCCCTCAAGGAGTTTCCCAATGGGATTGGGTTGCCTTGTTTGTCTGTTGTTGACCTGCATTCGTTGGACCAATGACGGCCTTTACCGCATCTCCTACATATACCTGAAGGCCTAGGTCTCCTATTTTTGTCATTCCCAGAGGAGATATTATTCCTAGAAATTCTGTGCCTGCAGTCCCTTTTGAGATGTCCTAATTTACCACAATTAAAACACCTGGCAGTTTGATGTCTCCTCATTGCTGTGGAAATCGCTTCTCCTACCCAAGATTCATCATTATAGCTAAACGTCTCAACATTCATCGTATGCTGAATCCATTCATCCATAGGTGCTGATCTAGACTTTAAAGGCCCAATTATCTTTTTGCATTCTATGTTTGCATTCTCAAACGCTAGAGATTCAAGAAGTATTCGTCTAGATTCCGGGTCTGGTACCCCTACGTCCAGAGCCTTAATTAATCTTTGCAAAAAGTCAATAAAGGGTTCTCTCTGTCCCTGCCTAATTCTGGTATATGATTCAACCCTTTTTGCTGGATCTTGTATCCTATTCCAAGCATTTAAAGCTGCTTGGTGACATAGATGCAGTACTTCATCGTCATAAAGAGCTTGGACCTGTGGATCAACATATTCTCCTGCACCAAGAATTTGATCTTGGGAAACCTCGACACCTTTTGCTCTTCCTTGCTGTTCCATATGTTTTGATTCTTCTCTGAAATAAATTCCAAACATCAAGGAAGGTCCCTTATCTAAAACTGCAGACACTAACTGATGGAAATCATAGGGGGTAGCTCTAGCATTAGAAGCACAAGTCCTTATCATTTCCTGTACATATGCATTTTGCAAGCCAAAAGTAACAATAGCCTGTTTAATTTCTTTCAGATCATTCATTGCTATTGGCATCCATCTAGCTTCTCTGACTCCCTTTGAGCCTTTAGAAGTTGACGCTTTGTCAGAATCAAGTATAGGGTATGCCGCTAAAACCCTGGGTAAGCCAGTTCTAATAGCTGGTGTTTGCTTTGTATCCTGTCCTTGTGCCTTATTACTCTGTTCACCAGTTCCAATCATTTTTTCAAGCATTTCAAGTCTTTTTATTATTTTGTTTATTATTACCTCTTTTGAATCCTGAATCTCCTGAATCTCCTGAATCTCCTGAATCTCCTGACCTGCATGAGTTCTTGAGAGTACCATAATCTTCCTAAATGATAGAATATTCAAAAGAATACTAAAACCTAGTAACCAGTAAATTAAGTTATCCTCATAGTCATATAAATTTTGCATGATTAGACCCATTGTATTGGTAGCCCAAACAGTGAAAGTCATGTTGGAAACAAAAACTGCCATATTACTTATTATCCAGCTGGCTTCGAACTCACCGAAATCCGAAATCCGCCTGTCTCTGCTTCCCGAGTGCTGGGATTAAAGGCACCACCACCGCCTGGCTGGCCTTGAACTCACCGAGATCTGCCTGCCTCTGCCTCCCAAGTGCTGGGATTAAAGGCGTATGCCACCACCACCTGGTCGGCCTCAGAGATCTGCCTCTCTGGATGTTATGGGCCTGAAGGCCAAGTGTATCTCTGACTCGGCACTGAGGCCGAACAAACTAAACAAAAAACGGCGTACACGGAACCATAAACCCAGAATCCAGGGGTAGAGAAGAATAACCCAGAAGCTGTGTATGCCTCCACGTGACAGAGTCACCCTGAGGGGTTGCAGCTTCCGCACGGCTGAGGAAGGGAAGGCTTGCACCAAGCCGAACTCGCAGCTGGCAGCCTAGGGGTCCTAAAAGCCCCACGTTGGGCGCCAGGTGAAGGCGTAAGCCACGAACAATGCCACACCAGTTATGAATTATTATTAATAGGGTAGTATTTATTTAAAGAGGAAAAACTTACAGATCACGATCCCAGACAACAGCCCTTTTCGCAATCATGAAGCGAGACTAATCGTCAGCCGAACAGGAAGTCAAGAGACCAGCGGAAGGAAATAGAAGCCTTTTGAAGGGAGAGAAACCACGCCCCAATGGGCTGGTATCTCAGCAGCTATTGGTTGGAGGGGCGGGAAGACCTCCCGCAACAAATAGACTATGCTTTAAAGGGACCTGCAGCTATGTGGCACAGTGGGAGGTAGGACTAACTGGTTCATTTGCAAATGATTGCATGTCAACAGTAAATCAGACCTCAGAAGTATAACCACATTCATAAAGATGCTCAAACTAAAATAGTTATGTAAAGGCAGGAAAGGGGTAAGAGAAAAGACAATAAAGATGGGAATTACAGGTATTTCAAATTACAAATGCAATTGGGAATGCACCCACAAATAAATCATTATTCTTTAGCTTCTTAAGTACCATAAGCCATTCTAAAAAGTATAGAAAGCACTGAAAGATACACAGTAACATATTTAAAAAGAAATTATACCATAGATCAGTGAACAAGTACATTTATCATACTAATAACTTAAGTGGCATATAAAAGGAATTAATAAAAGTAATTTCAAATGTACTTACAAAGTAATTTAAGTGAGATACCCATAAAAGAAAAAAAACTCTTAAAATATAATGATTCATTATTCCAATGCCTATTTCCTAACTGAATGGTGATAACTATGGATAACTATACAAGTTGGAAAGGTTATTTTTCTCTAAGAGCATACTCACTGATAGGTCTGTCATACTCCACTGGAAGAGCAGATATCCAAGAATATTTGGACAGCACAAATTTGCCTTGATGGTGTAAATAAAAGATATAATGTTGGTTGGGAAGGAAAAGTGGAGCTAGGAAGTTTTGGGGGATGGAGAAATGTATGATCAAGTCACTGGAGAAAACTGTTAAAGAATTAAAAAAGTGAAAGTAAAGGGAGCGGAGATAAATGTCCCCTGTAATAGAGAGATCCTTAAACCTATACATGCTTCCACTATGGAAACAAACAGTGAGCATTTTCACTGCAAAAGACACACAATAGACATCTGAGGGTTATGAAGGTGAAAGATGACTGAGTTCTACTCTCACTGAGCCTACATCCTAGGTGATCAACATACTCAACATCTATCTGCTAGTGCAGGACAGATGTTATTAATTTTGCAGTGAGAATATAGGAGTATACAGCAAATACCCTGGGATAATGTATTTGATCCTTGTAAAAATTATACTATCTCTTTGAAAGTTACCATTGAAATGTGTTGTTCTTGAAAGTTTTTTCAGTTTTACTTAAAAAGGAAAAATATATTTTCACCATATTTTTAATCTAGAACATGTAGAAAGAATGGGTTATACTTCTTCATAAATTTGAACATGTTGTAAAGCTTCTAATTATTTTATGAACCTAATTTAGTAATGGTAGGAGGGTTCTTATCAGAAATGAAAGGTGGTCTGTGTTCTATTGCACTCTATATGAATATTTTAATAATTAATATTTATGCTTTTTAAGCAATATGTCTACTGTGCTAAAATAAGTTATAGTATAGTAAAATTAAGTTTAAAATACTGAAAAGTGAATCAGCATGTGGTTGTAAAGTTAAGGAAGACAAAATTATCTTTAAATTAAAGTAAATAGTTTATTAAAAAATTAAAATTAGCAACATAATGTAAATACATATACAGAAATTACATTGAAAATTAGACAACTAGATAATAGATCATGCTTCCATTTTAAGAAGAAAAGACCATGAAAATAATCAAATTTTACATAGACTAATGAAGCAAAGTTTATGTAAGGGAAGACTGTTTGTTTCCTGGTTGCCCAGACCCGAATAATAATACAGAAACTATATCAATCACAACAATGTTTGGCCAATAACTTAGACGTATTTTCAGCTAACTCTACATCTTAAATTAACCCATAATTCTTACCTGTGTTAGCCAAATTGCTTGGTACCTTTTATTAGTGAGGCATTCTCATCTTGCTTCCCCTGCCTCTGGGTGATGACTGCAGACTGATCCTTTCCTCTTCCCAGAATTCTCCTGTTCCAGTCACACCACCTATATTTCCTACCTGGCTACTGGCCAATCAGCATACAAGTGACAAATCTTTAAACTAATGCAAGTGACAAATTTTTATGGGGTACAAGACCATTGTCCCACAGCAAGCTTAAACTCATCAATGTATTTACTTTTATAGGCTTCTCTCCATGATTTATAAATCAGCAAACAAAGTTAGCAAATACAACTACCATGATTCTATGACAAATATCTTTAAAATATATGGGACCTTAGAAGATGTCTAAAGTAAAGCAAAGCATGAAAACAATCCTCCTTCACAGAGAAACCCTTTCTCCATCCCTTAGTTCTCAGTTCTCAACAGATACTATATTGTCAGTTCTCAACAGATACTACATACGAAATGACCAATATCTTGTGAATGGTGCACATAGAAACAGCTTCACTGGACTTATATCTTGAACAATAAAGGCATATATGTATCTTTTTGTCTTTTTATAAACCACTGCTTTTTTTTTTTCATTTTAACCCTGTAATCAGATAGATGGTTTCCATGAAAAAGGAGCAATTTGGTGACTACAAAATGGTTTGTTTTCTTTTCTGTCTTATTTCTTGTTTTACAATAAAAAGTTGACATCCACTTACTGTTTTCCATTGTTAATTGTACTACCTTGCTTTCAATCCACTATTTAATTATTCCATTTTTACTAAATTGTTCATGAAAACATTCGTTAATACAGCCCCTTGCCTTACCCATCCTCAGACAAGTCTCAGAGATAACAATTTCTCCCACTGATGTACTAAACATTCTGATTTTACTTCCATTTCAACATCATAAGAGCCCATTCCCACTGTTCTTTCTTGTGTGACACAGACTGAAAAGCTATTCTATCATATGAACATCCATTATACCTTAAAGAAAATTGTTGAATCAATAGATAATGATTATAAGATACCCAGAGAAAAACTTATTGTGTGAAAATTGTATACAGTGAAAGGAATGTTCTTCTAAACATTTAAAATTGTAACCTTCATTCACTTTATGTTTTCTCTAGATTTCTTTTCTGAATGACTTCACTTGGCCTCAACCAAGTATTCTGCCTTCTAGCACTTTAATCCCTACCCCTCTCGCTAGTTACCCACTCACATATACACAAGTTATGCAATGCACATTTCTGTCATCTCCCAACTAATAGAAACAAACTATTGGTTGCTTTTCTGGTATTGTTGTAGTGCTTTGCTTTCTAGTGTTGTTTTCTTTTATGAGAAGCCACATTTTTACTTATAGATTGATAGTATCTTTAAATTTAATGTGACCTAGGCAGTTTTCTGCTACTGTTAGAGAAAAATAAAAAATTCATATAGAAGACTATTTTGACCCAAAATTTTGTTTGCTCTTTGGTTTTTTGATTTATTTGTTTGTTTCTTTGTTTGTTTTATTGGTTATAGTGACTGTGTTGCCTCAGGGCCCGTGGCACCCAGCAGTTCATCCTAGTAGAAGCCCAAAAGTAAAAACACATAGTTCACAGCAGCAATGAAAAGAGCAAAGAAAGAAAGTGGAAATGCTTAGAAAGCAAATTTCCTTCCATAGGACCCTATTTCTACCACATTCTGCCACTTCTCACAAACTCTACAGCAGAGAGACCAAGTCAGTAACACATGGGTGTCTTTGCAGAACAGCAGTGGTGAACATTAATTAGCATTTCCATGTGCATATGTCACAAGATTATTATTAAGATTGAATAATATTGCTCTTACTAAGATACTTGAAGTCTTAACTGTAGCAATAGGACAAAAGAAAGATATGGAAGGGCAGAATAGAAAAGAAAGAAGTTAAACTCTCCCTTTTTGTACATGACGTGATTCTATATGTAAATAACCTTGGAGACGCTGCCAGAAAACTCTTGGGTTCAATAACCACAACACATAACGTTGCAAGATTAAAAAAGAAAATCAAATTCAGTAACCTTCAAATACAGCAGCAAATAAACTTGCAGAAGAAGAAATTAGGAACAACATCTCATTCATTAGCTAAAAAAAATAAACAAATAACAACAACAAAACTAAGTACTTAAGAAATAAAAGTCACCAAAAATAAAACATTTTGACACTGAAAAATAAAAAAAAAAGATGGCTCTTGCTGCTCTTGCAGAGGAACTGATTCCGTGTCAACCCACGTGGAGGCTCACAAACATCTCTAATTCCTATTCCAGGTTGTTTGATGTCCTTTTCTGGCTTCTGCAGGAAGTAGGCATGCACCTGATACACATACTCACATTCAGGAGCTCACACATACACTTCAATGAAAATAAATGTATACTTTTTGGGGAAAAAAAGATAATGGAAAATTAAAAGACCTCCCATGTTCCTGGATATGCAGGTTTAAGTAATGAAGTATTATCAAACATAATCTACAAATTCAATGAAATTGCCATCAAAATTCTGATGTCATTCTTTACAGAACTAGTGGTGGAAAAACATCAAAGAATTAATATGGAACCACAAAAGACCATGAATAGCCAAAGCTATTCTAAGGAAAAAGCACAACTGAAAGTATTACATCCTGTCTAGTCAGTAGATGAGTGCCTTCAAAAGAATCTCAATGAAAGATTATCTTCACTGGATTGGCCTATGAAAGAGCCTATGGTGTGTCATAACTGAGATCTTACAAACAGTAAGGCCCAGCCCACCATGGACAGCGTCATTTCATAGACTGATCCTCCACAATATAATCATGAAGACAGCTTAAGAGAAAAGCGTAAGAGATGAAGACAACAGCTGCTCTTCTGTTCTGCTGTGATGTACTGTGACAGGCTGTCTCCATCACTTCTCTACAGTAATGGACTCTAAGGAAACTGTCAGCCAAAACAGAACCTAAGTTTCTTTTTGCCATGGCATTTTATCACAACAACAGAAATAAAATGAAGATACTCTCTCTGTTGCTGGTTTGTGTGCCAAATATTTGTTTTTTTAAGTACCCTGCCTTAAATTATTTCTATAAAGTAACATGATTTTTCTGCCCTGAGTTGTGAGCGGCAGGGTGAGAGTCCTATTATACAGGGATTAAAGAGAACTTCAAAAGGACTAAACTAACCTTGAACAGCTTGGAACCAAGATGTACTCACAACGTGGTAAAGAATTTTGGTTAATATTGAACCTAAAATGAATGAGCATCACTACCAAGTAAACCATGATTAAACTTGCATTTATATACAATAGAAAGTAGAGTTTATCTCCTGTCAATTTTTATATAAACAGTTCAGACCAAAAAAAAAAAAAACTGTACAGCCTGAGCCCATTTTCATCACAGTTGCCCCAAATTTGTCAAAATATTTCACAATATAAAATAATAACTCATATAAAAAGTCTAATAAAATGTTTATTCCCAGAGGAACTAACATAATATTTGGCATAAAAACACATGTATGTTTACACACAGGCAACCATAGCATGCACACACACAACTCAAACTTTACAGGATTAATATGATTCTGTCATCAGTAAGGCTGGAATCATTAGCATTAATCTCATTTTCCCTTCTTATTTCACAAATGATATGAAGCT
The DNA here is from genome assembly GCA_963919715.1 of Microtus obscurus. NCBI lineage: Eukaryota > Metazoa > Chordata > Mammalia > Rodentia > Cricetidae > Microtus > Microtus obscurus. The sequence goes on along the minus strand of CAWTZC010000170.1, from coordinate 9,466,705 downwards.
AGCTTTTATGTACAATGAGAATTTCAACTGAAAAAAATATATTACATATATTTCACATGTATGCAGCATTTAAAATAAAATATTGATTATTTGAGATTTTCTCCCTAATAAAATACTTTGTTCGGTGTATTAAAGCAACGATGAAAGAAATCACATCCGAAGTCTATTTAATCTGTTTGAGGTATTGTTTTCATGTGGCGTAATATGTCAGAATTGTAATTTTCTTGCTGAATTATTGTATTCCCTAAATGCAGTGTTAGGTCATTTTCTTTCATAATCTATCATGTATAAAAGATAATAGCAGGTAAAACAATTCATACAGAAGTGCCAAAACTATCTTTGACAATAAATTATGTAAAATACCTGACAGCAGATATTTCTCTGTCTCTATCTTCTATTTCAGACTGCTCTTCTTAAACAAACGTTTCAGATAAATGTGGCAGGCTTAAGTAACCGAGTGAAACCCTTTCCTTCTGGCTCCGTCCCAACAGCGCCTGAGCCTGTGTTCTACACAAACAATGCAAACCTGTTGTGTGTTGAAGCAGCTTCCACTTGCTGGGAACAGAAGGCCACGGTGCTGGTTTGTGGTGCAGACTTCATGGCATCATTATATATGGTGTGACTTGACACAAAATAGTTAGCACTGGATTTCAAGGAGTCCCATAGGAAATAACAACATATAACTCTTCTTGACAGAGTGCCTCTTTTGTGTGAATCTGCAAGAATATGGCCTTCAAACTATGGACCCTTACCTAACCCTTCACCTTCACCAGGCTTCCTGTGTGTATCTGTTTCGCACCTATGTACCAGTCTGTATATGTGTTTATGCCCACCTATGTGTGGCATAGATACGCTGTCTTGAGCCTGAAGGGCTGCTGGTGGTTGCTGGTGGCTTCCTGCCTAGTGCTGTGTGTCCTGGTAAACAGAACACGGCCTATCTGTTTGGTGCTGACACTGTCTGCCTGTAACTCCTTCCTTCTGCTCTTCATCTGGCTAGCAAGCGCAGACTCCAAAACCCCAATGCTCAAACAGCCTTGTTTTCCTCTGCAAGAACTGCATGCCCGCTTCTTGTTTAGCACCCATTATTTAAACAATGATTTAATACCGTGAATGCCTGGCTGATAATTGCTTGTAGCTCCTGCTGCTTTGTTTGAATCGATCTCAGTACATTCTGCAGTCATCCTCAGATTATTTAGCCTGTGGTCCTCCTTTTTTTTCTTCCAGATTTTGTTTAGAATCCAATCAAGGACATGAAACCTTGACGCTGAAAATATTTATTTAGAACATATAATTCACCCGAATGAATATGGGAAGCAAGGTAACCCCAGACAAAGATGAAGACAAGGTGAAAGGGAGATCCCAGACCTGACAGGAGGCGATGAGGGAGCGAGTTCGCACAGTGCAGCGGCTCATCCAGCCCTGGCTGGACCTGACAGCATTTGGACATTAGTCATTGCAATGGGGAGGATTTCAAATGGAAAAGTTTATGGCCACAATTTGGGGAATGGCAGAATACAAATTGTAAATGCAGCAGGCTCATTTCGGCCCCATAGTACACCAGAAAAAAGGCAAAACAATAAATGCTTACCTAGAAAATGTTTATTGTCAATATAATCAGCATTTATTACTCATCCTTCTCCTGATAGATAAATGACGGTGGGTGTGACTGAAGAGGGTTCTCACGTCTCCCGTAGAGTTTACCACTTTAAATGAGTAGCTGAAGAAAGTGGAAGCTGTGTACCCAAGTAAGGCTTGCTTAGCTCTGCAGTTTACTGTAGATCTTGAAAACTGTGTGTGCATTAATTTCAGACTATCAAGTTATTATTTTCAATATATTGATATCTTTTGGTCCTAATGCAAAGGACAGTTGGTTCAGATTTGAAGATTTCAGGCGCCTGGAAGGACAGCTCAGCAGTTAAGGCACTTCCTACTCTTTCAGATGAGCCAAATTCGGTTCCTAACACCCATATCTAGCAGTTCACAAACACTTGTAACTCCAGCTCCAGGGGATCCAACACGGCCCTCTGGCCGCCAACACACACACATAAAAGAAATATAGTTCAAGTTATGGTTCTGGACCATCTTAATGATTTTACTTACTGAAGTATCCAATATTTTGTGAGGTAGTTTCTTAGTCAACAAAATGGAACACGTACACACTACCGAAAATTGCCATTTTATCTTTTCTGCTGAAATGACCCGTGCTGGGATCTGGAGATTTTTATGTTTTATCTCCATTTACAAAATGCATTATTTGTCAAAACATAACCTCTATTTAAAACAGGTCTTGTGACATGAACTCCATCTCATGATCAAATTTACATTAATTTCGAGCAGTGCTTTGCAGTGCAAAGGCAAAAACACTGTTGCTAAAGCATCCTGCTTAGACTCTTCTGGGTGGGCTTGGGCAAACCTACCCACTTATGCTTTGCAATAGTCACAGTTCATTTCCCCCTCCTCATTTTCGGCGAAGAAAAGTATACATTCAGTTTCAATTATTTTTAATAGAAATCATTGGTGCCATGATTGGTGCTCACTCTGGAGAGTTTTTAAGTGGAATTGATCTTTGGAAAGAAGTAGCAACTTTCTGGCTAGAAATCATACAACAAAGCATATATCCTCAGAGCGTTTCTCTTCATACTGCCACAATAGCAGGCGAGGTGACATTATTGACTTTTCTTTCTTACATTTGTAAGGGAACTCTGGACACTCAATAAACACTTGTTGATGGATGGCTTGAAAATTCTTATTCTGGTTCAAAGGAAACACACAATGGCTATTTATCACCTTTATTCATAGAACTACACAGTTTCTCTTCCTTTGTGTGCTGCTTACAATCTATTTTAAAGATGATTGGGTTATAATATACAAACTTACCCATAGGTTTTTATTTTTACATGAATGCCAAGCAATTATAGTATTTTTTCCTTGTTTTTTTTTTTAATGGGGTCTAGAAGTGAGCTGAAGGGAGGCAAAGTGATTGCCATAATCTGCTCTTACCAATGTCATATTCACTCTGGCTGAGTGTAGGGATACACACCTATAATCCTAGTACTTGGGAGACAGAGACAGATAGATCCTTTTAAGTTTGAGGAGGTCTGTCTAATCTACATAGCAAATTTGAGGCAAGCAAAGGGTTTCAAAGATGACATTGTTTCAAATACATGCATATTTAACACACACACACACACACATAAGCTTCATGTTGGTTTTGAGTTAAAAGAAGGTAGGCTATTCATCCATATTAAATGTGATATGTTGGTGTTGTTTTCAGTTTACTAAATACTTTATTAGAAAATATTTGGAGGGGGCTGGAGAGATGGCTCAGCGGTTAAGAGCATCGCCTGCTCTTCCAAAGGTCCTGAGTTCAATTCCCAGCAACCACATGGTGGCTCACAACCATCTGTAATGAGGTCTGGTGCCCTCTTCTGGCCTGCAGGCATACATACAGACAGAACATTGTAAACATAATAAATAAATAAATTTAAAAAAAAAAGAAAGAAAATATTTGGAGTAAACTCTACAAATAATGTGTAGATCCTAATATGGCTTTTGTTAATGTCAGAATGAATATTAAAACATTATCATTTATGTAAAGTACCACATACCAAAACAAATATTAATATTGTAAATGTCTGCCTATTGCTCTCAGGACTTTAGTTATATGTGCTAGTGAGATAGCACCTTATATTCAAATGTTCTGTTAGGACCAGCACACACACAAATAGATAATACATGTTTAACAGATGATCAGATGATAAAGATAGATAGATAGATAGATAGATAGATAGATAGATAGATAGGCAACATTTTGTGGATATATAAAATTCTTCACTTTTAAAATTCAATCTTATAAATTTTTCTAGAATAAAATAGAAATATGACTCCTCTTTTCACAGTTAAAAATTACTCATGTATTCATCTCATTTTTCTAACTTAAAATTTAATATCAATTACATTTTAACTTTCCATTTGTAGTTAATATGCTAAAATCTCTCAGAAGATACTTTAAAATACAGGTAAAATTTATGTCATATTAATATTGACTTTGTCATACCAACTCTGTACTCAAATATTTATCTTTCACGGATGTTCACAAAGTTAAATAATCCAACATCTCATGTGAACTAGGACTATTTTAATATTTAAGCAATGGTGTTCAGTTCCTACCCCACCCACAGGTAAATATGAGTCAAACAGAGTGACCCAATTCTCACAGAATATTTGACTTAGTTAAGCACCATTAAAATATGGTTAAGGTTACTTGATGAGTTTTTGTTGTTAGACTCTTTGATATGTACTTCCCTATAAATAAGCTAATTTACTGAGGACTGTAGTAGTAATAATGCTTTGATGACTCTGTGGATTCCTTAAGGGGTAATACTTTAGTTGTAAGGAACACTACAACTGAAGCCACAGCTTCTATTTCAAGATGGCATGCTCCTATACAAACTACTTCAGATAGTCTTATGTTGGAAAACTCTGAGACAAACCTCAGACTCTAGACAGCCCTTAAACAACTATAGTTATTCTCACTCATGCCAGATGGCTCAGAAGAAAGCTGGTTATTGTATGATGAATGAAAATATGTTTACTTTTCATTCACAGACTATGATTGGTAGAACTGGTTAATTCCAGTTATTGTGATATTGTGCTGCAGCTAAAATTTATCAGTGCATTGCTGGTCGCAGTAATTGGCCACACTTCTTTCTATCTGTATAATCAGATGTCCAGTTGACCTTTACAATCATTCCTTGATGTTATCATACTAGACCCTACAAAAGTTTCTATCAGGAGATCTCTTCTTGACTGTTTGTGATCTTTATCATGTGAATAGTAGACTGACTTGGCAACAAGAAGAGGAGATCATCAAGATGGCATTCAAGACAATCACCATGTCCTTGGGGGCTATAACAACTGCAAAGAATACAGTACTAGTGTTGACAGCGACCAAAACAGTAGCCATGAGAAGGAGGGTGAATAGCTGCAGAGGGTGAATAAAAGCAGAAAATTGGGAGATATGCTGTGGTCTTACTGCAGCTGGATTCAAGTTTTGAGACAGGAAGAGGCATCACCAGAAGAAAAACTGTCTGACCACCAGATGAATTATGCACAAATGGCTGACTGATTTCTGAAGATACAAAATAATCCCACATTAGTTCAGAATTATGTATAATAAAGGGTTATTTATTTAGAGGAGACTCATAGATCACTGTCCTCAGTCACAATCCTTTGCATGAACAGGGAACAGGAACAGAATCTAGCAGCTGGAAAGAAGAGCTGGAAGCAAGAGAGAGTGTATGCAAGCTTTATAGCAGCATTTAGAGTATAAGAGATCACACCCAAGTGTGATGGTATCTTAAAGGCTATTGGTTGAAGGAGCATAAGAAGCTCCCACAGCATCTCCCCTTTTGTTTAAATAAGAGAGTTCCAAACCCAATACAAAACTATACTAGGAAAAGATATCAATTATAAGATTAGAATTATAACCAGAATAAACAGTATTAAACAAGGAATGAATGCTAGATGTTTTAATAAATATTTTTGGCTATAACATATGTAGATCACAACTATCCAATTATTCTTTATAGTGTAAGGTTAAGCACATGGTTATTTTGAATGTTCTTCTATAAATCTACCAATACTATAAAATATTTTTCTTTTTTGCTTTTGTTTTGTTGTTTTTGCATTGATGTTGTTGTGGTGGTTCTTGTTGCTGTTGTTGTTGTTCTCTTCCTCCTCCTCCTCCTCCTTCTCCTCCTCTTCCTCCTCCTCCTCCTTCTTCTTTCTCTTCTTTTGTTGCTGCTGCTGCTATGATCTCCTTGGTCACGTATATTTGTATTTGTCAGTACTCTCTAGAGTAACAACAGAACTTATAGAATAAATATCTCGATATATATAGACAGAGATGGATATAGGAATTTATTGATATGATTTATAGGCTGCTGTTCAACTGATTTGACAGTTACTGGTTATGAGTGGAAAGTCTAATATTCCAGTAGCTGCTTACTCCATCTGGTCTTCAGTGTATGCTGCAGTGCCAAAGAAGTAGTCTCTAATACCAGTGAAAAGAAAGGATGTACTAGCAAGATCATGGAAATCAGGTTAACAGCAAAAGCTTCCTTATTCTATGTTCTTATATAAACTTCCATGAGAAGGTAAAGCCCAGATTAAAGGCAGATCTTCTTATTTCAAGATCTTGAAACAGGACCTTTGATCTGAACCAAAGGTGTATGTGTCTTCCCACCTCAATATTCCAGACTAGGAGTGGGTTCACCGCCTTCAAATGCAGCAAAAAAGAACCCTCAGAGTTGTTCCTTCCATTTCAGAAGTGTGGTACATCATTAAGGCAGTCAGGTTGGCAACCAAGAATAGGAATCACACCATCCAACATGATTTGTTACATTTTAATTATTGTCTTATTTTTTCCCTTCAATCAGGTTCTTGACTCTGCATTTATTCCTATTTAATGCTGCAGCTTTTGTATTTGATTCTCTACAGTCATTGTGCTAGCAATTGTTTCTAATATTACAATCATTACCATTAGAAATATTTTTGTAACTTCATAGCTTCATATCTGTTTACTCTACTCTAGGTTAGATAATAATATGTAAGCATGTATAATGATGTTTCTCTTGATACAATATTGTATCTCATTTCACAGAAAAGCACTCCCCTACCATCATATTGTAGAGAACAATGTACTCAAAGTTATGATGAGAGAGAGTAAATCTGATTGTCTGATTTATCCCCCTGGAGCTGTAGAATTTTGCCAATCATCATAATCCATAATTGCAGCAAATATTTATAAACTAAGCAAGTAATATCTCTCAGGCAATTATTCTGTTTTGTTTTCAATTATTGCAGATATTATAAGCAATTACATACAATTTGTTTAAAGAATTTAAAGCTTTTTTGTCATAGCCTCTTTAGTGAATGGATGATAAGACTATTATATTTATCTGGAATGAGACATGTATTTTGATATTAAAATTGTCATTTTCATCCAAGATTTGAAGTAAAGATGAATTATAAGCAAGCTGTGATTTCAAGGAGCTTAAATTTTACTGAAGGGAAATCTTCAAACTGAGCATATATCCCGTTGTAACAACAGCGCCTGATAAAGTTCAGAGAGATGTAAATAAGCTAATCCAATCTGGAAAGATTTAGAAGTCTTTCTTCCATTTTAAATAGATGTACAACATACCACATATACTTAAATTCAGTCACATTCTAAAATTTAGTACCTAGCAACATATTCAACACCTACTTATAATAGACTTTCTTGGACTGCCAACCCCAAAATCATGATACAGAACAGAGAGTTATTATTAGTTATGAATTCTCAGTCTCACTTTAAGCTTGTCTCACTAGCTCTTATAACTTTAAGTTTCGCTTCATCTACATTTTGCCTCAGGGCTTTTTACCATTCTTTCATTTTATATGTCCTACCTTACTGCTTCCTCCAGATCTGGCCATATGGCCCCTGCCTGGCAGTGTCATCTCTGACTACTCCCTGGCTGACTCCCCTTTTCTCTCTGCCCACTTGCCCCACCTATCCCTCCTCTTCCTAGCTATTGGCCATTCAGATCTTATTAGATCCATCAGGTTTCATAGGCAGGCAAGGTGAAACAGCAGCACATTTTTTACCTAGTTAAATGCAGCATAAACAAAGGCAGCACATGTTTACCTAGTTAAACTAATATCCTGTTCCATAATGCCTATTTTGTTAAGGATTTGCTATATATTGCACATATTTATTTATAGCTCAAAATTAGCAAACTATAATCCAGTTTCCCAATTGGGTGCCCATTTGTTTGCCCTTTATAGCTATGTTTCAATAGTGATGTAATTGTACAGTGTGGGCAAAACTATGTGTAAGAAAAATCTTTACTAATCTTTACTTTTTTACAGATTTTCATTGAAACTTTAATGGCCCACATTCTAGTCGTATTAGACTAGAGTTAACTTTAAATTCCTATTTGTCTTCAAAGGCCAGTGTTTGTGGTTATCACAGTAGCTGTCTGTGGACTTGAGCGCATCCTCCTGACCCTTCTTCCCTTGAGCTCTCCCAACAAATAAGGACAATTGACATTCCCATTTCTGTTCATTTAAAAATGGCGGAGCCATCCTCCTGTTCTCCTTCAGACTACGCTGCCTGAACTAATTTACACCCAAAGCTTAATTAGTTCCCTAACTGTCTGTCCTATAACTTGTTCTAACAACACGTGGAAAATAACTTAGGCTTGTAATTGCTCGGGAGAAAGACCTATTCAGAAAAGAACAAACTGTTCAATGCAGAAATATATAGGATTCTTGAAGAAAATCTAACCTCTTGCCTTATCACCAGAACATGCCGAAGATCATGATAATCAACCATAGCACCTTCATCATTAAAAAATGGAAATTTATACCTGTGAATCTAGAATGGAGGGTTAGTTTTCTACCCGTAACTTGTTTATTCATAAAATGGTAACCTGAGCTTGATTCAAGATTCCTTTGTTTACATATCTTTTAAAAACAAATGTCAAATTTCAAACATTTAATAATACTTAAGGACAATGAATAAGAATGAATAAGTAGCCTCTGCATTACAACCTTCAGATGTCAATACAGAAATAAATGTCTATCAGAGTCACCATGCATAATGGACAGCCACGGGGGCTGGAGGAAATGTTTACAAATGTGAGCACAAGAAACTGAACCTAGAAAGACCTCAATGAGTTAACAGGGAAAGTGATGTTTCCTGGTCCTGGGAATATGAGCAGGCATTTTCTGAAGTAGAAAGGAAAGAGAAGAGATATCCAGAGCAAGAGAACATATGGACAAGACTGGAGCTCAGTCTCTCTGGCGTCACTAACTGCCTAATGGGATCCATCTGAAATGTTATTACAAAATACAGTGTAGTCTGAAACAAAATCACAACCAGTCTTGAATTCAAACCTCACCATTATTCTTAAATACTGATACTCATTCTGAAAAGCAAAATTCTCGTTTGAAGATCTAAATGAAATTTTAAGAGGAAAAAACCAGGCAATTTTTCTTTTCATGATGTATTTTTAAAAAAATAAATAAATACAACATCCGTGGTTAGAGAGAAAGATGGAGCATTTGATGCTCCACAGAAAACCCAGATTTTGTTCTCAGAACCAACATGGAAGCTGACAATCAGTTCCAGCTTCAGGGGATGCAGTGCCTTCTTCTATCTTCTACACCACAAAGCAAGCACATGATGCAAATACGTGCAAGCAGGTAAAATGCTCATTACACAAAATTAAGAAATTTAAAACAATTGGAATAAAACATCAACATAGCATGCAAATTCTTTTCCTAATTTTGCTTATTAGACTCTTTATATTCTGAAGAAAATTTTATTTGCAAAATATAAAATAAAATCTTGGAATCTGAGACTACAGGCCACGCTAATCACAAACACATTTGCTTAAGCTTAAAACTGGAAAGGAGCGTGCTTGTACCTACAGCTACCTAAACATATTTCATAAGCAGAACCGTTTTTTTTTTTTTCTAACAAGTGCTGATCTCCCATTAAAACACCTAAAGCACACAGACTTCCTAGGCAGAAAGTGCCTTCACTGCAAATCCAACTGAACAGAAGGAGCACAACACCATCTAGTGTTGACCTCACACAGTGTCTCCTCAGGAGGGGTGGGAGACTCCAGCAATGTAGAGAAGGTAAAGGAACAATGCCCGTGTTGCCTCTCTTAATGATTTGAGAAGGAAATGTCATCTAGCAGTAAATACTTCCTGCTTTTTCTCTTTTGGTTTTGTAAAAATAGCTCTGCACAATATTGTTGAAAATAGATCTGTCTCCTTAAAAATAATTTGCCCTACTTTGCTGTTAACCCACAATAATTGCATAGAGGTTACTAAGCAATATGTCTTGTGACCTGACTAGCAGAGAGGATGTCAACCCACAACCCCAAAGTACGCCATTATCAATAATGTCACTCTCTGGTTTCTATTATTTCTAATCAAGCACATTCCTAAACGATTCAGTGAAAAAATTCCTCAATTCCACTCTGTTGTATGTAGTATGATAAGATATCAGGCCATCACGTTCTATCTAGTAAAGAGGAGACTCAGCTCTTTGTTCAGACTCTCTATGCAGTAATGTCACCTAGCTGTGTGTCAGTTACTGAGCCATTTCTGCTCTCAGAGCCAGCCATGTGCTACTGCAATATTTGTGTCTGAGTACCACACGTTGCCATAGTTATTGTATTTTATTGTCATTGCCATTGCTCTCTTAGTCTTCTAATTCATAAATGAAGCTTTATCATGGGAGTGTGCACACAGGGACAGCCTACATGGTCATCACTATCATGGGAGTGTGCACACGGGGACAGCCTACACGGTCATCACTATCATGGGAGTGTGCACACAGGGACAGCCTACATGGTCATCACTATCATGGGAGCGTGCACACAGGGACAGCCTACATGGTCATCACTATCATGGGAGTGTGCACACGGGGACAGCCTACACGGTCATCACTATCATGGGAGTGTGCACACAGGGACAGCCTACATGGTCATCACTATCATGGGAGCGTGCACACAGGGACAGCCTACATGGTCATCACTATCATGGGAGTGTGCACACGGGGACAGCCTACACGGTCATCACTATCATGGGAGTGTGCACACGGGGACAGCCTACACGGTCATCACTATCATGGGAGCGTGCACACAGGGACAGCCTACACAGTCATCACTATCAATCATCTGTGGCTTCATGTGCTGTCTGTCATCTTGGCAGTATGGAAAAGGAGGGGTGTCTGCAACGCCTCCCCGCCTGATTATCTTCATTACCATCAGCAATATTTGGCCCTGTTGGCAGCATCTACAGTAAGTTTATTGTCATTGATTCTTGCTTTTTTTCCCCTTTTCTTACATTGAAAAATTGACATGTCCCCAAATTGGATTGAACCGCTTTAGGAAGCTCTGTGTCTCTGCAATTTAATATAAACTTAAATGAGGTTTGGTACCTATAATGCTTGCGCATCAGGATCTCAGAACTCTGTGCTTTCAATTTCTCTCTCCTAAAACTCAGTCCATTGATTATTTTCACTGATTAGGCATAAAATAAGTAAGTATGGATAACTAAAAATAATCACATGGATTTTTAATACATTATGCAATGTCAAATGGATTATATGGCCATTGATTTAAACATACACTGATTCATATATTTTGTTGGAAAACACCCACAAACATTATTCCCAAAGGGGCTGTTACCTGGAATCTGGTTTGGATTTTATTTTGTTATATTTAAGTTTTCCTAATATTACTTATCAATGTGCTGCAGCAAGGATTTTACCAGCGGCCAGTCTGCAATGAACTAAATGCATGCATACAGTTCCTGAGGTCATGTTGACATATGCATATTCCTAGGAATCATCGTCCTAATGGAAGCAAATAAACTTGTCTGTCCTTGCCATAGGTTTCTTCAATGCCTACAGTGTCTTTCTCTGCAGACCTATTCCCCAACGTTATGGATTTGGTTTTTCTCCTAAATTCATCTATCTCCAGGCTTCAAAACCTAGACTATGAATTTGGAGGTAGCTTTTAAAGAGGTAACTAAATAATAGTGAAGCCGTTGGAGTGAGCCTGATCTTCCCAGTCCCTTTAAGAGGAATATTAGATACCCAAGGAGACATCAGGGGTGTCCATGTAGGGAAGGCAGTGAGAAGATAGTCCTCAGCAAGCCAGGGAAGACACCTGGGGATGAAATTAGCTCTGCTCCAGCTGATTTTGGGCTCTGAGCCTCTAGATATGTGAGAAATTTTCTGTTATTTGAGCTATCAGTCAGCAGCATTCTAGGGGAGCAGATCTAGCACACTATATGCCAAATCACCTCTGGCCCCCTCTCTGTCACTAGAGCTCAGATTGCAATTTCTAGAAGTTTCCACAAATTCACTACTTTAGACCTAGTTTATTTCATTCAGTGTAATTTATTTATTTTGGTTTTCTGAGATAGGGTTTCTCTGTAGTTTTGGAGCCTGTCCTGGAACTAGCTCTTGTAGACAAGGTTGGCCTCGAACTCACAGAGATCCACCTGCCTCTGCTTTTGGAGTGCTGGGATTAAAGGCATGTGCCACCACCCAGCCAGTGTGATCCGTGTGTTTTATTTAGGATCTCTTTGTGTCACTGCAGTATCCGTTCATCAGTGTTTGTTACTGAGTCACATTCGCTAAAAGGTTCCTCACAGTTTATTTGTTAGTTCATTTTATCTGTCCTGCACATTTAGGTGATGTTGGGATTTGGGTGTGAAACATCCCCTGTGATTGAATGCTTTCCCTAGGTGGGGATGCTATTTGAAGGTTGGGAACCATTAGAGGTGGAGCATTGCTGCATGACATGGCCCAAAAACCTGAGGTTTTCTGGTCTGGTTCCATTTCCTGTGAATTCTGCTTCCTGACTGTCAATGCAGTGTGACCAGTCAGTTTCTCCTCTGTTCCCATAACTTCCACATTATGATGGGATGCATCCCCCCAAACTGGAAGCCAGAATGCATTCTTTCTTGAAATGGCTTCTTAACAAGAATTCTGTCACAGAAGGGAAAAATTTCTAAGACAAGTTGCTTGTTTCTTGGGGCTTTTACAAACGCAGCTCCTATGGATGTTTATTTACCAGTCTCTTGTGAACATATGTTCTATTTTCCTTGGGTAATTATCTAGTATCCTAAGGAATAGTTTGTATGATAGATGTGTGTTCAACTTTTAAGAAAATGCTCAGCTATTTTCCAAAATTGTATCATTTTACACACCCACCTAAACTCTTTGAATGACACTTGCTCTATATTCCTACCACAAATTGGCATGGGCAGTCATTTTCAATTTTAGATCTGATGTATTTGCAGTCTTTGTGTTTTTATCTTGTACTTTATTAACACAATGCTATTGGGAATCTCTACATGTGCTCATATGCTAGAATGTATCTCTGTTGTAAAAATGTGAGCTCAAATGGTCTGATTTTATATTGGTTATTTGCCTTCTTATTACTAAGTTTTGAGAACTCTTCATATTCTAAATATTCTAAATACAAGTTCTACATAAAATACGTCATCTTAAAATATGTTCTTTTACTCTGTCTACACATTGTCTTACTGAGCTGTTTGTAGAACAGAAGATTTCATTTACGTCAAGTTTTCAACCTGTCCTTTTCAGAATGGAGCTTTGGGAGCTGCACGTGTGAAGTTTCTGACCAAACTAAAATCAAAAGGACTTTCTCTCATATGCATTTCCAGAATTTTTATAGTTTAAAGACTTAACTTGAAATCTGTCTATTACACTTAAAAAGTATATTTGTACATTAATCTTTTTTCTCCTATGTATAGAATACACGAGGATAGTAATATTTCCATCTTAAATGTCCTGAAAGCAAACTTACTTCCTTTAATACCCATTCTACCTCCTCTACTTCTCACATCCTTGCCTCAAGTTTCAGCCTCCATTCCTCTGGAGTCATTAACTTCTTGGTGGTCAACTACAGCAACACTCTTCCGATTTCCTCTCTTCCTCCCTCCCTCCCTCCCTCCCTGCCTCCCTGCCTCCCTGCCTCCCTCCCTCCCTCCCTCCTTCTTTTTTGGTTTTTGTTGTTGTTGCTGCTGCTGCTGTTGTTTTGCTTTGTTTTGTTTTGTGAAGGTAGGGTTTCTCTTTGTAACAGCCCTGACCATCCTGGAAAGTGCTTTGTAGACCAGGCTGGCCTCAAACTCACTGATATCCTCCTCCCTCTACCACCCAAGTGCTAGGACCAAAGATATGTGCATCCACCCACCACCAGCAGGGGTACTCAGACTTTGTTCAGGCACATACAAATTCAGTTCTCTCCTATTTAAAATAACAATACACATTTTAAAACATATATAAATTCTACTTACCCTGCACTGTTTTTCCTCATTCCCTACAAAAGCATTCTCTTAGAGAAATTATTTGTTCCTTCACTGCAAACCACCACCACCAGGTTTCTCTCCACTCACTATGTGAAATCGGCTCCTACTCTCAGCATTTGTATTTGACTCATGTGCTGTGGTTTGCCTTGCTGTCTCCTTCCCGTTTTCTGCTGTAGAGCCCTTCACACTGCAGATCTCTCATGCTGGGCTGCATCTGTCCTGCTGGGGTTCCTTTCTAGTTTAGCTGTCCCTAGTTCCTCTTTCATCTCTTCACTATTACTCGCAGGCATGTCCCGAAGTTTGTCTTATTCTATATAGGGTACTGGTGACTTTCCTTGAAAGCAAGAACTCTCCTGATAACATCAATGTCTATGCAAATGTTCAACCCAGACTTTCACAGTCAGATCTGTATCCCCAAGGCCCTGATGTGTTTTCCCAGGAAGAATGTGAAATATGGATAGATGACTCCCTGGAAAAGGTCTTTTCCTGATAAGACAAGATGGGTGCACATATGAACTCAGATGGTGGCAGCATGCACAAGGCCTGAACAAATCCAAGCCAGAGCATGCCCCAGCACAGACGAGGCAGGGAGTGAACATAGCTCCCCACTCCTAACCAAGAAGCCATCTGAAACTGATATCCACAGGCAAAGGAAAAATCAGCTTTTCCAATGGAGTGATACTCCATATGTTGGCCACACTTAAGGGCAGGACCCCTGCCCAGGAGTAGTGAAATAACACAAAACCTAAGCCTGTTTCTAAGTCTAGAGCCTGGAATTCATCCTTATCACTTCTTGCCTGATTACCTAGGACAAATATCCCAAATATCCTGCTTGTACTTTCTATAAATGTTATTAACCCAAGTTTCCTCCCTCTAGTTACTGTTTCTCACCTCATGAGATTCCACTACTGTGTCTGCAATAGAGTTCAGACTGTCCTACAGAATCTAGTCCCTGCTCTTTAAATGTTCAACAGAAGTACAATGCATTTTCAAACTTTATGAAACATAAATCTCTCCAGGGGAACATTATACAAAAACATGAATCTCTAATACACATTGAACCCACTCACACGTAGCAGCCTACAAGATCTGTATTTTCTAGTCTGATCATCTAATTCAGCTGAAGTCTTGCTTTCAACTCTCATCACTAATGAGTGCTCTGCTAGAATGTTAAGATCTGGCCAAAACCAGCGTCTTACACTTTTCATATGCATGAATTTTTAATACCTGTTCCGTCTATGGCCTATGACAACTTCCTAAATATCTTTGATTCACATAGTTGATCTGCACACATTCTAGAAATTCTGGTTCATTCTTCCTCTTGCAAAAGCCTCCAATGACACAGCCAAGCCTAACTGAATATTTTTTCTTCAGTATATTCAGCTATGATCTTTTATATTATATTGTTTACTGATAGGTTTTACCTAATCTAACATCATCAGCAAGTTTATATTTTTATTCATATACCTTTGATAATTCTTGACACATAGAAGGCTCTAAGCAGTATTTATTAAACAAATGATCACTCTTAACCCTTAACCAAATGATTACCCTTTTCCCCTTGGAAAATCTTGTTCAAGTAGTGATCTTATATAATCAATACAAAAAAAATAATTATTTTTTGAAAGGGGCACTAAGTATATTCATACTGATTCTGGAATGAAACTAGATGCTACCTCTTGAATCAAATATAATATACAAAACTTTTATATTTTGAAAGTAATACAAACATTCAACTGGGAAAGAAACTTAAACTTGAAATGCATTAATGGCATTCATTCCCTGTCATGTTCTAACTCTTTCTATGTGAAATAAACTAGCTAGGAAGTAAATATTCCACTTAACATTTGGTTTCTTGACACCCTATGCTTATAGAAGAAAAAAATATTTTCAAATATTATGCAAATTATAATGGCTTGATTTGTGCTGGTTAATGATTTGGTATAACTTCAAAATTGAAATGAATAAATGTAAAATAGTTTATCTACTGTAATTATTAATGTGGTGTACATGAAGTGCCTTGTGAAATAATATGAAGAAGTATATGGGCTGGACATTCGGTTCAGCAGTTGAAATACTTGCAGTATAAACATGAGGACCAAGTTCAAATGCCAGAAACCCCTTAAATGCCAGGTGAGAGTGGCAGTGGGCACACTGGCTTTTGTAAACCCAACACGAACCTAGATATTCCTGGAAGAGGGGGTCACGGTTAAGAACCTATTTCCATGATGCTGGCCATCTTATCCATGGCTTCTGAATATGGTGGGAGAGCAACCAAAGATGATTTCCAGCATCAATATCAGGCTTCCACATGCACACATGTACAAGAGAAAATACACATCCACATGCGTGTGCCCTAACACGGATAAAACATGATGACCTACACACATAAAACTAGAAAAAGAAAACACAATAAGTGGAAGCATTAATATACAGAATAAACCAATATAGAAATGGTTTGAACAACATTAAAATAGTAATAAACCCGAAGCTGGCCTATCTTTCATCATTTTTATCTTACTCTTCAGTATTAAAAGTCCTTTTCATCATAAAATTTCCCACAAGGAAATGAAACATTAAGTCAAGACTGATGAGAATCTCCTAAAAGGAAACCGAAAGATAATTCACCTACTAAAAAGACATCTTTTTCATTTCAATTACTGTACTGGAGTCAACCAAAAGTACTCACCACATGACCTGTGAGCACGTGGAATCAGGGTGAAAATCTCTATTCTACCACTCGCTAGCTGTGTGGCACAAGGTGGATCATTAACCTCTGGCTCTCCATAAACTCACAGGAAAGTCAGTAAAAGCCAGATCTGTTTAGTAAAATGAACTTAATGAAATATAAGTGTCAGTCAGAATAGGCCAGCTATGCTCTGTGATAGTTAAAACTACAGAAAGTAAGCAGCAACCCCTCTCCCCCCACCAAACATGTACATGCATACACGCATGTGTGCACACACACGCACACGCACACACACACACACACACACACACACGAATCGCTTAATACACAAGCTATTTCACACTTATGATCTAGGGGCATTTTGGCACAAAACTGGTGCTGGTGCTTCACGGCATCCTCTGTCCAGGACACAGACACAATAGTTTTTTTTCCTCTGGAATGAAAGGGAAGGAGACCATGGTAAATGACACCTCAGCTTACAGTTGCCACATAGAAGCAATACATGTCACTCAAGTTTGACTGATCGCACTTCAACCAGGTATGGGAAGTGCACATTACACTTATTTGATATGAATAATAATGTAATTTCATATATCTAATATTAAATATCCATATTAGATATATGACACCTTGACCTGTAGAAAAGTCATGAATAGATAGCAAAGACAGCTCACTATACTGGGTGCTCACTCTGCACAGAATGCTTGTCCAGACTTTGCTCTGTAATACTGCCTAATTCTCACAAAAGGGGCAGACCATTTGAGTTGCCCAACGCCTCTCATCTATGATGCATTCCTTATTTTTAACTGGGATTTTATTGGGACAAGAGCTTTTAAAGCTCACATTATCCTTAGAGTTACATGGAGTTATGTGTGCGTATGGCACAACTACTGTATGTAAGATTTGTTACAAAATCTATCCATCTTAATAAAAAAAGATAAGGCAAAGTCATTTACTCATCCCTGTATTTTACACAGAAGCTAGAAATAATGTCAAAAAGCACAGCTGTTCTTTGGGAATGATAGAGTAGAAAGCACAGGAGTGGGGAGAAAATTGTGGGACTGTAGCCAGGACATCAAAGTACTTTTTATCAGAGGCCTGCACCTTATTACCTCTGGTCTTCCTGTAAGGTGTACAAAATTACCCTGCTTTTTTTCTGAGCCGAATCTTAAAGAATATTCTGATATTTTAATCTGAATCAACCCAGTAAATGTGCTACGGCCCTGCAGATTAAAAGGAGCCACTGCGAGTCATGAGGACATTGTGCTTACTGACCAAAGTAGCAAGACAAATGAATATCAAAACAGGGACATCGATCTGTAATAACCTGACACTAAACTATGAGTAATTAGGAGACTATGGTATCGCATATGTAAGAACTGAGGTCTAAAAAGTTATAACCCACACTCTAGACAAATGGCGTTTCAAGTTATATAGTAATCAAGATACTGATAAAATATTATTACTGAAGATTGAAAAACTTTATTTTTATAAAATTGCAATTACATAACTCAAAAACACATTAAATACTTTCATGTTTCAAAAGAAAAAAAAGCATAAAAAATCAGATCAAAGTAAAATTCAATACCTAGAAGTATAAAGAAATCCAGTAATTCAATCGTGTCTGTGACTCACTCATGATCTGTGCTCCGAAATGCTTGAGCAGCCTTACTTCTAGAGCCTGCCATTCACAGCACTTACAGCTTGTCTCTTAGGCCCAAACCAGGTTTCATTCCACACCTGATACTCTTGTCGGCAGATCTGCCTTGGTCTTAGTATTTCCAGTATCCTCGGGTCTCCACTGCAGGTGAGGCTGCACTTTCACCAGCTGCTGATCCTTGCCTCTCTCAAGGACACCTACCCTACAACACAATTCAGGGCCTCAGACACTCTAGATGACTCATCAATCTCCCTTTTCTCATGACTTCAAAACTAGGATCAGGGTAGAGACTCTCACAAGTTCCCAAGCTCTGCTGCCACCTCAGTGTGTAACCCTGTATACTGAGCCTGAGGAAATATTCCCAGATTTCACCTCAAGGATACTGAGATCTTATTAACTCTAACTTATGCTTCAGCCTCAGCTGACCAACGACTAAGATTTGTATAAGTTATGAGCACACAATAGTTTTTCTAGTTCAGTGTTTCAAACACGTAGTCCTCAACAAGCTCACTAAAAGTAATTTAGGAAAAAATATTTTTTAGTATTCAAGTTACAATCAATCGTTAAAGAAAGAGTCAGGGCAGGGACTTGGAGGCAGGGGTCACATTTGAACATTGTTCACCAACTTGCTCTCCTTTCAGTGGCTCAAGCTCATCCAATTTTCTTCCATTATACAGCCCAGACCCAGCTGCCTGGGAATATAATGGCACAACTGGCCAGCGTATATCCTAAGTCACTTAGAAATCAGGAAAAAATGTTCCCGTACTCATGGCCACAAGCCGCTGTGATGAAAGCAGTTCTTCAGTTGAGAATCTATAGCTCCAGGGAACTCTGATTTATACACTGTTGACAATAAAAGTAAGCAGCACTGACATGTGATTAAATGTAATTTATAATGCAAGATTAGCAATATGAATGAATACAAGGTACCTTGTATTCTCAGTAAGTTCCGTTTCCCTATAGGTTCACTTAGGTACTAGTCATTCATTTGGCCATGAATTCTCTCTGATTTTATGGTAGAAATAAAAACAGGTAAGCTTTTGACACCCAGCTATTTTTCACACATTGTTTCTACAGAACAACTAGCATTGTCTGATAGGTTAGACTAAATCATAACTTAAAAGCGAACAAAACCAGATTTAAATTCCCTGCTTCCTTACTGTGGATAACACGTGACTGGCGCCTGGCACCTGCTGTCCATGCTGCCTTGGAACTCCCTCCCGTCACACGTTCCACATCGACTGAATCTGCTTAAAACATGAACCAAACGTAAAGCATTGTTCCCTTACATGGTATTTGCCAGACATTTTGTCAGAATGGAGAAAAAAAGTAACTAACTTAGAATGGAAATATATGTGGCTACTCATATATTTATCCTGCTCTTTGAGTGCCCCCAAAGCATCTCCAAGCATCACCATTGAAGCTTATAAAAATAAATTGAATCTACCCTAAAAATGAACAAGTACTGTGTTGGGGGAAGTCACTCATTCATTCCCAGCAGCTCAGACCCAAAATAACCACACAGAAATCTGTGTAATTGCAACACTGTTTGGCCAATAGCTTAAGCATATTTCTGGCTAACTTTTATCTTAAATTAACCCATTTTCATTATTTTGTGTATTACCATGTTGTTGTGGCTTACTGGCAAGGTTCCTGTGTGTGTCTGTCACTGACAGCAGCTACATGGTTTCTTTCTGACTCTGCCTACTCTCTCTATGTATTTCTTTCAGCCTGGCTATATTTTATTAAGCCATTGGCCAAAAGCAGATTCTGTATTAACTAATGGTATTCACAGCATACAGAGTGGAATCCCACATCAGAGCTGTCAGGAAATTTTTCGAAACTGCTTGGATTGAGTGTTCTTATTCTTTAAACACCGCATCAGTGGGATGCTCTTTGATGCCAGTTCAGATGGATCTTACCTTTGCATCAGTTCACATTATCTTTATTGGAATTTTATTCCTACTATAGTCTGGATACACTTATAAACCTCAGAATTGGGAAGGGGCAACTCACAAGATTTGCAATGAGTCTGTAGTGACCCCTTCCATTTACTGTCTCCAAGTGCCTAAGGAAACTTTCAGTGATGGCAACAGTCGTAACTTTACTTTTCCTCAAAAGTCAGTGGAAAGAAGTGCTTGGTGAAAATGGTTTAAGGTCATGCATATTGTTTGCATTTTTCTCTATAATCCTGCAGACAAGGGCTAAAATGAATTTTAGAAATATTTCTTCTGTTTAAGAAAAAGCAGAAAGTAAAGAGATAATAAAAATTAAAGGGGAAGAAGAGTGTCTAATCATATTATTTTTTAATTAGGACCTAAAACTTAGGCAAGCTAGTCTGTTGACAATGTACTACCTTTTAAGGAAAGGTACTTATTTGTTTATTTTGTATTCAGTTATTTTGAAGCAACATAAAAGAAACCTATTTTCTCATTATTATGGAGGTTGGATATCTAAGTTAAGATGTTAGTAAGGATTGGTTTAATTCTGAGGCCTTTACCCTTGTACAGTATCTGCTATCAATCTCTGTCATCTCTTGCTTATTTTTCTGGCTTGAGACATCTAGCTCAATCTCTTTACTTATTATAGTCATTAATTTTAGTTGTATCACAAAATAATGGTTTTCATTACATTTTCTTGCCAAATATTTTATTGCTCTTTGCTTATATTTTTCCTCATTACTTCATTTTGCCTATTCCCATTCCCAAAAGATTCATTTTATGTCAAATATATATATATATATATATATATATATATATATATATATATATATATATATATTTCACACACACACACAATTAATAAAAATTCAAAGACAGATGACAGATATTGGGGTTCAACCTGAAGACCAGAAAAGTAAAGTAGCCAGTCATTGGCTCTTTCCTTGACCTCAATCCAAAAATGGTGATCCTGCTTCCAGGAAACCTCAGAATCATACTGAGGCTGAGTGCTGTCATCCCCCATTTTATAATACTCTCTAGTTCTAGGATTAAGGGTATACACCACTACTGCCTAGCTTCTACGGCAAGCTAGTGTAGCTACTGGGATTAAAGGGGTATGCCAAGTGAAATTCCACTACATATATATGCTATGGAATATTCCATTATACTATGTGAATATATGTCATTGTGATTGGTTTAATAAAGAACAAGAACATTGAGTGAGGGTATGCAACTAATAAGTGAATAGAAAGTGAATGTAATTCTATCAGACTCAAAGCTTTTCTTCTGTCAGCATTATCTTTCTAAGCAAAATAGCAAAATCTGTAAAATTAGAGCATTTTATATGGCAGAGTTCATGCCTCTTGTTTTTTCTGTGAACTGAGCAGTTACAGGGATTCCATGGACTAAGTTTGCCGTTTGCGAAGTGAATGTTACTGCTGATTGAGCATGATTGTATCTAGTATAAATGAGGTAGTATATGAAAATAATGTAGTCCATTAATTAATACCCTTATAAATACATGTTACAGGACACTATGTATCATTTGTTGTCTCCTGCTACACTAGGTGATGAAGCTATGACTAAAATACAAATTTTAAGATGGAATTTATTACTGTGAACCAGAGCAACCAATTTTGCACCTCAAAAGATACAGCCAGTCAAGTAGGAGGACCATTTCTCTCTGCAATGGGGTGAAGCATAGTTACTTCTCATGTGGTGAATGTCTTGGGATACATTAAAACGGGTTTTAAAGGCCCACGTCCCTAAAGGAGCTCACAGAAATGTAGGACCACATACTAAGACACACTCTAAATGTTGCAAGCTCTGTTTGTTTGAAAAGCTGAAGGGTTTTGTATCAGCAGAAATAAACAACATCAGATGAGGAAGGAAGATGGGGCAGAAGCTCCTTCATTTTGCTGCAGGCAGCCAGGATAGCAGGGGTGCCTGTGTACACTCAAAAAAGACTCTTTACAGTGCTTGGTGAGTACTGCAGGGTTGTGGCAGCACTTCAGAGAAAAGCCAGGGTGGTGCTGAGGAGCAGAACACCATGGTCCCTGGAGGGATGGGGCAGTTGTTCAGTGTGAAGGCAAAGATCAGACATTCCCAGCACAGAAGTCAGCACCACCACGCTGAGTGACACTTTTGGAGGAGCCATTAAAGGACAAAAACAGCAGTAAAAACATTAAACTCTCACAAATGCCTGTCATCCCCTCTTGAAATACAACTTCATAGATGCTGGAGCTTCTACCGTGCAAAGAAAATACAGGGACACATTACAGGTCCAGAGGAGAACTGAAGTACCTGGAATTTCACACCATGGGGCTTCTTAGAGGGGAGAATTAAGCTTTGTATTTTTTTCCACCTTTGTACAGTTTCGTTATTTTAAACTTTTAGGAAATTGTGGCTGCTGACAGTAGACAGTAATAAAAGACAGTGCAGGCAGAGTGCTAAAGAAAGAACCTGGCAAGCCACCCTAACACCATCACCCGCAGGGTCAGAAAATCACGCAGGCGCTTAGGCTTGCTTTAGACTAATTTTAGAGATATGACATGATTTTCACAGTCAATAGGAGAGAGATGGACTTTGCACAGTTGGTTAGAGGCGTCGTGTGATTCGAACAATCAGCTAGAGAGACAATGTGATTTTCTCCATCCGAGGTGGCACACTTGCTCCTCCATGCCATAACATGTTTCATAACCTTGATTCAGAGATGACCCAGAAGTGTCAGTCCTGGGTAACCTACCTTTTAATAGTTCTTCATTCAAATGCTGCTCATGTGCTAGGGAGGGTGTTCCCAAGTGTTTGTAGAGTCCATGAGCAAGAAAGTGGGAAGTTAACCTCAGTGTCTGTGTGACTCAGGCAAGTCCTTAAGAGAAGTGGGGATAGAAAAGTGCTAGGGAGATGACTTGGTTTGTACTGTTTGCCTCGAAATCAGGAAAAGCTGAGTTCAGTTCCCAGACCCCACATTAAAAAAAAAAAATCCCAGGTGTGATGCTTTGTTTAATCTCAGGGCTGGTGGTACAGAGAGTAAAGGAGCCAGGGGGTCCACTCGCCAGCTAGTCTAGCTTACTTGGCAAGCTTATGAGAGACCCTCTCTTAAAAGAGATGGAGAGCATTCCTAAGACTGACAATCCAAAAGCATACACACACATGTGCCCTCACACAAGCAAGCAAACACAGGAATACCTTAAAAATGGCTTGACGTTTCTTACTGAGGGCTTCAATGCAGAAGGAGAGATAGACGCATCGAAGTGATAAGAAGTGAAGTACTTTTGCTGAAATGTATTAATTGAAGCTCTACTAATACGATTATATTTGGGACTATGTCCTAAAACATTATAACAAAGCTCAAGTGGAATCATAAGTTAAGGGCCCAAATCCAGTCCAAATGGTATGTTTATAAGAAGAAGAAATACCTTGTCTTCAAGAGAGCTCCTAGGATAAGTCATGAGAAGACACCACAAGAAGGCAGTCATCTACAGCCAAGAAGAGAAATTTTAACAGAACCCCCAAGACAGTGCTTTCGCAATGGACTTCAAGTGTTCAGAGCTGTAGAAAAGGAATTATCATCATTGAAGCCACTCAGTCCATGAAGTTGGTAATGTCAGGACAAGAAGACAATACAGGGAAGTTTCAAGTGTTTTGATATTGACAGAGTTATGTGACAAGAAGTGTGAAAAGCAGCCTCCAGCTGAGGACCATGGAAGAAACAGGACCTCCAAGTCCATGACCCAACTAAAGGAGAGTTGAAGGAATGTATGCAGATCAGGAAAGCTTCATGCTTCCAAGACTGCACTGATCCTGCCCAAGACTTTGCAGCAGTTACAAATTGTTACCAGCTGGCAAGAGATAGAAAGAGCCTGATTAAGGGAGACCAGAATAGCCTCCAATGACTTTGGAAGAAGGGGAAGAAGTCTAGAAAGAGGAAGGTCCTGGGATTTTATAAATCATTGGACCCAGAACCCATTCCCTTCCATGAAGAAGGGCCAATTCTGGGCTGTTTTCTCCTCTAATAGTTTGACTTTTCCATTATCCTTTCTCGTGTTTCCACCATGTCTGTAGACCTCCCTTCCTAGCTATCACTTGGATGTTGTTGGAAACAGTAGACTTTTGAGACACACAAGTCTAGAGATCAGAGCTCCCTTCAATTGATCCTTTTAAATTCTTGATAATGCTCCTTCCACATTTTCTTCTACCTTTCTTAGTTGTTCAAACCTTTGTTTTTTCCACAAAACAAATTTGGAGACTCTCTTGCCAAGCACCCATAAATCCAAAATATAAGTAACACAATCAGAGAAGGAGCGTCTGAATCTTGTTAGTTTCAGGGTCTTCTTGAGACTTCCGAGTTGACTTGTAAGTCTTGTGTACCTGTCTGAAAGAAATGTCTTTGCTTAAATCCTCCTAAACCTTAAGATGTCTTCCTTAGAAAAGGAATATTTTAACTGGAATTTTGTTACATAGCATGAGGCTTAAAAAGAAGTTCCCTGGTATTTTAATGTGTTGAAACCCTAGAGTACTTGGAGTACAAGATAGCAGAGTACAAAATAAGTTCAATACAGATTTAATTTAAAAGTTCCTTGTGTTTTATCATTCACATGTAATTATAGTTAGCTCATTAATTACCTTCTTGAGAAGATTGGAAACTGAATTAAATGGTACTTTAAAAGCTAATTTTGCAAACAATTAAATGTAGCCAAATATAATTGATAATTGCTGTAACAACTGGCCCTGAGGCATTTCTCTTTTTTTAAAATTTGTTGCTTAGACGTTGATAATACAAGAGGATGAAATTCTATAAGGATACATGAAAAAGTCAAAATAAAGACACTTAAGCATGCAGAAAATGTGACTCAAAACAAAGGTGACAGATTTAGCAACATAGATTTTATTATCTTAAAGGAGAAAAGAATCGGTTGATAATGACATAACTTTGCAAAGAATATATTACAGTTGTCACAAAAATAAGAGATTTGCTTATTTTTTAAATGATTCTCCATTGTTCTTATATCTTCTGGAGAGAACAGAAATTTCTTGGTTTCCAAAAAAACCACACAGCCACATGAACACGTGGCTTTGGAATGTTATTAAGCACCTGTCTTTTGTGATCCCTGTATTAGGCATGATGCCAGTTCTCCTCTTAGCCTGTTTAGAGTTCACCTGACGACAATCTGCCAAATAGCAATGCACCAAGAAAGATCAGAATGATCGTGTGTGTGTGTGTGTGTGTGTGTGTGTGTTCACCTGCTATTGCTTCCATTTAACTACTGTTTTGGCTATCTGCTCAAAACTGTCAGGTCATAATCTGTGTAGATATTAGACCTTAAACTTCCTTAGTCCTATTGTCATAGGCCACAAAATAATGATTCAGAGCCTATTTCCCTGGTATCCTTTCTAGGAATATGGTTGGCTATGCCAATGTGCCTTTTAAGAAATATGTATCTCACATCATCACCAGGTTTTGAAGTAATGTACAAGAGCACAGTGGGGCTGCTTACGACCTCTGTACCATGTAAAAGTTCTTACTTTTACCTAGAAATAAACTTCATCATTGAAATAAGGCTGAAAATTGGCCACTGCCTTTGACAGTTTAGCTTATATGGCTCTTTTTTCAGTATACCAGGTTGAAAATAAACATCAACATAACACAGAATAATACTTTTGTCTTGGAACAGCCCACACATTGTTGAATTTACACCTACCCCTCCATTAATTAGATTCATTATTGGTGTGTGCCTGGGAGCATAAGCATCTTCATATCTCAGAGAACTGATGCCTGAAATAAGTTCAGAGAGGCGTAACATGAGCTGTCGAGTATGTGTTCCCATGTTTACAGTGCCTTACCCATGTCCTTGGATCACAGGAGGCAGACCTGCGCAGTGATACAGCTGGGGTGCTGAACTGGATCCCCATCTTCACCTTAAGGTAGTTCTCATGTTTAATAGTCTGAAGATTTCCTTCCCTAAAATGATTTTCGGTCTTTCTACAGCTAGTCGCAAATACGTTAAAGCACTCTAAGAAACAGCTCAGCAAGGACTTGGAGCATGTTAGTCACTCTGTCGCTTACCACCCTCATCTCTGTCACATTTTCCTTGTGTCACCTTAGGGACACAGCATGATCAACCAGACCTGCAAACTAACTTCAGCCTCCATCCAGGAGGGTATGCCCACCCCTTTAACACCGTGCGTGGAAGTGATCCAAGACTGCAGGAAAGCAAGCAATTTTCACACAGAGTGACTCTAAAGAGGTAGAAGAGTGTGCTGTGTTGCGCTCACAGGAAAAGTTATATCTGCAGGTTCAAAAAAGAAGGACTAGGAATAGGTCCTTTTTTCCATTGTGAAGAAAGAAACACAGTAAATGGAATTAACTTACTTTTTTGCCCACTTGTTTGCTATAAGAAAACCAGAGGGCAATGGTGAAAAACAGGGAAAATCTAGTTTGCCCAGGTGAGATGGCGGTGGATGAGGAGAAGTTACCTGTTAATATGTTGATAGTTGTTTTAAAAAGAGAAAGCAAAATAAACTACCAGTTTGCAAAAACACTAATAGTATATGAAAAATCAGCAAAATTGTTGGTTTCTCGTGTGTAATGCATGGTAGTATTATAATTGTATTCAGGACCTAGTGAAAATTTTTATCCCTTAAAATGATCATTTCTATTCATTTACTTGTCAGTTAGTAAAAGAATTGTCACTATGATGATAACAAAAACAATTAATATTGTACAAGAGTTGGCACTAAACCACATGATCAGTCAGATGGGACACTGTTAAACCACAAAGTACCCTGAAGTCCATTTTCTTACTGTAGCTTTTTTCCTGGGTGACTATTCTAGCACAAAACTAATGCACTGTATGTGTTAAGAAGTGGGAATCGCTTGCTTTCCATACACACCACTAATGGAAGTTTATCTTGCTATAGGTCTGAGATAATCAATCTACATATATCGAGACACCAGGATGCATCTGACAGTGTGAGGAAGAACAAGATCTAATTGGGGGTAAGGAGCATATTCATGGTGTTTTTAATCTGACTTTTGTCGAATAACAAAGGGAGTCCCACATATTAAAATTGCTTTTTAGCTTTAGGCTATGATTAGTTGATATCCTTTTTTAGACATTGTAATAGTAAGTTCTTGAGTGTATGTTTGTAAATCCTTTGATTGTTTGTATTGCTAAGAATTGGGGACATTACAAGATTCAAGCCAGGTGCTAATCTGGATTGTGAAATGGCTTCTGATTGCACATGTGGATGTAAACTAAGTCATGTGTTTTGATGCAAATAATAGGAACATGTAAGTGACACCCAGGAACGTAAATTGTCATGAATTTCACCTCCCAAAATCCATTGTGACATTTCCTTGCAAGCTTTTAAAATTCTGAACATGCCGGTCCCTGGACATAGAGCTTTCCTCTCTTGCCAATCATCAAAACTCGCCCTTTTCCCTTGTTTTAAAGAGAGAACCATATGCTTTTTGCTTTGAGAACTTTTGCAGGGATTATACATAATCACAGTGTGGTGCATCCTTTGATAGAAAAATGTGCTTCATTGACATGGCAACTGTAAAATGTGAGAAATTTACTGATTTTTTCTTCTTTGGATGATGTGAAAATTCCTCTATGCTAAAGAGTAAAAGAAAAACCATTTTCTATATAAATATTATCAACCATAGCATGCAGCATTTTAATGAGTAAATAGTATTTATCTTTAAGATCGCTGTGGAAAGCAGAAAAATTAAGATAATAAAAACATGAAAATATTTGTCTTTATGAATGAAAAATAAATAATTTAAGAATTATAATTTCCCCTTATAGTATTATAATACTATAGTATCATTTTCTGATGTTTCTATTTTAGCTTCGTTGCCACTGTATCTAGCCGACCTCCATACAGCTCTATGTGATCTAATCAGGAAGGGTCAGGAGCTGGAAAACAAACATGAGCGTTGTGTTCATAATCTTCGGGATGTTAAATGAGCTTTCTTATATCCTAGGGTCTTGCTATAAAATTAAAAGGATGATTGAATTTTTGATTTGGAAGGAGTAAACATTCAATCTAAATTCTTAGGAAACTTTTTTTCAGAAAAACATAAGCTAGAAGGATAAGCATCCCAGCAAAGGACTCACCAGAAGCACAATTTTTAAGGAATCACAGCCAAAGCATAAAACAGGAGTGTACATCTCAATATAGATTTGATTTCTTACTTTGTAAATTATTAAGTTAAAAAAATAATCAAACAAAATAGAAATACTGATAGGGACACAGCTTTACCATATACTCCATTGCAAATGATGTATTACAATCATGAAAGTATTCAAAATAAAAAATCAAATGCTTCCAAGCTCCTCATTTTTATTGTTTTTGTTGGAGCTGGAGAGATGGCTAAGTGGTTAAGAGCACGGGTTCAATTGCCAACCCTCCTGACTGTAAACAGCTGTCAGTAACTCAAATTCAAGGGATTTGATGCCTTCTTCTGTGGGTAGCAGTTATCAGGCAGACAAGCGGTTCCCAGACACACATGCAGGGAAAACATTCATACTGATAAAAATAAAACATCTTTAACTAAAAATATGTTTATTAATCATTTGCGTGCATGTTCAACTTTTCTTTCATGGACAATCTCATCCTTCTACAGTTATTTCCTACTTTTATATGTCTTCATAATACAATGTCCTTTATTATTTATTTCTTACATCTATGACAATGTGCTCCTGGGATTCTGTTTGTTTCTCCTCATGACCAATGAGCTTACTGCCAAAGTTCGAAAGGCTTTCCCTACTATCCAAATTATTTATTTTTTTTTATTTTGAAACTTGTATGCCATACTAAAGCAAAAGCTGATAGACAGAGCATTTTTGTTTCTCTTTTCCCTTTTTTAAAACAGATCTCACTGACACTGAAATACACCCCCCAGGAAAAGAGTGATATTGCATTTAACGGAGCTGAACATGTTTGATCTTGTTAAGTACATAATCAATTAACCATAAAGGTGATAGCCCAATAAATGTACACACAAGCCTCTCACTGAACCCAACAGTTTATGAGCAGTTAGCAAAAAGGACCCATGGAGAAATAATCCTCACACTTATCACTAAGTCAGATCAATGATTAGCATAGTATACACCTAAACATGCACATATAAGCAAGTCTATCACCCTATAATAGGTTTCCACTATTCTTGGAAATAGATGTACATGCAAAGCCTATGTTATTTTTTACATTTATTTTCTTATTTTGGGATCTGTATCCATTACACAATGCTCATCATCTTTCCACTATCTTTATAATCACTTAGGAGTCCTAGACTTAAAAAGTCTCTTTCCTTTTGGTTTATTTGTTTGTTTTTATATCTAACTGTTAACATCCACAACAAATCCCAGCAGGGCTTTTTGGTTACATTCTATGTATATAAAAGAAAACCTATAAAATGGATGCATTCTATGTATCATAACTTTAACAACATAAAAACCATTTCAGTGGGAATTGATAAAAATGAACCTCAAGTTAACTTTCTGTTTGCATTCAAAATTATGGGATGTTACTATATCAAAAGAGCTTTCCCAAGAGTTGGATTAATCCTCCCAGTTAATTATCTTTCATTAGCGATTGCTTTTTGTTCTTGTTTTATTCTACAAATTAAATATGCTGACTTCAGAAACTTGAATGACCCAGAAGAGTCTAAAGAAATTAAATATAATTCATAATTTCAGTATCAGGAGAGGATTTGCATTTTCAATGGACCGAATAGTCATCTAAATTAAAGTTCATGTCCACTGCTATCTACATGCTTCTTTATTACAAATATATTTCTGCTTCAAGTAGCAAATTGAAAACAGATGTATCAAAGGAACCAAGAATGAAAGTCATAGTAACATACAAAGGAAGAGTCACCAAAGTCATGTAGAAGTGCCTTAAAGGTCAGGTTCATTCCATGCATCTGCAGTAGCTGCTAAAGAAAACTCTGTTCCTCTTACCTTGAACATAACAATTGTTATTCCCAACAGTTTCATGCTAGCTCTTGGGAAGTTCAGCATGATACCAACCTGTAAGGCATGGCTTTTCTTTCAAGGTAATCTCCTGCCACTAATAAACGGATAAAGAATAGAAAATAAATTCTTGTCTTTTCTTGAGAAATAAAACCCATCTTCTCTTTATCTACTTATATATGTATAACTATATATTTATTTTTCTGTTTGTAGACCAAAAGATTTTAGTAGGAAAATGATAAATACCTAATAAAAATTAACTTTGAACCATAAGTTAAGTAAATCTCCTTAGACAATGATAATACATCCATCATCACAGCTAATACTTTTGACATCCCGATGAACACCATAATGACATGCAAAAACCTGGATATAATCAGTTCGTGACTATCGGGGTTCATTTTGATGAAAAGATATCTGGGAAACATAGGCTGTTGCTGTGGGCTTATCACTTTATACACTGTGAAGATGTGTCTCTACCAAGGCACTTTCTGATTGGTTTAATAAAAAGCTGGATAATCAATAGCTAAGCAGGAGAGCGCTGTAGGAAGGACTTCTGGAAAGAGATCGAAATTCTGGGAAGAAGAGAGGTGAGATTTACCATCAAGACATGGAGGAAGTAGCCTAAGGTAAGGCCAAGTCTTCATAATTAATAAAAAGTCTCCGTGTCAATGTCTCTTTCACTTGGGTGATGGGTTGATTCTTGTTGTCTGTACATGTGGGTAATCACAGGAATCAACCCATCACCCAAGTGAAAGAGACATTGTAATTAACACCTAGATAAAGTCAGTCTTTATAATGGACTCAATGTGGTGGCAGTTTTATCTAGCTGTCTGAGGTATTGCTGTATAGTTGTCTTTAAAGGGTTATAGCTTTTTATGAGTAAATATGTGAAAGTATCAAAAAAGAAAGAGGAAAAAAGGAAAGGAAAAGTAGAAGAATACACAAGTGTATCATTTTACGGATCTTTTGTTGGTGGTTTTTCAAGACATATATGGTTTCACTGTAAAAACTAATAAAAATATATACCAAGTAAAAATTCAGAATGTTATATTCTAGATCCATCAATTCACATACAAATTTTAAGATGTCATTTTTTTTTTGTCTCTGAGTAGTTCTCCAGTGTGTAAACATATCTTATTTTCTTTGTCCATTCTTTGTTGAAGGGCATCTGGTTGTTTCCAGGTTCTGGCTATTACAAATAATGTTGTTATGAACGTAGTTGGGCAACAGCCCTTATAGTATAATTGAGCATTCACATTGGATATATGCCCAAGAGTGGTATTGCTGGGTCTTGAGGTAGGTTGAATACCAGTTTTCTGAGAAACCATCATATTGATTTTTAAAGGGGTTGTGTAAATTTTCATTCCTACCAGCAATGGAGGAGTGTTCCCATACTCCGCATCCTCTCCAGCATAAGCTATCATTGGTGTTTTTCATCTTAGCCAATCTGACTGGTGTAAGATACTATCTCAGAGTCATTTTGATTTGCATTTCCCTAATGGCTAAGGATGTTAAAGATATCTTAAACGTCATCATAGAACCTTAATCCAGAAACTGATGAAAGTAGATGCAGAGATCCTCAATAGAACACAGCTGAGCTCTCAATATCCAGTCAAAGAGTGGGAGGAATGAGAATGTAAGCAAAGAGTTCAAGACCCTGATTGGCATACTCACTGAAGCATACCTGAGCTCATGGGACCTGACATCAACGGAACCAGCATAGGACCAAATTAAGCCCTCTGAATGTGAATTACAGTTGTATGATTGAAGTAGACTGTGGGACCACTGGAAGTGGGACCAGGATTTATCCCTACTGCTTGTACTTGCTTTTTGGAATCCATTCTCTTTGGAGAGATACTTACTCAGCCTAGATATAGTGGGAAGGACCTTGATCTTGACTCGGAGCAATATGCTAGACTTTGTTCACTCTCCATGGGAAGCCTTACCCTCTCTGAAGAGTGGATAAAGGTAAGATTGGGGTAGGGGAGTTGGAGGGAGCAGGAGGAGGGCAAGGACTGAAAACTGGAATTGGCATGTACAATGAGAAAAGATAGTATTTTAAAAGTAAAAAGGTAGATGTGACTTACTCATGAAATGGTCTTTTCCTTCTTGGAAGCTGGTAAAAGATAATCTTATTGCTGACTTTTGATGAAGAAGTAAATCCTAAAGTCTTCTAGAGAAAACTGTCCTCTCAGCGGCATATCTAAGTGTGTGTCATCAGAAACCCTGCTGCTGCTATTGTTTTGCTATTTGACACTAACCCCATATCCTGGCCCTAATCATGCTTTACAAACAATATAAAAATCATAACTGCACTTATATCAGCCTGCACAATTTTGTTATGTGACTGTAAGTCTTCTTTGATGAGATACAGGTCTGAAAGCATCACACTCCGGCCTCAGTGTGTGCCTGTACAAACAAGAAAACTCGGCTCTCCCCTATTCTAGCATGTGACTCAGGGCAGCTAAGGTTTCCTAGTGCCAGAACATTATCCATTTAATGCTGTGCTGTAGGTAAGAAGGAATTCTAGTGTCGTGTAGGTTTTCTTAATCCACATTTATTTTAACCAGTGCAGTTCTGCACTAGCTGTCCAAGTTCATGCAGAGGCATCTGAGTTATGTCTGAATTTGCATAAGCCTTTGTTCTTCTTGGAATGTTTCTGGTGGGAAGATTGGAATATTCAGAGTAACTTCAACACAGAATAATTAAGGGCCCCTAAAGCTGCCTTTGACCAGGGTGAATGGAACCCACTGAACAAATGACTCTTTCTTTTTTCTAGTATAGGTTATAAAATGTATCCCAAGATCTTCTTGACAGCAAAATGGGATCCTATGAATTACCCAAAGCAGTAGCAAGCTAACTAAAATATCCTTGTATTGGTTCTCCAGTCTGATAGATACTGTCCGTTTGTTTGCTTGTTTGTTTTAAAATTACATCTTGACTAGAGCATACCTCCACAGTTAA
Source organism: Microtus obscurus (assembly GCA_963919715.1). Taxonomy (NCBI): domain Eukaryota; kingdom Metazoa; phylum Chordata; class Mammalia; order Rodentia; family Cricetidae; genus Microtus; species Microtus obscurus. Next base: position 9,433,552 of record CAWTZC010000170.1, on the reverse strand, counting down.
AAGCACCGGTTGTTTTTCTTGAAGTCCAGAATTAAATTCTCAGCACCCAATTGAGGCAGCTCACAGATGTGTGAAATTCCAGATCCAGGTGCTCTGATGCCCTTTTCTGACCTCTGATGGGAACCAATACACATGTGCAAATTCACCCACATATACATAAGCAAAACAGGAATTTTTTAAATATATGGATCTTGCCTTTAATATCAGGTTAAACTAGATTTCAATCTTTAATGTTTACTTTAAAATAATGACTTAAGGAGTAGGAAACGATTAAAATTTAGCCTACCAATCTAATGAGAAAATAATTACACTAATAAAAATTAGGACATAAAGTCATGTAAAAAATCACTGAACATAAACTCAGCAGACCTGTGTGACTCCAGTCTAAGGCTCATAATATTGTTATTTCCTACTTAAAAAATGAGATAGTTGGCTTAGTGTTTTAAATCATAACAATGTCTCTTCTTTGCAGATTTTACCTGCATAGGATGATCATTCTCCATTTTCTACAGCTTACTTATAAACATGCTATAAAATAGTTATACACATGTATATATTCTTTAAAAGAATATATTATAAAATTTACGAGAAAATTGTAATTAAAAGAAAAGTTTAAATTAATTATTAAATATTTAGAAATAAAATAAAGTAACTATTTTAGATCTGATTGAGTATTGAACAGAAACCTAACGATGAAATCATTAGAGTAGGCAATCTTTTCTCAGCTATGTACTTAGAATACACCATCAGACTCAAAGACATCAGATACAGTTCAGGTGTATCTTCTTCCTTACACTTACAGCCTTGTTGTTTTGTCTCAAGACCATTTAATGGGGGAAAAGACAGTAGAAGCACCTGTGTGCAGCTGAGTAGATCAGAACCACCCAATTCCCACCGGATCTATTTCCCGTGCATCTAAACTTCAGGGACCTGTTTATCAAATGCCAGTTTGCCTTTACTGTCGTAAAGTGACCAACTGTTTGCTTCTCACTTGCCTTAGACTATGCCTCAGTGAATTTCAAAACGCAGTCTTATCATGCTATAAACACAAAATGATGAAGCAATGATATGTTTAGCAGGACAAGATTAAATTGAGAAAATATTTGACAAAGTCCATTCTGATAAATTTTTCTCATTTGCAGAGGCAAATCTTATTCTTTAATATCTGATATATGAGATGCCAACAAAATTATCAAAAATTCATTTTCCTACTATGTATTTTACAATGACTTACCATCATGATAAATTAAAATTAGTTTTCTTATAATTAACATTTAAATATTCCCTAGAGGGTGCTATTAATTTAACCAACTATATTTCATTCTTTAATGGTTAGTTTAAAGCAAATAATTATTTAAAGAGTGGTAAAAGATTAAAATTGAGCCTACCAATCTAATGAGAAAATAATCACATAACACTTGTTCTCTGAAAAATATTTTGCATTTTATAATATCCCCTATCAGTTAAAAATTTAAATTCATGAAATAATTTCTTTGTCATATTTAGTTTAAAATACTTTTTATTACTAGTCATATTCATAGATCTACTATATTGTTTAAGATTTTCACTACTCATCAAATAAATATAAGCACTTCAAATACGTATAGAAAAATGTTTAGAGTCTATCAAGTTTCTAAACTGTCTAACAATACTTAGAAATATAAGCAAAGAAATAGCAGAGTATTAAGAAAATATTCACTAGACAAAGTTTTGGTTTTGGGCAAGAGAATTGCGAACTTTTTTAAAGTTTCTGGTAAAATAAGTTTCCAGGATAGAATATGATTAGTTTCCTTTGAGACAGAAGCATTCCTAAGTCACTCCCTTGGAAAGTAATTGTCATTCACATGTGTGAGAGGTTGTACTGACTGTTTGCCCTACCACTGTCCTGGCCTACACCCTGTACTACAAGAACAGCAACCTGTTTCTCTTCCCCTCTGCTTTACACCATCACAACCCAAACTATTCTCCATACTACACTCAAAGTATGTGTTGGATTACTGTCACACTAAAGTCCATCAATAAATTTTGATAGCATTTAAGATAAATTCCAGCATTTAGAACCAACTTTAAGACCTGGCCTATGTCGATCTCTTGGGTCCCAAATTTAACTACATCAAATTTCACTTGTACTGAAATTCACTCTAGCTCACTTCCCAAATCGTTACACATTTTTTTTTTTAATTCTAGGAAATCAGTGTTAGTTCTGTGATCAGGCCCCTGACCCTGAGTCTTCTTCTACAACACAAAAGTGATGTCTCAGGCAGAGACAAGAGCAAACCCTGCAGTCCACAACACTGATGGCTACAATAAGAACGCATTGATTCTCTTTGTGAGATATTAGGTTTTATTGAGGTCAATGTGGAAGAGATGGAATGACCCTGCTCTCCCCAAGGGCATGGCACTTTCTGCTTCTCTGAGATTGGGGTACTTACTGCAAACTATACTGTTGGGTTTTGATAGGAATGGTACTCAATGTGAAACTGCCTTTAAATAATGTGGATACATGGACCACACTCAGTTTTCCAATCCAGTCTTATGAAACATCATTGTATTTGCTTGTATCTTAATTTCTGTCATTGCTACTGTGTAGTCCTCAATATATAATTTTTTATCTCTTTGTGATAAATTGTTCCTTTCCATGCTAATACAGATAAAAGCTTAAAAACACCCACTGGGGTGTCTATTGCTAGTGTATAGAAATGAAACTGATTTTTGCATGTTGGGTTTATAGTCTGTCACATTATTGACTTAATTCATTATTTCTGACAGATTTTTCTTTTATTTTCTTTCATTTTAGACTGTATTTGATAGAGTCTCGGTTATTAACTACATGTAAGATTATTCCGTGTGGAAAGAGATAATTTTACTTTTTTTTTTCTTTCCACCTCGCATGACATTTTCTCCCTTTCCAAACTGATCTAGCAAACATCTCTTCTTCTGTATTTAATGGGACTGTAAGGATGTGCACACATCTTCTGTATTTGTGGGAGTTGTAAGGATGTACATACTTGCTTTGTTTTCCATCTTGAAAGAAGAGGCCTGGAGTTTCAGCCTTTTGTGTAGAGGTTTGTACACACTTGACATATGCCATCCTTTAGTTTGGCCCCAGTTACCCACCTACTAGAAGCTTCACAGAACTGATCCAGACATGTGGGCAAGAACAATTTCTGCAGTGCTAATTGGAGAGCTCACAAAGGCTGGAGGAAGCAGAGAATGTTCTGTCTCTCCTCCCTGGGGAAAATGTACACCCGTGCCTTCATCAGGTCTCTCCAATCCACGTTAAGCGTATGACATGCCATCCCTCCACTTAACCCTGGTGCCCAGACTCTGCATCTCTGTCCACTGTTCATGTGAAACAAGACAAAAGCTAGTTACTTGGTGATATAGTGAAAAGACAGAGACTTTGGATATGTATATTATTCCCTGTACCCAACCCTGGAGGAGTCATCATTCTTCTGGTATTGAATTGTTCAAGCTTAGGGAAGAGGTTGGCACAGCTAAATGAAAATTGCTTAGTTTCTCCATGTAACTGATAGTGGAACGCCATATTAAAATAAATTCATATAAATGAAATTAGTTGTTTGAAATATTTAATTTATTTTTAAGAGACTTAATATGTTTAATTACTTAGCACTGGGTTTTTATTTACATTCAAGCATCCTTCTGATGACTCCTGGGATGTCCTCTGGTGTCTCCTTTATTGACCTAAGGTGTTTATGTGTCCCTCTGTGATAGGGATCAGACTCAGTGTGTGCACAGACACAGAAGCAACCTCTGGAGTCTGGTCAGAGTACATCGCTATTCTGGGTGTGGCTAGAGTCGGCCCTAAACCTGCCTTTTTCTGGGGTGAAACATGGGAAACAAAGCATTTAATATGAGGGGAAATGGCCTACTTGTGTGGGAAATATTAGAATTATTTTATATTCTGAAAGTTAAGTTCTGTGTGAGAGAGAAAGTTTGTTTTCTGAAAACAATCTACCCTGATCTAGTTAACTGGCTCTCTGTTTATGTTTAATCCTTTTTAATGACATAGACAGCTGTGGTCACCATGATGCATTAATCATCCTTCTGTTTAAAGCTTTATACTTTCCTCTGATATAAAATCTATTTAATGCTCCCTTGTAAAAAAAATACGAGAATGAAACTTTGTCAAAATTTCCCTCCTGTGCTTGTCACAATATGGAAATCGTTGGGATATATTCTCATGTGATGACAGTAACTTAGAAAAAAGGTACTAGCTCTCAATCCACAAATAAAGTTCTAATAAAATAAGTAAGAATTATTTTAACAAGTAGCAAATTTATTTTCACAAAGCTAAAATGTACATAAAATATTAAATAATCCTTAAAGATCAAAATCAAACCATTATTGATGAATTATTCTGGCTTTCTTATTTGTTTTAATTTATTCTATCTAATTACAATTTTAAGATTATGTAATATGCATTTCCAGAAGTAAATTGAAATATTTTCTTTCAACTGTCTTTCTTGCTAATGGAATTTTAATGGACATACTTCCAACAATGACGCCAGATTCAGAGACGCTAATGGCAATAGAGCAGGCAACTAAGAATGGGGGTTCACCATCAGAATGGTTCAGAATCCTACCTCATCTGTTGTGCTACTTCAGAAAAATTATTTGAATCTTGTTTCAATTGCCTATAAACTATAGATACGGAGATAACCTTGTTCATAGTTCATGCATTAAATAAGACAAGTTTAGAATACTTAGAACTTGGTGAGCTGTAAATAGTTTATATAGACATATATTTAAACTAAAATTAGCTCTATCACTTGTAAATTTTAAATGGACATTCCCACAACATGAAGTCTCAAGTTTTCACTTAGACCTTGGAGAATATTAGTGTGGCTTCAGACTCTGTTTCCTGTTCCAGTCTCTGGGTATGCCACCGGAAACGTTAATGGCTGCTAGAGGTCTATCTTCATGTGAAAATACACTGCTTCTAAGGTTTTACTTAGGGAACCAATATGCTCACACAGCTTATGCTGCTGCTTTCTGGACCTGCCTTCACCTGCTAACTATCCACATGGTTTCAGGTATGCCAACAGACTCATTGAATTCTTGGCACCCTTGTAAACCACACTTTATTCTTGCCTACCTTAACTTTCTCCAGGTCTTTCTGGTTGCTTCTTGGCCTTTTAGCTAAGACCAAAGGCAAATTTCTGTGTCTTAGCCCACCAAGTAGGAAGCAATTCAGGTAAAATATTTGTGTTTATGGAAGAAAGTAGCTGATATATATTTACACAATTATAGTCTTGGGAAATCAGAGAAACCAAACTGTATTTAATAAGTGCAAACCGTGCCCATCCTTGACTTTTAATGTAACCACCACGAAAGCCCCTAGGAAATAAATACTACTGCTTGATAGTACAAGGAAAGAATATTGTCAATATTTTTTAAATATTGTTCAGTGTTCATGAAAAATAATTGCTGGCAATTTTATCTTAATCAGTTTTTTAGAATATTCCATTATGCAAGTCTCAAAAAAACTTGGGGAACTGTATTCACCTGCACCACTTTTTCTTTTTATAAAAAATACTTTGTTACCATTTTGAATTTTATTTTATTTATTTTTTTGAGAATGTTATGTATGTATACAATGTGTTGGGATCATGTCCATACCTTCCTTTTAGCCCTACATGGCCCATCCGTACCCTGGTCCAGCTTCTGAAAACTGAGGCTATGGGAGTGTCCTTGAACAACTGAATGAATTCACCACATCCTACAGCTGACAATCCAACCTCATTTTTGAGGGCATTCTGCATATCAGTGGTATTTCTTTAATGAATTCAAAGCTGTTTGCATCTTCGGGTTTTCTTTGTGTCAGGTAAAAACTGGGTAATAAGTAAATTTTGTGTGGAACTGATAATTCTATTTCAGTCATGGTTCGCTTGCTATATTTGTCTTTTATTTTATGTCCTTTCTATGTAACAGCTTTGATACTTAAAAGGAATCCCTTTGAGGTGCTGGAGAGATGGCTCAGTGGTTAAAAGCACATACTGCTTGTGCGAAGGGCTCAAGTTCAGTTTCTGTCATTCACTTCATGGAACCCACAACTGCCTTAGCTCCATTTCTAAAGGACTCAACTACTTTATACACACATACAGTCTTTTGCACACGGGCACATTTGAGATGTGCACAAATACAAACACATTTAAAAGCAAATCTTCTTTATTTGTTTGTTTTTTTGCCAGGCAGTGGTGGTGCACACCTTTAATCCCAGCACTTGGGAGGCAGAGGCAGGAGGATCTCTGTGAGTTCATGACCAGCCTGGTCTACAAATATAATTCCAGAACAGCCACGACTACACAAAGAAACCATATCTCAAAATCCAAAATAAATCTTTTTTGTTTCAAAATAATTTTAAAATGAAAAGTAACCCTATCATAAAATTTACCATTTTCCCTGTACACATTTCAGTGGTGTCAAGCACCTCATCTGCAGCTATTCCCCAGAAATCTTTGATCTTACAAAACAGATACTGTACCTCTTCTGTTTTCTCCGCAGGTCCTGGCAGCTGCCATTGGACTTTCTGTTTCCATGATTTTGGCTAGTCCAGATATCTCCTGCAATCAGACAATACTTGTTTTCTTATGATACTTTCTTTCACTTTAGATATCTTCCTGATATTTCATCTCTGCTGTAACATGCCTCAAGTTTTCTTGCCTTTTTAACAATTTGTGACATTTGTACATGCCACCTTTGTTTTGCCATTATTAAACAATGGGCACCGGGGCTGCTTTTGCCATTCAGCTATGTGAACAACGTTGCTAAGAGCATGACTATATAAAACCTTTTCAAGAGCTTGATTTCATTCCTTTTGGGCATATACCAAGAAATGAAATTACTGAATCCTCAAGAAGTTCTGTATTTAGTTTTTTGTAGAATTTCTCTACGTTCTGTAACAGTTGCATCATTTTACATCCCTCCAACAGTAAGCTAGTACCTCCATGTCTCCACTTCTTCACAGGAACATGTTATCCTCTAGGATTTTTTATAGTGGCCATCTTAATGTATGAAGTAGATTACATTATTTTTAACTTGCTATATCAAACCAGACACTGTGGTGGATGTTTTGTATGGTGTTCATTAGCCAATCTAATATAGCAAAGTTGTCCTTGATTACAGAATAATTGTGAATTAAATTAAGACTTTTGCAAAATTTTATCTTTCAAGACAAGTTTGTGAGCCTAAAAGCCTTAGAAAAGGGTGCTATAGTCAAGTGCTGGTGGTTCCACTTGCAGCTCCACAACACTCTGAGTTGCCATGTGTCTTTGGACGTTTCTCTGGTATAATTAATAAGCGATGCCATTGAGGGTCTCCACAAGCTTCACATGCTGCTCCTCCTGTTTTGCATTGCTCTTTCTCTAACATGTTATGGATGTGATTGACCATGGCCAGCCAAGGACTTGTGTGGACCTTCTGTACATCTCCGTCACTCTGGCTCTGCACAGGTCTTTTCTCTAACACCTGGACCCAAAAGGATGTTCTAACCTAATGGTCTCCTAATTTTGCAAATGTCCTTCTTCTGCCTCCTTCTGTACAGGCAGACTGTAAAACTCTCAAATCTCATTTGCTTCCAGTTTCTCAGGGACCATCTCCAGAATAATTAACCTCTGAAAACTCATTCGATGTGGTTCTGAATCCGAGCCCGCCTGTGCGCCCGCGCGCCGCGCGCCTCAGGCCGCTGCATTGAGCTGGCCGCGGGAGATACTGTCTGCCCCGCGCACGCCTAGGGCCTGCGCTGTGCGGCTCGGGCCGCTGCTTTGAGCCAGCCTCGGGAGATACAGTCTGCCCCGCGAACCTAGGGCCTGCGCTGCGCGCCTCGGGCCGCTCCCTTACCAGGCCGACACCGCAGCCTGACCGGTTCCCGCAACTGCGCCTCCCCACCCCCACCGCGGCAGCGCCCTGCCGCCATTTTGAGCACAGCCGCCGGAGTTGTTTTGCGCTCCCAGCTGTAGCAGCTGCATTGAATCAAATCCAGCCTCCCTGTGGCACAGCATTGGTCTGATTCAAAGCAAGCTCTGCACGCAGATAAATAAATCTTGGTTTTGAGTTCCTGTTTCAGACCGGCTCTCCACGTGGACTCAAGTGGACTCATCTGCCACCACTGGCAGGAACCAGTCATTGCAGGTAAAAAATTTTTTTTTTCTTCTTTTATAAATAAAATGTCTGAGAATATTACTGTTCAGGACTGTAGCAGGCTTTTTGAGTGTGCCATGTGGGACATCTTACAAGAGGTGTCTGGCACCCCACATCTATGGATTCTTCTGGGATTAGTAATTTTCCTTGGCACTAAATGGTTTGACAACAGAAGTTTGATGGAGTCTTTAAGAGATGAATCCAGGATTCTTAAGGCAGAGGTTGAATGTTTGAAAACTATTAAGCATGACAATGATCTTCTCAAGAATCAGCTTGAAGTTCTACAGGAAGAGAATAGATCTTTGTTTAATAAGACTCTGGTAACTGAGCAAAAAGTTAGAAAAGGTTCAGGCCAATATGGAGGAGAGATTTATTACTATGGAAGAAGGATCAGCTGATTTAAACAATAAATTCCAGCGGTCATTTTCTGAAGGAATTGAAACACTTATTGAGAGAACCAAAACGGTTGAATGTGACAATCGAATTTTGTCTAAAACTTGTGACAAATTGGCGGAAAGATTGTCAGTACAAGAAGGCACGGTTTACGCCATTAAAATTATGTCCAAAGAAGAGAACTTATCTCTAATGGACAAAATTCATACTTTAGAATCCTCAATGAAGGCTTTGGAACATAATTCTGGACAGGAGATTCAAACATTGCAGAAGGCAATGGTGAATAGAATTGAAAAGATTGAGGAATTTCTAAATTCTGATGAAGAAGAACAAACGGTAGAAAGGCAAATTTTAACTACGCCTGTGGGTAAATCCCCTCCGGAAAAATTTCCACAAGACTCTACCTGCCTTTCCAGTAATAACAACAGAAAAGGTGATTGGTTCCAAAAACCCTAAGGTCATCAAGGAGGATATATGGGAGCCTGTCCGTATGAATGATCTCAAAGAAATTAAACAGGCTGTCATGACTTTTGGGATGCACTCTTCTTTTGTTAAGGAAATGCTAAAATCCTGGGCAACAAAAAAGCAGAGCAACTCCTATGGATTGGGTGCAACTCAGCTCTGCGGTACTTGATAGCGGGCCGCATTTAAAATGGAAATGCTTATTCAGGCAAGAGGCTAGACGTTTGGAACAGCAAGAAAAGGCGAAGGGAGGTAACATTTGCATAGATAAAATTCTAGGTGAAGGACTCTTTTCTGACCCTCAGGACCAAGCTAATCTGGATGAGGACACACTCTTCCTATGCACAACAGCAGCCTTAAATGCGTGGGATAGAGTACAAGACCCAGGACAGAAAACAGAATCATTTGTCAAAATTAAACAAGGTCACAGAGAACCCTTTAGTGATTTTTTACAAAGGCTTACTAAGGCTGTGCAAATAGGGATACCTGACCCAGACACAAGGCGTATAATGATTGAAAATTTGGCTTATGAAAATGCAAATTCGGAATGCAAAAGGATTTTGTGGCCTTTAAGGGTAAGATCAGCACCCTTGGAAGAATGGGTCTTACATACACTGGATGTTGATACATTTGATTATGGCACTGAAGCATGGGTGGAAGAAGCAATTTCCAATGGTAAAAGGAGACACCAGAATACCAAATGTTTTAATTGTGGCCAAATGGGTCATATGAAAAGAAATTGTAAACAACGGACTTTCAGAAATAATAATAATGCATCTTCTAGAAATAACAGAAATAGGAGGGTTCAGCCTTCAGGTTTATGTAGAAGATGTGGAAAGGGCAGACACTGGACGAATGAATGTAGATCTACAAGGGATAGACAAGGCAACCTGATACAGACGGGAAACGTGAGAGGGGGGGCCTCACAGGCCCCCATGGCACACATGGTTCAATCATTTCCAGTTCCAGCGGAGAACGTGCCTCGTCAGGACAATTAGGAAACCCCATGCCTACTGTTACAAGCAATAGTGATCAGAAAGATGAGTTACGTGTGTTTTGGCAAACTTCTATAAATGATCAAAGACCCAAGCTGAGAGTATGTGTAAATGGCATTTTTATTACTGGCTTGCTGGACACAGGTGCTGATGTAAGTATCATTACCCCAGAATCTTGGCATCCATATTGGCCTCTTCAGAATGTGAATGTCCAGCTACTGGGAATTGGAACCCTATCTCGAGTAAGACAGAGCACGAGATGGGTTGAATGCATAGGGCCTGAGGGACAAATAGGAAAATTAAGGCCATATGTAGCCAATATTGCAATGAATTTATGGGGTCGTGACCTATTACAACAATGGAATACCCAAATTAACATTCCTGCTACTTCTAGAGTTTATAGTTCTGAAAATAATATTAAAAGATATTATAAACGGAGAAAACCGGCCATTCGGGCCATACAAGAACAAGCAATTGAAGTCTCTTCAGAGATACCAACAGCCTTGCCTTTAAAATGGTTGACTGAGAAACCAATATGGACAAAGCAATGGCCTCTAGCTGAGGAAAAGTTACAGGCTTTAGAACAGCTGGTACAAGAGCAATTAGATGCTGGACATATAGAAGAATCTACCAGCCCTTGGAATTCTCCTGTATTTGTGGTTAAGAAAAAATCGGGTAAATGGAGAATGGTGACAGATCTCAGAGCAATCAACAAGGTTATTCAACCTATGGGCCCTCTGCAATCTGGAATCCCATTGCCCTCTTTGTTACCAAAAGGATGGCCTCTTATAGTTATTGATTTAAAGGATTGTTTTTTTCACAATACCTTTACAAAAGGAAGATAGAGAAAAATTTGCCTTCACAGTGCCTACTTACAACAATTCTCAACCTTCCAAGAGGTACCACTGGGCTGTCCTCCCCCAGGGTATGTTAAATAGCCCCCTCCTTATGCCAATACTTTGTGAACCAACCATTGCAAATAATACGCAGGAAATTCCCCAAATCCATCATTTATCACTACATGGACGACATATTGTTATCTGATCCAAACATGGATACCTTGAACAGACTGTTTGACGAAATAAAAGATACTTTTACCTAAATGGGGATTGGAAATTGCTCCTGAAAAAATACAGAAGGGAGATTCCGTTAATTATTTAGGTTATAAAATAGGTTTACAAAAAATCAAGACACAAAAGGCACAAATTAGGAGAGATCGCCTACGAACTCTTAATGACTTTCAAAAACTGTTAGGAGACATTTCCAGTCTACGACCAGCTATTGGGATAACACCTGATCTAATAATTCATTTGAACAAAACCTTGGAAGGTGATAAAGATTTAAACAGTCCCAGAGAATTAACAGCTGAAGCAGAAAAGGAACTGACAATGATTGAGGAAAAATTACAACATGCACATGTGGACAGGGTGAATCCGGAGCTCGATTGTATTCTCGTCATATTACCATCGAAAATTTCTCCTACAGGAATTTTAATGCAAAGGGATGATATTATCTTGGAATGGATCTTTTTACCACATAAACCAAGTAAGAAACTAAAAACTTATGTGGAAAAAGTCTCTGAGTTAATTATAAAAGGCAAGCTGAGACTTCGTCAACTAGCAGGCATAGACCCAGCAGAAATTATAGTGCCTTTCACTGCTGATGAACTAAGGAAATTATGGGAAGATAATGAACCATGGCAAAGAGCCTGTGCTAATTTTCTGGGAGACATTAATAACAACTATCCAAAAAGCAAGAGGCTTAACTTCATAAAGAGAACTTCTTGGATCCTTCCTCGAATCGTCCGTGATGCTCCAATAACTGGAGCCCGTACATTCTATACTGATGCCAATAAAACAGGGGAAGGCAGGTTACAAATCAGAAGACTTGGGTAAGGTGGAACAAAGTCCTTATGATTCTGTCCAGAAGGCAGAATTATATGCCATTCTTATGGTACTAAGGGATTTTAAAGAACCTATCAATATAGTTACTGATTCACAATATGCAGAAAGAGTTATTTTACATATTGAAACTGCTGAATTTATACCTGATGATACAGAACTAACCTCATTGTTTATCCAGGTTCAAGATTTGATCAGGAACAGGCTTTGCCCTATGTACATAACCCACATCCGATCCCATACGGGTCTGCCAGGTCCTCTAGCACAAGGTAATGCAGATATTGATCAATTATTGATTGGTAGTGTGCTACAAGCCTCTGAATTTCATGAAAAACATCATGTTAATAGCAAAGGCTTGAAGAAAGAGTTTTCTATTACATGGCAACAAGCTAAGGAGATTGTAAAGAAGTGCCCTACTTGCTCTTTCTATAACCAAACGCCACTGCCAGCAGGGGCTAATCCTAAGGGCACCCATAGGAATGAAATCTGGCAGATGGATGTGTTCCACTTTGCAGAATTTGGCAAATTGAAGTATGTTCATCACACCATTGACACTTATTCAGGCTTTCAGTGGGCAACTGCTTTAAGTTCGGAAAAGGCTGATTCAGTAATTACTCATTTATTAGAAGTCATGGCCATCATGGGTATACCTACACAGATAAAGACAGATAATGGTCCTGCTTATGTCTCTAGGAAAATGAAACGGTTTTTTGACTATTACAATATCAAGCATGTTACAGGTATACCATACAATCCTACAGGTCAGGCAGTCATAGAAAGATCAAATAGAACTATAAAGGATATGTTGAACAAACAGAAAAGGGTGGAAAACACCCCCCAGAAATAGGTTACATAATGCTTTGTTAACCTTGAATTTTCTTAATGCTAATGAGAAAGGAACAACGGCCGCAGAAAGACATTGGATAATGGAAAAGTCTACTGAACTAAATCAACCAGTTTATTTCAAGGATGTGCTAACCTCACAATGGAAGCCAGGAGATGTGCTGCGTTGGGGAAGGGGTTTTGCTCTTATCTCCACAGGTGAGGAAAAATTGTGGATACCGTCAAAATTAATAAAGGTTCGGTATGAAGAAGACAAGACACTTGGAAAAGATAAATAACAATTCATTCACAAGGACGACGAGCATACTAATGGTAAGGAACATAAATAGGTTGGGGGCAGGGTTCTTTTCTTATCTCCACAGATAAATACTGATCTTCAAAAAATTTAAGGGACCCTGAATATTTACTCAGTGATGGATGGAAAATGGTTACAACCCACTAAGGATCAGTAAGTATTGACTCTATATATATACATATCTATATGTTTTAATGAACACTTTTTTTATAAATATGTAGAGCTGGTTTTGGAGTTGGACTCTGGCCCAGTCCCTCTTCAATTCCAAACCTGTTGATAAGAGATATCTCACAGGATAAGAATAATTATATACTTGGTAAACTTTCTTTACTTTTTCTCATATCTGTGTCTTTCTTTATATGTCAGTATGTGTCTTTGTTGTTAATGTTTAAATTTCCCATAACAAACAACAAATTTTTCTACAGTAATTTTAGAAGTTTTCAGGATGAAGATGGGGCCCCACAACATCAACTCAATCTGGTTTTTATGACGTCATGATTATATACATATTTTTTTTTTTCTTCTTTTTTTCTTTCTTTTTAAGCGCTAATAATAGAATTGTTTTTTGGTACCAACTGCTCGAGACAATTTCGAATGGTGCACATTTTTGACAACACTCTGGCCAGACCTTCTAAAGATACACAGAGACTAGTTACAATTTTCTTAGGTCAAAGGTTAATTTGGGAATTTTATCTTCATTTGCTTTCACGGGAGCCCCTAAGGAGAACGTCGCCCCCATGTCAGCTTGAAGCAATCTTAGAGGACGACGTCCCCTCTCCCAACAGAGTTTGCCCTCAGGGTTAGGGACATCTTTTAATGGTTGGTTTGGGGTTGAGGGGATGGGGGGATGTTTTATGGAATTAGGGGTATGTTAAAAAAAAAAAAAAAAAAAAAAAAAAGAGGGGGATTAACTGGTTTGATGTTTGGTATTTGTGAGTTACTGATTTCAGAAAATTGTTTTCGGACTGTTTCCTGTATATTGATATATTGTATATTGAATGTGAGTGTTCATACCTCTATTTTGTATAAGAATATGCTTATATTAGATTGATACTTCTACCATAATACGATGTACATTTCTACCTCTAATACTATTTATGTAATATCAATATTGAATGTGAGCTCCTTCCATTGTTTACTTTTGATATGTAATGACATTGTTTACAGATGAAGATCATTGTCTTCATATATTGCACAGATCATTGTCTTCATATATTGCACAGTTTATTCTTTTAATCTTCAAGTTAGATAGGTATTGAGAATTATATGTTTGTCATGTTTATTTTTAGGTTAATCAGGTCTTCTAGATACATAGAGATTATATTTAGTATAGATAGTATAATCTTCAGCCTCTTTAAAGAGCTGCAGAAAATGGCTTTTAATCTAACCTAGAATTCTATGCCAATGAGACACAATTACTCCTGGCAACGCCACTCTACTCCCGAGAGAACGTTGAGCACCAAAGACACTCCACTGGGAGCTTGTCTTCTTGGCAGAACTGGCCTTTGGGTTAAGAAAAGCCCATACCTCAACTACTGACAAAGTTTTGAAACAGGATTGTCTTATCTTGCCAAGACAGGGTAGGATGATTCTAAGAAAGTTCCTTACATCTGATAATGGTATGTCAGTTATGTTTGGCCTTAGCCAAAGTTGGTTGACTCAACATTGCAAACGAGAATTTGGGTGATTGCCCAGGTAGTCAGTTGTCTCTGTTATTTTTGGCACATTTTGGATATCTCTTATTTGTTAAGTAATATTTATTCCCTTCTCAGATCTTTGATGGAGTTGAAGATTATATAACTGTAATTACTCTCTATATTAGTTAGACTCTTTGAGATAGACTGTCTGGTAAAACTTTTGTTCTCAATATTGTTTATTATATTTATTTTTTGTTATTATTGTTTATAGTTGTATTTGGTTTAATTCTGTCTTATTTAGACAAAAGGGGGAGATGTAGGGATGAGCCCCACCCCCCTAGTGGGTGGGCTCGCCCGGGGCAGGTTTTGGAGTGTTAAATAAGTTGCGCAAACGCTGCGCCGCCCCTTGTTTGCCTGCTCTCTCCTGTTCGGCGCGGGAACTTTTGGTTGAGTGAGTTAATAAAGCTGTATAACCTTATAATTATCCTTCTGACTTAATTCAAATCCGCCTTTACACTTATCTCAATTCAGAAGCAGAAGCAGTCAGTCTTTCAAAACTGTAATTTTTCAAGCATGTCAGTTTTCAAATTTAAATTTTCTTTTGTTACATTTTATAGTTTTTCTATTTCATTTATTTTTACAATTTCCTCTCTTCTTATTTAAACTTAAAGACTTCTTTTTGGTTCATTATGACTCCATTCTACTAATTTCTTCAATGTATTGACTGTCCAATTTTTAAAGTATCTGTCTAAGTGTGCTAACATTGGTACATCTTAGAGTCTCTGGTATTGAGACTTCTAGGCATTTCTGGTTAAGTGTTTCATGGGGTTACTTCTGCATTTTTAGTAGCTCTTGTATATATGACATACTTTTTAAATGGCACATTTTTGAGCATATAGAATAGTCATCAGCCTGGTCACATATATATATATATTTGGAGAATCATGTATGTGAGCTGCCTTATACATAAGATTTGAAAATAATTATCTCATACACACATATAGCCTTATAGCTTTGAAATCAAAAGTACTAGTTCAGTGATTAGGAAAAATATCTAAGTGAGTAATATATTTGTACACAAATACAAAGGCTTAAATTTGGATCCCAAGCACCTGTGTAAAATGCTGGTTTGGGAAGCATGTGCCTGCAATCCTGTGTTGGGGAGGTGGAGACAGAGGTTTCCTGCAGGTTTTCTGGACAGCTTATCTAACCAAATCAGTGAGCTTCATGTTCATCAAGAGACAGTGAGTAAATAAGACGGAGAACAATTGATGACGCTGATGGAGACTTCTAGTCTCTTCATGCATATTTACACATTCCATGTACAGCAACATGAACATACATACATAAATACAGTTATAGAATGTGCTCTCCAAGTCAAGCAGCTATCATCTTGATGATATCACTAGTGCCTGTTTATAAGGTCCATCACCATCTGGTTCTGTCTGCTGACATTGCCTTATAGAAAATGGAATAAGAAGTTGACCCTCATCTGTGTTTCCACCCACTTTTCCAGGCCATTTGTGTGTAATTCCACCCTAATTGCTTGTGATTAGGACGTCTCAGGAAGTAGAAGCTGACAGAGTATATAGGCTGGGAAGGCTCACAGGGAAGAAGGCTCCATCTACATGGCCATGAAAAAGACATCATCCTTGCTGGTGTTTGTGCACACCTTCCAAGCAGCTACTATAGGGTCACTCCCTCTCCTGTCAATAACTTCTCACCTGTGAAAGGTAACTAAACACAATAAATTAATTGATTTCCCTGTGTGAACTTGGTGAAATCACATTTGGTTTGTTTGAGGAACCTTAAGAAGAGTTGGTAGACATTGTTCATGTCTACAGTGGGAGGAGAATCTCACAACACATACACATACACCCACACATAAACACTAGTCAGATATAATGACATGTTACAGTTTAAAGCAGAAATCTCTAATCCAGTATATTTTAAGATTACAAATATCATCAGAAGAGAGGTAAAAATAGGCAATGAAAACAAACCGAAACATCCCATCTAATTTTGTTTCGTTTATATTAATTTTAATGAAATCCCTAACCTGAGATAACTGTTTTATACTCTGTGCTCCATATTGTAAATTATGAGTTGTATACATAAAATAAAAATTACACCTCATTAAACTTTGTCTATTTTGTTGTATTTTATTCATTCTTATCTTGTTTTCTGAGAATGGTATGATTTCATATCTTAAAGGGTATATAAAAAGTCAAGTATATTTAGCTAGTCAGTTAAAATGTAATTTATCTATTTAAAGAGCTCACTAAAGTTTACAAAGATTAGTATATGACATTTACTTTCAGCCCTAGAGGAAAAAATACTTTTCTATATGAAGAAATGTTGCAAAGGGTAAATTGAATTAAATTTCTATCTATACAACATATGCAAAGATATAAGGAATGGAAAGTGATTATATAAGTAATAACTTTCCCTAGGAGGAAAACTTGTTCAGCATCAAATTTCACTAGAAGAACTCCTACGTGTTGAGCACCTACTATGTGGTGATGATGTTGCATGAATGATTCAACTCAATATTTATATGAATTCTAAGGTAGGTGCTTTGCTCAGTGTTGAAACTCAGAGCTGGTAGAGTGCACTGATGCATTTGCGCTCTGCTCTACGTGTCCTCTCAAAAACAGTCTCTCACTCAAACCATCTTGCTCACTAAAAGGATTTAGAAATTTCATGCTTGCTTTAAAATATACTAAAAGAGATATACAGGAAAATAACAATGTATTCACAGCTTTTCTTTTAAAATTAGGACTATTACTCCACTTACAATCAACTCAGTATCCAAAGTCCCATGTCACATCCTCAGTATTCCCTAAATATTTATAGGGATGCCAGCCAGCATCTAGATACCTGTAAATGTGTGCTGATTTATGGAGTACATAATTCTCTAAATTATTCTGGCATAACTGTGGTTGTTTCTAAATGTCTCCTAGAACTTTCTATTTTGTGTGTACAAAAAAAAAGAGTTTCAAAGGTTGCATTGTATCCAAAATAAGCTGCATTTCCATCCTAGCTCATCAAAAAGCAGGACATGCTGGTGTGAACAACAGAGTTAGGACAGCTGAAGTACTTTAATTTAAGGAACACTGTAAAGTTTCATCTCTAAAATGAATCATCTCTGTGTTTGAGTGTCTGATCATTTGAGCCCCATATGGCTGATAGCTATTATCTAAAAAGTATAAGCCGCATGTTCCTTGATAGACAACAGTAGCTGCCAAAGGGTTTAAAAATGCCTCTGAAGTAGAACTGCAGTCTTCAATTACTTTCCCAGTAACTCTTGGTCAGGAAGTATCAAGGACCTTAAAAAGCTTTTACGTAAAGTGCTCTACTGATGTTACTTCATTTAATATTAAAACTATAATCTATGAATGGAATTGCTATATTTATGAGCAGATTTATTTTTAAATGTCTGAACAAAATCCATTAAAAGCTTATTCTGTAAGGGCTGGAAAGATGACTTAGTGGTTAAAAGCATGCTCTACTCTTGTGGAGCCCCAGATTTGACTACCAGAACCCATAATGGGTGGCTCACCTGCAACTCCAGTGCCAATAGATGTTAATATCCTCTTCTAGCCTCCTCACGCACCTGCATACATGTGGTGTACACAAACTCCTGCAGGCTCATGTATGTATACACTTAAAATAAAATAAATACATTTTTAAAATCTTACCCTTGGTGACATATTTTATGAAAACATGCTAGTTTTTTTCAAGAAAATTTTGTTCTGAGTGGCATTATTATATACTTGAGAATCTCCTTGATATCTAATATAGTAGAAAATCTAGACACTGGCATCAACTTCCATGTTCAGTATGCTGCATCATGTTTTTAGTATGTAAAGAAAACCAAGCTTCACTCAAACGTGTGTGTAGAAAAGAAAAATAATTTTTAAGCCATTTATATAATTGTGAAGATTCTTTTTAGCTGTAAACCCAAACTTAGTAAATGACAGCTATTTAAAGTTTAGTAACAAAAATAGAACCAGAGCCAAATTCATGAACTTTTCATATTCTGTTATTTTAAAGAATCTTGGTCTCCCCTGTACTTTAAAGAACATTTTCATTACAGTATGATTTTAATCATTTGTAAAATTATGGGCATTGCAAAGGTTCTTGCGCTCACAGATAAGCATTAGGAGAACCTGGGATGTTAAAAGCACAGGGTTATTCCTTCAAAGAAAGAAACGCATTACCTCATCTCCAGAAGGCTGGTAGCAAATGTGGTTAATAGCCTAATGACTTTCATTATCTTTGTGGCCAAGAACACACCATATCATCCCCAAGGCCCTTATCATGAGCTTGTAAACACAAAGAATCCACCTTTTGGAAGATTTCAGATGGACTTAACAAGGAGTTTCAATAAAGCCACACCCAGTCCTTTTTTGTTTAGTTTGTTATTCAAGTTTTCTGTAGACAGGACTGTGTTAATTATCACCAGGAAAGCTTTCACCCATTTGTGCTGTGCTTAAATATGTCTAAAATAAACTACTCAGGGTTAGACTCCCAAAATTTGAACCAATATCTCCTGCTTAATAACGTTGAATTAAATTACCTTTCCTCCTGTAGATCGTAACTTTGCTGGCCTTGATGGTCACAGACGCCCCCACAGAAATAATAGTTTATTGAAGTATTTGTAGCACTTAAATCATTTTATTAGTTTTAGTTTCATTTATGTTGCTGTGAAAAGTCACCCTGACCAAATGTCAACTTAGAGGAGGAAGAAAAATTTTGTGCTTATAATTCCAGGTTAATTCCAAAATTTAGTTACTTTTTATTGCTACGAAAAGACCATTAGCAAGGCAACTTATAAATAATTGGGGCCTTGCTTACAGCTATTGGGTAAATCTATGACCAAAATGCTGGTGAGCATCGAAACAGGCAGTCACGCATTGTGTTGGAACAATATAGCTAAGAACACATTAGAGGAACATGTTAAAGGTAGGGAAAACATTGGGTCTGGCCTAGTCTTCTGAAACCTCAATGCTTACTCCCAATGACACACCCCTTCAACAAGGTCACACCCCCTAATTCTTCTACTAAAGTTCCACCAACTAGGGACCAAGTATTCGAACATATAAACTTATGGAGGCCATTATCTTTCAAAGCATCACAGTCCATGACTACAGGGAAGTCAGGCAGAAAGGAATTCAATAACTTCTCTCAGAACATTTACTGTCAAGAACAGAGAAAAACAAATGCAGCCACACAGCCTTCCTGCTGCTTTTTAGCTTTCTTCTCTACTCTTCAGGATCTTCTGCATCGGGAAAGATGCAGCCCGCTGCTCCTTTTACACCTATTCAGAACTTGAAGTACTTGCTCATTGAAATCTTGAATTTATATCTATAGTATTGTGCACATATATTAATTTTCCAGACTCCAAAAAATAAGACACATCCTTTTGTCAAATTTTATTTGAGTACCCTCCCAGTTACTTCCTACAGATAATGGAGTTTTGTTATTCAAAGAACAAGTAGGACATTTCTTTATAATTTAAATGACTTGTTGCCAAGTAATAGAAAATTCTTTCTTTGACACTTTCAGCATATTTCTTACCAATAGCTGATCAATTTCATCATTACCTTGTACTAGAAGGCCTGGTAGACCCATATGGGATCCAATATGTGTTATATAAAATGGATGATTTCTGTTTCTGATTACTTATCATAGTTGAATAAGTAACAAGATTAATTCTGAATCATATGAAATAAGTCCAGTGACTTCCATATGTAAAGCAACTCTTTCGGCATATTGAGAATTAGTAACTATACTAATAAATTCTGGAAAAATTTAATAATATCATGAGAATAGCATACAATTCTGACTCTTGAACAGAATCATAAGAGCTCAGAACCAACTTGCTTATTTTTTTCTGTCTTATAACCTACCTTTCTTGATTTATTTGCAAAAGCATAGAATTGCAGGTTCCAGAAATTAGAATTCCTCAAACCAGGTAGTATGAAATCCATTAGTTCTTTTTATAAACTGAAGTCTGTTTCTGTTGGGATGTTGTTGCTAATCCCTCCCAACAAATTACTGCAAGTTTTGTGCTTTTTTTTTTTGCCATTGTTCACTTTTTGCCCATAATGAGAAAATTTCGGCATTAGTAAAAGGCACCACAATTTCTGCTGGGTCTATTCCTACTAATTGAGAAAGTCTCAATTTTCCTTTCAGAATCAATTCAGAAATCTTTTCTAACTAGATCTTTCATTTTTTTACTCTGTTTATGGGGTAAAAATATCCTTTCTAAGATATTATCTTCTCTCTGCGAAGGAGTTACTGTAGGAGAATGAGTAGAAGATAGTTTGATTAGGATAAAATCAAGCTCTGGATACAAGCAATCCACATGTACATCCTGTAATTTCTTTTCTTAACAAAGCCTATTCTCTCTCTCTCAGCCCCAGCTGATAATTTTCTTGGACTATTTAAGCCTTTATCACCTTGTTCAGTTTGAAACAAATTACTTTGTTCTTGAATTGTTAACCCAATTGTGGGCCATAGCCAGTTACTATCTTCCAGCAATTTTTGAAAATCATTAAGCGTTCATAATTGATCTCTTCTGACTTGTACCTTCTGTGATTGAATTTTCTGTAAACCTTTCTTATTTATAGCCTACATAATTAATATCCTTTTTGTATTTTTTTCGGAGCAAGTTGTAATCCCCAACAAGACAAAATTCTCTTTACTTCATCAAAACATTTTTTTCTAAGTTATCTGCATCTAAATCAGCCAGTAAGAGATCATCTATATACTGGTAAATTATAGATAGAGGAAACTATTTACAGTTTTTTTATAGCAGGTGTTGTACAAAATATTGATACGAAGTGGGGCAGTTTCACATTCCTATGGCAAGATCCTCCAATGGCATCTTCCAAAAGGTTGAGAATGATTATAAGTGGGCACCCCGAAGGCAAATTTCCTCTGTTCTGTTTTTATAAAGGTAGAGTAAAAAATAGTCCTTTAAATTAATCACCATCATAGACCATAGCTTATGTAATAAGGAAGGCAAAGGGATTCTAGGCTATAAATAGCCCTTTGGCTGGATCACCTTATTACAGCTCTTAGACCTGCTACTATTCTTCATTTTACAGATTTTGTTTTAATGACAAATATCGAAGAATTTCAAGAACTGGTTGACTCTTCAATATGTTGAGCATTTTGCTGCTCTTGCCCCAGTTGTTCCAGTCCTGGAATTTTCATCATGTCCAAGGTCATTGTTCCACCCATACATGTTCACCATTTTAAAGGTAGGCCTGCTGATAGCTGTGAAAGACCAACGGTTCTTGTGACCTGCTTATGTACAACCTGAACTGTCAGGGACCTTTCTTGATAATACCTTTTAATTTTTTTTTCTCAGAAACATTCTTTATTATATGGGTTGCTTCTAAAACTGGAAGAATGTTAATCTGTGTTTTCCAAAGCTGTAACAAATCACATGCCCATAAATTCATTGCTATCTTAGCTACATATGGCTTTTGTTTTTCTATCTTTTCTTCTGACCCTATAAACTCAACCCACCATGTACCTTGTTTTACCTGAAATAAAGTTCCAATTTCTAAAAGTTGAATATTTACCTCCTGAAGAGATAAATTTTTGTGTAATTATTTTTGTGTGATTATTTTTACATGTGTCCCTATGCTTACCAAACCTTCAATTGCAATGCCCATTTAATAGTACATTTAGCTTTTGTCTTTGATCATTGTACAGAAGTTTGCCAAAATACTTGTTTTACAGTATCTCCTGATTTATTTTTTTGGTTTTATCCTCTGATGCTGTTCTCTCCTTGATCAAATTCAGAGTAGTATGGCTTTTAATGACAGGCATTAAGTCTTTTAATTACTTTGTGGATGAATTTCTCCAATGATGATAGGGAATAATTAAACCAAATTTGCTATTGGGGCCTGAGTGAGGCCACTAAGACATTTCTTGATGGCAAGGGATTACTTTGCCAGTCTCTTGTTGATCTGCAGTCATTAGTCCATAGCTTGCCTTTGACATATTTTCTGCATACTCCAGCAGACCGGGACTTGGGTTTGGATTATCTACTGAAGAATCATTGTTTCTAGGAATGCCTTGCCTACAATTCCTTTTTCAGATGACCTTGTTTACACCAACTAAAACATCCGATATTTTGATTTTTCTTAAAATTTTTAGAAATCATTTTTGTCAAAGTAGCATCATAATCGTGAGATCCAATATCAGCTGCATTTAATTCATTCATCTAGTGGTGCTGATCTTCCTTTAAAGGGCTACTCACCAGTTTTGCACTTCAAATTAGCATTTCCAAAAGTCATAGAATCAATTAATAATTGTCTGACTTCTGGATCTGATACTATAATCTGAAATAAATTCTGGAAAAAAATCAGTAGGTGCTTTGTTTGTGCCCTGTGCAATTTTAGTAAAAGATTCAGACCTCTTTCCTGATTCTCCAGTCTTGTCCCAAGCAATCAAAGTTACTAAAGACACAGAGCCAAGATGTAGTCATTGTATTCACACTGTCTTCCCAATTCAGTAGGTGGATCTTCACCCAAAAACTATTCTTGGGAAATATCAACAGCTCTACCCCTAATTCATTGTTCTATGCCCCTAGCTTCCTCTTTCCACCATGTTCTCCATTGTTACTGAGAACCACCTTCCAATATTGCTGTTGCTAAAACTTTCCAGATTTTTTGAATAATTCCGTTCTGAGTTGTCCATTAATTTAACATCTGTTTCACACAGGATAAATGCATACCATATGAAATTACCACTTCCTTAAATCTCCTGAAATCTAACATTTCTACACAATTTCATTTAACTTCTGCTTAACCTTGGGGCTGTCTATCATCTGATTATTTTTGTATAGTAACTGGATAACGAAAGGTTGGTTTTCTTATAACATTGAGCTGCCCCTCTTTGGTTTTATTAAGCAGTGTTCTTGTCTAAATGGTATTTTAATTTTTTTTTTTTTAGTTTCCATTACTAGGTCTTTTAAAGCTTCTATCTTCTCAATAGTAAGTCTTTCTAAAGCTTGTATCTTACCAGTTAATTTATATCAAACTACTTTTTAAGGACAAAATATGAATTAACAAGCTGATAGCAATTATAATCAACATTAAAATCTCAGCTAAATCAGTTATCCATTTATTTTTTTCCATTTTTAAACCATCCATAGTTTCACTATACAGAATTCTAACTCCCTGATTTGTGATATTCTCCATTCTTAACATAAGAAAGATTTTTTAAAATATAACATAATTCTCTCCATAAGAATTCCCAGGTCTCTCACCCAAGGTCTTCTTACCCAAGACCCTTCCAGCTCCTCTTCTCTCAAAAAGATCAACAAGAGTGAGGAATTCCAAGCTTCTCCCTTCTCCTTCCTGTTCATCTTCCCTATCCATATTCCTTACTTTTCTATGGCTAATTCCAGTCAGCTAATTGCTGACTCCACCCCCAATTCAATGTTAACTTTATTAACACAATCTAGGAGTGTCACATTGTGATCAAATATCTTGCAACAATTTGTCTTAGTTTTAAATACAAAAAGTGTCCCCATAAGACAAAGCTAGTTCACACTTTGATTTCAACCATTAATAATGTTTTTCTTAAGACATCCATGATAATTCACAAAAAATATTTTTGCATTTTGATTATTTTTTATTTTTCTGCATAATAAGTTATTTACTATCAGTATACATTAACAGAAAGAAAAAGCTAAACAACATCATATTGTTATGAGGCAAACTGCCTCATCTGTTTAAGCCTAGTGACAGAGTCTCAGGGAAATGCCCACCTCAATGAACCACACCTAGTAAATGATTATATTGAGAAGTGTAGAAAGCATGTAACAAGCATCTCCATACATCTTTATATACCAGCATGGCAAATCCACAAGGTAGAATCTATGATCGTCCTCATTTTGCTGATGAAAATCTCACAGTTTCCTATTACTTACCATGAGTAAAGTAAATACTAAGAGTTCAATACCTAGGCAACCTTACACAAATGCATTTCAAGTATTAATAATACTTAATAAATGTAATATTTCTTCCTTCTCTGTTAGCCTTATGTCATGTGGGAAGTCCTCCACAAAGGACTACCATACTAATGCAGATATTTTCATTTCTGAATACTCTAAGATCCTGAAGATACGCTATATAGGAAAGATTAAAAGTTTTAAGGTTTCCCTCTTAATATTTATTTTACATAAAGTATTTGTCATCACCAGCTCTTATCAATAATTTTTGTTTCTAGAAATGCTTACTCTTTATTTAAAAGTATTATGTAGACGTGCAATGAAAAGCTTCAGTAAAAGTCAAATTGCATGAAAGTTAGTAATGCTACTGTTATTAAAGTCAATCTAAGAGTCTAGTCCCCAAATTCTTATCCATCCCTTGAGTTTGTTGCCAAAGTCAAGGGCCACAATACTTCTCACAGAGGATAATGGCCATTATTATGGAAGACCTGGCAGAGCATTTCAATATTAACAAACGATCTCGTCTCATTTTCTCTATTTCTATAGTCAAGATAATTTCCCCCAAGAACTGACAAGAGGCTATGATATCATGAAAATTAAAAACTGGGCTTGTCAGCACTCTGTGTACCTCTTACTTCTTGATGCAGATTCCTGATACTTGTGTTTGATCTTGCATGTTACTCTGAACTGAAAAATTTGTATACTGCATGCTGTGGAATAACCCTTCTATATGCTGTGAATCTATGTTGCTCTCATTGGTTGATAATAAAAATTTCTTTGTCCTATAGCAAGGAAGAATATAGCTAGGTGAGAAAGTCAAACCACATTGGGCACCAGAGGTAAATGAAGCAGTGCTTTTGCTTCTCAACTGCCCAGTCTCAAAATAATAACACAGAAGCTTAATATCAATTACAAACCACTTGGTCTATAGCTCAGACTTATTATGAACTAGTTCTTACATTTAAATGAGCCCATTTCTATTAATCTGTGTATCATCATGTAGCCATGGCTTTTACCAGTCTGCTGGCATCTTGTTTCTTAGGCATCTGGCTCAAGTCTCTTCCAGCTCCATCCTCCTTTCTCCATGAATTTAGTTTGGCTTTATAACCTAGGAATATTCTGCCTTGCTATAAGTCAAAGCAGCTTTTAATATCCACTGATATTAACAGTGTAGGTTATACCACAGCAACTGCAGATAAATTCTTGTACATTCCAATGTAATAATAGCAATTTGGACTTTTTCATCTTGTGCTTAAGGACATACTTCCACAGAAACTATGGGAAAAGATTAGTGAAATGATAAAAAAAATGACAGGCCAGTGGATTACAATATATTTTTAAACTCATTAACTGTTGAGAAAAATACATAGGTTTACATTTATAAAAATTAAAATAAAAAACATTAAACTACTGCCAGAAATTAATTTCACACAGCAATTAAATAATTGGAAGCTATGGCATCTTTCTCCATATGTTAACTAGGCTTTTAAGAACTTTAAATTTCTAAAATAATTGAGTGAAAGTCTTTAAATAGAGCTCAAAGGATAGAAAGAACATTTTGTAGTGTTCCTTGGGGATTTTGTTAAATGTGAAATTAAAAATGAACACTGTAGGTCCTTGCGCAGGCAACAGTTCACTTACCAACTCTGCCTACCCTCTCAGGTTGCAACCAAAAGAAAGCAACGATGAGACACAATTCCCATGGCTGTATTTTACAAATATGTTTAATATTTATTTAATAAAATCAAAAGCAGTGACTGCAAAGATGACTCAGTCTGAAAAGTTCCAAGAAAGTATGAGGATCTGAGTTCAGATCCCAGAACCAACATGAAAGTCAGGTGTGGTGGTACACATCTTTGAACCATACACAGTGAGGATGGAAACAGACAGATCCTTGGAGTTACATGACTAGCTGTCCTAGCCGAATCAATGACCCTAAGTTTAAAGAGAGACCCTTTCTTTAAAAATAAGGTGGAGAACAGTTGAAGAGCAGTATTTGACATCAACCGTAGGCTTTCACACACATTTGCACACAGATTAACATCCATCTGCACATACACAAAATAAAAATAAAAGCAAACACCAAAAGAAATTTATTAAGTAGAATATGAATATGTTTTAGAGAACTATAAGAACTATAATTGCTTCCCACTTAATGCTTCTGAAAACATAGTTTTAACTGTAACCAAATTATAGTAACCTTTTAAAGCCTTAAATATCTCTATTCAAACAAACTTTTAATCCTCAGTGTTTCTTTGCAGACTATATATTTAAAAGAT
The DNA here is from genome assembly GCA_963919715.1 of Microtus obscurus. NCBI lineage: Eukaryota > Metazoa > Chordata > Mammalia > Rodentia > Cricetidae > Microtus > Microtus obscurus. The sequence continues at coordinate 9,406,602 of CAWTZC010000170.1, read as the reverse complement.
TATTTCCTGCAAAAGGGCAATGTTGCTGCAAAATAGTTATTTTCATTTTTCTGAACAACTTTTTAAAATAGAAGAAATAATACCACCATGATATAGTAAAGACAATGCCCTTCTTATATCAACTTCTTACATTTACAAATATAATCTCTTAAGTGATTCATTTTTAAATTTTAATAACAGCATTGTTATATCCATTCCACTATTCTCACAAGAGGCTCTTCCGGGCTACTCTTTCTGTAAAGGTAAGGGTATAATCTAGCTGCTGGTCTAGATTAGCCCTGGAATTAATCTGACTTTAGTAAGTTAGTATTTACAAATGTGGCAGAAATTTGCATTTTTGCTCTTTTAATTAGCTTCTACGACTATAAAAAGACTTTCTGCCAACAAGCTTAAAAATGAATAGACAATTTTACCAAAAGCTCAAGAAAAGTGAAAAAAATAATCACATGTAAGTATGTGTCATATGACTAATTAAAGACAGACGTTCCGGTGGTTCCCACTGCTGAGGATGTAAATAAACTGACACTTTATACTCTTCACAGAGGTGGATGAAAGATTAGCTATCCCAACTCAATAAACTATGAAGTTTAGTATTCTAATATATGCTAGTAACCCTGAATATTCCCCGAGACACTCCACTAACCTGTGCTGATGTCACCCAAGTGATTAGAGACTCACTGCAATAATATGGTACAACTTTTGTCTTCATTCTCGCCTACTTGGTGGAGGTAAGCAAGACTTGTTGTCAGAAGAGAGCAGCTAGAACAGTAGAAGAGTTTTTGAGGCTCACATGGTGTTTCCTAATATGGAAGTAAGTGTCCATCATCTGAGGTGTAGGTACCAATATCAAACCAAAGAACTTATTCCACTCAAGTCTAGTTGGATATAAAAATGAACTTATTGACCTTATTTAGAGGAGCATGGGTAACTTGAAAGCAGCTGCATTTATGAAAAGTCCAGACTAATATGGACACCAGTTCATGTATCCTTGGACCCCTTAAAATAAGTGCAGTCAGGTTCACCTGATAGACTGCCCCCACTCCCCAACTGTTTACTGCTTTCCATCAGTCTCTGGAGAAGCCACACTGGTATTCCAAATTCCCGAATTTCCTGGCCTTGTTTCATCAGCATCTGTATGTGTGTACACATGTATGCACATGGAAGTTTCTGAATTTCCTGAACCCTGTCTTATCAGCATCTCTATGTGTGTACACATGTATTGATATGGCACTTGTGGTTCTAGTGATGACTAGACACAAGATGTGCATGCCACTAAGCCTGGGTTTTTACCGGATACAAGGACTTCATTAAATGAACTGTCTTCCTAACTCTCATTAGCTTCTGGAGATCTTTTACAATATATTCACAATGAAGTTTTATATTAGTGGACAAAGGGATTGTATGATTTGTGGGCAATACATGTAATTGAAGATCATTATATAAAATGAAATATTACAGATTTAAGACAAATATCACATGTTCCCTCTTATCTAAGAAATATAATGTACAAATATATCCATGTGATATATTTATAACTTATGAAGTATATGCTTTAAATAGAAGAGGGACATTGTGGAAAGACAAGCTAACTAAAGAAAATAGTGATGAGGAACACTGTAAAGAAAGAAGACTTTTGTCAAAGAAAATGCGATACTTAAGTAAAAATATTATTGTGAATCCTTTCATTTTAAGAAATGGACAAATGGAAACTATACATACAATAATTTAAAGAAGAACTATAAACATACAGTGATAGTGTCTCTGTGGTACTAATGAAAGATTAGATAAGACATCAAATAAAATACAATAATGGACCAAGAAAACATTTATACAGAAGTCATAAATTTACTGAGTGATTAGTGACAAGGGCAATGCTTCACTAATAGCTACTGACTGAAAAACAATGAAAGATGTGGAATAGAACCTAAAGATCTTTGTTCTCAGTTCAACACCAACTTGATTTTATAAGTTTTATGACCGATAGAGCTATTTTCATCAAGTTCTAAAGGGTAACTTAGAACAATAGCAATAACCTGTAACATCTGTGGGTCAAGGAACCTGTTATTGTTAGACTATTGTGTCTAAGAGGGACTAGATGAAGGGTAGAAGGCTTCATGAAGGCACCAGTTCAGCCTCTCTACATCCTATGAGCTGTGTGAATGTTGTCTTTCTGTGGGGCGTTTTCTTGATAAGCAAATGATATGAAAAGAATAGGTGGTCCTAGGCTCTTTAAGAAAGCAGACTGAGCAAGCCATAGGATGGAAGTCAGTAAGCAGTGTTCCTCTATGGCTTCTGCTTCAGTTCCTGCCTCCAAATTCCTCCTTTGAATGTCTGCCCTGACTGACTTCCTTCAGTGATGGACTATAAGCTGTAATGTGAAATAAACCCTTTCCTCCAAAAGTTGCTTTTGTTCCTGGTGTTTATATGGTAATAGAAAGCGCACCAGGACAATCTCTGAAGCTTTTCTGATTTGTTCACATTTCCTTTTATAAAATAATTATTATTCCTGTCAAGATTACTTGCATTACTGGGAATTAACTCAAGGGTTTGCACATGATACCCCACACATTATACCACCGGACCACACCTGGTCTTGGTTCTCCCTTCATTAGGAAACCAGCTTTTTGCCGAGAGTAACTGTCAGTGTGGCTCTCAGCCTCAAATAGAACATCTACCTCTATCATTCCCCCAAAAAATGGCACAGGGACTATCGTAAAAAATGGGGACCGAAATTTTAAGAGCAGAGGTTGGGTAAGGCAGAATGAAACAAATGTTTTCTGCACTTGATGGGACTCATGAACTTTCAACAGCTGTGGCTGCCTGGACAAGATTAAGCCAGTCAGCAATCCATCATGGAAGAAGGGGCTCAAAGACCCCCCTACTGAAATGGCAGATGCTGACAGCTGATAGCTTCTTGGGGTAGGGAGAGTCAGTTTTCTTTAAGGGGATAGTGATGTCTTTTATGTTGAATGTGCTGTAGAGGATGACCTCACACTCGTGAGGATGTGGGCAGAACAAGCTGGACTAAGAGGGTTATCTGAGTAGGGAAGGGAGAGAACAAGAAGCTAGAAAAGGTGGAATAGGGAGAGGGTGTGTATCTGGGAGGAGCTAAAGACAGGTAAATACAGCCAAAATACATTGAATGAAATTCTCAGATTTTAATTTTAAGACTAAAGAAAACAATTTTGGAAGCACAAAAATTGCTCAGCCATCAGAAGTACTTGCTGCCCTGCCGAAGGATTGCAGTGTACTTTCCAGCACTCATACTAAGTAGTTAGTAATTGCCTATAATGCCAATTTCAGGGGCTCTGATACACTCTTCTGGCTTCCTTGGACACCTGTACATGTGGCACACACACACACATACATACACACAGTGGCTTGCACTGTGATCATGAGTGTTTAAAAGACCAATGCAGAGGATTGCCAAAAATTCAAGGCTAGCCTGGGCTACATAATAATTTCCAGGCTAGCTTAAACTTCAGAATTAGACCCTGCATCTCACTCAGAGTTCCTTAACTCATCATCCCCACATGAAAGGAAAGTGCTGTCACAGATATTCCTGCAAGCTTTAAGTACAAATGTATGCAGCAAAAGTATCAAATTTTATTCAGAAAATGAACATCTTCTCTTCAGGATGTCAGTTAACATCTCCAAGGTCTTTCTACACATAAATAAAACTGTACTTATAACAATATATAGTATTGGTTAGGGAACTGGGTGGTGCTTCTAAACAGAATCGGCAGCCTTTCTGGTTGCTGATTCATTATTCCCAGTACTTCACTGTTAAACTGTTGGTGACTTGCTCAAACAAGTGAGTATTCTTCACATATGTTTTCTGTAGCTAAAGATTTATTTCGCCACAAGAGAAATTCAGAACATCTGGCAGTATTGAAAATAATTCCTCCTTGATTTATTTAAGTATAATAAATGAATTTACATGACTACAATTCTGCATGTTATAGTAATAGACTAAGAATAATGAATCTTGGAATATGCTAAATATGCATCCTTCTCAACTTCACTGCAATGACTCTCTAATCTACTTTTTCCTTTCAGCTATTCTTCTAATTCATTACCTAATTGCCTTAGATATAAAAAGACATTTTACTTAAATGAAGCAGCGCCAGTAAAACAAATGAGGCTAACCCTTGCCTGTGATATCCATCCCAGTACTTAACCATTTATCCAAAAAAGATTATCTCTAAAGAGCCTCATGCGCATTCCTGTTCTGTCTGCCAATGACATATTCCAGAAGCATTTAATTAAATCTGCATTTGAGTAAAAACATGTTTCTGCCTGCAAGAGTTTACCAAGTTTAAAGTCGGCTGGCAAATAACTTTTTTAAAAATAAGCATTAAATAGTACCTGAACTCCATGCCCAAAATACCTCTTTGAATATTATGAAAACTCTTTTGTAGGATTCAATAGAATAAGTACTTAAATAAATAAAATAAAATAAAATAAAATATACAACTACAAGCATCCAGGGTGTTGACTAGGAGCCTGCACCATACTTCACTGGAAACATGGGCATGACGGGAAGATGACAGCATAGGGTCACACCCCCCATGTCTGTTTCTTACTGGTGAGTTTGCAGACAGTTTAGTGAAAGAGTTAGTTGTTGACGGGGGTTTCTATTCTGCCTGGTCCCACAGCCGTTTAGCTACAAAGAAAAACACAGAGATCTACATTAATTATAAACTAATTGGCCTTTTAGCTCAGGCTTCTTCTTAACTCTTGTAACTTACATTAGCCCATAATACTTGTCTGTGTTAGCCATGTGGCTTGGTACATTTTTCGGTGAGGCATTCACATCTTGCTTGCTCAGTGCCTGACTTCCTCTGTGTCTGGATGATGACTGCAGACTGACATTTCCTCTTCCCAGGATTCTCCTGTTCTGGTTGCCCCGCCTTTACTTCCTGCCTGGTTGTCCCACATATACTTCCTGCCTTAGCATTTCATCAAACATAATACAAGTGGCAGAATAAAAGACCATTGTCCCACAGCACTTTCCCCCTTAAAAAAAAAAAAAGCAAGAACTCTGAATCTAATATCCCTTGTTTGGCTTTTCTCCTGACCATTATGCATAACAACTTGTAACCAACATTCTGAACAAAGGCAAACATCCATAATCTATTTTTTGGGAATGCGGGTGTAGTTTTCCAGCCTACTTCTTGCTGATTGGGGGCACTGTTAATCTTGCTGCGGGACTGGGCAGAACAGAAACCTCTGTCAACAGTTGTGAAGACATGTGCAAAGGAAGGCAGTTGGGACCCTGGCGAAGGCTGGAGTGAGGGAAACTGACAGTGACTGAGTTGAACCTTGGAAATAGCTGCAGCTCTACTGCCCCAGCAGGGCACCCAGAGAGCAGCGCTCTCCATTCCATCTCAGGAATGGTATTTTGCCCATCTACCAAATACACAGTGTGGGTCATAAGCAATGGGATTGCTTTGGAGGACTGAATAGGAAAGCCTGACAATGTCTTGTCAGTCAGAATATAGAGATCTCTGGCTAAGACACAAAACATCTTGTTAGAATAGGAATATGTCCAGGTAGGTCATTGGAGATTCAAGCGCAAACAGTCCCAAGTCTACAGGAAAGAATGGCTGATCTTTCTTTATATGACTAAAATATTACACAAAATGCACAGATCTACTCTGTGAAAAAACACCTTACAGCTGTGGCCAGAAGCAAGACAAGGCTTAACTGTCTACCCTCTATGGATTATGATGTCATCAGGGAGGAATGTGAGAACATCTAACATTCTGTTTCTCTAGTTTCCCCTCTCCCTCTCCCCTTTCCTCCCTACTTTTTTTTTATTTTCCCCCTTCCCTCCCTTCTCCCTTCCCACCCCTTTCTTGGACCCTCTGTTATTCGAGGCAGAAACAAAGGTCCAAGACCTAAGGGAAAAAATTAGAGCAAACCCCAACCTCTCTGCCCCTTTCTCTTCTCCAGCAAATTCTCCCAAAGCTGAGTGCACAGTTCCGGGATGATGCATCTGTAGAACCTGACCCAAACAGGCAAGGTAGGGAAGCCAGGCCAGAGTTCACAGGAAAAGACAGGCTGATGAAGAATAGCCCACTAAGTTATCAAGATTGTCAACACTTGAAAGTCAAGACACATTTTGAAGTCAGAGGGTAACTGCCTATTAAAATCTAGAAGAGCTTCCTAGTTTTAAGTAAATACTTGTTCCATAAGTATTTTCTAATGATATGCACAAATTCTGAGTTTATGAATTCTACTTTCCCGTTTTTCCTCACTGACCAGGTGCAGAGACTCTTTTGAAAGGACTGAGGCAATATGGCAGCACAGGGAGAGCCTCCTGTTCAATTCAAGCTTGTCCTCGTGGGTGATGGTGGTACTGGGAAGACAACATTTGTAAAACGCCACTTGACTGGTGAATTTGAAAAGAAATATGTGGCCACCCTGGGTGTGGAGGTACACCCCCTGATATTCCACACCAGCAGAGGCCCCGTCAAGTTCAACGTCTGGGACACTGCTGGTCAGGAGAAGTTTGGGGGCCTGAGAGATGGCTATTACATTCAAGCCCAGGGTGCCATTATAATGTTTGATGTAACATCAAGAGTAACTTACAAGAATGTGCCCAATTGGCATAGAGATCTGGTTCGAGTGTGTGAAAACATCCCTATTGTGCTGTGTGGCAACAAAGTGGATGTTAAGGACAGGAAAGTGAAGGCAAAGTCTATTGTCTTCCACCGCAAGAAGAACCTTCAGTATTATGACATTTCGGCAAAGAGCAACTACAACTTTGAGAAGCCCTTCCTCTGGCTCTCCAGAAAACTCACTGGAGACCCTAACTTGGATTTTGTTGCCATGCCAGCTCTAGCCCCACCTGAAGTGGTCATGGACCCAGCGTTGGCAGTGCAATATGAGCGTGACTTAGAGGTGGCCCAGACCACTGCCCTCCCAGATGAGGAGGACGACCTGTAGACAGTGAAGTTCTGAAGATAGCAGAAGCCGAGATGGGCAGGCGACCGACCTGTGATGTCAGCAGTGTGGCCTGTGTGTCACCTTGCTGCCTAGTTAAAGACACTCATGGTCCGTGTCTAAAATGCTGAAGGAAAAGGCTTCAGAGTGAATGTGGCTGTTACGAAACATTGCTTCAGTTTCGGACTTGAAGGTTTGGCTGTCCGGGATGCAGTTGCTTCTTCCCTGAGGTTCAAAAATAAGAGAGCTGCAATCACATCCCACATTCTGTGACAACATCTTGTTATTGTAATTTCATTCCTTTCATTTAGAATAAAGTTGCATTTCAACCCCAAAACAAAATTTCAGAATATAAATGGAATGTAAAAGAAAAATATCTTCTAGAAAAAAAAGATGTTTTGTTTCACAAAAGACTTCTTAAGAAACATGGATTTTCATTCTTTCATCTGAAAATAATTTAATTTTCAGTGACCTCTTAAATATTAAGGATCAGCAGTTACAAACTTGTGATATTTAATGACTCCTGTATTAGCTGTGTGGTTCGATGCGGGGTAGCATACATTTTGAAAGTCTAATGCAATGTACCAAAGGACTTGGCAGATTAGATAAGTCAGAGTTTTTTTTTTCTAATTTGATTTTTCCCTTGGACTCTGTTGGGATACTGGGGCTATAATATATGTTGTGTATATATATATATATATATATATATATATATATATATACACACACACATATATATGTATATATATACATATATAATATTAAGCACTATAAATATTCATATTTATACACACACATATATATACATCATATACATATCACAGCCAAGTAAAAAGTACAATGTGAGCCAAAAGTTTTATTCAAGAATTTGTCAATGCATTTGCAACATAACCATGAAAATGAGATGCTCATGGGGCACAGGAAAAGACAGCCAGTTCTCTTTCACTTCTACCTATCTTAATGTCTGACATGGTCATCCTAACACACTCTGCTTAGGCTTGGTACTCTGTGTCTGGCTCATATCCCAAAAGGCAAACTGGTACATTTGGAATGAAAAGCAAAGAGGATTTGCCATTTGGCAAATACCGCAGTAAAAAAATCTTCCAGGCCAAGAGCATCAGGAATGTTAAAGAGTAAGCATAAAATAAGAAAAGCATAGTTATGCAGGCTCAAAACATTACTTATATATTTATGAAAACAAAAGAAATAATGTGTTTGCAATACAAAACCCTAATTGACCAGAGCTAATGTCATCAGGCATGTGAGAAATGAAAAACATTAACACTTTGGTGGGATTGCTGTCCAGACTGACTAACATGAAGTCAGTCAAACCCAAACTGACAGTCACTCTACAGAGTGTCAAGCAGGTACTCTTCAAATGAATCAGTGTCATCAAAGAGAAGCATAGGAAATCAAATGTCAGAATGCATGAAGCCTCAGAAGTACAGCCCTAGAATGCCTAGAATGAAGTGAGGCTTGATTTCAATGCAGAGGATAATACAGACAAATGAAAAATTTAAAATATGTATCAATATGAAGCCCCTCATTTTAATAACCATGCTGTGGCTTTACAAGGGAACTTTTCAGAAACTATTCACTAACACTTTTGTGGCCTGTAGAGACATGAATACCTCCAAATAAAGTGGAGTGAATTGTGTTAGAAAGATGGATACAAAAATACTACCTCCCTAATCACTGGAGTATCTTCATGAAAGAGCCATGAGGATCCTTTGTGCTACTCTTCAAACATTCAAGAAATTATGTCCACACACAAAAGGAGTGTGCCAGGAATAGTAAGCTATATGTGGAATATAGAATTTTACAAAGAAAATACAAACAGTAAAACAAACTCCACCTATTATAGAACAGAATAAGAATTGTCCTTAGAGTCATGCATCCCTGCTATCATAGCTTGAGGTGACAGCCAAAGATGTTAGTATAGAATGGTTGACTGGGTGGTGGTACTGTGAGGGAAGTGGGTGAAGAGGGCACGTGGGAGACAAATGAACCTGAAGCTGCACAGAAGGAGAGGTAAGAGTCAGCCCTCCGTAGTAACCAAAACCTCCTCCAGTCCTTCTCCGCCAAAGCTCCAAACCTGAGAAGCCATTCCAATCAGCTGGACTTTTCAGTAGAGAGATTGGGCCAATTGCCCTAAGATATCAAAAGAGATCATAAAAAGTTGACGTCTTTAAGCAGTATAGTTTTGGGTTGTTTTTTTACAAAGCAACACATTATAAAGAAAAGCTTACATATACACATAATTATTTCATAATTATTTCATTCATTCATTCAAAAAGCATTGTATTTAGTAACTACTAAGGACTGCAATAAGCTCCTAGCTGTTTATTTCAGTGTCACTGTAATAAAAATCATATACAATATACATATGATGGGAAAGAACACATCACATCTATAAAACATAATGAGAATAAGTTTCATAAAAATCTAGGCTGTGAGTATTGAACTGAAGCCAAGGGGTCATAGGAAGTCACTGAAAATGAGAGAAACAAGATGTGTGATAGCTCATTGCAATCACATGCAACATAGGGTGAGCGCTGTAGAAAGACCATGGTAAGAGCCATACAGAGGACTGTATGTCAGCGCCTGAGAGAACATTGTTGCTGACTTTACATGAGCAGGAGTAACCTTAGTCAAAGACTGGAGCCCACACTTAATTGTCATCTTATACCTAGGAAGTCTTTGGTTGTCTTATAATTTTACTTCCTACCATGTGGACTGCCATCTGTTATTATTATAAATGTTTCCAGAAAGGAAGAAAGGGAGAAAGGCTAAGGGAAGAGGGTAGAAAGAAGAAAAGGGGGTGTTGTCCCTTAGCTAGCATTCCCCATTTTCACACACCTGCACACACAGTGAGTCTCGAACTTCTCAACATATTAAACTACCTAGAAATTTATAAAATCTTTATATCCAAGCTCCTTTTTTACATCTAAGTTAGAACTTTTGATTTCTAATGTAAAAATGTCAGGAGGTTGAGTCGTAGGATCTTTACTCGTATTCTGCTAGAGATTTGGCTAGTTGATGTGGAAAGGACCTTGTTTTCCATGAGGGAGGGTTGATATAACGAAGGAAACCATGACTTCATCTCTCTTTCATGAGCCACTCAGTACTCTCCTGCTAACCTCCATGCAAGGGCACGGCATTCGACACTGCAATTAAATCTGAATTTCTTATCCTTCAGTACTTTAAGACAAAAAGAACTTGTGGTCTTTTTTATGTTGATCAGTCTCAGTTCTTCGAAAAGAGTAACAAAAAATAGATTAAGAAAACTGTTAAGAAATGAGATAAATGAAAAAAATTCAGAATTTGTAGCAATGCGCTAGAAAAATAAGAAACACTAGAGCTTATTCCAGGAAACTAGCACAGAGATAAATAAATACTGAAAACTGGAAATATGTCAGAGGAAGAAAGCTGGGTCTACAATGTGATTAAGCAATAGTAGACCTTCAGAAGACCTATGAGCATGTTTCCTAGTTGTCTGCTGCCAAGCTTGATGCTTCTTTTAAGAATTCAGTAAAAACTAGTGGAGTCAATTACAAAATTTGGTACCAAATATCTTGCAATGGCTGGGTATCTGATTGCTGAACAAAAAAATTAAATAAATAAAAATATTATACATATAAGTATAGTTAAAACAAAACTAAATCAAAATTTATAATTAAATATTCTTTTTGTAGGGTGTAAGAGAGAAATTTGTCTCCAGCAGAATGAGAGAAAGCTTGTTTGAGTTCACAGCTTGTTCAATTCAGTTCTACTCCCTGGAAACATTTACAATGGAAGAAAGGTTAATAAGATCCCCTGGTGGTAGTCAGGGCATGGATGCTGGAGAGAAGGAAGAATGAATCCTTATTTCCATCCAATCTGTTTTGTCTTTTCAGTCTAATGAGACACGCCAAGCACTCCTATTATAGCAATTTACCATAATGTATATGGTGAGCTGACCCTGACACCATGCAATACAATGAATGTGTCTATTTCCCGAATAATTGAAAAACAGACACGAAAACATTTTCTTTAGGAATGGACTATTAGATTGCCTGTACAGCATGCTGGCTACTGGAGCACTTAAGTGACTGACGAAGCTACCTGTATTTATGTATTTCTAGACAGGCACAGCTGACGGTATAAACTCATTTTATGGGATTGCTAAAACAGCTGCAGGAAAGAGATAAAGACATTTAATCATTTTAATTTGCTATCACCTAAACACAATGGCAGTGTAGCAAAATTGCCCAGGATTATTGAAAATAATCTGTCATCAGAATTGATGATATTTACCAAAGCACTTCCACTAGCAACCCTCAGCCTGTCTCGGCTTTAAAAAAAAAATAGAAATCTACTTTATGCCAGCTGAGAGTGCCCTTGGTTCCCACCTGTGTCCATAAATAATAACAACATTAACCTCCACAAAACTGATTTGGGATAACGAGATTTTTTTTCTTCCAAGTAGCATATAATTACACTAGAAATGTAGATCAAAAGAAAATGTATCCAGAAGCTGTGATTTAATGGAAATGTCACTAAAGGCCACATTTAAAACTAAATTTAAAGAGAACCTAAAATATTATTCCCCCAAATAATTTCTATTTATGCAATTCTTAGCACATGTTAAAAGTCAACAATCTCGATCAACTCAGTGAAAGGAGAAATTAACTTCCAGAAGCTTATTATCCATTTCCATTTATTTAGAGCAAACAAGTGACATAAATGACGAGAGACAGAACAGTAGTCATGGTGACAGGATAAAGGTTGATTCCACTTCATCAGGGACCAACACTGGGTCCAGGGAGGGAAGGTTGTGGCTTCCCATACCTGTTAAGAGACTGACTTTCTTAAACATATTCACTTGCTCCCCCACACTCAGAGGCTCAGTTCCCTTGTGTGTTTGCTCACTAATCCTCACAGTTGTTACTGCTTCTTCCTTGGAATTCCAATAGCATTTACTTTGGGGACAACCCAAACATTTATCATGAAAGATTTTCATAATCATAGAACTTGGAAAGAGCTTGAGAACACAGACATCTGGAAGTGGCATTGGCAGATATAGAGTGCCAGACATCGCTTACGGATAAATACAGGATGTTGGGGAAATTTGGAGATTGAGAACATTTTCCTCTGGCTTCCAAATCTCTCTACTGTCACTTATGTTAGGGGTCCAGAAGGTTTGGCAAACCATTCGAATGAGGAATAAGGTTTTACATGCATCTGTGTTCCCAGCATCCTGTGCAGTATCCATACAAACCAGGCAGCAGGGAATGAGCTGTAGATAAAGGCTGAAATCTATAAGAAATGATACCAACAAATATCACTTAAGAAATGAAACTTGAATTTGTATTTATTATTTATTTATCCATTTATTTATTTATGTTCTCTATGCAGGCATGGATTGCCATGGTATGCCAGTTTGGGATTAGAAGACAACTTGCAGGAACTGGTTCTCTCCTTCAACCATGTAAAACTCAGAGAATCAAACTTAGGTCATTGTCGTTTGTCTGTACCTTTATTTTTTCCTGCAACCAGGGATTACATCTCCTGAATACTGGCCAAGCATACTACTAAGGTACATCTTACACAAGAAGCCTTTGTATCATTTTAGACTTGAAGGAATACTGAAAATAATTTACTTCAACTTTCTTGTTTTATATTCAGCGAATACATGCAGCTATAATATTCAGTAGGCTATGTGTACTACATTGGACTTACATGTGTATTTTCAGTTTCTGGTGTTTATTTTTTTATTTTTGGTTGTTTGGTTTTTGTTTTTGTTTAATGCAGCCCTACTGTACATCTAATTTCCTTCCTTGCTCTTCTCAATTTCTAATATAAACTAAGCTTGTAACTTTTACTCAACCCTGCCCCACACATTGTCATTTTGTCACTCACCCCGCTAAGACAGCAAGAGACCTATTGTGTCTCATATGTCCTGTGAGCATTCAGTTCTTCGAGAAAATACCACTGTGAGAGAAGTCTATAGTAAACTTAGAGAAAAAGGGAGAGACTAGCACCTGGTTCCCACACCTCCACTGAATTCATATGACCTGTTATGAGAGTCCCGAAACGGTCTCCTGTCTTGGAAACATTTGTTTCCCTGAGCCTTCTTCTACAGAGAAAAAGCAGCCATTCTGCAGTCAGACAAACTGAGACTCAGTCTTTGCCTGGGTGAGGTATAGAAACTGTTGCTAAGTTCGCTCCAGTCTGCCTTGCAGGTGGTGAGCAGACTGTGCACTCTAAAATCAGGTGTTCAAAATGGATCCTTCAGTAGTTATACAAACTGTTTGAATGATAGTTTATTAACAAAGGAAACATTGTGAATGCTAAGAATCTACATTAATTATTTCCTTTATAGATTAAAAAGAGGAAATGGTGCATTGTCTCTAGACAATCTAACAAGAAGATACATAACTTTCATAATTTTATAATTAATTAGTTACACTGCTGCAATTAAATACAACGTGTTTCAGTGCTAAACATCTTTTTAAAAGCTACTGATCTTTTAAAATGTATTTTGTTATACCGAGGGTTGAATCCAGGACCTTGAACCTGCTAGGCAAGCACTCTATACTTAAATACATAAAAGCTTTCTTTTTCATCTTTTCAAATTTCAAAGCATGGTCTCACTCAGTTGCCAAGGTTAGCTTTGAACTTGCTCTATAGCACAGACTGGCCTTGAACTTTTCATTCTTCTGACCTTAGCCTCTGGAGTAGCTGGAATTACAGACTTGAGTCACCAATTCTGGCTGATATCTTTAATTGAAAAGAAAGTTATGAAGGGCAATGCTAGAAATTACTTTTCACTTAACAGAATAATAATGTATATTTTGATGATTAAATTTCACAGGCCACTTCTGTCTCCTTAGGGTTGGGTGGACTACAGGTACACAATGTTGCTGATCTGGTAGAGTTTGTGTGCAAACACAAAGAAGAATTAGGGATGAATCCCTGCCCTCTATTTCAGAGAAGAAAGCTTAAATGATATTCTGGTCAATAGAACAATACAAATAATTGGCCATGACAGCTTTTTCCACCTGTAGCTACAGCAGGAAAAAGTGCCACCAGAATGGATTTAGAATTACATATCTTCAGGATTACACGTCTTCAACCTGAGATCTCAAGCCACAGTGGTGCTAGAAACATGACTTTGAGTACCTTAGTATGGGTTTCATCTCACTGCAAATTCAATACAGTATATAAAACATAAGGCACCTGGGTGAGGGTGACTAAGTGGTGGGCTTTTCTGGCAACCGAGGTTCTCTTTAATGGACCCTATTTTCGAGACACAAGATCAGCAGAAACAGCAGTGAGTCTTTCTGGCTATAAGATTGAACCAAATAACCACCCTTTGCCCAGAATGACAGAATTAAAGGAGCCTATTTCTCAGAAGTGTTCCTGTGGCCAACTGCTCACAAATTGCAAGGTAGCTTATTGAAGGCCTCCTATGTCAATGCCATCACTTTTGTCTTTTAGCCCATCATAAAACTAGCCATTAGGACTCATTTTAAAGAATGTTTTTCTCTGCTTGGGTTTATTAGATAGCCAGTATCTACCAGAAGAAGTTCTGGAATCTCATATTTTCTTCTTCTTCTATTATTGCTGCAGTAGAGCACAGAATATTTTCATGATACTGGTGTATGGAAGGACTTCTAAGGTTGCCAGGAACTCAATGACTTAAGAAAGGTGAGATATGACAGAAGCAAATGGAAGCATATGCACAATAGACTCAAAAACACTCTGGGTATTCCAAAACAACACAATCCTGGGGACAGTGAATATCTTTATAAATGAAGAAAACATTTATGAAAAACAGAGACAGCAGAAATCCCTCAGTAAATTACACTAAAAATAGGCTTTAAAATTCTAATAAACAATGCCATCACAATAGGAACAAATTCTCAAATAATTCTAATTTAAATTAGGGAATACCTCCAGCTTCATAATCTAAACATGGAAATTCTAGAGGTTAATATTGTTAAAAGCAACCAAAACCGTTAGTTAGAGCTACTCTTCAAAATAAAATGCATATTATTTCAGTCAGAATTAAACCTTAAGTATTCTCGGAGGTAACAAAGAGCCAGAATGTCAGCAACAGATATGCAGGAAAAGATGACACATTTACTACCACCACAAGTAATAAAATGATGCAAGGGAAAGGCAGTCAGTGGATGGCAGAAACTGCATGTATATGATCATGTAACCCTGGAGTTCCTTTGTGCTTTGCCCATGCCCTAGCTATTGGCTTGGTACTTATGTGGCTCAATTTTTGACCATGGCATCTGAGCAAAATCAATGCATGTTTGTTAAGCTTAAACTTAAACCTTTGTTCCACCATTCACTGTCTTTCCATGGGGCTCAAATATCAGTGTCTCAGGTATCAAATAATGCAGATGAAAGAATCAGGAAGTAGCTCAACAGAGGCCTCTAACCAGCACTGATCACAGCTTTACTACAAATAAAACTTTTTCACGTAAGTTCCTGAGATTTCATGAGAATTTTGAAATAATACAGGACAGACAGAAACAGTGCTCCTAAATATTTTGTATACATAAAAAATATCGTGGAGATGTTGTTAAAATATAGTTGATTGTATGTGATGATTTGAAAAATATGGCCCCTACAGGGAGTGGTACTCTTAAGAGTTATGTTTTAAAGGTTTCCTGTTCATCCCAACCACCCAGAACTGAAATAACCACACAGAAACTATATTATTTAAGACACTGCTTGGCCCATTAGTTTTAGCTTCTTATAGGTTCTGCCCAGTCAAATATGGTGCAGGCATGTTCACTGCCTCTGAGAGCTATACACACCACCCAGAATCCAAGGTCACAGTGGGTCTATGTCACCATTAAACAATTTGTAACACGCAGTTCACAGACTCCATTTAAGTGTTCAGCCTCCTGAAAGAGCCAGAGCTGTTTGTGCAACTAGCAGGAACCAGAAAGCAGCTGTGTTTTAAAGACACTGTATGGTTGTTTTGCTGCTAGTGCTGAATCAGGGAAACCTGTCTTAAAGGAGCCAGGGTGCCCCTGCTCACCACCAGCAAACAGAATACATAAAAAAAAAAAAAAGTGACGACCAAGAAGCTGTACTAAACTCTATTCTTTTGTGTCTAGATTTTTTTTAAAACTCTCTCAGGTTTTATGTGGATGTCGTCAGCCCACGTTGCCGCACCAATCTGTAGGAGGAGACTGCTTGTTTGTTCCCAGCTGCCCTTAGTCTGTAGGGCATGACACTCTTAATCTCAGGGTCATTAGTTGAGCCCCAGGTTGGGTGCTACTTTGTAGATAGAGGCTCTTCATTTGTTCCCAGACACCCAGACCCAAAATGATCACACAGACACTATTTTAATTATAATGCTGTTTGGCCAATACCTTAAGTGTATTTTTAGCTAGGTCTTACATCTATTATCCCATTTCTATTATTTTATATTTTACCACAAGGCTCATGGTTTACAGGTAAATTTCCCAGATGTCTGATGTCTGTCTCCGTCAGGAGCTACATGATGTCTCCCCAACTCTGTCTGTTCTCTCTCTCTCTCTCTCTCTCTCTCTCTCTCTCTCTCTCTCTCTCTCTCCCTCTCTCTCTCCCCATCTCTGTTCTGATTTCCCACTTGGCTTTACTGTGTTAAGCCATTGGCTAAAAGCAGCTTTATAATTAACTAATGACAATAAAACATATTCATAGCATACAGAATCCCACATCACTTCCTGTTGGCTACAGATCAAGATGTAGAACTGTCAACTCTTTATCTAGCACCATATCTGCTCGAATACCACCTGCCATTGGGATAATGAACTAAACTTCTGAACTGCAATCCAGCCCCAACTAAATGTTTTCCTTTTATAAGAGAAACCATGGTCATAGTATCTCCTCACAGCAATAGAAACTCTAAGACACTGGGCCACCTTCCCAGAGATTTTGATCTCAATAGGTTTGTAGCATTCTGTTTCAAAGAGAAACTTACAAATGTTATTGATAACAGGCTTTCCCTGATCAACAGACCAACGATGGAGAAAAAGGATCAAGGCAGGTGTCAGTATATTTAGAGCCACCGGTGATGCTGTCTGAAAGCAGTTTGGTGCCCAGTGACATTTTCTTCAGTTTCTAGGAGTCAGATGCACAGATGGAATCTCACCATAGAGGGGGAGGAAATGTGTCTGAAGACTCAGTTTAAAAACAAAGCCTTATATTCCAGTCATATGAATGGCCCACACAGAGGCCAGAGATCTCATGACTGGTGATTCTGCACCGGTCCCCAGTGGAAGCTGGGTTTGGTGGAGGTATATAGGATAATGTTTCTCCTCTGCTCTGTTTCTTCATCTGCAGCACTGTGTGCTGGGGGAATATATAAATAGCTTATATGTACAGGAAAGGAACAAGTAACAGTATTTTAAAGGGATAAAATGCATATTGATATTAATATTGATAGACAAAAATTCCCTTCATACAAGGTATGAAACTGTAGCCTGTGGGCTAAATCTGGAGCATCACATGTTCCAGTAAATAAGGCTTTATGGGAGCACAACTGCACTCATTTATCTATATGGTGCATAGAACTTCTGAAATAGAGCATAAAATATTTATTATTACATCCTCACAGAAAAATTTGCTGAGTCCCACTGTAAGTGCTCGAAGAAAGAAAGTAAAATACATCCTTTATTGGCAAAAAGCTGTGTCTGCAAGACAACAGACCTCTAACTGAGTTCACAAAGTGAAAGCAAACTAAAGATGTACACTATAGATTCTATGTGTACACTTCTGTATCTTTCAAATATTGTGCTGTGGAACATGAAAACATACATGAAAATTAAAGTTTAAGTAAAATTGAAGACATATAGAAATAACATAGCTAGATTGTCCTGGAGTTACTCGATATGGTCTCAGAAATGATGTGTAAAGTTACTGTACTTGATCATTCTTATTAATTATCCTTACATTATAAAAATTATTTAATACTTTTAATTTTGATAAGGTGGCTTAATTGTCTTTACCTGTATCTTTATACTTATAATCACATTCTCAGCGTCTTTTCCTCATATATATTATTATAAATTTGGAGTATTAGGTATTTACAAATTTTATAATCCTGGCAAACACTGTTTGGTTTATTACTGCTGCTATAATAAAATACCATAGAGTGAGTAATTTATAAACAACAAAAAATGTGTTACTTAACAATAGAAAGGCTGATAAGTTTACAATGAAGGAACCAGCTGAAGTACTGGAATTACAAGCTGTATATAAACTCTTGATTTGCAGGCTGTATTTGTAGAGTATCAGAAATTGAACTGGTATTTCCTCTTTTTCAATCTTGGCTTATTTATTATTGATGCCAACAGGATAGGAGGGGTCAAACATCAATTTCCCTGGGACTATTTGTAGGAGAATGAAGAACATCTTACAAAAGATTCATTTCTTTAATTCTTAAAAGCTATCAAAAAATCCAGGAATGGTAGTGCACACTTGTAATTCCAGCGCTGGGGAAGTAGAGGCAGGAAGATCAGGAATGCATGGATTATCTCAACTGCACAGCAGGCCAAGGTCAGCCTGGGCTATTGGAAACCTTAGGCCCACCTGGTGCCCTGGAGCCTTGGCCAGACAGCCAGGGCATCACTGCAATGAACAGGTCTGTGGTAGAGAAGTGGTAGATGAGGAAAAGTTGAGTGGTTTGTGTATTGGAAAGAAGTAGAACTGGAGATGCAAGAGTGCTGAGGAAAAGGCTGATGTGGGTTTCCTAAGCTGCCACCTGGGGCTGTGTGATATCCATATCCATGCTGCCTCTGGAGGGCCATGTCTAGGTCTGTAGCCTACTACAGCAGGTGCCTGTGTTGTTGTCCGCAGACCGCGTTAGACTGTGGGAGAGCGGGCTCCAGTGGTCTGGCGCAGCAGGAGAGATGCCCCACTTCTGGGAAACCTGGCCCCAGTAGTATGGGTTCAGGAGAACTGACTCTGACCTTTAACAGACAACAGCCATGCGATACTACCTCCTCTTGCCAGCTGCTGCAACTGGAGAGCTGGCTTAGCGCTTGGGAGACGTAGGTCCAATCCTCGCTGTGTATGTAGGAGAGCTGGCCCAAAACTTTCTGTGTCAGTACACAGAAGAGCCAGTCCTGACCCTCACATGAGAGTGGCAATCATGGTGGAGGCCTGAACTGATCAACTCAGCAACAAGCCAGGTGTACATCTGGGACTCTGAGTTGGCATACCTCAACATCTATCCCATCTATGACCTGCTGGAGTGCATGAAGGGACTTGTCCTGCAGAACCATAGCCTCAGGATCTCCATGACTGGTGTAACAGCAAAATATCTGGGAAGAGTCTTGGTGAAGGTCCAGTATTGATGGTTTACCAGAAGCCAGAGACCTTGAGCCAGACCAAAAACCCATTGTAATGAACATATCCAAGTAAAACTGTTTAGATAAAGGGATATACTGTGTGACACACGGTAGCTCCCAAGGCCTCTATGACAAAAGATTATATGATAGAGAGGCTGGAAAATAGAGCAGTGAGATGTTATTTTTGTTTGTTTATTTGCTTTGTTTTGGGGGAATCCACAAGGGTACAGTGCAGACATCGAAGGACTGGGTAATAGATGAGATTGTATGCACAATGTGAAGTTCCCAAAGAACCAAAATTTTAAAAAAGTTTTAAAAGTACCAGAAAAAAAGTAATGGTATTGGATGATAAGTTTTCATTCTTGAGTATGGTCTGTATCCCAGTTAACATTAAATGACAACTTGTCACAGACTAGATTAATCTGAAATAAAAAGCCAAGAAAAGTATTTGTCTTCATCAGGTTGTTGTTTGAGCATGTCTGTGGAGAGTTATCTCCATTAGCAATTGATACAAGAGGTATCAATATGGCGTGAGAAGCACCAGTCCTTGGGCAGGTAGTCCAGGGCTGTGTAAAAAAGCCACATGAGCAAGAACAGTGAACAAGTCACCAAGTGGTGTTTCTCCATGAATGACTTGCTGGCAGTTTACAAGAGTTTGTGCTTTTGATAATGCCAAAACTGATCATTCTGCAAGACACCAATGGATTCTAATACCAATTTCATTCAGAATTACTTTTCATCTGGCTGAAAAAATATTTATGTTAATTTAATGTATGCTAACATTTCACAGAACAGGGAAAAACTTGTAGAATACCTTCTAGATGTCACATAATAGTTTTTTATATTTATTGAAAAAGCTTTTCATACAATATATCCTGCTCTTTCCCCTCCCAACCTCTCCCATAACCTTCCCACCTCTCCACCTACTTGTAGACATGTTATAAACAACTGGATAAGTTAGTTACAAAAACCTTGCTTGCCAATCAAAGAAACAATTTAGAGTTCAAATGATTTCTACTGATCTCTAAGTTCTTTTAATTGGAACTAGGAAATGAATGACCATAATCACACAGATGATACCATGAAATGTTGCATACAACTTCTATCGGTATACGCCCCTTCTTTTTCCTAACCAGCAATATACATATAGGGAGTTTAAATCTTTTAAGTTCCAAAGGGAGAACAAATATCATCCTGAGTTATGAAAAAAAACCTTAATTCCCTAATAGAAGGGCTGATAGTCCTGAAAAGTATACTAAGTAGACAGAATAAGTCACTGGTCAACATGGAGCAACATCCAGGTTTCTGATGCTATGTTTTATTTTGCTCTTGTTATTT
This sequence comes from Microtus obscurus, assembly GCA_963919715.1. Lineage (NCBI taxonomy): Eukaryota > Metazoa > Chordata > Mammalia > Rodentia > Cricetidae > Microtus > Microtus obscurus. The sequence goes on along the minus strand of CAWTZC010000170.1, from coordinate 9,385,966 downwards.
TTAAACCATGTCTGTTTGCCTTTCTTTCCCTGGATTTAATGAGATCAAATACAATCAAAGAATCTTAGAAAGGCCTGAATCTCTGTGCTAACCACTTCTAAGGAAATATTTACCACATTGATTTCCCAACTGATTGGTGAATCAGTTAGCTTTTCAATGTTATTAAACAAGAATTCTGTGTCAAGGAAAAACAGAAAAGGAAAGGGAAGACAGAAAGTGAAAAAGATGGAGGAAAAATCAGAAAAAAGGCAGTGGCAATAGTCAATTAAATCACAGCTCTAGGGTAGTCTATGATATCAGAATAAAACTGAACCAATATCACAACCAACTACAGTACTATTATGCCAGTATTATTTTATGAGTATTACACTACAATCCCAAATCATCAATAGAATTGGCATGCTTAAATTATCATATGATGAGATCACTTTTGTTATCTGTATCTACTAATGACACAGATGAGGATAAGCCTTGTTCCTTTTCGTTGTATATTAATTGTACTAAATCTTGGTTTTCATGACATTTACATGTATGTATGAAATATCCTTCAAGCATATTCACCCCTCTGGCTCTTAAACCCTCTTTGCCCTCTTATCCTCTCGTTTACATTTCTAATTAGTCCCTATTTTAATTTCATATTCTTTTTTTCCTTCAAATTCCATATACAAAACAATTCGTACTTATCTTTCTGAATCAGGTAAATTTTTCATTTAGCATGATGATCTCTAATGTCATCTGTTTTCCAGAAAGGAACATTTTCTTCATGTCTGACTAAAGGTGATATCTCTCTCTCTCTCTCTCTCTCTCTCTCTCTCTCTCTCTCTCTCTCTCTCTCTCTCTCTCTCTCTCTCTCTTTGCCTGTGTGGTGTGTGTGTGTGTGTGTGTGTGTGTGTGTGTTGCATTTTCCTTATCCATTTATCTTCTGATGGGACCTGAACCGATTCTTTGACTTAACTCTAACTTGTTTATTGTATCAATAACAGGAGTATGTCTATAGTAAACTGATTTATAATCCTTTAATCATATACCCAGAGGTAATAAACCAGATCACATGGAAGTCCATTTTTTCAGTAATGTAAAGAACCTTTATATTGATTTTCATAGTGGCTACATTAATTTGCTTTTGTAGTAAAAGTATATAAGTGTGCCAGATTCTCTCTACACTATGGACAACATTCAATAATTTGTTTTCATAATGATAGCCTTCGTTATTAGGTCAGATGGACTCTCAATGGAGTCTTGAATTTCACTTCCCAGAAGGTTGAAGATTTTGAACATATCTTCAAAGTATTTATTGATTATTTATACTTCCTCTGGGAAATTTTTGCTCAACTCACTTAACCATTGTTTGATTACTTGCTCCTTTGGTACTCAGCTATTCAGTTCTTTCTGTAGTCTACGTATTAATCCCATATTGAATGAAGATCTGTCACAGGTTTTGGTTTTTTTTATTTCATTCCCAACATTGTCTGTCTCTTCACTTTGCCAATTGTTTTCCTTTCCTGTGCAAATGGGTTGTTTATTATTATTATTATTATTATTATTATTATTATTATTATTACTACTACTACTACTACTACTACTACTACTACTATTTCTTTGGGGCTTTTTGCTCATTTGTTAATTTGCTATAATTCTATGTGTCAAACTATTGATATGATTTTCTGAGCTGTTAAACACCCTCAGAAAGTCATTGCCTAAGCCTCTGTCCTGATTTGCTTCAACTCTGCTTTCCTCTACAGTGTTAAAGCTGAAGGTCTTGTACTAAAGTTCTTTGAGATGTGATTTTTTTCACCCCTTTAAATGTCTATCTGAAAGGCTATCCCTCTTAGTTTTCCCCAAAAGCAGAAAGGTATTTACCAAGATATCTGACAAAGTTTAAACTTTGGATCCTAATTTTAAAGGTAGTTTGGGGTTGTTTTGTTGGTTGTGGTAATAGTATTTGGTTCTTGGGGTCTCATTATGTCTTCTCTGGAAAAAGAGTGAACATAGATAAGTTTTATGCTGTTGTTAAATTCTCACAGACTATGCTAATTCATTCTCATCCATTGTTTCACCTAATCCTCCAAACGACCCTCCGGGGTGAAGATTTTATTTTAGTTTCCATTTACTAGATGAATCTATTAGGCGCCATTGTGTTTGACTGTGATGTATTCTTCTCAGAGTCATGTGCTTGAACACTACTTCTCCAGCTGGTAGCACTCTTTGAGGACGTTGTAGAACCTTTAGGAGATGGAGCTTCATTGGAAGAATTGGGTCACTGGGAGCAGACCTGGGGCTAGATAGCTCAGCCTCATTTCCTGTTCATTCTCTGCACCTTGAATGCAGATACTGTACGGCCAGCCAGTTTCCTGTTCTTACCTAATGCCTTCCCTCTTCTGTTGTACTGCCGTCCTCTGTACACCAAAACAAACTCTTTCTACCTTTTACTCACAGAGTATTTTATCACTTCAATTGGAAAAAAAATCAAGGCAGTCCCTGAGTCTAAATTTCCCTACACAGCACAACTAGGATGTGGCAAGGTTATACTGTCAAACAGAGGCCTCTGATTTTCTAGAACTGTGCTATTTCTCCTGGACTAAGAGTCAGAAACCAAACCAGTTCTCCTAGTTAGTGATTTTTATTAATGGGCATTAAGAGTGGTGAGACGGAATAGAAGTCCCTTTTAACCAGGCAGGAGACTAAGCTTGCTTGTCCATGAAGTTTGCATTGGAGACCTCCGTATTCTTCATTTATTTACCTACCCTACTCCTTTGATTCCTCTGGTTCAGTTTTCCCCCACCATGTGTATTATAGCACTCCTACATTATATAATCACTGTCAGCTGCCTCACATCCCTTCTGTAATAAATAAATGCATATAAAATGCATACCAAATCAGTCATCTCAGAAAGAGAGAGGGTGGGCAGCGACATAAAAGTGATAAATCTGCAATTACCAAGTAATTACTTCATTACATTTCCAGCACTTTTTAATTAAGAATTCATTTTCTATAGTTAGAGATGTCTTCAAAATTATCACCAATGCATCACCAAGTTAAAGTTTTTTTTAAGCACTGAATTTTGAATAAAGGCTTTATGTCAATATAAATAAATGAACGCACCATTTAGCAGAGCCAATGAGGCAGCCTAAATCAACCCTGAAAAAGCAAATGTTCCAGAAAAACCTCAGATAATTAAGAGGAATGACTCATCAAGACCATAGTACTGCAGTGGCCAGCTGAGGATGCTAATCTGTTACAGCAGGGGCGTGCCTGCCACATGTCCTACCTGTCTTAATTCATGTCTCACCGTGGATCTCACCACATGCCAAATAGACTTCATTTCCCTTCCTCCTTTAATAAGATAAGCAAATTTGAATCTGCAATTGAGGTTTAAAAGTTGCCTCCTAGGTAATCATGCATAACCTTTGTATTTCATAAAAAAAAGTCACTCTTGACCCCATTCCCTATGGTGAAATACCTTGATAGGTCTAGATACAGGGACAGGGCCCTGACTCAAGTGATGTGAAAGACTTTGTTGACTCCCCATGGGAGGCCTCATCCTCTCTGAGTAGGGGATGGGGGAGTGGGGTAGGGTACAAGTTGGGGGAGCAGGAAGAGGGGAATGAGAGGGAACTGGGATTGGTACGTAAAATAAGATTTTTTAAAATTAAATTTAAAAAAAGAAACAGAAAAAAAGTTACTCTCATGGGTGTTAAACGGTTGCTAAGATCACTTTACTAACTATACCAGTAACTGTGTCACAACTTCAGTAGCCCCAGTCCCTTTGGGACTTCTTGTGTGAGCATGTTGCATGTTTTCATAGAACAAAGATTTGATTTTTCTGGTTGCTTTTTGCTTCTTACCAAATGTAAGTAGAAAGTTTAGACTTTTTAAAAATGTAATCAACCAATAGTTGTACATTTTAATAACTATATTATCCTACTAGAAAAAGTCATCAAGAATTTTTTAGAAATTTCTTTCCACATGTTTGAAATTTCATCTTACATATAGGATAAAAGATCAGAGGGTTTTGATTTTGGTCAGCATGTATGACCATCCTTTTCCTCTTTTCAGGTTCAGAGCTGAGAGATGTTAGCCCACTGACATGTTAGGAAGTGGGGGAAGGCTTCTCCACAGAGAATTCATATGATTAATAAGCACAAAATAAGAGACATCAATTTGATTCACATAGTAAATTAAAAACATAGTCATTGGAAAATTTCAGAATAAAATTTTACTGAGAAAGATTTGTATCCTATAAATGGATAGGGTTAGCAAAACAGGGTCAAACAAAGAAATAGGGCAAATCTTTAAATTGGTGGAAATTTGGCAATTTGTTTTTTATTAGGGAACACTCAGTTTAGAGTATCAAGAGAAAAAGATATTGATATGTAAGTTTCCAAAACCATTTATTTAAAAGTAAGTAACTTTTGAAATTTTATAATTATATGGACAAATTCTGAAGCTACAGAAAGAACTTGTGAGGAAATTTAACTGAGTGGCCTGTGGAGTTTGGAAAAATAATGAACATAAACACCTAATATCACATAATACTTCTTCTTTGCTTTATCTTCAGTATGTCCCTAGTGACAAAAGGCCAGGAGCGCTTTACAAGGAATCCTTGATAGTTTCCCAGTCAGAAAAACAACGCAATGCCTTTAGTATTCATCATTCAAAGCCTTTGAGGCACAGCAACAGCAAGCACACCATAGGGTTTTGTGAATCAGAGGTCAGGCCTCTGTGCACTTAGTAAAGGAAGCACACCAAGGGTCCGGCAGTTGCCGCTGTTATTTCAATGAGACCTGCTTGTCCCTTCCACCCAGAACTACTGAGCAAGCATGTGCAAGCCTGTGCAAGCCACTGAGTTTGCCTACGCATGTGAAGTGCATGGAGAGAACTGAAGGTCAAAGTCAGCTATACCTGGTGATGCCACTCATATTAAAAAAAAGGGGGGGATCTTCCAAGGCCTTTGTAGTCAGCTGGGGCAACTGGAAACTTTGATTTTTCTTACCTTGAATTACTCACTCTTCTTCAAGCTGTGTTTAGTGTCTAATTTATAAATAGTCATATTTATGAAATATACTTCTGCAATTATCACTTGTTTATATCTGTCTCTTACATTTCATGACGATTCTATTTTAATTCTGTAAATTAAAACACTGCACTGTTTGCTTCCATTTATGACCACATACTTTAACAGTGACTGGAGTTACTTTCCCATGTGAAATTACTAGCTGAAGTGGGGTGGTGGGATTATGAAACACTTGTTCCTAATGATTGTAGTCAAACAACAGAGGACAGTAGTGCCTAAGAGAGGAGAAAGAAAATCAACCCTATCTGTACTTCATCTGTGGACTAGAGTTACCAGGTCACAATGAAGGAAGAAGAATCCCAGAAGATCTAAGCAGTTTCTGTGAGTGAAAGAGGTGGAGCCATCACTTCAAATAAACCTGTATTTCTAGAGTTGACTGAAACAGGGCTGTGCAAAGGGAGTGCTACTCAGAACATGGGATCTGAAGATAAAAAGATATGCAGCAAATCTTTGCCCGGACGTGATGGGCTAAATCCACTTAAAAACCTGAGAGAGCTTAATTCTAAACAGAGAAAAAACAGAGTTTAACACAGAGTTTTGTTCTTTGTTGGTGGCGTGCCGTAGAGAGATTTCCTGATTCAGCAATAGCAGCAGAAAAAAAGCTGCGTCATTTTAAAGTGCGGCTTTCTGGGCTGTGCCGCCATTACGATCTCTGTCTGGCTCCTGGGGGAGACAGAGCTTTTGAATGGAGCATTTGGACTAAAGCTCTATGGCTTGCTTGATGGCAATGTGGACTGCTGTATGCCTGGAATTGTGCTCAGCTCAGGGGAACCAAATGGCTCTGAGGCAGGAGCGGCTCAGCTCCACCAAGATGAACTGAGCTGGTCCCAAGCAGGAACTACCGTAATTACTGTGATAACAGCGCACTTAAGGTTTAGACTTTGCAGGACACAGGCAGTACCGTATTACCCCTACATGGTGCAACTTAAGTTTTTAAGAAGTGCTTAACGTTTTAAAAAATGCTCCTGGATAGTAAAAAAATTACAGATTCACAATAAAACAGATTCAGACAGACCACTAAATGGATCACAGTGTTGGATGAATGTACATAGGCTTGAGAAAGAAATAAATATATAGAGAGAGAAAATAAAGTTAATGCCTTTAAAAATAAAAAGGTAAAGTCTTTAAAGAGACAGAGTACAGATAGTTATAGATTAAGAGAAATAAAGTAAAAATAAGCCACGTAAAAATGGAAAATTCACAGAGAGTCTGGATTATGTACATTGTGTTTTCTTTAAAATTTTTGACTGTAAAGGAGCTAAGTACAGAAAGACATTTCATTATATGGGCTGCCAAATGGAACCAAAATGGATATCATGAGGGTATGACTTCAAAATTTGGGTTTAAGGATATGATGCTTCGGAAAGGGTCTTCTTTTGTTTTCACAGAGGACCAGACCCTATGGATTGCATCTATTCCGATTTGGTATGATAGACCACGCCCTCCTGAAAGGTTGTTGTGAACACCCTCAAAAAATTACTTCACTCAACTGCCAACTGAGATGACCCTGGCACACAGGTTACACCATGAAAGATCTGATTAACAGCGCCCCCATTCAGCAGAAAGCAGTTTAGAGAGAAAAAACTGCGCCCATGTTCCCAAATATTGATTATATATGTTCTTTTACATTTAAAGGGGGATATGATATAGATATAAATAATTTGCATTGGTGTGGATTTTAAGGTCAATTTTGTTATATGTATATGTATTTCTGATCTTGATCAAGACATTGTGATTGTGTAGTTCATTTTTAAAATGTAATGTATAATTAGGAAATATAGGTTGTTGTTAAATAATCATAAATAATAGTCAAGCTTGTAGTCATGTTAGATTTTCTAGATATATGGAGATATATTTCAATTAGATAGGCATTCTTCATATCTTTCAAGGACTGCAGAATATGGCATTTAATGTTTTAATAACTTAGGGCTTTTCATGACAATGAGACACATCTGCTCCTGGCAGCACGAATCTACTTCGAGAGGAAGATGGGCATCGAAGAGGATCCTTATGGAGTTTGATAGCCAGCCATTGGGCAAGAGACTGTTCTTGCCTGGACTATTGCATAAACTGGACACAAAGAACCCGCAGAGAGAGGACTGCTGAACTTTCCTAAAGGTGAGATGATCTTTCAGGGTTCCTGATTCATAAAAGAGTCTACGAGACATTCTACAGGACGCAGGACACAGCGGAAAATGACTGAACTGTCTTTGGAATTTCCTGCTTCATGGAACTGTCTGCTGGATACTATGGGCCTGAAGGCCGAAGATAGATGCCCCACCGGTACAGAGGAACTTTGGGTGACTGTCCAGGCAGCGAGATGTCTCTGTCATTTCTAGAATTTGGATTTCTTGTTTGTTTAAATATTTTTATATCCTTCTGGAGTCTTTGATGGAGTTGAAGAATGGTTAGTTATAGTTATAGTTTTCCTTAGTTATGATAAAAGATAAAGTAGATATAAATATTGTAACTGTAATTCTTACTTGATAACTGTTTTGTTATATGTGCTTTTACTATGTTAAAGTTAAAGCTTTTCTTTTTTGTTTAAACAGAAAAAAGGGGAAGTGATATGGGAGTGTCATATATCAATCTGTTGATTTCATTGGTTCAATAAAGAAACTGCCTGGGCCCTGATAGGACAGAAAATTAGGTAGGCGGAGTAGACAGAGAGGATTCTGGGAAAGAGAAGCTGAGTTAGGAGTCGCCATGATGTTCCCACTGCAGAGAGACGCAGGCTAGAATCTCCCCGGTAAGCACACCATGGGGTGTTGCACAGATTGTCAGAAATGGGCTAGTCCAGGTGCAAGAGATAGCCAATAAGAGGCTGGAACTAATGGGCCAGGCAGTGTTTAAAAGTATACAGTTTCTGTGTAATTATTTCGGGGCATAAGCTAAGCCATGCGGGCGGCCGGGTGAAGGGGACACAGCCCGGCCGCCCCTATTACTACAACCTGTTGTATCAGCCAGCTTTTAGTTATTGTAACAGAGTACCTGAGACAGTCTACCAAAAAGGAAATGTTTATTTTGGCTCATACCTTTGGAAAGAGGTCCCCCATCCTTTGGGGTCAGTTGGCTGGTTGCTTTTAGCTGACTAGAGGCAGTGCACTGTGGCAGGGAACATGACTCACCTTGGGGCATCCAGGAAGCATAAAAGGAAGAGATAAGGATGGTCTTAAAATATCTTCTTAGTGAATGCACCCAATAGTCTAACTTGTTACCATTAGGCTCAAAGTTTTGAAAGTTCTATCACCTCCCAGGAATGCCAAAGTCTGGAACCAAGGCTTTAATACATGGACTTTGAGTAGACATTTAACACTATATAATTATCAGCATGTATATAGCAGGTAAGTAAGTACCTAACATCACAGAAAGACATACTCCAAGATTAGAAGTAATTATGTCTATAGCTCACAGTGACCTATTTGAAGCTTGATTAATAAAAACTCCAAGAGAAATTGGGATTCAACTTGAAGGTCAGAAAAGCAAAACAGCCAGCCACTGGCTCTTTCCTCGACCTCAGTTTGAAATGGCGATCCTACCTCCAAGAATCTCAGAATGAGACTAAGACTGAGAACTGTTCCCGCCCATTTTATAATCGTCTCTAGTTCTGGGATTACAGGCGTGCAGCATTGGGATTAAAGGCATGCACCACCTAGTTTCTATGGCAAACTAGTGTGGCTACCGGGATTAAAGGTGTGTGTTACCACTGCCTGGTCTGTAAGGCAGAGCAGTGGGGCTGCTTTACTCACTGATCTTCAGGCAAGCTTTGTTTATTAAAATGCAAATGAAATATCATTATACCTATTTGTTTTGCTGTGGTGAGGATGTGTTCTGAATACATTCCCCCAAAATATGATGTGCAGGAAGCTTGATCTCCATTACAGACAAATGGAATGGTGGTAGAGGTTTAGGTCCAGTGGCCAAATGAGAGGTAATAGGGTCAATAAGGCACCACCCCTAGTAAGATTGTGTTTATGTTATAGTCAGTAGGCGTTCACAAGAGTAAATGGATATGAACTAAAGCCATCCCACATTCTTGGTATCTTCCTCTTGCAGCAATTTCCATTCCTATTTGCCATTCTATAACCTGGGTAAACGGTGGGGGAGGGAGTCCTTTCTTCACCAGAAACTGAAAAGTTGGAGCACCCAATCTCAGACTTCCAACCCCTTAAGACTATGAACTAAATCAGTCTTTTATGTTTATAAAGCACACAGTCTCAGGCATGTTGCTCTGCATCAACACAAAATTGACCAATATGCGGTCCTACAAGCCATAGAGTCAACAAATAGGGGAGCCCATAATTACATCAGGAGAACCTAATAAGTCAATGGTTTAAAGAAAACATTGCTCTGGATTTGCCCAACAAAGTCAAAAAACACACCAAAAATGGATTTCAAAGTAAAGTAAATGTGTCATGTATCAATGCCAAGGAATATCTATCAGATAGATAACAGACACACACACACATATATATGTATATATATACATATATATATGCATGCACATAGAAACACTGAGTAAAAAAGGCAGCATTTGAAATGTCTGTATTGCAACAAAAATTAATCAGTACTCAAACAGGAAAGTGCTAACAAGAAAAACAGATAATTTAGTTGGATTTTTGTCACTATGGAAAGTACCTAAGAAACAGCTTATAAAACAAGAGATTAGTTTTTATTTATTTGTGACTGTAGCAGTAACCACAGAAGTCTGGGTCACATGTTTATTTCTGCTTTCTGACCTCCTGGAAATGCCTCTCATTTCTATTACTTCAGTTTGTAAAGGAAACACTGCTCTGCGTGGCCTGTTCTGTGACATGTTTGATTGATTAATGCCCTGCTCTCGACAGACATATTGAATCAAACAATCACTTCTTGTCATTTTCGAGAACAGACTCCACCGAGGCCTAAGAGCAAGTCAGGAGACACATGGCAAAATGGAGAAATATCACTGCAAGATAAACCAGGTCCTATGGAAAAGCCCTACAGGCTTGAAGCCTACCTTTCCAACTCAACGTCTCTGTGGCACACATTCATCTTTGTCACAGATGTCCCAGCAACACTGAGTCTACTGAGTCAAAACATCTGAGCTACAGGGCTTCTTGCGTCCAACTAGCTCTGCTTCACAGCTCCTCTCTTGGTGGAGCCTCCACCAAGCACTCTACATGCTGAATAAATTTACCCAAAGATTCTTCATGTTACCTCAAAACCCCAAAGTTTACCAAAGGTTCTTCCTTTATTTGTTTTACTGGATGGAAAATCGTATCCTCCATTCTAATGCAGAAAAGCTAACAGAGCACTGAAGCCTAGACAATTCAATATTTCAAAGACCCTAATCTTTTATTAGGGTCTGTTTATCTCCCATCCTCCTTCAAGAACATTTCGAAATAGAAAGTCTTGAGTGTTGGCTTCTCCAGGTCCACTTAATAGACTGTCTCTCACATAGATGTTCCATGAGATATCAAGTTGATTTTAAAAAAAAAAAAGCCTTAATGTATCTCAGCTGAAGGCAAAAAAGGTGACCTATCCCCAAAGCAAGATAGTAGAAATACATCTTTGCTCCTGGAAGATATTCCTGTATTATTAGGGTTGAATGATAAAGGTAAAAAAATCTCCTAATTTCAAATGTCAACTCCAGTGAAGCTATCACATCTGTAATTCACAGATTACACCTATCAAAACAGGATTATTCCCCACCCATCTGCCTTGTGTACTGGTCACAGAGTTCAGTCAACTGGGAGTGTGATAGCAACTCCCACCCTCAACTGGCTTCTGTAATTTCTCCAGGAATGCATTGCAGCTTTATGGTCTTTGTGATCTTTATGATGTTGATGAATATTCTGAGTACAGACAGACAGATCCAGGGGTTTCCTCTTAGCATCTTCTAACCTCTGTTATCTTATTGGTCAAGGATCATCAACAGAGAACTGCTTGCTTCTGCCTCTGTATTTCATCAGACTGAAGTATCAATATGTCTATAATCCCTCCAACCATTCTCCTCTGGTCTCACAGAATTATCCCAAACAAAATGTATGTTTATAAGGTTCAGGAAAACTTCAAACTTACCACTACACCAGTGTGTAAGGACACTTCAAATGACCTGCATTTGATAGATCCTAGATCTATGTCCCAACCCAAGTATGAGATCCAGGCTATTTAGGTTGTGTTCTTTCAGTCCGGCACTTCCCTCCTCTTCTGTGTCAAGCACAGCACTTTTCTCTGCCTTAAGGAATTCCGTATTGATGGCACATGAGTAGATCTTCCTATGAGCCCAACCATTCTGCTTTTACATGTGTTGAGCATAGCTTGGCACTGAGGATTTGGGGCTTTCACTGGCCTCTATCACTCTGGTATTAATTCATCATCTTTGCAATATCAAACACCCTACTTTTTCTGTCATCTCCAGAATGGAAATCATCGTGTACGTTTTCAAGGTCTGTTCAACCGGTGTTTATGCTTCAGTGCAGTAAGTTACCTCTGACTCTTTTCAGGGTTAGTGAGGAAGTAAGGTTCCCATTTGGCTGATCATGTAGCGAAAAAATCCAATATTCCAGTCTCCTAGACTTCCAGACTTCTTTGTTGTTGGGAGCAGTGAGACCCCAGATCCTGAATTTCTTGTAATCCCCTGATCTGAGTGCCTACAGCTGCTCTGAGCAGGAGACCTTCGGGAGTTCCTGATGGCAGGAAAGTGGTTTCTGGTGGGTTTGGCTGGGGCGTGGCTATCTCTATATAATCTGCCCCTGAACACAGTAAAGGGGGCATTCTTGGGAAATTCAAGGATGACCCGTGTCGCTGTCTCTCTGTCTGTGTGTGTCTGTGTATTTTAACCTCCAGCCCCTTGCCCGAAGCTCGCGAACTGGGTGCCAGTGCACAGAGCGCAGACACGGGGGCACAGTGTGTGGCACTCTGTAGTCAGTAGAATGTTTTCAGCCTTTCTGCAACCTGTGCTCCAGCAGATCATAGATAGGGTAGATGTTGGGGTAGGACACTTCATAACCAGGGTTCTGGGCCTGAGTAGTTGTAGGATTGGTCAGCCCGCCAGCTCTCCCTATCCTCATGACTAGGGTGAGCTATCCAGCACTGCCCGGCTAGTTCACCCTATACATCAATCAACAAAGCTGTGGACCAGTTCCCATTCTTTCATGACCCGAGGTTCGGCTCTCCCACACCTACTCCACTAATACGAGCTCTATTGTTTCGCCCAGGTGATGTCCATGGACTTCTCTTCTGAGGGCTACTGCTGACTAGGGGTACAGACAACCCTCCTGCTCTCATAACATCTGTGCCAGATCTCCCACCTGCCACAGGTGGTAAGGGGCAGGAGAGAGGTTGGAGGAGGGCATCTTTCCCTCTCTCATGCTACCACAGGGCAGGTGAGGGGTGGGGCCAGATCTCCCATGCTCAGAATCTCAGACTGACTCACTGATGCACTGTCTATAGGGTCAGTTCTACTGTGCTGCCCAGGGGAGGTTTCACGTTTGTTCTCCAGAGCACATGCAGAGGGTGAAGGGCAGGACCAACTCCGTACAGCCCTATCTTCTTGGCCTTTAGTGGTATCAGGAGTCACTGACATCAACACAGACTGAGACTGTAGCAGGGCCATGGAGCTTGACAGCAGCCCAGAACCAAACATCACCTTGCTTGACCCTGGGAGGCAAATGAGCCGCATACCTCAGTGTACTCTCACCACTTTTACCTCTCAGATCTGCTTCTGTTCACAGGTTCACAGGAAATGAATCATTCTCTCTCTCTCTCTCTCTCTCTCTCTCTCTCTCTCTCTCTCTCTCTCCATGCATTTGCTCACCATGATGGGTACAGCCACTTGTTTTCTTCTTTGCACCCCGGGCAAGTTGCCGTGGGTATGCAGGTATGCATGCATATGGGTCTCCTTGTCCTACTCAGTCATAATGGTGCTAAGAAGAGCACATATGAGTTTCTAATATTCTGCTTTTTAAGCAGTCTCATAATGAACGCCATAGTTTATGTGTCAGTTGTACGTGAGAGGATGAGTATGAAAGTGGATTGAGTATACATAATTTAAGTTGAACTGTGCTTGCTTCCGAAATGGTAAAATCACTTTACCATAAGGAAAGCAGTACATTTTGGGAAAATATGTAATGCTAAGTTATTTGAAATTATCATATCTTTGTATTTCTAATACTCCAATATATAAAAGAAAGCATCCGAGCATTGTTTCAGTTCAACTTTTAGATGCAAGTGTGCTTCTTCCTGAGAGTATAGCGTAGGTGTTTATTTCTCTACTGAGTTTTAATTTTTTTTTAATTATGTTAGACCTTTCTGTAAGTCCTCAACATTAATAATTAAGTTTTAACAGATTATTATACAAAATGACATAAATTATCTTTTAGTCTTTAAAACCTTATTTATTGTTATTTTACATGTATGCGTGAGTGCCTACAAATTCCACATGTATTTTAAGTAATATACATCACATACAAAGGCACTTCAGGAGGCCTTGCTGCACGACTGGAGAACAAACGTGCTAAATTTCATACCCGACACCATATGTGAAAGGCATTTCAATGAACTGTCAGACTTGAAGGTATTGTCCATAGAGTTAGAAGAAGAGCAGAGTTGTAAAGGACATCCTGATCACTAGAACAGGACAGAGTCTCCTTGGCTGAGGTTTAGATTTGCATCTCACTCGGAATTCTGCAGCTTCCTAACACAATTACAGGAGAACCCATTTACTTGCAAATCTGATAAGCGCATCATGTGCGTGTTCGTCAAGCCTAATGCAGTCTGCCAGCCCCGAAGAGCTGCATGATGACTAGCAGAGCGTTCTGTGCTCCTATTTCTGTAAACATGCGCTAGCATTCCCAGAGGTCACATGGGCCACTGAGGACACCGAATGCTGCAACCAAACCATGCCACTAAAAATACTTCCAGAGTTCAGGGAACAGAACATTAAGAGACCCTGTGAGTCTCAGGAAAAAGGTGTCTCTGTGTCATGTTAAGTAACTAAGTTTCTAAAAATGCAATGTATTCAATCATTGTCACCAGCTCCTCCCGATGTGAGCATCAGAGAGGGGCTCTGTTGATGGAGCATGGAACCCAGAATAGGTTAAAAATGGTGTGACAATTTCTTCTTCCTAATGGCTTCATATCCTGTAAAAGGCATTAGTTTTCAAGAGACTGGTTATGATTTGCCTTTTATGTACCATTATGTCTAATTTATTTTATGTTTCAACAGTGAAAATTATTTTCCCCTCCAATTTATGTGACAAACATGAATGAATACTCCAATAAGACTCCCATTGGTTTAATTTGAGCATCCTCTGTATCACCATAAAAGTGTATACTTCCTCCTGAACCAAGTGAGTAGGAATAATAACTGTTGCAAGTCATTCATCTCAGAAAATAAATAAAAATGTTCCTGGAACAGATGTAGCATTCTCATTGAGGCAGGCAGAAAGGCAGGAGGAGGTCCCAGGAATGAACAAAGCATAGCGGACTTAAAAACCGTGGCTCAAGGCAGGCATGGCTTTAGTTAGTAGTTTACCCTAAGAAAAGGATAGATGACAGAAGTGGCAGATGTAAGCAACTGGATCCGATTAAATAAGATATTAAATTGTTAATGCTGGAACAACTATCTTTGTGCTCATTCATTTTGCTAAGCAAGAGTGAGACTGGATTTGTGGAAGAGCTGGAGGATAAGAAGAATCTGAGATTCTTCTACTTTCTTCTCACGGCTGCAATAGTAAGTGTGTGGGAAAATGAGTAAAATGCAAATACCTTAATTAGATCATTTAGAAATTCTTAGAGATACATTTCATAAGTGAGTGAAACAGAAATCCAGCCATTCCCCACACTCTAAAACCCAAGAGTAGTGGGTGGAGGGGGTCATACTGTGAGACCTCAAGGTCAAGACAGCCTAAAAATTCAGGTGGAGTCTGTCCTCTACTAGTGAGAATGAGAATCAGCCTGTGCCTGGACTATGAAAGAGAACACCAGTTTTTTCTATATTCTGATCTCTCTCTCTCTCTCTCTCTCTCTCTCTCTCTCTCTCTCTCTCTGTCTGTCTGTGTGTGTCTATGCATGCATAGTCACATATGTCAATGTGGGTGCACATCTTAGTACATGCCTGTAGTTGAGATGACCACCTTGGGTACTAATCTTTGCTTCTCATCTGATTTGATTAACAGTCTCTTGTTTGCATTATGCACGGAAAGGTAGCTGCCCCTTGAGCTTCCAATATTCTCCCCCTTTCATTTCCCATCTTAGTAATATGATTACAGGTAGGCACTATGCCTGACTTACAGTGGGTTCTGGGCATTCAAATTCAAGTCTTCATGACTGAGTGGCAAGCAATTTGCCTACTAAGGCTTCATCTCAGCCCTTTTCCTTATTGCTGCTTATATAAACCCCACAAGCTGATTCTTCAAATACAAACACTTCAAACAACAGAGTAAACTGTTAGGGGGTCTCTTCATCTACCTTCATCTTGGAAAATCTGAGAGGATGCTCCTGAAACATGCATCTTTTTTACCCAACTCTGACTTTGTGGAGAACTGGATAAAAAGTGGATTCAACAATGGCAGGACCTGTCTACCTTGACCATTCTACTACAACTGTTCACATTGGAGACTTTTCTCATTAAAATATTTAAGCCCCAGAGGATTGAAATGGGAAACTACATATAAAATATAAAGTGATTTCATCTTTATTAGATTTCATAAACTGCACACTTCTCAGATCAAGTCTCTCCCTGCTTTAAATAAAGTAGTAACTATAGTGCATGCCTTGCTAAACGGTATCAGTTACTTGAACGCCACTGTGACCAAAACACTTGATGGAAACAACTCAGTGAGGAAAGGTTTGTTGTGACTCATAGTTCCAGAAGGCTGGCTCCACAGTGGTGGGAAGGCATGGCAGTAGGTGTGTCTCCATTGGTGGCCGTGAGGTGGAAGCTGACAATCATTCCTCAGTGACATAGTGTCAGGAGGCAGAGTGTGGCTGGAGCTAGCCATGGACATGACGGACACTGATATAAAAATGGGAAGAGTTGTGAAGGTGTGTTAGTTACTCATGACGGACACTGATATAAAAATGGGAAGAGTTGTGAAGGTGTGTTACTTACTTGTCCTATTGTGGCAATGAAATACCTGACAGAAGGAAATTATGAAAAGTTTAATTTTTGCTTACTTTTAAAAGTTTGTCTGTCTTGATAGAGAAGTTACAGCAACAAGATCCTGAGGTATCTAGCTACATTATACCCACACACAGGAAGCAGTGAGAATGACTGATTATATTGCCCCTGGCCTTCTCTTCGTTAGTGCAGTGTAGGACCTCTGCCCATGGGATGGTGCCACTTACATGTAGGGTTGGCAGTCCTACCTCAGACAATCTAATCTGGACAATCTTGCACAAGCATGCCTGGAGACCTGTCTTCTCTGTGTTTATAGATCCTGTAAAGTTAACCATCACTATTAACCATCATAATAAACAAGAGTAGAGTTTGCATTATATTGAGTGTGGTTCCTTTAAGGCTGTATGAAGTCAAGGGGAATTTGAAAATATTGAAGTTCCAAAAAGGGAAAGTTCAAGTTAAAAGTATATTCATGCACATGGAATCACTAAAGTTATGGGAATATTAGTATTTCAGGTAAGGGGAGTCATTCAACATCAGTGTTTCTTTATTACTTATGGTTATATTTTAATTAAAATTGTTTTCATACAATAGATTTTGATCGATCATGTTTCCCCTTGCCCAACTTCTCTCAGATCCTCCCTAACCTCCGATCCACTCCATTTTATACTATTTCTATTTCTACTTCCTCATTCTTTCTATCTTTCAAAAACAAGCAAAAATACACAGAAAATAAAAAGCATTAAAAAAATCAAAACACCACAGCAAGAAAGATGCCTAAACATAATAAAACAAAACAAAAAGGCATGAAGTGAATTTACAATAGTAGGTAAGGATTATGCATTGCTGAAATTGCATTATAGCGTTTAAAAAATGCAAGGGGCTAAACATCATTTGAGTTATACCATTTTAAAATAAGCCTCCAAATTCAGACATTAGGAGCTAGAATACTAATACCAGCTTCTAATGTCTGTGTAGACTAAACAGTGAAATTTTGTCACTGTAAAATTCTTCATAATAGAGGGGACAAATAAAAACATGTGTGCTGTTGAAGGCATTGCTGAGAACATGTATGGAAAACCTCAATGGTGTCATAATTTTCTTAAAGAAGTTGACTTCTTCTTCTTGGCTATTGTTAAAAATTTAGACTCTAAGGAAGATGTTATCAGAGCTACTATTCACCATAGCCCAAGTTCCTTGCCTTTTTAAGTTGTATGGACTCCTCAGATTTCATGTTTACAAAACTTTAGTTCAAGAATCACCTGTCTCTTGACAAGGGATGTATTGGGCATTTCTTACATACTAGGGAAGAAATATGAAACTGATTTTCATACTGCTCAAGCATCATCAGAGTGTCAGGGATTAGGTGTTCTTTGTCCATGAAGAGAAGTTTTTTGTAAGTTACTATTAGCCTCTTGACAATACAGTTTCTTCAGTCACATATGACAATCTCACGATACAAAAAGGATGAACGTGTTTTTGCATTTAGAGTACCGTATTGCAAACCAAGTGATGGAGACATATCTACCACTCTCTCATCACAAATCTCAAAGCCATAGAAATTATTACTATTCTGCTGCATCATCCCAATGGGGTCAAAGAAAGTTCAGGCTCCATGGCACTGGACATCTTTTGACTCAGCATCTGTACTTCCTCGGTACTTCCAAATTGCATCTGGCACCATTCTGGTGTTGGAACTAACAGCAGCTTGAATCCTTCATTTGTGTAACTTTAGTCTGTTGTACAACAATGTTAATGGGCCCTCTTTGAAGAGTCAATGCACAGCTAAAACACTTTTTTATTTGCTTTCCCTCTACAGAGTTTCCAAAATTACCTTTCAATGATTGTTCAACTGCTTGTAATTTTTTCCATTGCTCCCTAAGAGAATGTTCTGGCTTGCTTTTGATACAAAACTTCCAGGGAACTGGCTAATAATGTTATTATTACTCAAGAACTAAACCATTTCTTTTCGATTGACATAGCTTCCTAGAAAATACTGTTGTGCATTAGCCATGGTAATGAATTTTGGATTTCAAATATTTATTACATTTTTACTCATTGAGGAATCTTGATCTTTATCCCTGTTCTTGTTCTTTATCTCATCTTTCCTGTATTGTGTTCATAGGTGTAAAGTAGTTTCCCTATGTGCCCACTGTTGTAATAGAAACGATGAGGTAAGAAAAATAAAAACAAAAAGATGTCACTTAACCTTGAGAAGTTCAAAATGTTTTTAACTTTCTGTCCTTAGCTTTGCAATTGAAATTTATTAATCTATTGCCTGGTCTTAAGGCTACTTCTTGTCCAAAATTCAAAACAGGACAAGATGTCCAGACATGGCCATTCCAAATCTCTGAACAAAATATTGATCAGTTTTCTGGAAGATGGCTTCTAACCACAATATCCTGAAACAAAAGAAATATGACACAAATATTTTCATACTAGCAGAGATCTACTACATAGTTGAAATACTTTAAATATTTTTGTGCTAAATATATGAAATAAGTTCTGTAATTCGTAAAATGAAGTTGTAGTAGCTCACTAGAATCTTCTCATCTCAAGAGAGAAAAAAAATCAATGCTGTAGCTTTTATTCCTTTGCAGTTTCTGTCACAGCCCATGAATTTTGGTACACTCATGGGAGAGCATTGAATGTGAATAATATGTTATTTCTTATAGAGAAATCAGAACAAATATTATCAACAATTGTAACAAATATCATGGCTTGTGAACAGTTGGAGAAAAACAGCCTCTGCCAAAATTAGTTAATCTATAAGAAGAACCAATAGCACAATGTCTTATTAAATTGATCAGCTGTGTAGTAATGGTACATTGTAAGAAATTTAGAGGAAAATCAAATTAAATTTGATTAGACAAACTGAGTTTTATAAAGAAGAGCAAGACAGTGTTCAGAGAACACATAAATATATAAGAGATCTATGAGTATTTAGTTTAAAATATATTCCCTGAGTGAATTAGGATTTTTACTTTAAAAATATCCAAAAATATATTTTTTAAACAATGTCGGTGTAGTGTCATGTTCAGCTTACAATTTTACACAAATTTTACATTATTTGCCTAACAGCAAATAATGTTTGTTCCTCAGTGATGACTGAAGTTGTTAGACTAATAAGGCTTACCTCCTAGGATTTGTCACATTTCTGCAAAAAATTACAAATAAATGTCTTTATTAACTGAAACCGAGTTCAAATATTGTTCATAAAAGTGAGACCTGATTCTTCCACAGGGCTATCACAGGATGCACATCTTTTACTATAAAACCTCATATTTCTCAGAGTATAGAGGCAGGCTAAGTTCCATTCACATCTCACCAAACAGATAGTGTTAACCCCACCAAATGAAAGTATGAATACTTACCCATATTTTTTGGTCAAATTAAGCAAGATTTATATCTGAGATGACAATCCTGAGCATAAGAGAAGCGAGCCTTTATAATCACAAAACCACCAGACTAGGAGCTTCCTAAGTGCTGGGGAATTTCCAGAGGAATTTTGATTCCATTGGAACTTGGCAGAGCATCTCAAAATTATTTGGCCAAATACTATCTTACTAGGAGTGTAGGTGTAGGTCAAGCCTCAGTCAGGGTACGAATCTAATTCCAGGAAGGCTGAAGGTGTAATAGGTATAATCAGGTCAAATTCTAAGACATGGAAATTTGTATTTTACAGAAAACAGAAATGAACTTAAATTGACCTTGTAACAAGACGGCTTCTGGGCCAAAGACAGAGTTTGACTGGTTCATCTACCAGGTTTTCATTTGTTGACAATACAAACTAGAGTAATCAAAAAGAAAAGGGTTTGTGGTAGTGCATCCCTTTAGAGGTCTCCTTACATTATTTTGAGCCTGAAGTGATGGATGATCTGTCAACAGGAACATGAGGTGGAGGAGCTGGTGGCTAGAAAGTAGAGATCTATGAAGGGGCCAGGAAAAACTTCAAAGGCAGTCCCCAAATGACCTACTTCCGTCAGCAGACCCTACCTATTTCCTGTCCTCCAAATATTAGCATCAAAATATAAAGTCCTCATGGGTTCTCCCACCGATGAAGTCAAAGCCTTTGTGACAGAATCACTCCTTCCTAAGTACAACCACCGGTCAGCTCACCCTTTGGCACAAGAGTCCAGACAAAATTTCAGTTCAAAAGGTAATATTCCACTTCTAACTCCCACAGGGTTAGGTCTATCTTACAAAGAAAAATTCATTTAAGGAATTTCCAGGAGTCTCCAAAGTTCCAACACTGCTTAAAAAGTCAAGGTGGAAAATCTTAGATTCGAGGCAACTCTTGACTGGAAGACACACACACACACACACACACACACACAAGCAAAGGAAAGAAGGTTATAATATGTAACTTAGAACAAACAATATTAATGCAGATGTACTATTTTCTGGGTGCTGGGGTCAAATGTCAAGCAAAAGGTGACTTAAGACAGACAAGAAGGGGTTTTCTGGGTTTTGGCTTTGATTTGTTTGGGCTCATAGTTTGAGCTTTCTCTCTATCATTGTAGAGAAGGCATGGCAACAGAAACTTGACTCAGTTGGTCACACTTGAGGTTAGAAAGGGAATGAAAAGAAAGTTTAGCTGGATTATACTACATGTTTGACATTAGCTAGGCCCCTTGAAACACAGTTACAGCTGTCTTCAAGTACCTGGATGGTTAGACATGATTAAATGAATCCTGAAAAACCACTTTCTAAGCAACCTTCGGTAACAAGTACCTACAGGAGTGGACTTTTCAAGGGAAGATCTTTTGAACGTTTTTCACTTTTAACACTCTTGACATTGCAATAAGTGCAGTATAGACAGAGTACTCTCAGAACATGTTGTATCATATGCCAAAGCAAAATACTCAGGTTCCTTTTAAATGTTCTAATCTCTTTAGCAACTATGCCTTCATTGGCCCTAATTTTATACATATTTCTTTCAGGCCAAATTGGAAGTTCAAATTTTCTATTCTGTTTTTCAATGATAATTGAAAAATACTTACTATCTATATAATATGCATTTATATATAATATCTATACAATATATTTATAAATATGTAATTATATATTTATATAATGTATCAAATAATAAGGTATGGTATATTTGTTATTATGTTTATATTATTGTATATATATATATATATATATATATATATATATATATATATATATATATACTATAAAAGAAAGAGCAACACCCTTGGCATACATACCATGAGCATAGTGGTGTCTTGAAATATAAACTCATAACCACACAAAATAACTGTACACAACCAAGATTGAACAAATTATTTGCCAGAATGGAACCTAGGAGGCCTCTGGTCTAGTTCCCAGTAAAACCCTCATTTCTTGCCTAACTTCTGTGAGTATAACCTGAACTGTTCACATTCCTATCTACATTTTGGTTTTCTTAGATCACAGCAGAATCATCCTTTAAACTCTGATTATAACATTCTAGTCCCGTCTGTTCTTTCTAACCTTTCCAAACCCCTCCCAAAAACCAGTTGCAAGGCTTAATGACCTACATAACACAAATCACATCAGCGTTCCTACTCTTGGTTCCATAATATCTGCTGTTCAGGATTCTCCAGGGCAGGAGTTCTCAACCTGTGGATGGGGACCCGTTTGAAGATCAAATGACTCTTTCACAGCTGTCCTGTAAAACAGTTATTTTTCAATCTTATTCTTATCAGTAACAAAATTACAGTTAGAAAATGGTAGCAAAAATAATTTTATAGTTGGGTATCACCGCAGCATGATACACTGTATTGAAGGGTAAAAGCATTAGCAAAGTTGGGAGCCACTGCTCCAGAGAAACAAAATAAATGTGTGTGTGTGCGCGCACATGCTAAAATAACTTAATCTCAATTACTCTATTTAAACGTCTTTTGCATTTGCCATCCAAGAGTATCATCTCACCTTCATCTTTGAGGCATATTTAATATCACATCTCTTCTCTTTGAAGCTTCTCTTCTCCTAGGATGCCCACTATTTGATTGCTTCCTGCTTCAACACTGTTCGTCCTTCTCTGCTTCTTCTAAGTACAGCAATTATATCAGTCTCTGGGTTTCTTATCATCAACATTCAGCCCTTAAGTAATTTCTTCTAATTCTCTTGCTTTAAAAGACACCTAATATGTTAAAAGCTGAAATTCTAAATCTCTGCATTTGAATATTCCTTTGATCTTCAAACTGATCAATCCAACTCTTCGAACGTCATTTCCATCTCTCCTTTAGGACACAAGATGCGTGCTTCCCACATCTAAACTACTCCCACTGCTTCCTTGGCAATGGCTTCTTTCTGCTGTCAGTCAGGAACTTACTAACCTCAGGGAAGCTGAGTCACATCTCCTTCACTGACATGTGGGAACTGGTTCTGCCACTAGGAAATAAAAGAGGAAGTGACTGAAGTCTCTCCGTGGGGGTGGGGGGGGTGTCTTCCCTCCTAAAGGAAGAAGGAGGTAAAGAAAATGTCTTTTCTTTATCAGGTCTCATTCAATTTGCTTTCTGAACAAGGTTGGCTGCTATGGACACACTTGCACCTTTTACATTTTCCTATAAAAGAAATCTTTCCACACAGCTTATTCCCAAAAGAAAGGACATTGTCATAGCCTGGACTTGCTGGTAGCCTGAGTAAAAGATGTTTCAGTAGAATAATGGCAATAAGGTTCTACAGGAAGGGGAAGTAGGAGTGCTTGGGAATGCACACATATTTACACACTCACGTGCACACATACTATTTGTTCTGTTCCTCTAGAAGAGTAGGTAAACTCTTGCCAGTTTAACTCCCCAGTAGTTCTTAGACATTGAAACTTGTTTGTAAAATGAAGCTAAGAAAGTGTTTGAAGCATGTAAAGAAATAGAACACATAAAACTCTACAGGAGGAAGAAAGCAAAAAGCACTCATATACAGTGTTATGCACCTATAGCCCTGATATTACAGGGCAGACTCATCATTACGGCAACATCTGGATACAACCCTTCTTCTAAAAGTTAACACTCAAAATGGTGTGTTTAAAGGGGAGAGAAAAGAAGGAAAACACCCCCTAGTTTATCAAAATTTCCTCTGAAATCCTGTTATGTAGAACCAAAGCAACGACTGATCCACATCTACACAGCATTCTACACCGAAACTTAACACATGCAAAATAAGATCACCCCTTCCCCACCCCCAATATGCTGGATTGGATTTATCCAGAAGTTCTTAAAGTGATCATTTGATTTCAGGTTAGATAATGGTCCCAAGAAAACGTGATAATGGCAAGTTGGACAATGGAAATGAACAGATAAAGCATATGCAACCAAGTAAATCACCACTGTGGACAACTGGAGGAAAAATTTCACTAGTCTCTTATAAGTGATGTTGAATGAATGTCTCGCAGGTATTCCTATCTTGGAATGAAGAAATTGGTGTTTATACTCCAGCTTCTGTAGGTCCGAGCTTAAACTCTGGTCTGTGCTAAGAATTCCCTGGCACATCTAGCCTGCTCTGCACGCAGGCAAAATCATAAAATAATGCTTACAAATATGTCAAAAATACAATGCAAATCTGTAGAGTTTGAATTTGTCGCCTGAAGTCACACACACACACACACACACACACACACACACACACGCAAAGAAACAGCAGCATTTGTGTGGCTGTCCCCCTCTTCAGGCTGATTTATAACACTACATTAGGTTCACTCAGCGTTAATGCTGCTTCTCCAAAGAACTAGTCAAATCAGTTTTCCATTGAAAATCAGGATACAGAAAGTTAGTAGGACAAGCTCCTCTCTTGGCTCTTGTATCCCGAGGCTGCAACTTACCTTCCTCACCTTCCGAATGTCGGTTTTCATATGTCTAACAGGCTATGCACAATGCATTTTCTCATTTATAGCTATCACTGATCTTGGAAGGAATACCAAGTGAACTATCTAAGAACACTATACTATTTTCTTTGACTTCTTTTGGATAAGTAGCCTTGCATTCCCTGATAATGTAATTATCCCTCACAGTTCAGTGGCTCATTTCTTTGACTACTCGTGCCCAGGAAATGACGAGCACAAACTAAATACACAGTAGTAGGAAATGGGAGCAGAAGGGATGGTGAGAGGATTCACCCCTGTGTGATCCCTGAAAATTTTTCCAGTTGAAAATGAAGCATTCTCATGGCTGTCACAATTAATCTTACCCAATACTTGTAAAGGGAGTAACCTAAACTCTCAAATTATCGTCTTCAAACTATTAATATTGTCTGTGTCTTTAGTGTCATTTGATATTCTATTATACTGGACACTTCTGACTGTTGCAATACACGAGAGCATTTCTCTAAGCAGCGACCCCATATTAACATATTAATCATAATACATCTCTCATTGTAAAGTGGATCTCTTGGTTCAATAATCCACAACATTCTGTGAAGACAATTCATATATTTGATAACTTCTGTGTGGGGCTGTTTGCCATGATGCTATCAGCCTGAGAAGGTAGATTCATCAAAACCCGTTTCAATGCCAGTGAGAATTCATAACTCTCTCATCCCCCTCCCATTAGACATGTCAGATTTAATCAACTTTGTAGCAGCTGACTCATTGATCTGTTTAGTCAGTGGTTTCAGAAACCAAGACTCAGCATCTGTCCTTGATATTAATAGCCCATGCAATGGGGCTAAGTCATGGCATGGTCCTTCTGGAAGCATAACCTCCCTTTCAAACCCTGTGATCACTGTACTAAGAGAGGCGGCACTGAGCCTGAGAGGGATACAGGTGGCTTATCCCCCTCTACGTGTATCTTCTGTGGTTCTCCCCAACATCAGAGCTGGGTTTCACTAATCTATCTATTACTTAATTTACAGTGATCTCTGTATTAGACTTTGTTCTTAAATCCTTGACATATTTATAAATAAAATATGATTCTCTAATAAAATCCAAAATGATGAACTTCAGACATTTTGTCCTCTACACTAGTATATGCTCCAGTCTTCTCTAAATGCAAGACTAGAAAATATTTGTAGCAGAAACCCTTGGCTTGAATACATAACGGCTCCTCTCTTCATCTTGCTCTGTTTTGTCTTGGTGAACGGAAGTCATGAATGACATGATATTCCAAATTAGCTGCTCAAACAGGTCAGTTTACTTTGACCTCATCTCGTTCTGACTTCGGTCCTATGACATACCTCATTGTAGAGGAAACTGAGTTTTAGAAAGAACAAAACATTAACAATGTGTCAAAGCTGAGATTTAGACTCAGGATTTCCAATAAATCTCATAAGTATTTGTCACAGAGGAGGAACACTCAGTTCTTCAGAGAATATTAGGTCATTCTATTTCCTCTATTCTCTGATCCTCTATAATGGCATTCTAATGTAAAGAAATGTGTTTAGATCACATATATAAATGTGTAATTTTTTACAGTGCTGAGCTGAATAATAAATGACTCATACAAATGTGATATTAAATGATCAAGCAAAAATAAGAAAAATGTGTAGATAGAAAGAGTTCTAATATGATATATGATATGAAGAGGGGAAGGGGGAATGATAGGCAATGAGGTTTAAGTGGGGCAAGAGAAATGAGAGTATAGTGTTGCGGAAAGACCACAGCAGTGTTGACCACAGAAACCAGTTTGTAGCCCCTAACAGTCATTAATACATCCAGCTGGGACTACACCCAGATATTTGTTGACATAGTTATAGCCCAAGTGTCCAGGATACGAGGCTTTTGAAAACATAATCAACATCCTGGCATCTCACTCTGCAGCTTCGGGAGGGGTGGGATACATCACATAAGCAAGCAATTTGACAGAAGCTAAGATATGTGGTTAGTTAGAGAGGAAGGTTTCTATAAGCAGGACATTTAACTGATAAATTAGCGTCGACATCCTGACATTGGGCTCCTATAATAGAGTGGGGTAATTTTTCATGGCATTCTCTATAAAGGTCACCAAATTGTAGTTAAACCTGAAGTAGCCTCAGGAAGAATCCAAGATTGAAGAACCTCTGCAGCACTGTCTTGCCCTGTCACAGTAGCACAGGAGGGGGCTGAAGTGCAAACCAAACTCCATGGCTGTTTGATAAAGTCATATATAAACCCACTGTCTTTAACCTCTCTCTGTCTCTGTCTCTTTGTCTCTGTCTCTGTCTCTGTCTCTCTCTCTCTCTCTCTCTCTCTCTCTCTCGTGTGTGTTCATATTAAAATATTTAATTGGACTGTTCTACACAAGAAGTTGTACTAACTCCAGAATCCACAGGTTGCAAAATAAAAAAAGCCTAGTGCTAGGTCTGAGGTGTCCAAGAAATGTCCTAAAAATACAAACTATTGTCATTGTTCTTGGTTTCCCACTAGAACTTGATAGGAAGATTCTATTACTGAAAACACTGTACACGTTGGTCATACAGCACAGAGATATCAGGTCAATAGTGACCAAAAAGTTTCCTCCATCATGGCTAGCTTTCTTCATACTAGAATTTTTATGAAAATTGCTGGTGAAGAAATGTCATCTACTGCCTTACCTACATATCAGCCTTGTGAACCACAATAACGACCCAGCATTGCAGGACATACCCATGGGTACAATAGTAGCATAAATTTTATGGAAGTAACCAACCACTTTCTGATTGAATTTAAAGTCCACTATTCAAGAAGAAGCTTTGACCAAGAAACTCCAGGTTGTGGATCTCATAGGCCCCAACAGTGAACCTATAGCTAAATGGAAATAGTATCAAACTGCCCTGTAAGTTCCTCTTTCTCCACACATCGATTAATGCAAGGCTACATCACCTTCTGTCTGCAACTCTCAATGGGCCCCAGTACAATCCCTGCATTTCTTCCTGCATTCCTCCCTCTGTGCTTAGACTACTACTCGGAGGTAGCCCACTATGTCTTCTACTGACAGACAGCATGACCCATTTGGCTCTCCCTGTACACCTCCTTCATAAGGTCCAGGAAGTCACCTATTTTCCTTTTCCATTAAAATTCCCAAATGTGGTGGCCCTCTCTGTGTTTCAGTCATCGCTATTTCCCAAACTGGGCCTGGGTTTCTTCCTCAGTAGGGAAACTGACACTTCCACCGTCACCCCATGTCTTTGGTCCTGCGTTGTCTGCGGAACAGCTGACTGCTGCTGCAGAGTAGGGATTGCTTTGCAGAGACAATAGAAGCAGCTCATCCAATGTGACAAAGATCTCTTCACCCTTTTCAGCCTGTTCTTGTTGAAGTAATAAGCAATCACACCCTTTTATGAACACCTCACCTTATTTTGAATACAATAGAGTTTTGTGAGATTTGGCGAGAAAATCAGCATATATGAATATTTCATATATTTGAAAACATGAAAATGCCTAACAGCTGCATGTTACATTGGAATGAAGGCACTGAAGCGAAAGGAGGTCTGTCTCATGTTAGATGCTAACAGAATGTTGTTCAAATGCCAATTAGGAGAAAACAGAAGAAAGAACACTTATGAGGCCCTTAGGAGCCCCTGACAGAAGACACAGTATACAGCTGCCAAGATTTTTGTATAGATTTAAGTTTTATGTGATACCTTGACATCTTTTAGCCTCTCAGGTCCCTCATACTCCTACCCCAATGGGGAAAAAGTCTCCACTAGGCAATTGTTCTCTGAATAGCTGTGTGTGCTCTAGCAGGTCCTGGGTCTGTGGGTTTCACTCTCCTGGAAGCCAACTGCATAACTAACATAGACTGCAAGAATCTTTATCATTTTGTGGGAGGATGCTTTGTGAAAATCACCAAGTCTATTGCTACAAATTCTTCCTCCTGCAATCCTGCCATTTATTCTGCTCCTTTGTAGATTATCCTTCCCTGTGAGGCCTCTGGAGTCTATGGTTGGTTTCTCCTGAAGGACACAGATTTACGTGACAAATACACTGCTATAACTCACTGACCCAGGGTGGGGTTTCCAGAGCCTTGCAACCTTGGACTAACAAGACATTCTCTGTCATACCAGTACAGAAAGAGCAGGTCATCATAGTATAAGTATTTCAACAAGACTGAAGCTATATTTCTTCTACCAAAGGAAATATAAATTAAGTAAATTTGCTTAAAAGTTCATTTATTGCCGCCATAGAGATGTGGTTAGGTCATTTGCATACATATAAGAATCAAAAAAGTATACACATTAATATAACCATGTTATTTGTCAGGGAAACACTAGAAGATTGGAAGAGTTACTGTGTTATTTGCATTTCCGTCATTACTTTTTAAAAGTGTAAGAAAACCAACTTAAAAGAAGAAACTCTTATTTGCTTCATGGTTTCAGAAGTTTACATCTCTAGTCCTATGGTTGCTTGGCTTTATTGTTTTGGGGCTGTGATTAGACAGAATACCCAGGGGCGTACATAGGATGGTGCTCTTTTCATGATGACTAAAGAGCACAGGGAGAGGGCAAAGAAGGATCCAGAAACAGGTTATACCCTTCATACTCCTGCCAAAAATTGCCTCACTTACTAATTTAGGCATTAAACATCTTATCCTCTGAAGAAGTTAGAGCTCCAGTGATCTTCTGAACACTGATACAGGACCAAGCCTTCAGTGCATGAGTTTTTGGGGCATTCCTTATCCAAAGCATAACAAATATTAGTAGTCATTTTGGAAATAAAAGAAGAGTACAAAAAAAAAAAAAAGGAACAGACAAAGAGATAAGCTGCAGAGACCAAATGCACCTATAAGTAGGTGTTTAACAAACTTTCCATATCAGGAAACTCTCTGACTCAACATGCCAAAAAAAAAAAAACCAGAAATGTTTACACATTTGTGTGTACACATTTAAAGGTAATATTTGCTTTCCATATTTTTTCTATCTTTCTATCTTTTCCTA
Source organism: Microtus obscurus (assembly GCA_963919715.1). Taxonomy (NCBI): domain Eukaryota; kingdom Metazoa; phylum Chordata; class Mammalia; order Rodentia; family Cricetidae; genus Microtus; species Microtus obscurus. The sequence continues at coordinate 9,356,972 of CAWTZC010000170.1, read as the reverse complement.
TCTACATTTATTTCTTTACATTTTAAGCTTAAGACCATTAACTCTACTGTCTTAGTCTGTTTCCTAGACATTTAAGATCATTTATTAGGCTAAAGACTCCAAGGATGAATCCCAATCACCTGTAAATAATGTTATTAATATTTTGTCCTTTTTTAAATTTGCATTTCTCAGGTTTTCTTGTTATTTTGTCCAGTAGAAATGATGCCGTACTTGGAAAACGTTAATCAGTTATGACAACTCCCTTTTCACCTTTGTTCAGAATGTTTCTGGTGTTTAATGACTAAGATGAAGCTGAAAAATGTTTCTCAAATCTTTAGTATGTACTTAATCATAAAACAACAGAATTTTTCATACAGATGTATTAAGGGAATATTTTACAATATAGGTTTTCTCCTTGGTGAACTAGTGGGAGTTGGATTTTATTGCATATAATTTTCTTATTTCTATAATTAACTGACTTTTCAATTGCAGCTTATTTTCATAGTAATGAAGTAGATGTTCTTTTATTTAAATTACTTCTGAGAAAAGCCATAGTAAACATTGTTTGGTTTGGTTGTTTGTTGGATTTTGTAAGACAGGGTTTCTCTGTGTAGCCCTGGCTATCCTAGAACTCACTCTGTAGACCAGGCTGGCCTCAAATTCAGAGACCCACTTCCCTCTGCCTCCCAAGTGATGGGATTTAAAACATGTTGTGCAATACCCTACTGATAAATTTTATTATATGAGATATCACCACTCTGATTCTCTCTCATCTCAGACTAATATACTTGGTAATATTACATGAATATGCAAGCCTACTTAGAGTCAGCCAGCTAACTTTAGAGAACTTTTGATAAGTGAGACTCAAAAATATTTTATTTTGTCTTCCAAAGAGCATCTTATGAGGGACACTGGGCTCAGATTTCAATCACATCTATTCCAAAGGACTTATGACTAACATGACATGTAATAATTAGATACACACTCAGCACTATGAGTTTCTTTTCTCCAAGAGGAACTATTTTGATGCCATATTTTCCCCTGATTATGAACTGCACAAAGGAGTCGGATGTGTCTACATTGTAAATTTTCTATGGTGCACCATGACTTATTCAGATGTGGGTGTTTAGGGGGCTATTACTTTGATATAAACCTGTGAGCTCTGAGAAGGTACAGACAGCATCTGGGGCATCTCTGGGGCCTTGAGGCATAGAAGATGCTCAATAAATATTTTATTTGGTTTGTTTGGATTTTTGTTTGAAAACAAGAGTTTGATTCCAGAGCTTGCATGGTAATATCATTAGAAAGCCTAATTGTGTGTAGAACCCTGCTTCTAAAGTGCTTAAAAGGAATGTTTGTAAGGATAGTACATGCTCTATGGATTTCCTATTACCTGTGTAAGTATGTACTATGTAAAGGCTTTAAAAATCTTTCTAGGGCTTAAGATATTTACTGCTTTTGAAGAGCACCAAACATTTCAGACCTTATTTCAACTAATTTTCACCAAAATATTTTGTGTTTTAGGAAACAAAGAAGAACCTCGGAGACAAAATAATACCTGATAATAAAACCTGGTAAGAGTTTTAAGTTCCTTAGCATTTTAAGTTCCAAATCTTCGAATCACCTGCTAAATTTATATTTTTATAAATATCTGTGTGCTCATCTATAGCCATCATATGTAAAGGAAATGGCAAATATTGAAACAGTCTGCTTGTGAGGTATTATTTAAAATTAATAGTAATATCAAGTCAAATGCCAAAAGGACAGACAAGATAACAAAGTAGACCTATATTTTTATAGATGTTGAGAATATGTGCTATTTAATACATTCATAAGAATCATTAAGCTAAAGAAAATATTTTTTAAAATCTATAAAACAAATAAAAAGAAAGGCTGCAGAAGCAAAAAAGGAACTCAACAGTAGAACACTGGCCTAGCATGTGTGAGGCCCTAGACCTGACCCCTGTGGGGAGAGGGAGGAATAGTAGGGGCATGAGCGACCAGGACTACCTGGGGAAAATCCTTTCTAAAAAAAAAAAAGAAAAAAGAAAATATTTTCACCTCCTCTTTTTTTTACATGTAAATAACTGATATTTGATGTTTAGAAAATGACTAAAATGGTCTATTAATAATCAATCTTCATAATTGACTATACTTCCACTTTTATATAAAAAGTTATATTAAAGTTTTAAAATAAATATAATTCTACATTATTCATCAAAAACATCAATACTCACTTTATTGTAGTTGAATTAAGTGATCTTCCCAAATGTGTATTATATATGTCTCCTTTTTTGTTTTTGTAACTTTAAGGATAAGTGCACAGCTGATGCCATGGAAAGCAGCATGTTTCGGTCCTCACTGTCAGAGAGAGTTCCTCTTGTATTCCTAGACTGTAGCTAATCACTGATGTATGGCAGACTACATGACTCACAACAATTCTCCACTTTTCGCTGTGTTCACATCATTTGTGCTCTAACTTTGAAGTTCATTCTGTCTTGTCGACTTACTTTTAGCCAATGAAATAGGCATAAGGCAGGCCAGTTCAGAAGCTAAGCTGTGGACTGTTTAGCTGTTTTAGCATGCATTCTTGTGCTATTGCAATGGCTATTAGGAAAACACTGTTGGAGTGAGATGTGGTGGTTGGCTTCTTAATCCCAACACTCCCAAGGCAGAGTATTGGTGAGGCAGGGTTCTTATTGGCATCCACCCACATAGGTGTTACCACTGCTGTGTCCTTATCATAGAAGATATGGAAGAGCTAAATTTGGCTTTTCATTTCAAAGTACAGTCTCACTACATAGATCAGGTTGGCCTTGAACTCAGGATCCACTTGCCTCAGCCTCCTGAGTTCACTATCACATCCAGTTCTGAAATTCAGTTTTTGCAGACTTCTGTCACACACAGAGTTTAGCCCTGATCTGTGACTCATCTTTAATCCTCATGCAATCCCAGGGGATGACAATCTCATATTATGCTACTAGGAGGCAGTGGTCCTTCTATATTTGCTGTAAAACAGTTAATAGTCATTCCAGGCTTTTGTGAGTTGTGTTAATCCATCAGTGTGCCCCAGCATCAGCTATTAAATTACATATAAGAACTACTCGATAACCCACCCCAAATACCAGAGATCCACTAGTTAATTTTTGTCTACTGCTATCATATCATTTATCCTTCGACCCTGTTTTAAAATAAACACCTTAAATCCCTCAGAAACAATTATAAATGAAAGAGTCTATGATGCAGATATAGTTTAGGAAGCTTAATATGCGGATTTTTTTGACCTCACGTCTGAAAGAGTACAGCAGAACTGGAGACAGGAAGAAGTTGAACTGTGGAGTATTGCAGCTGAGATTTCAGCTCAGACAGTGGCATCAATAGAAATACAATACCCTTGGGAGGTTTCTCTACTTAAATCCATTTCGGCCAGACCTCAGTAAGCCCGAATTGACTGCTCACTGGATGCAATCTGTCTCTATTAATTTGAAATCACACCCAAAGAAACAGCTCCTTCAGACCAAGGTTAATTATTGGAAAGAAGAGTAGTTCTAAACCACCGATAATCGATGCTCCAGCTGCCAAGGTTAATTATTGGAAAGAAGAGTAGCTCTAAGCCACCGATAACCAATACTCCAGCTGTTAGGAAAGGAGCACCTCCTTCCTAGAGGAGTGAATCTCAGGGCTGTACCGCAGGACCCTCTACCACTGCCTAAGAACCATTCTCCCACTGTCTCTCACAATGCTGCTTTCTTCACAGCACAAATTGAGTTTCCATTATATTTTATTTCCTTGCGAAATTTCACATCCATTATTCTTAGAGCAATTTTATTTGGCTTCATCATGTTATTCATGATGTGCAATGGACTTGAACAATGGATATGTGTGTGTATTTGCTTTAAAAACGCAGACTTTATGAATTTGCACTGGCCCTATTTTACCTGTGTATTAGTGGCAGAGAAGAGATATATCTATGTGCCTATTTGCTTTCTTCTGAAAATTTGTAGTTACAAATTTCACAGCTCTCCCAAAAGAAATCATTGCCTAGTGTGTGTTACCTACTACCAGTTAGGCGCACTGGGGTATTAACAAATATTAATCTATTTATACTAAAATTTTACTGTTAAAGAATAAAAAACTCAAGGATGTTCAGGTTCCAACTCAGATACTATCATCAGCATGCTCCTAAGACCTTGAGAGACCCTTTATTACTCTGAAATCCATTATTGTATCAGTAACCACTGGGCATTTAGCAATTTTGGCTTGAAGACCAACCTCAGGATTCTCAACAGAGCCACCAGGTGTGATCAGTTAGTGATGCGTGCTCTGACCACAGGTTGAAGGAAAAGGTGCTGTGTGTGCTGAGGTCTCTCTTCTCACCTCTAAACATAAATTGACCACCTAATTACTCATTTGTTCTGATGGCTAACCACAGATAAATTTTACGTCATTTTACTCACTTGAGGATTTCAGTGGGGAAAAAAAATCAATAATTTAGACTTGATTTAGAATCCTAACCTCATTCTGTTACCCCTGAAAATTGCTTCACCCATATCTTTTACTTCACATAGAAGACAACAGTGAATTCAAAAGATTTCATTTGGCGATGCACTTATTTAATTATAAACCCTAAGTAGACAGCCTCCGATCATGAGCCCAGCACTTTAACTAGAAGAGTTCTCAAAACTCTCTGTGCTCATTAAGCAGCTTCCGTAATTTCACTAATTAGGGCCCCATGGAGCCTCTGCCTTAACCTATATCCTTGTTCAGTAAAATAACAGTAAAGAAAGAGATGTATCATATATATTTAGGGAGAAAAAAATCTCATAATTAACTAACGAGCCCAGATTTTCTGTGTTGTTTAATATGAAAAGACAAAGACTGTAAGATGTAAAAGTTGCTCCCAATGTTTTCATTAAAAGCCTTTGACTGGTACAGCCTTCCTTCTTTCAGGCTTTAAGCAGCCCTTTCAATTAGCACATGTAAGTTTTTTTTTTTTCAAAGGCATCTCTTGACTTTATTTTCTAGAGAAAGAGGCTATGTGAGAACACTATATGAATGTAAATTTATGATTCTGTCTTGAAGGAGGCAATGCAAAATTGGTTGGTTAGCTAGTTAGTTAGTTAGTGGGGATATATGTGCATGCACACACATGCACATGACATATCATAATTGATTCCCTCCTTTCACCAGGCATGGATTCAGAATACTAGGCTTGACAGCAGGAAGTTTTACTCACTGTCCAATTCTGCTATTCCATTAAAAACCATATCGTTCTTTAAAATCACATTTACTTATTATTTATTTTGTTTAAATATGTGTGAGCCTGAAATTGCAAGAGGTTATGAGCCTCCAGGTGGGTGACGGGAAACAAACTGAGGTTCTGCGTAATAGCAGTAAGTGCTCTTAATTGCAGTGACATCTCTCTAACTCAGAGGGAAAGTTCAGCACATATTTAGAAATATGGAATATGAAACATCTTAGAATTCTATGATTCTAAAGTAATTTAAAGGAAAATTACTTTAAAAGTAATTTAAAGTTACTCACTTTAAAGAAGAACAGAAAAAGATCAATTACCAGGACCACTATGTGCCCATTTGGTACATGGCTCCTGAGTTTGGTTAATTTAAGAGATGAGCTCATGACCCCGCTTGATCCAAGGTTGACTTAGTAGAGGAAGTAAGTTTATTATTAATGACGTGTGGGAATAACCCTCAGGGGAATTTACAAGGATTAATATCCAACCTGGCAGGTAGTTTTATCGACAACAAGAGACGAAAAGACAATTCCAATAGGAAGCTCATGTAATCAGTTGTGGTGTCCAGTTCAAAGAGGTAATATGGTATATCAAACAATGTGTCAAAACCAAATCGCAAGCCTTTTGTGTATGTATAAACACGCTTTCTAGAAGTAGACTCCTAAGAGTATTTTAGGATGCCAGCTAGCATTTTACGTTATCTTAGTAAAAGACTGATTTTTTTATGATTAATTCTAATAATATGCATAACTGTCCCTGCAAAACATGTGACTGGGGTAAAGTGGATGGGTGTGAATATTCAGTAATCTGTAGAAAAGGGGTCACTAGTGTCATAGTACCTTTATATATCTGTAATCACCCTTTCTCTTGCTATGTTAGCAATTACATACACCAGGTGCTTAAAAGTGACAATCATTGTCTACTCCACAGACACTACCTAGGGCGTAATCAAGGCCAAAGACAGATTTTTTTTCTTGTTTACTTGGGGAATCAACACTAGAAAATAAAGGAATATTTAAGTGGATCCAGGGCCAACATAAGAAAAGCAATGTAAGTAAGCCCATGGGGCCTAAACAAAATAAGCAGTAATTTCTTAATATTTTACTGTAAATCTAAAATTGAATGAGGCATGAAATGTCCCTTCAACTCAACCACAGCAAAGGAACATTACTGTCTGATTTGATACAGGTAAGTAGGATTCACTTAGTGTATAAGGAGGAGAGGAAAGCCATTAGATTAGTATTTGTACAGTTTCCTAGGGTAGGGTGAAATTTCGTCATCATTCACCGTCACTGACGGTGGTTGGGAAGGAGGAATCAGTCTACAGTAAGTACACATCCCTGAGAACAGGTACCACATCCTGAGAACAAGTACACATCCCTGAGAACAGGTACACATCCCTGAGAACAGGTACATTCATGTGGTTACATGAATTATCCACGCAACAATTTCATTCATCTCACTTTTCTTGTCTTAACATCATAAAGAAAGCAAAGTTTCTCTAACCTAAATTGTTCTTCAGGTACTTCTATCCATTTCTGAATGTTTTCATTTAAAATAGTGTGCAGTTTAAATGTTATTGGCCCCCATAAGCTCAGAGTGAATGGCACTGTTGGGAGGTGTGGCTTTGTTGGAGTTGGTATATGCAGTTCTGTAGTATCATGTGTACAGTGTGTTAGTATCATGTGTACAGTTCCATAATGTCGGTGTACAAGGTTGTACTATATAGTGCCATAGTGTCATAAAATGTAGTTGTGTCAATTATACAGTCTAACAGTGTTAAATGTATATATGCCAAAATTCATAATCAGACTTGCTGATGGCATCTGTTGATAATACATGCAACATTAACTTTGAATGCTTTCTTAAAGAAAATATGGTGAATTTTTAGGATAACAACGTTTAAATTAAATACTGAAAATTAAAACAGAACTCTTGGAACTAAGTACCACAAAGATTTTAATGACCTTATTAAATAAATATTAAGGATAAAAACCATACATTTAAAGATTTTGTTTGTTTGCTTTCCATGTGCAGGTGTGTATGTGTGTATGCGTGTATTCATATATGTAAAGATACAATGCAGAGCACCTTATTTTTCTGAGGCAATCTCTTTCATTGGCCAGTAGCTCACAAATTAGGTTAGATTGGCTGGCAAGCAACTCCCAGGGATTCCCCTCTCTGCTTTCCTGGCTTAAGATTATAAGCATGCACTACAAAATACGGCATTTATTTTCTGCACATCTATATAATGTGTTTTTGTCTATTCCAACCCTTTTCCTTACACTCCAGTGTATCATACCTCCACACACTACTTTTCCAACTTCATGTTCTCCTTTTTTAAAAGCTAGTGAGTGTCCTCTTAGCGCTACCTGTATGATCACGGGTGGAGGAACATGTACAGAAACATGACTACCATCTTGAGGCCCACATCCCTGAAAAAAACTGAATCTCAACTCCCAAGGACCATCCCTTGCCAATAGTTCCTCTGCTAGATGTGAAACTCCACGTGTCCCCTTCTGGGATTATGCTGGGATTTTGACAGGTTTGGTCTCCTGCAGGTTTCCCACCTGCAGTCATAGCCACAGTTTCTATATGTAATGGTGCTGTCACATACTAAAATGCTGTTTCGCTTCAGTTGTCCACTACCTTTATATTTTATAATCTTTTCACTCCCTCTTTCATGATGGTCCCTGCGCCTTGTGGGGAGGCGATGTGATATAGCTGTCCCATTCAGAGCTGGCCACTCCACAGTCTGTTTTTTCTCTATGTCTTGGGACCAGCTGTGGGTTAATTCATCTACTCTGAGAATAGCTCCTCTGATGAAGATTGAAAGCTACCCTGATGTATGGATATGAAGATAGAGACTTAAGAGGTGTGTTATTGCTATGTCCGTTTAGCAATATAATAGATTTGGATTCTCCCTTAGGGCCTAAGACCTGGATAGCCATGGGATTTTGACCTGCTTAATGGTACCAGACATGTTTCCATTTTTTTTTTAGATCAGGCAATAAATCCAATCAGAAAGTGTCTTCACTTTTCCCAAAACATTCTAGTCATCATGATACCAGGCATTTCTTGTTAGACTGGGGCTACTTCTAGCATTTTATAAGGGCTAGCCAACATATACTATACAAGTTAAGACAACCTTGCAACATGTTTGCTTTTAAAGCAAGGTTATTCCATGTGGCCCCAGTTAGCTTCTAAGTAAGTTACTGTGTGGCCCAGGTTGTCCTTGAACCCAAGATCATCTTGCATTGGATTCCCAATTTCTGGAATCACAGGCTATGACACTACATCCAGCTTTGAAAACATTCATTTGAAGGGAAAAAAAAAACTCAGAGATTGTGGCTGATTTTTATGTTCTGCCTTGAATGGGCTTAGGGACACTCGCCTGTCTGGTAAAACATTATGAGTATCTGTGGAGGTCTTTCAGAGGGTTTAGCATTTGAGAGGGGAGACTAATAGCGAAAAATGGTCAGTGTGGGCACTGTGCAATCCCTTTAGGGCCCGAGCAGAATAAAAACAAAGGGAGCACAGTTTGTACTCTTGATTTGAACAGGGACAACCCTCTTCTGTCCTCTGACATTGAGCTCATAAAGTGTGGGAATCCACACTCAGACTAGGATTCACCCTTCTGCTCCTCCCTTCTATTCTCTTCCCTTCCCTGTTCAATTCTTTCTCTATTACATGGGCCTTCTGACTGTCAATTAATTACAGGACCCATGGACTAGCTTTTACCTATCTGGAGAGACTCCCAGCTTTCCTGGCTCATGTGAACAAAAATTGGGAAACTATCCTAGTCCTTTGTCTATTCTACCTGAATTTTACATTTGTTTTCATTTTTCCCCTTCAAGGCCCTGTCCCATGTGTGTGGTTTTCCTAACTCATTAGTTTAATTCATTCATCCTAACTAACCCTGGTGGCTTTCCTCCTCCCACAAAATAGATTTCTCCTCTAAGCAATACATGTCTCTCAACAGCATAATCAATTCTGAGGGCTATTCCAACCCTCTACTCAAATGGCGACTTAATTTGTGTGCCTACCAACAGTTTATTATAATGTCTTCCTACATTCTGCCCGAATTACATACTTCCAAACACTTTAGAATTTTGACAATCTGGTAAATAAAAAGCAACATTTCATTAATGCAAACTTGACTGAACTTGAATCTGTATATATTGCTAGGAAGGCTTAGTCCTATAACTTACTGCCACACATTTGTCATTGAAAATTTCTTTAAAATGTCCTTTCTTTTTTGCCATTTTTCAATGAGTAACTTAATTTTTCTATTTAGGCTTATAAGTTTTTCAAAAATAAATATAGGAAATTAAACCTATTCAATTTTAGGGAAATAAACAGCACATGTTGGTTAGGCTATTCTTTCTTGAGCAGAAGATCTCTTTATAAAATCTACACTGGCGTGGGGATGTAATTCAGTGTTAGAATATCCTTACCCTTTAAGAGCTTCAATTCCATCTCCAGTTCCATGAAGTGCATAAATTCTTTCTTACTAAAATAGTATTTTCTAATAGATTTGAAGGCTTTTTGTACAGTTTTCAAGGAGTTTTCTCTAAGTTCAGAGTCATCCACAATATTTTAATGATTGGCTATTGTCTCCATAACCATTGTCCTTATCCATTATGTCTATCATCCATTACTCTCTGTTTTCCCTCTGAATTCTGTGTACTTATCCCCAGACTTTTCTTCATAAGGAATGAATTGTTCCATGTTTCTTTTCTGTCTCTTTCTAATATTATAGTCTTCAGTATTGTTTTGATTCAGGTTCCCTTAGCTTGCCTATCTCCATATTCACCTGATTCTGCACATAAATGCATAATCTGCATGTTCTTATGTTTAATTTATGGTCTCATTAAGCTTAATAGAATGAAGACTCCTGTAATGAAGTCTTGTTTGTTTGATTGCTTTCTTGGATGTGGTGCTATTTGAGGGTTGAGCTGGCTATTCTGCTGTCTCTGATTCCTTGTGTCTCCTTTGCACATCAGCCTGTGCTACAGTATATACTTGAAGTGCCTGTGTTGTTACACCTTCTCTCCTTTACCAAGCCAAACACAACTTTACCAGCATAAAACCTAGCCTAGGTCTAGATGGTGAACTACAGATTGGAACAATGATAAAAATATCACTGTAACGAAAGGTACGTCTTCACTAACAGTTAGTGAAAATACAACAAGAAATACTTATTTCTGAAATAGAGATGGAACACCAACATGTGTGTATGTTAGCTTGATTTTGTAAGATTGACTTAGAATCGTCCAACTTTAATCCAAATACTGCGGAGAACTTCTATATCAGTGATGTGGGATTCCCCTCTGTATGCTGTGAAAACCATTAGTTAATAAAGAAACTGGCTTGGCCTAATAGGGGAGAAAAGAGCTAGGCAAGGAAAACTAAACTGAATTCTGGGAGGAAGAAGGTGGAGTCAGAGAGAAGCCATGTAACTCTGCAAGATACAGACACCAGTGGCGAACAGAACATTACCCGGTAAGCCACAGCCACGTGGCAATACACAGATTACTAGTAATAGGTTAAATTAATAAGTCAGAGTTAGCCAATAAGAAGCTAGAGCTAAATGGCCAAGTAGTGATATAATTAATACAAATTCTGTGTGGTTATTTTGGGGATGAGCAGCCGGAAACCAACAAGCAGCCTCTCACAACCCATCAATACTGATATTACACGTGTTAGTTCTGATCTCCAAAACTGAAAGTTTTTTTGAGAGCTTTGTTGAGAAAATATAGATGATGGAAGTTTAGTTATTAACAATGAACTTATTTTCTTTCCTTAGCATCATTGTGATCTGTCAAGGTCACAAGTTACTAGCACACTTTGTAGGAAAGATGGCAGAAGGATCAGTGGACATTCTCTATTTAGTGACATAATAAAGCTGGTTTATTTTAGTAACTGTATTGTATTGTTTAAAAAAGCAGTTGGGTGTCTGGGTAGCAAGTCCTATGCTGTAGTCCTTGATCCACTTGCAGTTCAGTTTTGTGTAAGGAAAGAAATAAGGATTTGGGTTCTTTTTTCTGTATGTTGAAATTTGGTTTTCCTAGCACTATTTGTTGAAGAGTCTGTATTTTCTCTAGTGTATAATTCTGAGACCTTGTCAAAAATCAGGTAACTATAGAATTATATCTAGGTCCTCGGTTTTATGCTATTAATTCATATGTCTGTTTTGGTGGCCAGCACCATGATGCTTTTAATACTATGTTTCTGTCATGTAATTTGTATTTAGGTACTGTGAAACTCAATCAGTAGGAATAGTGGACATCCAATACTTAGAGACATTTTAAAGTAAATTTCTTTCAATAACTATAATTTAATCTTAGTTTACTGTTAGTTGCCACAAGAAGACGCCATGATCAAAGCAATTTATAAAATGGGTGCTTATTTGTTGGGAGCAGTGAACCCCTTCCCAGATCCTGAATTACTTGTTTGTAAACAACTTGTTGTCCCCTGATCTGAGTGCCTACAGCTGCTCTGAGCACGAGACCTTCGGGAGTTCCTGATGGCAGGAGAGTGGTTTCTGGTGGGTTTGGCTGGGGCGTTCTATATAATCTGCCCCTGAACACAATAAAGGGGGCATTCTTGGGGAATTCAAGGATGACCCATGTCGCTGTCTCTCTGCCTGTGTGTGTTTGTGTATTTTAACCTCCAGCCCCCTTGCCCGAAGCTCGCGAACTGGGTGCCAGCGCACAGAGCGCAGACACGGGGACGCAGTGCGTGGCACTTATTTACGGTTTCAGAGGGTGAGCTCATGACCATGACAGTAGGGGACAGGGCAACAAGTCTGATGCTGGAGCAGAGGCTGAGAGCTTGAACCTTATCCGCAACTTGGAAACAGTGAGAGGAAGAGATTCTGAGCCTGGCATAGGATTCTAGGATTCTGAAATCTCAAAACCCAACCCTCATTGGCACACTTCCTTCAAGAAGTCTGAACCTCTTAATCCTCTACGAGCAGAGAAAGCATTCAAGCAGAGGAGTCTATGGCAATTCTCATTCAGACTACCATGATGCCCAGTATTCCTTTTGTGCAGAATTGCTTCACTATTCTTGGGATTTGGGATTTTGATTTTGTCGATTTTTTAAATTTATTTTTATTATTGCTTTTTATGTATTATTTTTATTTATTTAATTTTATTAATTTTTTATTCACATAAAACTGTGAATTGTCTTATTTCTATAAACAACAGCATTGGAAAGTTATTGAGATTGTATTAAACCTATAGTCTATTTTTAGTAGGATGATCATATTTATGATATTGATTCTTCTAATCCATGAGCATGGGCTGTCTTTCTGTATTCTCTCAATTTCTTCCTTTGGTATCTTAAAATTGTATTATAGAGGACTTCCCTTGCCTTAGGTAGATTTATTCCCAGGTATTTTATTTTCTTAGGCCAGTTGTGAATGGATTGTTACCCCGATCTCTTTTTTCTGTCTGCCCACCTTTGGTATACACAAAGGCTACTAATTTGCATGCTGATTCTGTATCCTTCCACTTTGCTGCATGTGTGTTCAACAACACTAGACATCAGGGGCGTTCAGCTAAAAACTGCCTATGTTTTCATCACACTACACTAAGGATGACTGATGTCTGGAATACAAATGGCAACTGCTGATGTGGAGGTGGGAAAAGTGACCCTTATACACGGTTGGTGGAAGTGTGAATCAGAACAGCTGTATTGTAAATCATTCTGGAGGTTTCTCAACAAAACTAGAACTGGAACTACCATTTGAATCAACTGTACCTACTCTTGGGAATATACCCAAAGGGCCTTATATCCTACTACAGAGACAGTTGTATTCATATGGTTTTTGCCTCTCTGTTCACAATGACAAGAATATGGAGTCAAACTTGTTGTCTATCCACAGGTGAATAGATAAGAAAAATGTGGTACATCTGTACAGTGGAATGTTGCTCAGCTGAAAAGAAAAACAATGTCATGAAATCTCCAGGTAAATGGATAGAACTGGAGAAATTATATTGACTGAGGTAGTAACTCAGACCCAGAAAGTGTAGCACCATATGGTCTCTCTCGTATGTGAATACTAGTTTCATATTTTTTGTTTTAGGTGTTTAACTTGGAGCACAGATAGAATCCAGGAAAGGTGAAAGGGGCCTCTGTGCAGTGATGAGAGTGTGTGTTAAGGGAGGAGCATAGTAAATTCCAGGTGAAATGAAAGTAAATAAGGAAGATATTCGGGGGGAGAACATTTAAGCTGGGAGAGGCTTGGATGTATAGGTGAAGTCAGGGGATGAAAAAGAGGTAAGTTACATGAAAAGCCTTATGAAAGCCTACTATCTCACAAATTAATTTAAAAAAATTCAGAGGTAGCAGAACACAAAATAATTTAGTGAGGGTGGTGGTGAAGGAGAGGTAAGGCAGTATGTGGGCAAAACCAACTACTTCTGTATGGCAAACACTGTGGAAAATAGTTAATATGTGTCTTTATTAGTGTTTCAACTGCTGTGAAGAGACACCATGACCACAGCAACTCTTAGAAAAGAAAACCACATAACTGGGGTGGCTTGAAGTTTCAGAGGTCTGGTCTATTATCATCATGGTATGACATGGTGGCATGCAGGCAGACGTGGTGCTGGAGAAGTAGCTTAGAGTCCTACATCTTTACTCACAGGCAAAAGGAAGTGGTCTGAGACACTGGCACGGCTTGAGCATATATGAGGCCCCAAAGCCCACCTCCTCAGTGACATACTTCCTCCAAAAAGCCATACCTACTCCAATAAAGCCACACCTACTAGTACCATTCCAACTGGGGCCCTATTTTCTTTAAAACCACTACAATATGCTAATTTCAAAATTAAACTTTAGAAAAAGAGTTCATATGGAGTCACTGTGCATGGGTAGACAGTGTTGCTCACAGAATACATATCATATGGGAGTAATATAATATTTTACTGTATGTATGATGAAATTCTGAAAAAAATGTTATATGGGAGGGAAGAGAAAGATAACGCCCATATTCAGATGCCTGTTGGCTATTCTAACATTATTCTGCTCATAAAATGTCGTGTAAGTCTGATCCTAACCACAGGGGTAGGGATTACTGTTTTTACATGTTGAGTTCACTATACTGTAAAACTAAGATTTTGGGTAGATGTGGGCAACTTAGTACTTGTAATGTTTTAGTTTATAAAGGTTGTTCATTGTATTAATTAAGCAGATCGATTTGATTACAAAGATTCAAATTTCACTGTGAGACTAAAGTCAAACTTCTATATTTTAACTTATAGTTTCTGACTAAGACAAAACTATGACTCAGTTTTAAAGGGGGACTCAGTCTAAAGCTCAGAATCAGGGGATGGTGCTTAATGCAGCAATGCACTGCTAGCACCCTGAGTAGGTTTTATCTTTCTGTCAAACACAATAAGCAAACAACTAAATATGACCCCACTAAAGAGCCACAATACACAAAGTACAAGTACAACAGATAGATCAATTTTCCTAAGCACTTAGAAAACCCCTTTTTAAACACAAATTTTCCCAAATATTTTGTGAGATTTACCTCCCCACATTTGCTTTTTGGTGAGATCTGCTATGCTGGTGCCTTGGAGAACAACTTTCATGGAAGGAAGAAAAGATGAGAAGACAGAAATTCAAATTATCTATTGATCTTTAGTCTCGTCTCGTCCCTCAGCCTCTAGCTGGGCATTAGGCAATGTTGCTCTAGAATAAGAGTCTTCAGACAGAATTTGTTTGCATACCACAAAATAATTTTGGAAATTGATTTCTTGTCTTTAAAACACATTTAACCTAGGTTTCATGAGACACATGTATATACAAATATCTGTGAAATGGAGGCAAGAGACTTGGGTGTTCAAGATCACCTTTGGTAAATTTGAGGCTAGACTTAATATAAATGACCCTATCTCAAGAAATAACAATAAAATACCCAAAACCACATTTTTGTTGTCATTTCACAAATATTACACTAGGGTAAATTAGCTTCATACTGGAAATGCTACCACATTTAAAGCAAATATCTATGGTGTCTAGGGTAAAGCTAACCACATCTTTGTTTTGTGTTTATAAACAATGAAATCTTAGGCAAGTTCTTCAAGTTCTCCCTGCCTTGATTCATCATTAGGAAATAAAAATAGCATCTGCATGTAGGATTCTTGCACTGTGTCAGTGTTTAACTTCTGAAAATTATTTGATAAACATTTGTTTAGACCAGGAATATGCAGATTGTAACAAAGAATATTGTAACATAATATCAGAACAATCTTTTAAAATTACATGACAAAAAGTTTATTTAAAAAATTATCAGAAATTTTTTTCTGATATTTATTATTAAAAATTTTGCCTCTTCCCCGTCTCCCTCCCCCCCTCACTCCCACTCCCCTCCCCCTCCCTCTCTAGTTCAAAGAGTAGTCAGGGTTCATTGCCCTATGGGAAGTCCAAGGTCCTCCCCCCTCCATCCAGGTCTAGGAAGGTGAGCATCCAAACAGCCTAGGCTCCCACAAAGCCAGTACGTGCAGTAGGATCAAAACCCAGTGCCATTGTCCTTGGCTTCTCAGCAGCCCTCATTGTCCGCCATGTTCAGAGAGTCCAGTTTATCCCACGCTTTTAATACCAACTTGACCAAATCATTCTTTGAATTTAATCAAGCGAAGACTGACAACTCCTGAGCTACAGAAGGGTATTGGGCTGGGAATACTTGATAGTATCATCATATGATGCTTCAGTTACTCTTGCCCCATGAAGTGCTTTTATCACTATTGTCAAAACCAATTGCCCACCAACGTGTGGCAAGTCCCTATGTGATCAGTGTTGGGCTTTCAGTTCCATCATTGACCTGCAGATCTAACCTATGCAGTGTTTGTTACCTTCAAGTAAATCCCATACCATTGCAATAAGTTTGAAATCAGTAAGTGTGAATACTAAATTTGTTCTCCTTCTCCAAGGTTGCCTGCAATTTTTGATGCCTTAAATTTTCATAATACTTTTGACAATTATAGGTTCTGCAAAGAAGTCCTCAGATTGCATTAAATCAATAGCTATAGGGAGGATTTCATTTAACATTTATTGTTTTTCAATCTGTGAGCTGTTTCCTTCCTCCTGTATGTATCTTCTTTCTCTGCTTTTTTCTCAGTAATGATTTCTAGCTTTCAGTGGACAGCTTTGATATTTCTTTGAATCACTTAATCCTATGCAAATTTGTGTTGCTGTAAATTAAATTTTTTGTACCGTATTTACAAATATTCACTATGGCTTAATAGATACATGTGTGGTTTTTATATTAGCTTGCAGGCTGTTTTTTGCTCTATTCATTAATGAACTCTGAAGACCGCTGCTGTAATTTACTGGGTTTCCTGTCAGCGAGCTCATGCCACCAGCAAATGCAGCTGTTTTACTGTTTCCTTCATAATCACATCTTCTAATTTTTTTTCTTGCTATTTGGCATAATTAGAACCTCTCCTCTAATGGGGAATAGAAATAGAGATTCGATGCTCTTGTCTCATTCCTGATCTTACTTAAAGGCTTTCAGCCACTCCTCCTCAAGCCACAATGTTAGTTCCAGGTTTTTCACAGATACCCTTTGTCTGCTAGATGATGCCATCGTCCTCGCTAGTTAGGATACTGGTGGGATATGCTTGAACATTGAAATGGCTCATGGATTGGATATTTGATCTCTACTGTGATGGTGCAGAGAGTTGGGAGTCTCAAAAGAAATCTTCTGAAATGGCAGCGCAATGAAAGGAAAAAGCTTGCAGCCCATGCGCACTCCTGAAACTCTACTGTTTGAGAGGCAGAGGCAAGAGACCACAGCCAAGTCTAGAGAGTAAGCTTCAGAGTCATCACCTCGAAAGCATGAAGATGGAATAAAACAAGTTGTTATAATAGCAAACCCAGTGGGGTCTTCATCTGGCATTCTACTCCCAGATGACATCTCTTCCTCCCTCACATGTCCCCACCACTGTGACTCATCAACCCTAAAGTCCTAAGGAGTGCCCCGCTAATGCTGCTGCCATGCCTCTGACTCTTTCAAACTCTAAGCCAAAGAACTACTTTTTTCTTTTCTCTGTGTTACCCTGCCTTGTTAGACTAACACAAATGATACTAATATTAACTGCAGCTGTGTGCCCAGTGGCAGATTAGACTTGCACGGTGCTCCTCTGCATTGCTGGAAGATGTGTTTCTTTTCCTTTAATCTATTTGTGATGGGCGACACTGCTTGGTTTTTGAATCTCCAACTAACTGCCTTCTTTGTATAAATCTCACTTGACCATGTTACATAATGTATTCCACGCACTGTTGGATTTGGTTTGCTTATGGGAAAGATTTTGCATCTGTATTCACAAAGGTTACTGGCCTAAAGTCTTTTTCTTGTTATATCTGCTTTAGTTTAGAAAAATACTGACTTCATAAACAAGATTATGTATCATTCCTCTACATGTATTTTTTTTCAAAAGATTGAAGGAAGACTGTATTTTCTTTAAATAAAATTTAATCGTAAGACTGTGTAGTTATGAACTCTTCATTGTGAATAATTTTAAATTTTTATTTATTTATTTATTTTGTACTTGTGTGCATGATATGTTTATGTGAGTGTATGTGCCCACACATTCCAGACAAAACTCTTCCTCCTGCCTTTACACGGGCTCAATGGATTATTTCATATTATTTATGATCAGTGATAAAAGTTACATAGATTCTCAGTTCTTTGCCATGCATGCCCACAATCCTAGGTGTATAAATAGCTCTCTAAATGTTTGGGAATATCCCAAATTTGCAAATGAAGTCCATCACTTCTGATAAGATGTGAATGAGCTTCACCACATATGCACTGCAGCCTGGACCAGGGACTAGAGTCTTTGGGTTAATTCTCCACTGCCTTGAGAAATGAAGGTTCAGGAATTTTCTGATGAGGGTCACTTTTTACCACTGAAAGAGAAAACACCCTAGGAATGCAGTGTAGGAAGTCAGTAAAGACACAAATGAATGAAGTTCTGATAGAATGTGCATTGTTTGACAAGCACTAGTCATGTCAAGGACCAAGGAATCAGACCCATGGGAAACTGGCAAAGGTTTTCTTTGGGATCAGGTTCAGAAGGGCAAAGCCCTCCTCTGTTCATGCATGAAAGCTTCTAAGCAATTGGTTTTTCTGTGCAAAAACTAGCAACTGCCGCTTCCTCCTGTCATGTGGAACATAAATAATGAACATGTCTATGGACTCAGGGAAAGCCTGAATTATTAGCACATTGTTTGATTGCAACTCATTTATAAAGTTACCCTGATAACTAGAATATCTTTTATTTCACTTACATCTTTTTATTCAAACATAATATTTTTAGTGATTCTTTGGGATTTTCTCACGATGAAGCCCAATCACATTCACTTCCAATTCCTCCCAGCACCACCCTCCCACCCTTATGTCCATCCCCCAATAGAAAAAACAAACACCAAGTCCAATTTGTATTGCTCATTTTTTTTTTTTTGGAACATAGTCAAACCCCCAGGGGCACATTAGTTAAAGATAATGGTGTACTTCCCTACCCCACACAGTTCATGAATGTTTGCATGATCCCCTATTGTTGTTTTGTTTTGTTTTGTTTTTACTCTTTGGGGGCCTGCCACCTACCTCCTAAATAAATACATGGAGACTTACTCTTACTTAAGAATGTTTGGCCATAGCTTGGCTTGTTTCTAGCCTGCTTTTCTAACTTAACCCATTTCTCTACTTCTACATTTTGCTCCTGGGCTTCTTACCATTCTTAATTCTATATATCTGTCTTCCCTTCTTAATGCATGACTGACTGTGGCTGGGTAGCGGGACCTTGTCATCCTCCTTTCCCCTGTTCTTGTTCCTCCTTCTTCTCCTATTTATTCTCTCTGGTTGGCAGCCCTGCCTATCTCTCTCCTGCCTAGTTATTGGCCATTCAGCTCTTTATTAGACCAATCAGGTGTTTTAGGCAGGCACAGTAACACAGCTTCACAGAGTTAAAGAAATGCAGCACAAAAGAACACATCTTGACATCACTGAATATTCCATGGCGTAAATGAATGTAACACATCTTATAGTAATATTCCACAACCCCTCCCACCTCCCCACCTTCCCACATCCCCCAATCCCTCACAGCAGTAAGGACCACAGTCATCAACATGGCTTCAGGTGGCAGTACAGATCATATACATCCACATGGATTCTGGCAGCACCACAAACCGAGGAGGCCGAATCCGGAAAATGACCCATTTTCTGTTTCCTATATCCTGTAGTTGCTCGGGGCCAGAACAATTGTGCAGTTGGGCAGCATGAGCCAGGACAGAGCCTTTGTAAGCTCCAGGCTGCTGCACACCACCCTGCCAGCCCTACCAGGCAAGGATATGCACCCCTGTCAACCGCAGCTGTCCCACACCTGTGGCGGTGTTGTGACTGTATCTCCAGTTCTGCCATCTTTCCCACCTCTCCATCACACATTATTCATCAAAATGCCACTGCCAGCCCACAAAACATCTTTTTTTTCCAAACAACTTTACATCTTTACATGCAAATACTTACTGCAATGAGTTGTTGGTCTGATTCAAGGTTTCTGGTTTCTGAAGTTCCATAAACACTGTGCTGTTGCTGAGATTCATCTCAGGTATCATGTTGTTGCCAGAGTCAGGGTAATCTTGCAGCCAGGCCAGGAGTTCAGGGGTGCTGGGATACTGAAGTCTGATCCATGAGAGCTCCAGGCCACTGCACACCTCTTGTCCTCAGTGCTGACTGTCCAGATGGCTCACCAGATGTGATGATTGTTCTTGTAGCACAAAGACTCTGTTGAAAGGAATGGCCATGAACAGGTAGAGGCCACAGAGATGTCCCTCTGCATTTCTTATGCCCTCACCTTATCAAGAATTCCATTATTTCTGATCATTACTGATCAACTGACATAACCTCTAAGTTTATTTCAACAAATCTATATCTGATGTTCTTTAGTTAATGATATCACCCTCTTGCTTGAAGGTTTTTGGAAGATCTTTGTCCTTTGTATAAAG
Organism: Microtus obscurus; assembly: GCA_963919715.1. Classification (NCBI taxonomy): domain Eukaryota; kingdom Metazoa; phylum Chordata; class Mammalia; order Rodentia; family Cricetidae; genus Microtus; species Microtus obscurus. The sequence continues at coordinate 9,336,715 of CAWTZC010000170.1, read as the reverse complement.
ATTGAGCCAGGCAATGAATAACCCACCACCACTTACCAGCTCCTTCGCATGATTCCCCTGTCTTTCCATGTTTTCTTTTTTCTGTCTTTCCTTCTTGCTTTTCTCTTTCTTTCTCTCCTTCTTTTTCCTCTTTCCTTCCTTCTTCCTTCCTTTCTTTCTTTCTTTCTTTCTTTTTTGTGATGGGTCTCACTATGTAGCTCTGTCTGATCAGGAACTCACTAGGTAGGTAGACCAGACTGGCCTTTGCCTTCTGAGTGCTGGGCTTAAAATCTGTGCCCTTGCACCTAGTTGTCCTCGTATTTTCTGAAGCCAGACTCATATTCCTATTTCCATGTTAGATTTCCAACCCCAAAGCGCTTAAACATGCATTTCTTCTACCTGTGCTGGGTCCCTCCGCACAGAATTCATCATAGCCCAGCCTTCAGAGACCATATGGAGTTTTACACCCTCCAGGCAGTCGTATCTGCTAGCCTAGTCCACATCACAACTTCCTCCTTAACAATATAAACATAAATCACTGGGGATGTGTAAGGATCGTGTTTTCTCCAAAATAGCATTGCTTCAGCACAGCTGAGACTTTAGCCTTCTCATTGCTGTAGTCTTACTTCCTAGCCTCAGAACCAATGAAACAAAGAGCAAATTAATTGTAAAGGGGGAAGAGCTTATAAATGAAATGAAAGGTGGGGAGTTTTTAAATACTTTCATATAGATTATATAATGCTAACAAAAAGCTTGCATAGTAAATAATAATATTTCCATTTTATAGTTAAGAAAATTGACTCTCAGTTTTAAAGGAATATCCTTTGTGGTGAGAAAAATTGTTCTCATCTGAGTACGGAGGAATGTCTTGGACTAAATATGGTTGTCCACTATAAATGGCAGTGCAGGTGCATTTCCTTACTAACATGAAGTTGCCATCATTTTATGGATCTAATACCATGTTAAAATAAATTATATGTGTATCTTATTTTATATAATCTCTTTATATAAAGTAGGACTTTAGATTTAGTCCTACTTATCTGAAATATAACGTCCTTTTCATTTTCTTGGAATAACATCTTGTTTCATAATTCTAACCAAGTGCAGTAAGAACTTTTAATCTGCATTTATCTATTCTCAATGGATCAGCTCTGTGCATTTAGTAGCATAACACTTTTATGAAGTTAGAATATAAATCATTTGTTCATAAGGATATTTATACATAGATCAATGTACTCCAGATGAAAATGAGGGTGGATTCATTATGGGGTTATTTACTTGTGTATTTGTGTGTGTGTGTGCGTGTGTGTGTACACACAAGTTAATCTTTTCCTTTTTCAGTTTGAATGTCACCTTTAAACATTAATTCTATTTACTCTCTGCCTAGAAGGCTTAAGGCAATTTCTCCGTTGGTACCTTTATCAGATTTCCGCCATAAGCAACAGTTTCAGCATGTTAAGTCACAAAATCCTTCTTGCAATTTACCAGAAAATCTGGAAGCAGAGAGCCTGTAGCTTCAAATGTTTACAGCCTCAACAGAATATTTGACTTTTATAAGTAGGTCAGGTGTTCTCACGCTGGTTCGACACACATCAATATAGCACATAAAAACAACTTTATCCACTAGGCATCTCAAATGAGCCTTTAAGTCTATTTCTAATACTTCTTATATGCCTTTCCACTTAAGAGGGCAGAGCTTTACATAGTGTTGAGCAGTAAAAGTTTGACCTTTTTTTCTTAAAAAAAATATGTTGTTTTTTGGCATTGAAATTATGCTAAGGAAAGGAGACTAAAATTTGAACTTTATTTCTGCCTAATTATATAGATTTGGGGGGTATTAGTACTCTTTATGAGGTGATTTCTACATCAAGAAGATAATTACACAAGCATACCCAAGGGCATTAGTATCCTATGACTACCCCAACTCTAATGATAACCACAGCAGGAAATGCATTTTGAAGTTTAACCAAACTATTAAGACACACTTGATGAGCCTGAGAAATGTCATATGATGGGGAAAAAATTAAGAAGCTGCAGCCATCTCAGCACCACTATTTCGGCTTTACACACACGCGCGCGCACGCGCACACACACACACACACACACACACACACACTGAGAAAGTATACCACAGGTTTTATTCTCTTACTTTATGCTATTTTCTCAAACAAGTTGATGCTTTTCTTTAAAGAAATTACTATAAGCTAAATCTGTAAGACAAACCAGTTGTTGATTTGGTATATTTCTCATAGCTTGAAATTTCTGCAAAAGTAGCATGCACTATCCTCTAGATGGGTTCTGAGACTTTTCTTTCTAATGTGTATTTTTATTGTGCTTAACAGTTTAACCATGAGACCAGTTAAGGAGTTAGACACCTATAGCAAAATGCTCAAGAGTTGTGACATTTTTCCTGGGAGATATGAAGTCAAACTTGGTGAACCAATTAATATATTACGGTTACTTAGAGAAATAACAGGTGACAGGTTACCTACAGGAAACAGAATATTGAGAGGTAGCTCCATCAAGGAGAAAGTGGCTTGCTCTCAGCACGGGTTAAGAGTCACGAAGGCTGGACTCTGGAGTACTGTTCAGGACTTGTAGACAGCTTGGAAGGCCATAGAATCTCCTTTGCTTGAAATCCCTCTGCCAATGTAACCTTGGGGATGGAAAGGCCTTATGAATCGATACGTTATAAAAATTTCCTGAGACTTGTGACTTGTCTACATCCTGAGTTTTAAGGAACTTTCCCAGAGAATGGAATGTTTCAGATGGGAAGAACTTACTGGAGAGAACCAGTATAATCAAACAGGTGAACTCCAGAGTCAAAAGAGACTTGTCTCAAAAATAAAGTGAGTTGTAAAATGACTGAGAAACACACCAAATGTTGTCAATGCCTATGTCCCCCAACACACACACACACATTTACTTCATAATGAATCTTAGCTTCACCTTCCCCCACAGATAGCCACTCTGATGCCCAATACACATGAGAATGGTCCCTTTCTGTGGTATGCTTATTTGTCAGAACATTTATCTTTCTCTTGTAAATGACATTTCTTTGGCAACTATATTATTTAAGAACATTAGTGGGTTTTAATTCTTTGCTTTTACTCATTCCCTTTCAGTTAAGATGTTCAGTATGTCTAGAATAGTTCTGAATTGACAAGATATTTTAAATATGTCATCACCTAGAATCTATGAGTGACCACATTTTGTGTCTGGGTAGCAATTGTCACGATTTGAAAATAAAATAAGCTGATGTTGTCAAACCACTGTCCCCGGGTTGTGGCTAAAGGCTCTTGAAGGACTAGGGCATGGTTGTTTGAAGTAGGTCACTGAGAACAGGCTTTTGAAAGTAACACAGCCCTGGTTTGGTCTAGCACTCTGCCTCCTGCCACAGTGCACCGAAGGCATTGTGCCACCTATGTCACAGAAGAAGCTGATCCATTCTGTCCTGAATCTTACAGACTAAAATCCCTCTAAAACCATAAGATTTAAAATTAAACCTTTGCTCACTTAAGTCATCTTTATTCAGTAAGATGTGAGGTGATGGAAGTGTCTAAACGCTCTAGAGGTTGGTGTAGAGCATGTGATTACAACTAATGATACTGTGATATATAGTTGAAATCTGTTGAAACTGGGTCTTAAGTATTCTCTATACACACATATAAAATTGCTAGGTATGTGAGCTGATGCTTGTGTCAATTAATTTGACTATGGTAATAATTTTGCTTCATGTATTTATATCACATTGTACACTATAAATACATGTAATTTTTCTTTGTCAATTTAAAGTCAATAAAAACTAAAGAAAAGGCAAAATCCAAACAAATACCAAAGTCTTTAATCACCTAAATAGATTTATCTATCAGCCAGAAACTGAGCTGGAGAATTGCTGGCTTCCTCTCTATTTCCCCCAAGGAACAATTGGCAAAGTGATGGCTGCATCAGGGCAGATGCGATGTTTCGTGGACACAGTACACATTCACATAATATAGTAGTGTTCTCAACTACAGGTATTTTACAAAACTAATATTTATAAAACGGGCAACTCAGAAGAAATGGTTGTAAATAACAGAATTAAAAATGTTTACATAAATCTTCAGACTAAGAAGCAAAAGACGGAGTGGGGTGATATGCCAGTGGGTAAAGACTTTAGCCACACGAACCTGTCCATCTAAGTTACATCCTAAGAGCCCACGTAACAAAAGCCAGAAGCAGAGACATGTATCTTTAATGCTAGCATTCCTCCAGCCAGATGGGAGTCTGAGACAAGAGAACTAGCCGGAAGCTCAGTGGTGGCTAGCCTACTACTACTGTCCACAGTGATGCAGAGACAGGACAGACTATCTCAACAAGGCTAGAACTAACTCCTGAAAGGTTATACTCATACCTACACACACACACACACACACACACACACAAAATACGTTTTTACAAGAGTGGAAAATAAACATTAATAAAAAACTCATTCTTTCATTCCTTAACCAGAATTGACTTCATAAAAAAGACAGTGGTATCAGCAGTGCAGGAAGGAGGCATTCTTGTGCCCTCTAATCTGTGAGTATCTTTTATCAATTGGACAAGAGAGTTGCAGAGCTAAGCACTGGAATTTCTTGAGAGACAAAGGGAAAATCAAGTAAAACTAGAAATGGAAAGACCACAATATGGTTATTGTAAAGGTACGATTGATATGTCAAGTGATTTTTTGGTGATTATTCAATATTTCTTATTCCTGGCCATCTGCATGCTGGCTGAAGCTAGGTCACAGTATACTAATATCCTTAGCTACTGAGGGGAGGCAAAAAGCCTGAAGCAGCTGCAGCTCGTTCCATTTCACTGGTGACAAGCTCTCGATATCTTCTCCGTTTCCTTGAATGACAGACAAGCAGAATAGGGCCTGACAAAGTCTCTACATCACCCAGAGGCAATGAGCATGATGTGTGGCAACTGCTATTCAAGGCCCTCCGTGAGTCACTGGGTAGGGCCAAGGTGGGGTCAAAAGCCCAAGCCCAACTCATTCAACAATGGCATCACTAATGAGGCGTATGAGAAAGCAAGGTGGCGGGAACTACTGATGAGTTAATAACCAGACCCTGACCCAGAAGTCTCTGGTGCAGCACACGCGTTTATTTGAAATGAATGTAGTGGCTTCATGAGTTGAGGTAATGCAGAATGGTGGCTTCTATGGTGCTTACAAACCCCAAACATGCACGTTCCATCTTTTTCCTTCTTGTATGAGCAGTTTTGCAAGCACATGCATACACGTGTGCGTGTGTATTTATATGTGCATGCCTATATGAAGAGGATGGAAGTTAACAATTTTATTTATTTTGTAACAATTGTTTTTGTTTTGTTAACAACTGTATTTGTAACAAAGGTATTTTGATATAACTTTATTGTTTGAGAGATAGTGTCTCTCATTGAATCTGAGGTTACCTGACTCAACTAACTGACTGACCAGTGAGCTTCAGGGATCTTCCTGGCTCCACCTTCCTAGCCCTGGGGTTATAAGTGTCCATTACAAAACTCAGCATCTAACATTGGTCTGGGGGACATAAACTGTGGTCCTTCTGCTTGTATGCTTATACAGCAAGCATTTTACATTCTCATCCTGCTCCCCAGCCCCTGTATAAATACCTGATATGAATAAGTTTAAGTTTAAAACCTATGGAAATCATCCCAAGTAATTTCAATATTTATTTGCCAATAAGAGTTCTTTTTAAAAAATCAATAACTTAAAATAAATTTGTAACGCCTTTGTTATAACCAATGATTTGATATACTAAAGGGAAGCATTTAATACTCTGTGGTTGAGTAAGGAGCTAGAATTAAAGGCATGTGCCACTACTCCCCGGGTAGTGTGCCTTATTATAATAAATGAAAGAGCAGGAAGATCATGGTAAATAATGATAAGCCATATTGTGCTTAAGTAAGCAAGTGCTTTAAACCCTAGTTCATTACCATGACTAACATCTTCTAGATCAAGGGAGTCGTATGAACTTAAGCTGCTTCCTTTCTTTCCCCCCTTCTTTCTTATTCCCCCTTTTCCCTGAGTTCCTTATTTTTAGATGCTAACTGAAGAACATAATGGTTGGTTCTTCTCTTGTTCCAAACTCCCAGATTCCTAAAGTTTCCCTTTATTGTGCCAATTTTCACCCATCACATCTATGATTAGTCAAATTTAATGAATTGTTTAACTGTACACTCCCCTGTAAAATTATGCATTGCACTCTCTTTGTTCCCAGGTCCAGTGTGTTAGTCAGCTTTTCATTGCTATGATAAAACACCAGAGATAAACACCTGATGAGGAAAAAGGGTTCATTTCAGTTTCTTGGCCCTGTGGTGACATGGGCATCATGGTGTGATCACCTAGAAGATATCTGTTTACCATAAAGCAGCAAGGAAGCAGAGAAGAGGCCATCACCCCTTCAGAAGCACATCCCAATGTCTTAAAAGCTTTCTGCTATGCCTCAGCTGCTAAAGATTACAAAACCAAAGCCTTCTAATAGCTCTGCCAGCTGGAAGTCAAACCTTCATCACATAAAGCTTTTAGAAAATTCACAATCTAAGCCATAGTGCTGCAACCCAGAAAGTCCTCCAAGATTACACAGAGGAACAAGCAGACACTACATTCCCTAAAACACTGCATATAGACAGCTGTGCTGGATGGGGAAAGAAGTGCAGTGGATTTTGAGCAAGGAATAACCTGTGGTTGACTCCAGCTTCCTGAGAGTCCTAGCATCACCTACACATTCCTCAAATTCTGTGCGCACTTCTATTAATTAGTTTACAAGTCTGATAATGTTCAACTATCTTTATAAATTTTAATATCTGTACATTGTCCTCCTCGGTTTTTCCTCTCTAACGGGAGATATTTCACTTCTCAACCACAGCACTAAGAAAGAGTAAATTTGGTGACACTCCTCCATGGAAAATTAGAAACCACCTAGCAATAATTTATAGCTTGCGTATAAAATCTTTCTTTTCTAATACAGGCCACAAGAGGGTTTGCTTTGGGTGTCTCCAGGATAGATTTAACCCAGGCAGCATCAGTTGTAAAGGTTCTGGTTCCTGAGAGACAATTTATCAAAAGTGTAAGTGAGTGTAAAGAAAGAACAGACTAGTGAGTCCAGTCCAGCTATGGAGGGTTTTCACTGTGCCAAATATTTACAAATTTAACAAAATATGAGGCAAGTCTCTGGTTGTTATTTTCATTAGCCAATTTTCTGTTGCTATGAGGAAATACTAGGTATGGAACTTCACAAAGGCAAGAAGTTTATTTTGGCTCACAGGTTTGGAGTCCAAAATTGAGGGACCTGGTCTGGAAATGGCCTTCTTGCTAATAGAGTCCTGAGGCACTCTGGGCCACCATGTAGCAAGAGACCGAGAGACAGGACACATGAATGTGTGTCTCTTCTGGTCACTCTCTCTCTTCTTGCAATTTCACCAGTGCTCAATAATGAGGGCACTCTAATAACCTTGTATAATTCCAATCATATCCCAAAGGCATCCCCTCTAAGCACTTTAGATTAATTTTCTATTATTTGATATCTCACAACGGGAATTGCGTTTCCACACATGAACCTTGAAGGGCACACGCGAGCCTTAATGAAACAGAAACGCTCCAGAACCCAGAAAGCAACAATAACTATCACATCCATTTGTAGAATAAGCCTGGCATGGGTAGCAGCTATATTGGGGAAAATATTTTCTTTAGTTTTATTATTCAAAAAAAAGATAATAATTCTTCAAAGATTGTAGCAATTAACAAATTCAAAATATCCAGAACTTTTGGAAAAACCTTTCAGTTATCAGAATTATTTAAAATTTCTATGAAAATTCTTTCTGATCTCAGTGGGTGTGTTTCTTCCTACTAATTCCATAATGCTGATACACAGAAATGTGTTCAGAATAGACTAATTTTTTTAAAGTCATTTATTATCTATAAAATTGGCACCTGGATTTGTTGGAAAATCTATTGAAAACACCCATCTTATCTTCTGTCTTAGAAATTGTAATTATGAACTGTATCCACAGTGTTTATGCAAAATTATTCTATGAAAAGGAACAGAGAGACAAATCTGTGCTTTTGCAATAAATAACCAATTAATGAACAAATTCTCAAAGTTGTAAAATGCCACCTTGCAGCAGATATTCTTATAGAGAGAATATCGGAATTTCACTACTATGATAATTTGGGGTCAAAAAAAAAGTTATCATGAAATAGAAAACAATATAATCAGTTTTTTTTTAAAAAAAAATCAGATATTTTCTTCTGTCACTCATCCCTTCCCCTTACCTCCTTGTTACTTCTTAAGTGGGTGCCGTCCATGTGTGATGCCTGCTGAGCCAGCTTCCATCTCAGAAGCAGAGCCAGATCAGGAAATTTAATTTAGCAGATCAACCACAGAGGTTTTAGGAAGTATGACAATGTGAAACTGGAGACACTTTGAACTTAAACCATCTACCAAAGAGAGAGAAATCAAGCTTTATTGAAATTCAGAGGCCTCAGCCACCAGCCGAAATCTCAGTGATTGGGCAGCTCAAGACAGCATCCTACGGGCCATAGAAAAGGCTCCACCCGGAGTAACCGCATCCCCTTAGGACAGACCATGGACAGCAATTGGTCTGTCTCACAGTGCTTGCTTTTAGGTGTGACTGAGGTCATAAAAGCTGGTGACAAGAGAAAGCTACCTAAAAGGACCTTCGAACATGAGGATTTCAGTAATAAAGATTCCAACTGAAGTACAAGAAAAATTGAAGCAACAGTCTAGCTGTCCTCACCCACCCCATGTCCTGCCACTCACATGGACAGAAACCAAATGGAGGAGAGTGGACACAGAATCCTGAGAAACAACTTTCAAAGATCAGCTTGCATCCATGGGAAGAAGGACAAGCTAGCACAAAGGAGAGGGAAAGTACACTCTGTCTTAGCTGCTTTTCTTTTGCTACAGTAAGGTACCATGACCAAAATGACTCAGAGAAGAAAGAACTGATTCGGTGTGTGGTTGCGGAGAGCTAGATATTCACAATGGTGGGGAGGGCATGCTTGAAGGAGACTGTAGCTGGAAGCTGAGAGAGTGATCGGGTCTCAACTTCTCGCCTCCATACAGGAAGCAGAGAAAGTAAACTGGAGGTGGGGAAAGGCAATAAGCTCTCAGAGCCCACCCTCTGTGACGTACTTCCTCCGGTAAGGCTCCACATACCAGCTCATCTATGACCTTCCCTAACTGCACCACCCACCGGAGGGAGCGTATATACCACAGTCACACAACAGAAATGGACAACAGACATGGAGTTATTAATAGATGCACTCCTGCATGTGTGTGTGCAGACAAGCACGTGTACCATGGGGTCTGTCCATTTGATCTATGCTATTCAGACTAGATTCACCTTTTATTGGCTGATACTAAGTAGGGGCAAGCCTAAGAAACCCTTTTCTTCCGTCTCAGCACCCTCACAGCAGCTGTGGGAAATTGGGTATTTATTACAGAAGATAGAAGTCTTTACCTAAGACTTTTTGACCTAGAGTATAAAGAAGAAATAGAAAAAAATCAAGGACAACTGCACTGAGGACCAAATTATCAAGACCTGGGTCAGAAGTACAGAAACCTGGCCCATCAGAGATCTGTAATTGCTCACTCAAACAGAAACCACCATGTACTGGCCCAGAAAAAGAACGAGTACATCTTTCCTCTCTTCACCTTTTGGCCTCAATTTTCTCCTTGCTCACTTTTGGCTTCCCTTTGATGTGTGAAGAACACTCGTCTCCTTGTTCTCAGTGGGTCTCACAGGGGTGGAGGATGCAGAGGCAGCTGCACACATCGTATACAAAGCCACTGATGAACAATGAAGGCGTCCCCTCCCACTAGTACAGGGGGAGGGGTAGTTGTGTGAGGAAGGGAGCTGAAAACCTATGGGTTATTAAAGACATAAGCAGTTTCCAGCTTCCTGTGATGTAGATATATGGGTATTCATGCCCAGTTTGAGAAACTCTGCTAACAATCAAATAACTTACTATTATAGGTTATTTCTTTTTCTTCACATTCATGATTATTTATTTAATCAGTTTTTTTATTATGCCTCATTTTAAAATTATTAACACCTTTTAAGTGTAAATGGACTCATTTAAAAGAGAAGCAATGATTTTTATGCTAATGTGACTTCACAATGCCCCCAACCCCTGTTGTATTTGACTTCATAATACCCCACCCCTGTCATATTTGATGTCACAATACTCCCAAACTCTGTCATATTTGACTTCATAATATCCCAACCCCTGTCATATTTGATGTCATAATACCCCACCCCCTGTCATATTTGACTTTATATTACCCCCAAACCCTGTTGTATTTGATTTCATAATACCCCAACCCTTATCATGCTCATTTTTGAACCTGAGAACTTTACAAGTAAGCTTTTATTCCACTTCTCTGTTTCCCCTCTTCAGCTTTATTAACAGTTGCATTGAAAAAAGAATAAAAGTAAAATTTTTTTCTTATTTACCAAATATGGACCACTTGTAGGATTCAGCATATAAATAATTCATCTGCTTTTCTCTATAATCCCGAGATAAGTGTTTACTCTTCCTGTTCAATTTGTAACAAAAGTAGGAGGAATGGAAACTAAGCCTTGGAGTGTGTAAATCTGAGGAAACTGAGGTGGTACTGAAGTCTGGAATGGTTAAACTTACATGGAAAGAAATAGGGGACAGATTATATGACTCAATTCAGGAAAGAACATTCTGCGATCTTTACGAATTCATTCCTCTGGATACTCCTCCAAAATTCTAAGGAATATTTAGGTGTCATTCTTGTTGTCTTGAAAAGAATCAAGATTTAACTTGAGAATCGAGTTTATAGCTCAGTTGGTAGAGTGCTTGCTCATCACGCACAAAGCCCTGGGTTCTATACACACCACCACTTATTCTGACCTAATGGTACATTGCTTAAATCCCATACTTGAGATATAGAAGCAAAAGATCAGCAACTGCAGGTCATAGTTGGCTACATAAAAAGTTCAAGGCTAGACCTGGATTCATAAGATAATCTTTCAAGAATAATTAAACTAAATTTTCTATTAGCCAATATAGGTCCACTAAATTATTACTATCTGGTCACTGACTATCATAAACAAAAGTAGTTAGATAATTTTATGCTGATTATAAAAGCAAATGAAAGCAGAGAACATTGTATCTTTGATAATAATATATTCAATAAAATACAAATAATATTTAACATTATAACGTTAAAGTTTACATTGAACCCCATAATATCTACAGTAATCATAAGTTTGATCAAATAATTCAGAGAGTGTAAAGAAGACACAATGATACACTGCTATAAAATTAAGGAGAAATAAAGAGAGTAAATATTTGAATGATACCTAAGAAAACACAAACATAAGTCTTATGGAAATGACAAAGACAATCTAGGACCTGACAACAGAATTCAATGAAAAGATAAAAGCACTGTAGAGAGCTCAAGATAAAATGAGAATGAAATCGAAAAATCCAGTTACCCAACTTGAAATCTCAAAGACTTACAAGTAGAATGAATCAAACAGAAGTCAGAATAACAGGACTTGAAGCTAATGTAGAGAATCTAGAAGGAATAAACAAGGAAAATGAAATAAGGAAGAGAACTGAATGGGAATGACCTTCATAGGCTCATATATGTGGATGTTTGGTCCCCCTGATGGTGAGACTCTTTGAGAAGGGTATGGGGGTGTGTCCTCACTGTGGGAGGTATATAACTGCGGCTTGGTGCTGAAGCTTCAAAAGCTCATGACATTCTCAGTTGGTATTTTGGCAAAGTCTGCAGCTACTTTTTGTCTTTTGTCCTAAAAATCTCCATGAGGGTAAATTGAAAAGTTTTAGACTAATTTCAAGGCACTTTAATACTTATTCTGTCATGTGGTTATTAGTAATAATCCATATGCAGTTCCACAATGAAAATGAGCAAGCAGACTAAAAAGAAACCCAAAATGTAGTTTGAGGATAAAAGGCCAACAGGAGAATAAATGTTGGGACCAAGGCTTGTTCTGATAGAGAGAAAGTGAGGTCTCACACATAGCAAAATAAAGGAAGGGAAAGACTAAGGCCAAGACCCCACCTAAATAATGCAGATATAATTCAAGGAAAGAACCAGGCTTTACCTCAACGGAGCAGTGTAAACTGGTAGCTTCAGCCTTGTAGTTGGTATTGGTTTTAGAGTCATAAAGGATGCACAAGGAAAGGAGTTGTGGAATCTTTGCCTATATTTAAGGAAAACTGTTGAGTTCAAGCCTGTGGGAGTCCCTACATAGAGGTCCTTTTTAATCCCACCAGCAAGAATAAGATAACTACCACAATTTGAGCCAAATTTGAAGGAAACTTGAATTTTATTGGGGTGCACCCAAGAGCTGGACAGCAAATGCCTCCTAAATCAGGTTAGAGAGAAGATCGCTGTATCCATTTTGGGGCCCCTTTTAAAAAGCAAAACTGTGAGTAGTTGCAAAGCAGGTTTACAGAAGAAAGACCTGAATGGAGGGGGGGAGGACCTTGGACTTCTCACAGGGCAGGGAACCCTGACTCGTCTTTGAACTGGAGCGGGAGGGGGAGGGGAGTAGGGAGAGGGAGAGGGGCATGGGAGGCATGGAGGAGGCAGAAATTTTTAATAAAAATATAAAAAAGAATAAAATCCATTTATCAGTAAAAAAAAAAAAAAGAAACCATGTGTTCACCATAGGTTAATATATCTCACTGTTCAGGAGTGACACTATTTGTTGGAAGAATGTTAATCCCAATGGTGATAATAAGATCACTACCACATTTGAACCAAATTTAAAACAAGCTTTTGGGGGGGGGGGGAGGACCTAAGAGCTGGCCGGCAACTCCCTCTTAAGTTGGGTTAAGAGAGTAGGCCCAAATCCATTTCTTGGCTTCCATTACGGAATAAAATCACAAGTAGTTTTAGAGAAGAATGACAATGGATAAATAAGGAAATATAGAAAAAATCTCAAAACAAAAACATCATGTGGTCACCAAGTCATTAGGGGGTTTCAGGGATGGGGACTGTGAAAGAGGATCAGGGAAGGTAAGGGTATTCTCAAAAACAAGTCAAGGTCATGGGTTGGCAAAAGTCAGGTTCCAAAAAACAGAGAACAACTCAGAAAAATGGAACTTATTTTTAACAATAAAGCATAGTGGATCCTGCCTTCAATATGGAGTTGGGCAGGTTCCTCAGTAGGTGTGGACTTGTTGGAGGAAGTGTGACTCTGGGGGTAATCTTTGAGGTTTCAAGAGCCCAAGCCATGACCATTGTTGTCTCTCTTCCTAATGCCTGGATGTGGAACTCTCCGCTCCTTTTCCAGCACCATGTCTGCCTGCACACTGCCATACTCCCAGCTGCTGTGCTTCTCACCATGCTAATAATGGACTAAACCTCTGAAACTGTAAGCCAGCCCCCAATTAAATGCTTTTCTTTATAAGCATTGCCATGGTCGTGATATCTCTTCACAGAACTTTAACTAAGACAAACTACAACCACCACTTTACTAAACAAGTATAATCCTATCTAAATCCCTCACTCTCAATATCTGTCCTTATCTCCACAGACAAGTGTAGTCTTCATCCCTCATTAAGAAAACTTCTATTTGCAAAAGACTAGAGTCCAGGAGACAAAACCACAACCAATTAAAACACAAGGCTATGGAGTCTAGTCACAGTTAATACATATACATCTACAATACAACCTAAGACTAAGAAATAATTTTGGAAGAGGGGGTATTTGTTGTCTGAGTTTTCTGTCCTGCTCAGTTCCCACAGTCATACACTTATTGGTCCATTAATGCAGGCTTATTAACTCTTATTACTTATATTAGCCCATTATTCTTGTCTATGCTAGCCATATAGTTCGGTACCTTTTTCGGTGGGGCGGTCCCATCTTGCCTCTTCTGTGATCAGGTCAGGACTGCAGAGGAATGGACTTTCCTCTTCCCAGAATTCTCCTGTTCTAATTGACCTGCCTCTACTTCCTGCCTGGTTGTCTTGCCTATACTTCCTGCCTGGCCAATCAGCATTTCTTTAGAATATAATTGACAGAATACAGACCATTTTCCCACACCAGGGGTAGAAAAATTATAGGTTCCAGAAGATCAGGAAGTTTCCTTATTGTAGTTCATAGGAATGTCCTAAGCTACACCCATACAATCTCCCGTATGTGACTGTCTGAAAAATGAGATGAACAAGGACAGCAGCAATAGGCGTGATGATGTGGAAGCAGAAAGCCCAGGGGATTTCAATCCATACAAATAGCTACAGGCAACTAATGAATACTGAGAGCAGGAGAAATACAGTTCTCCTGGGAAAAGCACACCAATTGATTATCTAATGCCAAATGGTTAGCCCTGAAAACACACATACAAGTAACATTATGCCAACAGAAAAGGTTGTATTTATATATTTAGGAATACATATGAATGCATATATGTGTAGGTAATATTACTTAATGTAAAAGAAGCCATGAATTTAAAACACAGAAAGAGGAGCATATGGCATGGTTTAAAGAGAATGATTTAAAGGGAAAGGGGAAATGATGTAACTACTTTTCTCCAATAACAATCTCAAAAAGATTTAAAAATTAATTTAAAAATTAAAAATACATTTTTAATAAATAGAACATTCATGGGATGGAGCATAAGTACGGCACTGGGTTTGATACCTATCAACACAGAAAACAAGGTCATAGAAAAAGAAAACCCAAAGCATTTTTTTTCTAAGTAAGACATGATAAAGTCAGCCAGAAACTTAGTATGGGCAACAGCTTGAGACTTCTTTATTGGGAAATTTTAGAGATTAATTTCTAATATATATTGTATGTATCATGTATATGAGATAATCATTTTGTTGCAAGTTCCTAAATTTCTGAAAAGAACCCATGCAATCACTCTTGTGTGTTAGGATGGAGGGACATTAGTTTCATCCTATCTGGTTGTCTCTTAACATCAAAAGCTTAATTTGAGGACACAGAATGTAACTCAGCAACTGTTACATTGCAATAACTGGGAAATTATATTATTTTTGACGTTTATAAAAATAGAGATCTGAAGGGAAAAAGTTGATTATTTAAACATATACAGAATGGAAGGGAAAAGGGCTGTGTGCACATGTGTGCGTGCACACACACACACACACACACACACACACACACACACACACACACTCCAGAATACTGAGTGAATGAAAGCCATAGCAGAAATGACAGGAACAATTTAAACCAATTGCTAGCACTCAAGATGGATGTGGATTTATTGAAAGTCCTTGTTGAAAGACTGGCTTTCAGAAATAACTTGGTAGAAACCTGTTTATAAGAGGCTCACTAGCACTAAGTAACAAGAAAGTGCTTTCGCGAATGGAGAAATAAGAGAAAACCCACAGCGTGGGACTTCTGAGAACTCCAGGGCACAAGGGTTATGCACCCACTCACGAATCCTCAGATATAACTAAATGCTAGATGTCGCCTTGGACCACAGCTGTCTTTCCCAGGTCTGCATCAGCTCTTCAGGGATTGAGAACCATCTGGTAAGCATTTGACAATGGGCAGGCAAGAGGGACAGGATTACCTTCTCTTTACTTCTTCCACTCCTTGTGCTTTTGCCCTGGCAACTTTCTGGAAATTATCAGCTACCTCTCATTGCTATTGTGTCTTTTATCATGTCCTTCTGCTGTCATGGCTACAGCCATCCTTATTACTATCATTCTACTTTTGTTACTTCTGTGACCATTGTCAGTATCACTGATCTGCTGCCGTATTGCCATGGCTTCTATGACGGCCACCTCAAGTTTCTGTTTCCTGTATTTCCTCTGAAATATCTACTAGCCTAATCATTAATTTTACAACTATTTTATATAATAATAGTTGAAGATAGGTATGAAGGAAGCAGTGGAAGTGTGTGTGTGTGTGTGTGTAAAAAATTGAAAACAAAGATTATGATTCTGGAAGAGAGCAAGAATGGGTATATGGAAAAGTTCAGAGTGGGGGAAATGGTTTAATTATATGATAATATCAAAAGTAAAAGAAATTAGAAAGAAGGACAGTCATGGGGAGAAGAATCCATAAAATAGAGACTACATGAACAGCAAATGCCAATGCATCTCAGTGCACAGAGCAACATTTCCTTTGTAAATGCTAAGACTAATGGAAACCACAATGTTAGTGCTATTGTCAGCCACTGTTACCACTGCACAGCAGCTAAAATAGAAATAATAAAATAAAATAAAATAAAACAGTAAAGACAGTTTAAATCAGAATTTGGATACCCTGATTCCACTTTAGCCCTTTCAAATGTTTCCCTATGTTAGTCATGATCATAATTGAGTTGGTAACATTGTGCTACTCCATATCTTTCTCAGCTAGAGTTACTTGAAACTTAAATGAGAATAGGACCAGTACTGTTGACATGTAGAGCTAAAAATTCTGATGATAGACGTCTTTCAAAACTTATTTTAATTCCTAAAATGCATGTCCTTCAATTTTTCCATTGAAACAATCTTAGAATTTAATCCATGTTTTACTTTCCTATTCAAACATTAGCCAAATATCCTAGTTTGGGTTGTTGCTGTGTTCAAACACTGAGTGACTTCAAATTAGGGAGAAAGGAGTTTATTTCATCCTTTAGAGGATCATCAAGGGAAAATGAAGGCAGAAACTCAAAGACAAGGAACTTGTCTCAGGGTTTCTGCTCCTGTGAAGAGACACCATGACTATGTCAACTCTCGGAAGGAAACATTTAATTGGAGGCTCACTCACATTTTTGGAAATTTAATCCACTAGCATCATGGTAGGAAGCGAGGCAGCTTGGAGTTAGAACTGGTGCTAAAGCTGAGACCCTTATATTTTGACCTAAAGGCAAAAGGGAGTGAGCCAAGATACTTGGAGTGGCTTAAGCACATATAAGACCTCAAAGCCCTCCTTCACAGTGACATGGTTCCTCCAACAAAACCACACCTACTTCAGAAGGCCACACCTCCTAATAGTCTCACTCCCTTCGGGAGTCATTTTCTTATAAATCTCCACAGATCTGGAAATAGAGCCTGAATCAGAGACTATGGAGAAATATTACTTACAGGTTTGTAATCTCTGGATAGTTCAAGACACTTTTTCATGTAACCCAGACACAGCTGCCAAAGAATGATATTTCCCACAGTGGGCTGGGCCATTCCTACATCAACTAGCAATTATGAAAATACCCCAAAGGCATGATCACAGGTTAATCTGATTGAGGCAACTGCCTACCTGAGGATCCTTCTTCCCAGGTGTGTCAAGTTGACAGCTAAGATTAGCCATCACATCGAATATCTTTTTTTTTTCACATCGAATATCTTATATTTGTTATTTTCTCTGATTTTTACAATCTGTTTCCTATAGAATTTAGTTATGATCTTGTACTGAGTCGACTTCTTAGGAAAGATATCCTAGATACTTAAAGATGCAGTCTTGTATATCCATATGAATATTATACTTCAAAACAATTAATTGGCCAGCCAGTAGGCATTTGTTAACTTGGTAACCATCACCTTCATTGGTGGTTTGTGATCTAAGAAACCAAACACTGAATCTGATAGTGATAAACTTTCTCTACTCCAAATATATTAGAATAAATCTTCTGATGTGTGAAAAGGGCAACTTATGCACTGTAAATAATTAAATATGAGACAAAATTAAGGACTTAATCGGCCTCTACGCAGGGGAATGAGTTCTACTCTGTTGAATTATATTTTAGGAAACGTTTTTAAGTGTCTAACACTAGAAATCACAAACTAAACCAAATTAGAAATCACATGCACGATAAAACTTCAGGCATACTTTTATATCACAAACTAAAGTTTTATTAGATGACATAATGAGCAGGAAGGAGTCTGATTCTTAGTTCTTTAGCTATCATGAGATGAATGCTAATGTGCAATTTTATTTCAATGAATATTTCTCTATGATGACTAAAAATTTTTAGGGTACAATTATAACTTACCAATTATGAGCCAGAATTCCTCATTTTTTATGTGAGCAATAGCTTTGAAAGTCACCTCCTCCAAGGACACTGACCCAGCACAAGCACTGGTACCCAAGGTTTTAGCTTCCAATCTTTTCTTTCAGATACCTATAAAATCTTGCCTTTTTATTTGAGCCCTTAACAAATTGTCATTAGCAAATAAAAACATCTTTAGAAACATTGAAACTGTATTTTATTAGAAGATACCATGGAGACGATTCCTAACAAAATGTAGAAAATTTCAGAAACTGGAAAAGGGATAATATCAAGGAAATAAAACCCTGTCTCGAAAAACCAAAAAAAAAAATCTAATCTGGGGAGGATAATTAAGAGAGGGTCAATCTTATAATGGCCTTGTGACAATGTCCTGAAGTGCATCTATGTAGCATGCAGTGTCCTCCCTGGATTTATCAACAGGAATTCATTAAAGGAAATTTACTCCAAGAGACCCGAGCTCTGAATGCAAAGAACAATAAGGCAGGCCCCACTCTTTGCTGTCCAATCACAGCAGCCTTACTGATGAAAGCAGCAGCATCTGAAGAGTGTGAGATATATGTGCTTGTACGCTAAACTTGATGGCCACACCCTAGGAAAACTGTGAGATTGTAGGAATTAATACGGACTAGAAGTGACCCTGTGCTGTCATTGTTTGTGAAAGTGTTAGTCTACTCTCCAGATAACAGAAATAGTGAAGCTTCCCTTGGTGTTAGGTCTTTTTCTCTGACGCTGTGTATGTTTAAGACATACATATTTAACATATGTGTCTTATGTGATGCCACAAGAACACTCAAAATGTTCCGGCCTTCAAATTAGAGACACATCTGTTGTCTGGCAATTTCACTCCTCTGAAGGAAACTAGCCAGCTGACTGCCGGTCAGTAAGAACCCTCTGATACTTCAGTCCCTGGAATATGGGTGTGCCTTTTTCTCTTCTGTCATAGGTAAAGAGTGGAAGGAAAGGGATTTCTTTACTGTGTTTACTACTTTCTTCACCTCCATCAGAAAGGACATCCAGCAAATGTGCATAAACAAAGATTCACAAAGGGCAACATAAATGAATATGGAGAAAAAAATTACAAGAGACACATAGAGACACAAAACGTGACCAGACTCTGAGATATGGAGACAGAGATACACACTTGCAGACATGAACAGAGAGACTCAATGAATGAGAAATACACAGATCTGTGTCACAAACAGTCGTAAAGACACTAGAAAACAGACATTTGCAGAGGGCCAATGAGAAGCAAAGAAAACAGAGACTGATTCACACAGATGCGCATAGATGCAGACATACACAAAACACTCCATGTGTGGGAAAAGATGCAGAGAGACATATAGAAAAACCAGACAGTTCAACGACTGAGACACTAGTGAAGAGCTACAGGCAAATGAGACAGAGAAGCAGGGATCAACAAAGGGCAGCGTTACATGACTCTGTAGATTCCGTGATGGTCGGGCTGTCAGTCACACCTGCTATTTGCTTGTTTGCTTGCTTTTTTATTTATAAGCAAGAAACTAGAAGAGATGCATTTAAAGGCCAGCTGGCCTGGGTCTGAAAAAGACTGGGTTAAAACCGGTCTCGCTGAACATAGCGGACAATGAGGACTACTGAGACCTCAAGAACAATGGCAATGGGGTTTTGATCCTACTGCACCTATTAGCTTTGTGGGAGCCTAGGCAGTTTGGATGCTCACCTTACTAGACCTGGATAGAGGTGGGTGGTCCTTGGACTAACCACAGGGCAGGGAACCCTGATTGCTCTTTGGGCTGTTGAGGGAGGGGGATTTGATCGGGGGGAGGGGGAGGGAAGGGGAGGTGACGGTGGGGAGGAGACAGAAATCTTAAATAAATAAATAAATAAATAAATAAATAAATAAATAAATAAATAAATAAATGAAAAACAAACAGCATGGATATCTCTTAGACCAGTAAATTAGAATTTTAGATGTTCACAGGATGTCTCACAGAACTAAATAAAACCTCTAGATTACTCCCATTTTCTAAAGGGGTGAAATACATGCATGATAATACACTAATTTATATATGTTGATAACTTCAACAAAGAGCTGGTTAAAAATGGCAAATACAGAAATATTTATTGACAGAGAAAATGTTTATATGTTTTCTTTCTTTTGATGGTTATTATGTAGCATAATATAAAATGGAATTTATCTTTTAAAAGAATAAATAAAAAGCACTTCTGTTTAACTAACTGAAAATATGAGTATTGAATATGTGTGCTCCAAGTATACTAATTTCAAAACAAAAAAAAACCTAAGTTATATTTTACTAAAATTCATGTTTTGGGTTTTTTTACTGAAAAATTCTCTATACATAAGTTAAGTATTTTTTCAAATGATAGCTTTCATTAATTTTTTCATAGAATATATTTTGATCATGTTTCCCCTGCCCCAACTGTTCTCAGATCCTTCCTACCAGCTAGTCTCAAAACTAAAACTCAGTTTTATTTACTTTGTATTATTTCTGAGATTTATAACATAATCACATTTTTCCTTTCTCTTTTTCCCCACACATCCTCTCATAGAACCCTCTCCACACTCCTTCAAATTCAAGCCCCTCCTTTTTTACTGATTATTATATACACCTATATTTTTAAATATGTCCTGCACAGTTTATACAGCATTATTTGTATGTATGCTTTTGAGCAGACCGTCCCATGACAAATAAGTCAGAATTTGTCAGACAGTGAATTCCAAAATGATCTCTCGCACATTCTTCCCTACTTAACACAGCATTCCTGACTTAACTCTGTTAAGCCACATATATATGTATCAAACCTTGTAAACCTGAAATATTTCACAAGAGAATGAAGGTATTGCTTTGGGGGCTGCTGAAATCCCAACAAAAGATGGTGTCTTAAAAGATACTGGGAATACTAAGACCGGTTTCAGCGGGCATGTGATGTGACAGACACTTCAAGAGAATAACCTGAAGATTGGAGGATTAAAGGAGGCCTTGGGGAAAACTGACAAAGCCATGAAATATTGCTTTTTAAAATTAACCTCTTTCTGAAGTTATTGCCAACATCAGTGTCCAGGGAAGGCTGATACATTGTGCTATTACCAAAATTTAGTTTTCCAAAACCATTCGTTCCTTTGTCCACTCTTTGTAACATGGTCATATTTCAAAGTGTAGAGAGAGTGGTCTATTTTACCATATGCATAGCATAGGATGCAAACATTTTATTTAAGTCAAATAGTTTTGATAATTTTTAGTACAAAAACAAATCAGACATCATTGATGTTTCAAATGGAGTCATTTTTAGTCTTTTCTAGATTTCAGGCATCCCTAGATTGTTGGCAGCTTCTATCTAGTAAAGTAAAAGGTGTTCAACATATAGATATAAAATGACAGCAACAAAAACATAATAATAGCCCAAAGTAGGTATATACGTTAGAATAACACCATTTATAAAAATTGGAAACATTCTCAAAAACATTGTTGTGTTTGATTTACTAGAACAATAAATTTTAGAAATTTTATTTTTTATTTATTTTTTAAATAAATAAATTTTTAAATAAATTTTATTTATTTTTAAAAATTTCTATAGGGGATGGTGAGATGGCTCGGTCAGTAAGGTACTTGTTACACAACCATGAGTACCTGCATTGTGTCCCTAGCCCTCACACATAAGCCAGACAAAGTAGGGTGAATATATGAGCTCAGTACTAGAGAATGGATAGGGTTCCCTGGCTGGCCAGCCTAACTAACTCAATGAGCCGCAGCTTCAGTGAGGGACCCTATTTCAAAGTTAAGTGGAGAGTCATTAAGAAAGATGCAATCACCTCTGGCCTCCAGATGCATGCCCACATACAGGCACATGCATACACACACATGAATATCCTCACATGAACACATGTATAAAAAACACACACAAATTGCAATATAAAATGGTCCATGAATTCATCAATTTCATTCTGAAAGTAATATTAGAATTCCACATGCTCTGTATAACAGGCAACCTTTGTAAATGCACAGTAATGCCGTCTATACATTAAAGTGAAAAATCACATCAGTTTAAAGAAATCTTTTTAATTTTAGATGAATTTTAATTATGCATCCCTGGCTAGCATAGCACTCAGCGAGTAGATATCTGAGTTCAAGTCAACCTACTCTATACATCTTATAGAGATCCACCTGCTTCTACCTTCTGAGTGCTGGAATTGCCTGTGTGTCCCTTCAACCCCAGCTCTTTTAATCTTTCTTGGAAATACTGCTTAGCTTAGAAGCTCATTTTCATTATTATAATGAAAAGATTTTCCATATTCCCTATAACTTGGTCTATGTATCATTATATTCACATGGATAAAACTATACCTTACTTAAATCTCCATAATAAAACCTTAGTACATTTCAGAAGTAAGACAATCAGAGGTAAAGGTCTGTAATGTTAGTGATATAAGAAAAAAGTGGATGGTATGATTTGAATAACAAACTTGCAGGGAATAATGTCAGCACAATCTAGGCTAAGAAGATTCTGACTTGGGCTCACAGGGGAAACCAGTGTAGAAATGGCAGAAACACACATACATAAGGCCATATAATAAAACCAGATTGGGCAAAGGAGACCTTATCCATGTAGTAAAAATATTTTTTATAAAGACACCAACATGATTAAATGTAGAGAGGTGGCTGAATAAACGTTTCAGTGGGAAAAGAAGCTAATGTACAGGAGTAAGAACTAGAAGTCAGATATGGATGCACACCTGTCTCCTCAGTGTTGGGAGTTAGCAACAGGGAGATGCCTGGCCATGCTGGCCAGACTGTCTAGCCCCAAAGGTGATTTCAAGGTTCTATGGAAGACCCTGTCTCCAAACACACGGTGGTGAATGCTAGAGGAAAGACATGTGATGTGGCTTTCTGGCCCCCATGTATGCATGTATGGCATAGTCACAAACACACATGTGTACACACATGCACACAGCACACAGACAATTTTCTGATTAAATGGGAAAAGAGAGTCTTTACAACAAGTGATGGTGAGAAAACTGGATGTCTCCGTGTGAAAGAAGATGGACTGTCAGTGTGTATTACAGAAAACTTAGTTCATCTCTGATTTCATTTAATGGAATCATCTTTCATGTAAAATTAGCATAGTTGAAGGTTTGCCGATTTTACTTGTATTTTTGAAGAACTTGTTAATTTTTTGAACTCTTTTCAGTTTCTAACTTCTCCTCTGAACTTTATTTTTCCTAATGTCTTCTATATTTGAGTTTGGTTTAGTCTTCTTTTCCGAGCTGCTAGGTGAGCAGGAATAGGTTTTTGGAGACCTCTTGATAAAGTGCTTCATTCCCAAAAGCTCCCCACTTAGCACTGCTTTTACTATACCCCATATATTTTCTTACGCTATGTTCTCATTTTCATTTGTTTTTAAAAATTTATTCGTTTTCCTCTTCATTTCTTCCTTGATCCATACTTTTAAGTTGTTTTATTTCTATGCATTCATATAATATCCAACGTTTTTCTTTTTGCTCAATTATATATTTTCATCACATAGAGGCTGGAAAAAGGTAGTCATTATGGTTTTCAAATCAAAGATGATAAAAGAGCTATTACAACTAAAAGTGAGGAAATGAAAATGATCATTACAACTATTACGATCAATGAGCTTGAGGAACTAGAAGAAATGGACATGATCCTGCACATGCAAGCTTAACAAGATTAAAATATGATGAAACAGAAAATCTGAGCAGACCAGGAAGGATTCAGTAATAAGTCATTCACTAAAGAAAAGCCTAAGAATGAAAGCTTTTGATATCCATTATATTAAACTTTTAAATAAAAAGGAACAGTTTCTTTTTCAATTATTCAGAAAAAGGAAAACATAATTATTCCAAACTCATTTTATAAGGGCAGCATTGTCCTAAGAACAAACATAATCCAGAATATGCCAATAGCAGCAATAACAAAATGAAGCTTAAAGGACAATGTTTTTTTTTTTAAATAAAAAAGGCTAAATCAACATTTAATTACTTTTAGGAATGAGCTTTAGTTTGAAAGTGTGTTAGCAAGGAGATCTTTTTTTTTTATGTTTTATACTAAATATTTTATTTTATTTTTTTTTTGTCAAAGCCTCCGTTTATTAGGGACAGGGTAACAACTTATATACCCCCTGAATGAGGGCTTGGGGAGCAGGGCACAGGAGCATGGAATCTGGCCGCGTGGTCCCAGTCACGTAACCTACATCCGGTCAGGTAGGCCAAGAAGTCAGGAGTTGCCACACCTAGTTCCCTGGATAGCTGGAATTTAAGGCAGTTCCGCTATCAGATTAGGTTCGTTAGCAATTAGCGAATAGCTAATTGGGTGTGGGGCAGGTTTTGCCAATAGGACTATTCTTAACATAATTATGGGTTTGGGGTTCCCTGCAGGCTCCCCAAGGTGATGGTTTCTGTAACAATCTTTAGGGGGGGAAACGGCTCCCAACATATTCCTCCTTTCTTATATAAAGGCAAGTAGAAAGGTTTGACACATGCTGTAAAGTGTTTGGGTTTAATGCATATGTTAAGAATTTTAGATTTTGATCCCTTTTTCACCTCCCTAATTGATGGCAGGCAAGCACACGTAACTTTTTGTGGAGTAGGCATTTAGGAAGGAGGACATACCATGGGCCAGACTAAAAGGTGAATACTGGGTTTGGAAGGTGCCCCTTTCTTCTTGTCTGGAGATGGAGTTATTGGTGCCAAAATTATATCATATCTTTTGTTTAAGGAGCACCTCACAGATTTTTCATTAATGATAGATACAGGGGCCCAATGACGGGAGTTAGTGTGGATCCTCACCTAAATTTCAAACCATACAGAGGCCGTACAGGCCGGCTCAACATGGCATGGTTTTTAGGTACGAGGGCACTCTCCACATAGCCTAAGACAGGGTGCCCTGTGATCTGCTTACTTTAATCCTACTAGATACCTTTTATTTGAGAAGCTCCAAGAAACTAATGCTACTCATAAGGCACCCCTCTGTTCCCAGGAGAGGTAAATTGCTTCACCAGTCGAGAGGAGGGTCTCTCCTTGTCCCAGTCCCTTCTCCTTTAGATCTGACACCATGGTTGACTCTGTCTAGGACAATGTTTTTGATTACTAGAATTACAAACTTTTAAAGACTGCAGGGACATCTGAAATTGTGCTGGATATATCTTATCATGGTTAGCCATGAGTATACAGAGACAAAAAGTGGAACATTGTGTTTTAAAAATGTTATATCTGGGTGTCGAGTAGATAGAAGTGAACATGTGATGGTCAGTATTTCCAACATGAAATACCTAGATACCTAGAAGGTAAACCTCTGAACATGTCTGCAAGGGAAACATCTTGTCATTAGTTCTGGCAATTATTTCTGGAATTTTAAACTAAAAAAGACAGGCAACGAAAGAAACAAATAGATAAAGTAAAAGTTTTAATGCAATAAAAAATATCAACAGAACAGAACGAGCCCTTTACAGAGTGATAGAAAACACTGTCATATAATTCGAACCGTGAGGGATTAATATCTAAAATGTGTAAAGAACATTAAGAGCTATATGTAACTCTACAACAAAATCAAATACCTAGATGTTAAAATGTCCTAGAGATTGCACCATCATTCAGTGTGATCCCCAAGTGGAAAATATCACACTATTAAACATTATACAAAAACACTTTATAAAATTGTTTCTGGCGAGATGGCTTTCTAAGAGCATTTTCTGCTCTCGCAAAGGACTAGAAAGAGGGTGTTTCAGTTCCAAGCACCCACAGGTGCCACACAGATTTCTGTAACTCCAGCTTCAAGGGATCTGCTGCCTTCTCCCGGGATCTGAGGACACATGCATGCATGTATGTGGTACACACATACATGGAGGTAACTTATAAAATCAATAGACACTTTTAAATGATTTTCTTATGTACATCACCATACTTGGAAAGGGTAATAAATTCTGTTTAAACTTATATTACATCCTCAAGATTATGGATATGCATATATTTCAGACTCCATATACACACTAAATCTAAACTACTTCTGACCCCAACACATTTTAGATACAAGATATTCAACCTGTATTTAGAACTCAGGGTGGGGAGTATAAACACACCTCCTAATAAACAGCATTGAGTAACATTCCTAAGAAAGGTCCTTTGCTAAACTCACTGAAATAAGATGATCTTTTTATCTTTCTTTTGATCCTATTTTTAAACTACCACACCAACTTTTAAGATTTTTATTTGAGTCCTTTACACAATGTATATTGTTATTTTATGTTTTATTGTCACTCACCAACCCAATTTATTTCAACTGATCTCATATGCCTTTAAGAAATTATGTCTGTGGGCCCTTTTGCTCAGAAAACGGAAAATGAAGGCTATGACCATTATAAATACAATTTAAACATAGTTCTGTAACTCTATTCTTACTCCACCATTTTGACTCTGATTCTGTTAGGCTGAAAGAGAAAAAAAATGCAATTCATAAAGCTAAATCCCCCCATTGGCCATTCAACAACTTAGAGAGACTTTTTGGGAGCCTTCCCTTTTCTACAGTGCAGCCTGCAATCATTCTCCTGGAACATAATGTATACATTCCCTCAACCAGATCCAAGCTATACTACATTGTCTTGGGAGTCATTAAGACCTCTTGCAAAATTCAAGACTCCCCTGGCATTTTAGAATTATCATACACGGGTTGCACATACTTACAGCTCTCCTCTGCCAAAAACTTCTGGTCTGAAAACACTGCACAGAGCAAACAGATAAATGTACTTATATTCACATTTGTCTCACACTTCCTCGGTACTTTAAGACTTCTGTCAGCCACAGTAACGGGGGCTAACACAGAGTATGTAATGGTGGTTCATGACTTACAGCATATTTTCCTAAGGAACAAGGAGAAACAGACTAAGATAATCCCTCCAAGACTTTCTCAGATTTGCTAATTTGGGCTGCAAATTTAGAAGGTAGAAATGTTTGCATGTTTTCAGTTTCCATGTGTCTGAGAAACAACAAAAAATGGTTTTGTTTTAAGTGATTGACACCAAAGTTAAGACTACATTTAAAGCAAGAATTATCAAAAACAATTCTGCAGAAGAACTATTTATTTAGTTAGTTTCAGTGTCAGAAATAAGATAACTGAATGAGATTTATTTAACACCCAAATAAGTATTCAGGTGAGTTCAACTCGTGATCAGACTTCACAAGCATGTATTTAAATGAGGTACCTCTAGAATTTATCATGTGGGCACATCCAATCTTCAGTCCCTCAGCTGTCCAGCATAAACTGAAAGACTAGGAGAAACTAAATAATCCAGCTATACACAGCTATATGTGCATGCCTAAAATCTCCAGGCAGTACAAACGGCTTTGACACGGTACTGGTATGGTTAAGGTTAACATTGGTTAATATTTCTCTAGGAATCTGGGGAATGCCTTTTCAACTCCAGAAAGAAACAGACTACAAAAGAGCTTTTCAAAATTAACTATTCAACAGAGTTCGTGTGCAGACCACATTGTACGAGTGGGTACAGCCAAGCATCCCTGCTTCCTCAGCAATCTGCAGGGTGCATCTGTTTACATGCTCTTCCCACCTCTGTGTGTTTTCATATCACCCGAATGGCTTGAAGCCTCCAGAGCTGTATGCACTCATAAGTTCCTGGCTCTCCTGTGGTGTCTTATGGTTCACTTCTTTCACTTTCATGGAATAAGAAATTTTCCCACTTCACTGAGACAGGGTTTAGCCAGGTGACTTGCTTTGGACAATAGCTGTTAGCATCAAGAGACAATACCACCGAAATTCAAAGAGCATCTTTGTCATTGAGCTTGTTCTGTTATTGCCTTGAGAAGAGCATGACTGGGCTGCACCAATAGCATGAAGGAGAGGTTGAGAGACTCATAGAGCAGAGATACTCTAAATAAATTAATTGAGCTGAGCATACCTAGAGAAGACATCGTCTACCACAGACACACAAGCTAAACAGAGGCTTATTATCTTACACTCTGGGATGACGAGGTTCTTAATTATGGAGCTATAGTTAATTGAACCACGGTCTTTGAACTCCATCTTTACCCTCTGGAAATTCCTTTCAATAACACACATCTGCTGAGTGATCCTAACTGAAGGGTGATCGTTTTCTCTTGACTTATGAGCTGTGGTGTAAGAAGCTGCACCTGGAGTTCTTTCTGAATCCAAATGTCAAGTCTACTTAATAGAACATTTTTGGGGAAAGGGAGTAATTTCAAGGACAAAGAAGAATATATAGAGAGGCTCAATGGTGCTGATCTGACTTTCTCATCTTCCCTCTCTCCTTCAGGGCAGGACATCACCCATGGTATCTTGTTGCCCACAAGCAGGGCAAGGTTTCTCCTTCAGTAAATCTAGAAATAACTTCACAGACTCAAAGCTGTGTCTTATTAAATACCCTAGACATTTTCTCCTTGGTGTTTGTTTGTTTAGAAGGAGTGATAGGACTGGACATAAGACAGGGTCCTGATATCTGTCCCTTGCTGACTTTGAACATACTATGTAGGCCACATTGACCTTAAACTTTCAACAATCTTTTTGTCTCAGGTTTGGGTGTTAACATAAGAGCTACTGCACCCAGATCCAATGTCGTTGTCATTGTCATCATCATCATCATCTTTATTTTGTTATCATACAAAGTAATGGGTGTCATTGTGGAATCTGTCATTCACATGTTATTATAGTTTGTTCTGACACATCTCCCTCCTTGACTTCCTGCTTTTCATTCCTCTCTCCCCTTCTCATTGGTTCCTTTCTTCTGCAAACAGTAATCCTGCTGCTTTCATTTCCTATGTGTTCCATTATTATCTGTTCTTTCCTCTTCCCTTAAAACTTTCTTTTCCCCTCATGACTCCCTTATCTCCTTTTTACTTTCCTGATGTAAGCACAGAAATGTACACATGCCCAAACACATACACAGAGAGAGAGAGAGAGAGAAAGAGAGAGAGAGAGATACATGTATAAATGCACACACATGTTTGAGTGTATGAATCTTGTTCTGTACAGGAGGGGAAATGTGATATTTGTCTTTCTGAATGGCTTAGTTTTCTCAGCATAATTCTTTCTAGTTCCATCAATATTCTTGCAAATATGATTTCATTTATCTTCATGGCAGAATAAAGTTCCATTGTGTATAAATACCATATTTTCTTCATCTAGTCGTGTTTTAATGGACATCTAGGCTGAATACATTTTCTAGCTATTGTAAATGGTGCAGACTGTTCAGAGACTCTTGCAGGCAGCAGAGCTATCCCTGGGCAGCTCATCTGGTCAGTATCCTCCCCTCCCACAGGAGTTGTTTTCTGCTCCTGTAACCTTGAGAATTAGTCTTGTGTGGAGCTGGTTTTCTCCCTGAGACTCATGAACCTCCTGCTCCTTCCTAGAGGGGAGTCTATCTTCCAAAAAAATCATTGCTGCCCATGGTCCTGTTTATTATACTCTCATTCTTCCCAAGGAAAATGAGAGGTAAACTGGACAAAGTACTAATTTTCCCTCCTACCATTCTCCTCATTGTTCTTCTTAATGGTCTTGTAGGAGGCACTCATTCTTCATCCTTCTCCAGGTCAATATGTGGAAGGGTCTGAGCTCATCTTTCCTCTAACATCACAAGACTTCAAGGCAGGACAACAAATAGCAAGTCAGTATATACTTAAGATCTAGTACCTAGTACAAATAAGAGTTTTGAAGAAACGTAAAGACTTTGAAGAATCAACAGCTGTGTAAAATGACTTCTTTGACTGCATAATGCTATAATAATGTAATTATTTTTACATTTATATAAATTTTTATGGGAAATGTACCCGTGGTGTCTGTGTGTGTGTGTGTGTGTGTGTGTGTGTGTGTGTGCATGTGCGTGTGAAGGCCAAAGGATGATGTCTGTAAATCACTTCTCTCCTTCCACCACTGAGTCCCAGCAACAAAACTCAGGTCATCAGGGTCGGGTCTAAGGGACTTTACACACTGAGCCATCTGGCCAGTCCATGATCACTTTAAATCAATTCTTTGTTTGGTACTAAATTATTGATTCCAAAATTTATGTTCCTTCTTGATTTAAAGGCACCATACTGAACATGTGAACGGTATAGGAGACATTTAATGTAGATTTATTGTTTGTTCATGAATACTTGCATGAAACAACATGTATAAGTTTCATCTTTTTTGTTTATATCCTCGTTCAGGGTTTAAAACTTAGCAATTGCGTTTCTGTGGAATGTCAACTCCTTTATTACAGGGGTAGCAGAATTGTTTGGCTTTTATGTTTATTTATTTTCAGTAAGCATAAATACAAATAATGATTTCATTGTGGTGTTTTTACACACATATGTTTGAGAATATCTTGATCAGAGCCCCTGTTCCACCCAAACAAGAGTGCCCATTCTGTCCTTTCCTTTTTTCCAAGGAAAGTGTTCTGACTCACCAACATCTTGATTCAAATACTTTCTCAAGATAAGTTATGTGAGTGGCTCCAAAAGAGATCTAATTGCTTTTTCTCTCTTGATTTCCAAACCATCATGTTTCATTGACTTCCTCGGAAATAAATAAAAAAAGATAGGTAAAAAAGAATAAGTTTGAATCCATCTTCATTTCTCTTCCTGCCTGACTTTCATCTCTTTTCATGCCATCATAAAGTAATTGATCTCCTAGGCAACTGGACTAACTTTAACCTTTCTCCCCAATTCACTTATGCATTAGTCATTAGCTTTTACTTCTATCAGACTTTTCTTTATCCCTTTCCTCATTTTTCCTCACCTCTGGTTCAAATTTAAGTATACTTTACCCTCTTCCTGGCCTAATGGAATACCCTGGTATTTGAGTACTACATTTCCATTCTTTATTCTAATCTAGACTTCACATTGCTACATTATACTATAGCACAATAAAACTTAACATCAAATCTATTTCTTATTCAAGAGGTCTCAATAGCTCCTAATGGCTACTTAATGTGGTCCAATCATCACCTTGACACTCGGCAGTCACCACAGAATATGAATCTGCCAGCCCAGGGAGGCTGCACGTTACATTCATGACCTTTGCAGTACACAACATTTTAATGTAAACCACTTGTTTCCAACTAGAACTTCAGCCTGCTGGAGAGAGAAAACTATCATTTTAGGCTTATATGAAATACCTTATTGCTTATAGTACCATGCCAATTTCTATCTGATTGAGAAGCATCTTGAGAGTCTCATAATTTTTATTAAATCCTTCACTTTCACTTTCCCTACATGGAATGTTGCTCATCATACAGCACGGGTGTGCTGTAGGTCTTTTGTTTCTCTTTGATGGTTATGTGGGCTGTTGGAAAGCAGAGTGCACACTGCTTTTCTTTGTAGACTGTTCTGCAGAAGGATTTCACTTTTCTTAAGATGTTTGTGTTAGTAATTGTTTAATACAAGTGGAGAGACTTCACAAGTCCTCACAGATTTGCATAACAAACAAATGCTTGGAAGATACACTCATAATGTTTCGAAAAAGTAGGAAGACAAATAATAGCCATAGCCCTATATGTTGAATATTTAAAAAAAAAAACCTGGCAGATTGGGAATAGAATTGTTATCTACTGCATTTTTAATAAAGAAATAATATGTAATTTTTTTTAAACCCTGTATACCATGAACCTTGCTCTAAACCAGAGGAGAGTAAGAAGTCATTAAAGACAAAGAGAACCATGGTATAACTTCTAGTGTCTCTACCTATTTCCAAATTTACACACCCACATAAATCATCAAAGGTAGCTGTTAACACCAAACAACAGGAAACTACTGATGTGGGATCCCCCTCTGTATGCTGTGAATACCATTGGTTAATAAAGAAACTGGCTTGGCCTGATAGGGTAGAGCTAGGCGGAGAAAACTAAAGTGAATGCTGGGAGAAAAAAGGCCGAGAGAGGCCATGTAGTCCCGCCGAAGACAGACGCTTGAACTTTGCCAGTAAGCCACAGCCACACAGTGATACACAAATTAATGGAGATGGGTTAGTTTAGGATATAACAGTTGGCCAGAAATATGCTTAAGCCATTGCGGTTATTTCAGGAGTCTAGGCAGCCGGGAACACACAAGTGGACTCCTACAACAGACTACCTTGTCAAACAAATCAATTCTAAAATTTGACCTCCTCCCCCCCTTCTCTCTCTCCTCTCTCCCTCAGAATTTCCCAAAATAAAACTGACAGAAAGCTAGAGACGGCCCTAGAAGATGTTATGTTATGAGGTGCTTAACTACTTGCGAAAAAATATTCTGGTATTAATATCATCTATCACATTATTAGATATTTTAAAGCTAACACATGGTGTGGGTGTAGGAATAGCAAAGCGGTCTTCTAGTGAACTGTAAGTAGAATGCAAACTAAAACAGTACTAAACAGATCTCTCTGACCTGGTAATTTGCCTTCTGTGGCTCATTGCTTAAGAAGAATCAGATATATTGAAGAACATTACAAGAAAATAGAGATAAGTTAGTAAGTAAGGCAGAGTCATGGGTACCTGATGTAACCACACTTCCTATTGCCCAACAGTGAATAATTCAGCCAACACATTTATAGAGTGGGTCCTCACTGAGGCAGTTCATTCCCCCAAGGAGGTCTGCGTGGTAGGACTCTGGAATGGCTTTAGTCTGGGGCTTTGTGTTAATCAGTGTTTAAAGTTCTCCATTCCTCCCAACAAGGAAAACGCTTTGGAATCCTGCCTCTCAGTCACTCTCTGGTGGTCTTCCCATTCGTCACTGTTTGTACTTACATAATGGATATTCCAATACTCTAACTAATTGTTCTTATTTGTACAAAAGAAGTACAAGTTTGTTTTTTTTTTTAATTTTCTAGGTTGCTGTGACACTGTAAATTAATAAACACGATCTATTTTTCAATGCTTCCCTTTTCTTTAAAGTAACGGCCAATTAATCTTTCTGCCCTGTGTTGTTTAACCACGGAAGAAAGTGAAATTAATGACTCTGCCAATTCTCATGCATGGGACTTCATGGGACTGAATCTGGCATGAGGTGTCTGTGCTCTCCCGCAAGCCACAGTGATTTCACAGGGGTCCATCACACCCTCTCCCTGTTCTTCTGATCAACGGATCATGTTTAAGAGAACACTGGCTGAAGCCTACACCTTAGCAAGAGAATAAAAGGGATGTGATGGGCCTAGCAAACATACACACCAAGGTAGAAATGAACTCATTTGAAAGTCTTATGGATGATGAATGCTTGATCAAAACCTAATTTCATCTCACAGGAAGAAGACATTATAGCTCCTATTGCACCAGCCTTTGATAATGGCTTTTGTGACTGACACTCACCTGACGGACACCCTCCTGAAAGGTTGCTGTGAACACCCTCAAAAAACTACTTCACTCAACTGCCAACTGAGATGACCCTGGCACACAGGTTACACCATGAAAGACCTAATTAACGACGCCCCCATTCAGCAGAAAGCAGTTTGGAGACAGAAACTGTGCCCAAAATATTGTTTATAAATGTTCTTTTACATTTAAAGGGGGATATGATATAGATATAAATAATTTGCATTGGTGTGGATTTTAAGGTCAATTTTGTTATATGTATATGTATTTCTCTTTTTTTTCCTTTTTTTTTTTTTTTTTTTTTGGTTTTTCGAGATAGGGTTTCTCTGTAGTTTTGGAGCCTGTCCTGGAACTAGCTCTTGTAGACCAGGCTGGTCTCGAACTCACAGAGATCCGCCTGCCTCTGCCTCCCGAGTGCTGGGATTAAAGGCGTGCGCCACCACCGCCCGGCTTGTATATGTATTTCTGATCATGATCAAGGTATTGTGATTGTGTAGTTCATTTTTAAAATGTAATGTATAATTAGGAAATATAGGTTGTTGTTAAATAATCGTAAATAATAGTCAAGCTTGTAGTCATGTTAGATTTTTTAGATATATAGAGATATATTTCAGTTAGATAGGCATTCTTTATATCTTTCAAAGACTGCAGAATAGGGCATTTAATGTTTTAATAACTTAGGGTTTTTCATGACAATGAGACATATCTGCTCCTGTCAGCACCAATCTACTTTGAGATGAAGATGGGCATCGAAGAGGATCCTTATGGAATTGGATAGCCATTTGGGCAAGAAACTGTTCTTGCCTGGACTGTTGCATAAACTGGACACAAAGAACCCGCAGAGAGAGGACTGCTGAACTTGCCTAAAGGTGAGATGATCTTTCAGGGTTCCTGATTCATAAAAGAGTCTACGAGACATTCTGCAGGACACAGCAGAAAATGACTAAACTGTCTTTGGAATTTCCTGCTTCATGGAACTGTCTGCTGGATACTATGGGCCTGAAGGCCAAAGATAGATGCCCCAACGGTACAGAGGAACTTTGGGTGACTGTCCAGGCAGTGAGATGTCTCTATCATTTCTAGAGTTTTCTTATTTCTTGTTTCGTATTATATCCTTCTGGAGTCTTTGATGGAGTTGAAGAATGGATACATAGTTGTAATTTTCCTTAGTTATGATAAAAGATAAAGTAGATATAAATATTGTAACTGTAATTCTTACTTGATAACTGTTTTGCTATACGTAATTTTACTATGTTAAAATGAAAGCCTTCTTTTTTGTTTAAACAGAAAAAGGGGAAATGATGTAGGAGTGATTTCTTATTAATAAAGAAACTGCCTGAGCTCATTGATAGGCCAACCCTTACGTGGGTGGAGTAAACAGAACAGGGTTCTGGGAGAAGGAAGCTGAGTCAGGGAGTAGCCATGATGTTCCCATGCCAGACAGACACAGGTTAAGATCTTCCCTGGTAAGAGGGGGTGAAGCAGAAGAGCAGTGGTAATGAGAAGCATCTCAGTGAGTACTCATCAGATGTGACCACGTCTGCTAGTCCATGGCACTTTGATGTGCTGTGAAAGAGAAAGTTAGAACAGGATGCACTTCCCTTCTCGGAAAGTTTTGTGGAATTGCACTTGGTGGCCTTGATACTGTCCAACTCCAACCACATTCACCCTGATGGTTTTCTGTCTTCAAGGAAACAATACATTGTAACAGTTAACTTTTGTTCCCAAGAAAATCAAAAGGAGATTGTACACACCTTTCCTCAGAGAAGTAAATCTCCCATTGTTGTAGCTGATAGAATGCTTGCCAACTTCCTCTGAGCCTCCTCAGTTCAAAAATCCTGCCAAGTTATTTTTCAGTGTTTGCCCTAAAAAGAGCCAACTCCATTTCTGTCTTTGGGAATAAGAAACAGGGTCAGAAAACCGTTTACTCAGGATTATCAATACAGTAGACAAATTTATCTATGGGTATTTACACACAAAAATGGGAAGAAACATCCAATAGATTTTGAAAGAATTCACCTCATCCACAGCAGGCTAAACCCAATATGCTGATGTCCAAGTGCTGTACAATGCTACTGGGAATGGAGAAGAAAAAGACAGCAGAACAGTCCTGTGAATGGTTTCTGGCACACTTGATATTATGAAATTTCAATCCTCTTAGTTATTTCAAACAAAATCAAATTATGCCCAGATAAGGCAAGGGACTTACTCTTGACTTTAGCAAACCGTAATGAGCCATCTGGGAAAAGGTCCTCTACCAAGTCCCCACTAATGAGGCAGAAAAACGGTTACAAACTCAGGTGTTCAGTGATGTTGCCATCTAATGACTCTCCTGTCCCAGCCCTGCTCCGTGTAATGATCTGAACACAGGAAACGGGGTGTGCTGCTTTTATTGGTAATAGCTAACACTCATTGCAAGGCACTAATCTAAATTTCTGATATTCTAAACAACTGGTGCTCTAAGTATTACTATTTTCCCCCATCTCAGTGGAGAAGGAACAAGGCAACAACTGAATGTTTTGTTCAAACAAGTAGGTGACTTGAAATTGACCCAATAGTCTGACTCCAAAGGCCCTGGCTGTTGTACAATATCCCCCACATGCAAATGGCAAGTGCTGTATACCATTTTACAAAAGCAGATTTCATAACTCCTATCCTGAGTAATTAATAGGATTAATAAGAGCTCATTAAAGGTTATTTGAGCCCTTGGATTAATTTTAAGAGTTTTGGCAAGATTCATTAATTAAAAAAAAACTCCAGGCCTAGGTGTTTATCTATTGACTACTTCAAATACTTTTCTTTTTGGTGTACTGAAAATTTCTCCTGACTTTTTTATTGCAATACTACTAGTATATCCATTGTAGAGAGGCCAGTAATTTTGCAGTAATTTTCCATTCTGTATGGAGTGGCTTAGACCATTCCCTCTGGTGTGCTCATTGGGCACTGTAGTCTGTCTTTTGCTGAAATCAAGAGGTCAAGGAAGCGCTAAGAAATCAAATTACACAGCTGTGCCCCTGCAGCATGAAGGAGCATCTTGGGGGTAGGCGAGAGTGCTGGCCACAACCTCTAGAAACCAGGGCTGTGCAGTTCAGAGAGCTCTGGGATTAATGCAAGTGCTTTCCTAAATTTCTTTCAGAGTCTCAAGTTCAACTTAAACTCCTTAAAACTTTTCCTGTATATCTACTTGCTCCCATTTCATAGGCAGAGCCATTAGTTTAAATTCCAGCACATTGCCAAATCTTCACCAGGAAACTCTACTAGCATAAGAGAAGACGACAGACTGACATAAAAAGTAGGTCACTCAAAGAAGCAAAGATTTTATTGACAAGGATGAATGATAGTACATGAACTATGACCCCTGTCCTCCAGTCACAAATTGTAAAAATTATCAGGGTATGAACCACTAGCTACATATCTCCATCATTACTGGACATTCTCTTGAGTTTCAACACTCAGTTCTCCCAGCCTGGGTAACTTTTGATGCAAGTCTCCAAGCATGACTCACACCTCTGGAAAGACATTCAGATCTAGGCATTAATTCTCTACTAATTTACTAGTAGAGGCAAAAACCACATGTTTAACTAGAAGCAAGAGGACGATAAAATGGCCCAGACACTTCAATAACATATTCATAGAAAGAGATGAAGAGGTCAAATTTTGGACTTTTACCTGCTTCAAACATGTTTATGATCTCGTGTGAAGTGTTGACCTATGATTTTGTTTACACTTGTCTACATCATTAGTCACTGCTCACACCAAACTATTCGCAAGAAGAACCTAACAATCATCTCCACATTCATTTAGGATATCTGGTCCTGTTCCAGCAATAATTTAGAGTATATGTTGATCAACTTTTTATATGGACGCAAAACCCAAAATTTCCTTTTACCTTCATACACTTAACAAGAGGAATATATTCCTAGACGCATGCATCAAAAAGCACACTGTTTTAGCTTAAGCAAGTGATTGAAAATGCCACTATATTAATATCTAAAGAGTGAATTGAGTGACAGTTGGTTTAACTTATGTGATCTCAAAGTGAAGGTGGCCAATATTGAGAAGTATAAAAGACAACATTGTGTCCTCCCAATTATTTCTGAAGCTATTGTGAGAACTGTCTACCTGGGTGTTGGTAGATTAGACAAAGTCTATCCCCTGCCTCAGAAGGTCGAATGGCAAAACAAAGTTTGATGCCACCATTGTTAACCCTGGGAAACTGATGTGTTTTGTTTTGTTTTGTTTTGTTTTGTTTTGCTTTGATTTAGACTTACTGATAGAGCAATGGTGAAGGGTTATTGTCAGGAACATGGTGGACTTAAACAGCAACACTGGAAGGTCTGCATTCAGCACGTATGATGGCACCTCAGTTGCTGCTTGGATGAATCCCCATTCTCCTAGTCTTACCTAGAAATTAGGGCTGAACTGCATACAACTAGTTTGAAGGTGAGAGTCAATGACCCTCCTCACATCCTCCTTCTGTGAGTGAGCATCAACAGTTAAAAGCCCAGCTATGATGATCTTTTGCAAGCAGTTGAAATTGAACTCATGAAGACGGGAGTAGTTTGGCTGAAAGGAGAGTTCTGCACAACAGAAGCACACATACCATGCACGTAAATCCCTGATCAGTCCAGAATCTCTTGGAGGTCACACATCTCCAACGTGCTCACCCCACTCCTGTATTGAGTCTATTTAACTGCAGTGAAGCTTCCCAGAGAAACCAGAACTCTGATCATCTTGCAATGGGAATCTTGGCAAGGAGGAAGTCAAGTGATTGATTTTGTAAAGAAAGCTTTCACATACGAAGGTTGGAAGCTGGTGTTCCCATTAGTGCAGACAGACTCCTGGGAGAATTGTTTCTTCTTTCATCCTATGACTGCATCTGAGATCTGACTCAAGTAATGATTTCATTAAGTCTTCTTGACCCACACCAGAAATCTTTCTCCCTATCTGCCTTATCAGAGATGATCATTGGATTCTTCCCTTCTGTTCAATGCTGGCTAATGGCAGTGAAAACCGGATGTTTCCTGACCCCAGTTGCCCAAACGGTTTTATTTCTATAGCAACTCTGAAGAAATGATTTCTTTTATAAAGTTGCAAGGTCTTAATTCAAATATTAACTACCAAAGCAACACACTACTATTGATCCCTGCCTTCTGCAGCTCTCCCTTTTATCTCATTGAGCTTTTGATTGTTCAGAGTTTGTTTTGTAAGCCCTACCATCCTCACTTTCCCTCCACACTTCCTCTTACTTTGGAGCATCCATGAGGAATTAAATACACCCATAGTTTGCCAAATTGAGGTTACATTTCCAATTGATGAGAGATTTCTCTGTCATTTCTTCAACAGATTGATTCTGCAACCTAAATCTATACTTTAACTCATTCCTTCAAGGGCCTTTTTGGGGAATGTTATTTTCAGGTGTGTGACTTTTGTTTATGCTACATTTGCTTAACTCTGTGAAGCTGTGTTACTGTGCCTGTCTGAAACAGCTGATGCTCCTAATAAAAAGATAAATGGTCAATAGTGAAGCAGGAACAAGGATAGGCAGGGCTTGCAGACAGAGAGTGTAAATGGAAGAAGAAGAATGAGAAGGAAGAGAACAAAGACAGGACCTCAGGGGCAGCCACCCGGCTACACAGAAGATCATGGAGAAAGATGTAAAGAAAGGTATGAAGAAATAGAGAAAGATAAAAGTCCAGAGGCAAAAGGTCGTCAGGATAATTTAAGAAAAGCTGGCAAGAAAAAAAAAGCCAATCTAAAGCCAGACTTTCATAACTAAGAGTAAGCTTCAGTGTGTGATCTATTTGAGAGCTGGGTGTTGGGCCCCTCAAAAAGTCAAAAGAGCAAACTATATCACAACAGGGCCTCCTCTGTTTCCCTCCTTTACAGGAACCAGCAGGACTACCATCATTTTTAATAACAAAGCAAACGAGAGCATAAACATCCTTTATTTCATCAAGGCAATAGAAACTGATGCATCATAAAACATTTCTTACAGGTGTGTGCCCTCAACGGTCATAGGAGTTTCCATGAAAATGATTCTAGTAATTTTGACTATACTTTTTTAAAATATTAAGAAGGAAAATGTATTATATAATATGCTTTTGTTTTATGGCTGTATTGTTTTATTGCTTTTTAACATGATATATACAGGTAATAAACATAGAGTATGTTGGGTCCAAAGTGTTTTGGCTAATGGCTGACCAATTTTCTTATATTCAAATTTTGAGAAAAGGGTGGTTATACTTATTATTCTATAAAATTAAATAATTCATGAAGCCCAAATATTAACAACAAAATCTTGTCTATCTAAAATCTTGTGCCCATTAGCAATGAGATAGATGGACTGGAAAACAAGGAACTATAATTTGGGACAGCTTATTTGCTATTGTGTAAGAAATATTGATTTCGACTTATTAGAAAAAAATATGCTCTTCCAGATCCATCTAGCCCAAATAAAGCAAGGTTTTAGTACATTTTTAGCCATTACATAAGGAAGATGCAAGAACAAAAAAAAATAAATGTTTAGAGAAAAGTCATTTACTCACATAATGGGTGAAAACTAAAACTGATTTGGAGAGGGGGAAACACACACATCTGTACATATATATTTTAAAGGTAATGTTATCAGGTTATCATATTTATAGTTAGTCTGAGCTTGAGAGGGAGAAAGTCATCCTCTCAAGTGATCCTATCCTGCTATGATTGTAAATATCAGAATTTTAAATGGAAAAGATAATGTTAGGATGGTTTCTTGAAGAAGTCAGAAACTTATGGAGAGTGATTCAAGTCTCACTTATTTTGAAACTAGAATTAAGCCTGGAGAGTTTGTTCTTTCGTTTTGTTGCATTTGTTTGATCTTCCGGTTATGGGATATGACATGGACTGTCGCTTAACACTGAAGCCTGTTGAAAGCCCTTTGATTTCCATTCTCTAAGTATGATCAGAGGCTACAAGAGCATGAGATTCAGAGGAACCTTCTGGGATCTGTGTCACATGACATTTGAGCAGAGGTTTATGGTGAGCATAGAGAATCGAAGCAAAGCCCTCCACCAGCCTGTACTTCCTAACCCTTATTAAACTGAGTCCATGTAGTCATATAGTCAAGTCCTTACCTTGAGCTCACACATTCCAGTTATTAGTCCGTCAAACACATGGTGGTAAAGGGGAAGGAGGTTCTTCTGAGTATCATTAGATGAACAAATTTGCCTACACCACTAACTTACTGTGTAAACTCCAAGAATTAAAATCATCCTATCCAACTCAGGAGTTTAACCATTCAAAATAATTCTGTCTTCTCCCTTGCAATGATTTCTTTTTCAATGTGGGTAGAGTTACTTTTCCTAAACAGCAAGTGGAATAATTACTGTCCACAGCATGATCCTTGGGTGTTTATTTAAAGGAGAAACGCAGTCAGCTTGCCAGAAACCAGTGTGACTCTGGTTTCGGAGTAAAAAGTCGGAGAATGCATTAGCTATGCGAAGTGAGTGTTCTACCTTAATTATATGCTTCTACAGAAGGAAAGTTGCACTTGCAGCTGACTTCTTTCGTAAAGGATGAGCTCTTTTTTCCTAAAATTTGATTTTTTTTTGTCTATGTGGTTCCTTGAATAGTTCATTCCACATAATGAACACCTAGTGTAGCCAAGACTTTTTTTTTCTTGCTTCAGTTACAGTGTATTGGTTTCCATGAGGACTCCCAGCATCTCATCCTCAACAGGTGAACTGCCATTTTCAGAGTCTGCAATGCAGAGGGCTTCTTCTTCAGCTCCAGTACCAATACTTAGCAGTGGAAAGTGGCCAGAGACTTGTGCTGTCAGTTTTTTATGTATAGGCTGCTATTGCCTCTCTCTTTCCTTTTAGGTTTCCATAGAGATAGTGAAGACTGCAGCAGGACTGATGTTGAGAGATGAGGGCCACAGAAGCAGGCAGTTTGTGAAGCTGCTTGTGAACCTACACTGATCCGCTGGCTTTATCTGCAGGAGGGACCTCCTTCTGTCTTTACAATATCTGTGCGGCTGTGAAACCTTTGAATAGTAATGCTTCAACATAGGATGATTATTGGATCATAAAAGGCCACCTGTTAAAAATGTCTTGTCATTTCTGAGAATTTCATATTTATATGTATGTTTAAATATGGCTATATCCACCCACCTCCTATCACCCTCTGTATTGCCTCAAGCACAGCTTCCCAACTTTGTGTCTTTTTCTTTATTTGATGACCCACAAAGTCCAGCTAATGTTGTCCACACGTGAATAGGTGTGGGGCCCACCCACTGCAACATGGGCAACACACCAGTGGTCACATACTCAAAAATGATTCCCCTTCCACAGTCTGCTCTCTGCTTGCCTGTAGTTCCTCGGTATTGGGTAGGAAGTGGAGACTAACTCATCTATGGTAGAATTTTGAAACTCTTGACCTTGTAAAGGTGTTCATGGCTCCTGTGAGTTCCTGGGTGCATCACTGACCTCATATCTTTAAGACAACATTTCAGAGAACGTTTCTGCACCCTCCAGTGCTCACATTATTTCTGTCTCACCTTCCATGATGTTCTCTGAGACAGGCTGTATGGAGCTTAATATAAATGTCCCATTTAAGGATGGTTATGCATCTTTTTATTATATGTCACCCACTGCAAGAAAGAACTTCTCTGACCAAGGATAAGAGCAGAGCAGACTAGGTCTATAAGCATAAATGCAGATATTTAGAACACAATTTAACAAAATTAGCATTTAGAAAAAAAAATGTTCTTCTCAGGGTCTACCACCTTCCCCAGCTATGGGCTTTTAACAGTCCTATAGAAGCTGACATGAATTTCCACCAGTAGCAGAGGCCACAAATCCACAAAGGAACCAATAAAGCAAATTAATATACAATACATAGACTAGGAGAAAACATTCCCATCTATTCATCAGAGGATTAGTTTCTAAAATATGCAAAGAATTCATAAAAGTAAACATTAAAGAAATAAACCACCAAATTTTGAAAAATCTGGGCTATATTTATGGCTGACCACTGGAACTGGATAACCTATGAGGGGGCTCATTTGTGAAGACTAAATCTCTCTTTCTCACCAGCCATCAATTACCTGTAGCTCTTCATACGAGGGTAATGCCCTGTGACATCTCCCCATCCATGTTGGCATATAAATTGGTACTGTCACTTGCTGGTATGGTTTAGGTGATCATATAGTGTAGATTAAATGGGTGTAATTTCCATATATATATATATATATATATATATATATATATATATATATATATATTACTATCTGGTAGCTGATATCCTGGGAATGATGCAAATACAGTGCTCATGTATGAAATTCTCAAGAAAGTTGACATTTTAGAAATTTGGACTTTAAAGTGGAACAGAGATTTCTCAAAAAAAAAGTACACAGTTAGGAAACTATCATTTATTTATTTAAAAGCAATCTTACTTTACATATCAATCCCAGTTCCCTCTCCTTCCTTCCCCTCTCTGCCCCCAACTTTTTTCCATCTGACCCCCCATCCACTCCTCAGGGTGAGGCCTCCCATGGGAATTCAACAAAGTCTTTCACACACCCGAGGCAGGACCAAGGCCCTCCCCTCTATAGCTAGGTTGAGCAAGGTATCCCTCCATAGGTAATGGTCTCCAAAGAGCCAGTACATGCACTAGGAATAAATACTGGCTCCATGGCTAGTGGCCCCACAAACCGCCCAAGCCACACAACAGTCAGCCACATTCAGAGGACCTAGTTCAGTATCATGTATATTCTGTCAGCTGTCAGTCTGGATTCAGTGAGCTCCCACATGCTCGGGTCAGATGTTTCTGTGACTATCCACATCACGGGCTTGGCCCCTTTGCTCATAATATCACGCCTCCTTCTCTATGACTTGACTCCAAGAGCTTGGCCCAATGCTTAGCTGTGGATCTCTGCAACTGCTAGATGAAGGGTCTATGATGACTATT
This sequence comes from Microtus obscurus, assembly GCA_963919715.1. NCBI lineage: Eukaryota > Metazoa > Chordata > Mammalia > Rodentia > Cricetidae > Microtus > Microtus obscurus. Next base: position 9,293,449 of record CAWTZC010000170.1, on the reverse strand, counting down.
AAGGTAGTCATCAACCTGATTACAGAGCAAGGCCAACTCAGGCACTCTCTCCACTATTGCTTAGGGTCTTAGCTGGGGTCATCCTTGTGGGTTCCTAGGAATTTCTCTAGTGCCTGGTTTCTAGCCACATAATGGCTCTCTCTTTGAAGGTATCTCTTTTCTTTCAAGGTATCTCTTTCCTTCACCCAACTCAATCTTCACAATCCCTCATGTTCTCCTCCTGGCTCCCCTTCTGCCTGTCCCTTAACCGCCCCCCTCCACAAGCTATTAATTTATTAAAGAGATCTTCTATACTTTCCCTTCTGGGGTGATTCATTTATGCCTTTATTAGTGTTCTCCTTAAAAATGTTTGACATTGTTAGTCATCTGAGAAATGAAATTGCAACTAAGATTCCATTTTCGCTGAGTCTGAATGGTCACCATCAGGAAGGCAAATGACCACAAATACTGGCAAGGGTGTGATGAACGGGCAACTCTCACACACTGTTGTTAGGAATGTAAATTAGTCCACTGTGGACATCAGCCTGGAAGTTCCTCAAAAGAACTGCCATATGACATAGCTATACCTGAGTCTGAGTCCTAGGCACTTGCGTATCTATGTTCACTGCTCTTTTGTTCTCAACATTGAGGAAATGGAGTCAAACTGGATGTCCATCAACAAACAGATGAATGGATGAGAGAAACATGAAACATAAACACAATAGAATTTGACTCAGCTGTAATGAAAAATGTAAACATAAAACTTAGAAGTGAATGGATAGAACTTGGAAAATAGCTTACGTTAGATGAAGTAATTCAGGCCTAAAGAAACAAGTGGCATAATTTCTCTCTCATATGTGAATCCTAGTTTCAAATCTTTTGTTTTGAATGTTTAGCCTGACACACGTAGAAACAAGAAAACTATAAAAGAACCTCTAGGGGAGTCTTGTAAGAGAGAAAGAGAGAGGGAAGTTACAATAAGGAGAAAACAATTGAATATTTCATCTATTCAACATGAGTCATCCCACCCCAAGAGCATGACCAGGGAGGCTAATTTGTTTTTACAAGGTCCAAAAAGAAAATTATGCTATCTAAGTCACTGCCAAAATGGTTTTATATAACTGAACTCTCATATAGGAAGCAGAAATAGATCTTTTCCTTAATATAAAAAAAGGTTTCCACTCTGAACTTGAAGTCCCATATTTAATAAGGAAATTCTTAAAGATCTTCAATGAATTTTTAGAAAACAAAACAAATGTAAAGATACTTGATCATTAATAAGCACTGTTATGATTCTATATAGCCGAAACAAAGATACTTCATCATTAGGAAATACTGTTTCAGTAGGCCTATACTAAACAAAAACAACAAAAATAGAAAAAAATAAAAGTCAGGCATTTGCAGGAATATGAAACATTTTGTGTATTCATAAATGGCCTCTTACCTATAAGAGACAAGAGACCTCAATTCAAACAACTATTGAATTCAAACAACTAGAATTACTTAGCTGTTTCACTGACTACTTCATTCTGAAGAAAGACACAAAGCAAATGCTTCTCTCACATGAGTAACACTGCTGTTCCCATGCTAGCTCTAAGAGTTCCAGAGCTGCAGAAAGTCCTTCGGTAGGAAGAAAGGAACGGGATTAGGAAACCAAACCAGCCCTGCTGACATGGGCCTGTAATACCACCTCCTGCACAGACGAAGGAAGGAGAGCAGCAAGTTCAAATCAACCCTGGGGACTCAGTGAGGCCTCATAAAACAGCCGAAAAGGGGCTGAAGGTACAGTGACTCGGTCAGAGGATGGTAGCTGAGCCTGAGCAAAGACCTGGGTTCAAATCACAGTACAATGTGAAGAAAGGCCCTGATTCTATACTTAGTTCATGATCATAAAACTCTACTAATTATTATAGCCTTTACTATGAGGGTGATCAATAGGAAATAAAACTTATTCCCGATATTCAGAAACCTACAACCCATAATGCTGGGAAAGAGTAACACATGTATATTACATATGTATAACACACACTCACATACATACATACATACATATATATCTAGTAAATCATTGAAGCTTAGAATTATTTCTACATTTCTTATTTAAAAGCAATTCTTATGTAATATATTCAGTCTGCCTAAAGAGACAACATGAATCATAGTGCTTTTATCCCGCAAATGTGACTTCTAACTAAAGTATCTTGTTGTGGTTGAGGGAAGAATATGGGGAAAAGGTTATTTCAAGCTGCAAAATAAACACACAACTTTTCATCAAGAACAATATCAATCAAACTCATCCAGAGAATGAGGACTGGGAACTTCTCCTTATAATGAGAATTTGTCCCCTACCCCATAGCTATACCCCTTGAAAAACTAAATCACATCAAAATTCTCATTCTATCACAGAACAGAATGTGTTAAACTCTGGGCATAAAAATAAATCTCTGTTTTCTGAATATCCTGAGCTATTGCAGGACAGCCTGTATAATATTTTTAGTGTTCAATTTGCCAAGAGGTAGAGCTTTCAAAGAGGAGCAAGGAAGAAGAAAGGGAAAATAAAAACCGTAGCTGTCATCTGACCCGGAAGCATCACGAATGAAGATGCTGTTTTTATTAACGTCTGGAGAACACGAAGCCCATCACTTCCACCCTGAGTGGATGATGGGAAGAATCCTCAAGGACTTTTAATGCTAAGTAGGCACATTCCATCTCAAGTGTTGCTTCTTCGGGGATGGCAGCAATGGTAAGCCTTTCAGCAAGTTAACTCACTACCCTCTGTGTCAGCTTCATGGCAGGCACCAGAGTGGAGACCAAGAGGCCTGTGTTTTGTTTTTATTGTTGATGGCTATGAGTGAGTCATTTAGGGTAATTGGGTTATAGCCCATATTTGAACAGTAACACCATGACCTTCCCACAGCACAGATTATAGATGCCACCGATGCCTATTGTGTGCTAGTTTCTGGGCCATTTGAAGGAAGTCTGATAAAGCAAGTCTCTATGTTTTGACTCCTTTAGAGTATGTTCTGTGTGGGTCAGTGTTTTTCCTGTGCTAGATCTAGACGCTTGTATTTATATTTACATGAGTATATGTGTGACAGCGGAAGGGAGTTTTGGCCTTTCTCCCCTTGGGGACAGAGAACAAAGCACTTGTTAGGCTGATTTTGACAGCAGCCTGTCGCAGGAGGTTAGGATCCTGGAACATTCCAGGCAAAAACAGTTTCATCTGAGCATTTCAGATTCTTGTACTAGGGAACTGCACACTATACTTCTCGGCACATTAGACTTTGGTTTTATGGGAAGGAACAATTCAAATTTAATATGCAAAATCAATATGTAGGAAGGGCAATGTAAAGGATAAGCAAGTTAAATCAGAAAACTCACGCAACCTTAAACAGACCTCTGGAGGAATGAGTAGTTCTACACCACTAATTCTCCCCTCCACTATCTGTCCCATGGACGACTGCCATCCACCCGGCCTCACATTGTTTCATGAACTGTACAATCCGCACCGGACTGAGGTCTAGAGCTGTTGTTCTGGCTCTCCAGGTGTAGCCTGACACCTGTGGGGGTGTGAGCAAGTTCCATCATCATGTTGGATGTCAATCCAAGCAAGAGATTTGGGGTTGACAGTTTGTAGAGTAGCTACATTGCCAGTAACCATTTTTTACTATCCAAGTTAGTGTGATTTAATATGATGTATATGTAGAACATTTAAAACAGGAATCCTTAAAGATATGTAGAAGGATCTCACTGAAAACAATCCTGATGGAAAGGACAAGTGAAACCTTCCAAGCACCAGTGAGAAGGCTGAGTGAGCGTAGGCACCATCAGAGCACCAAGCCTGGGGGCCTGGGTTCTAAATAAACATGGTAAGGGAGAGCCAGCTTCTCCTAGCTGCCCACTGACCTCTGCATGTATCACACGCACATACAAAATGAATAAATGAAACCCACTTGAAATACTTTTTCAAAACCATACCTTTCACTAATCTCGCTTCAGAGTTAAATCTTGTCGAGTACACTTGCATCTTCTTATGAAAATTAAGTGGAATCTTTGTCATGAAAATATGATAATTCGTATAGATAAAAATATGAGTAAATGAGTACATCTAAACTTTTAATTTCATGGAAGGAAAATCACCATAATGAGAAGAAATAGAACTTTTCTGATGGAACACTAAATGTTCCCCTTCTGTCTGGAATTAAATAACAAAAAGAAATAAAATTATGTATTTATGTAAATAATTTTCTGAAAATAGTCCTTCAAGTTACTTGTTACAACATTGGACTTTGATTATAATTGTAAAATTATTTTAATAAAGCTACTTTGAAAAAGTACTTATAACTTCATGCTGTAAAAGCTGGAATACTATTTTCATTATACATTGTATTTTAAAAACTTTTCACAGTGTAAACACATATAGTTTTTGAAAAATGGTGGTTAACTGGTATAAATACTGTTGTTTCTGTAGCTCTTGATTGAAGAGGGACCATAGTAGAAGAATCATTGTCTTGAAGGAAGAGCACAGCTGTGTCTGTTTCCTAACCTCATGCATTTTATGCATAGTAAAGCGCAAAGCCTGGATTCCCATAAATCTGGATCTTGAGCACTTTATGGCAAACATAAATGCACTGGAAGATTCTGGTAAAAATTTCATGAGACAATATTTTGTGAGCCAGTCTTTTCCAATTCACCATTAAAATTCCAATGGAGCCATTAAAACAAAGTTTATATTAATATCACCAACAGATTAAACATTTAGTCCAACGGCCACTCCAGAGGCAATTCTCTAACAGAGCGTTGGAGCTGAGGTGCCCACCATAGTGAGACTTTATCAATCTTAGATGAGAGAAAATGGAAAAGCAATTGACCTTTCTAACTCCTTCCATGTTGTAACAAATCCAAACATAGTCTGCCATCTCTATATTAGGATACTTTTTTTTCATATTCCCTGTGTTCCTGACAGCATCTTTCCTCCTGAAACCAAGTAGAAATTATGATTTCCAAAAAAAAATGAAAAATTGAAGGAACATTGTAATCTATAGATGGCAACTTCAATTCTGGGAGTTAAAACCCAACAAATAAGGCTGATTGGAAAGTATATATTTGAAATTCTCTATAAAATTCCTGATGGTCAGGAATGGTAACAGATGATTGCTGTTACCACTGAAACAGAATTTAAGAGACAGAAACACTCCACCAGTAAAGATGTCCTCAAATGCGTTCCTGTTGGGAGACAGATCTGTGCTACCATCTTCAGCAGCCCTTGGTATAAGAAAGGAATTAAAGCAACACTATGAGAACGTGCCAGAGACACAGAACCTGATCCAGATATACTCAGAGCTTATCCACCTTTTCAATTGCTCCTTGTTTGGAGTCAGAATGGATATATAGGAAGTAAGAATATTGATTCATTAGTGATGAGTTAGAATGTCAGACAGAGATCAATTAAAGAAATTTCATATACACATCATCACTGAGAATTGGAGGAAAGGGTTTGGAGATATGGCTCAGTGGTTAGAAGTTTCTACTGCTCTTCTAAAGGAAAATCAATCTTCCTTATCTTTCAGGATACCTGTGTGTGATGGTTAGTTTTAACTGTCAACACAAGCTAGAATCAGCTCAAGACAGGCCTCTGCGAACATCCTAAGTGATCATTTTGTTTGCATTGATTGATGTGGAAAGACCCACCCACCCTGGGTGGCAGTGGATACTGAACTGTATATGACTGGAGAGAGAGGCCAATCACTAGCACACATATATGCATTATTCTCTCCCAGTTATGGACATAACTGGTCTTGGGAGATGGTTCAATAGGTAAACATGAAAATCTGAGTTCAGAGCCCTGGAATCCTCATAAAGTCAAATGGAGTACCTTTGTATCTGTAATTCCAGCACTCCCATAGGAAAGTGGTGAGGTGGAAGGTGAAGACAGGAGAATCCCCAGAAACTCATGTGATGGCTAGCCTACTACAGGCAGGAGGGAACAAGAGACCACTTCTCAAATGAGGTAGAAGGTGGGAATGACACCAAGACTGTGTTCACACGCATACACATGCACGCACACATGTGTGTGCGCGCACACACACACACAAAATGTGAAGTAAATTAAAGCCAGAAACTATGATAGCAATCATATTAATAAATACTCAACTTTATTTGAAATTAAAAAATACTGGCAGGAAATATTATCATTCAAGTATGAAATTGGCAAAGGTTTAAGAAATAATTGTTCAGAATATGTAAATAAGCCTTCTCAAGAAAGTGAATATTGGTGAAATCACTTGGAAAAGTAATTTCGCAAAATATATTAGTATAATTAAAATTAATAGTATTCTGAACAAATAACTGTATTTAAGACTTGACTCTTAAAAAGACTCTAAGAAAATGCACAAAATCTTGATTTTTTAAGTTTATGCAACATTAAATATAATTTTTTAAGTAATACCTAGCTGAAGCAAATAATTACCTATTAGGTTGTCAGGTGTTGGATCTAACAATAATTAGAAAGTATGTTTTCAAAGAACAATAATGTAAAAAGTTTCATAGTAAGTCATACAAAAATTATAAATGTAAAACAATGTGTACACTGCATTTTATATATCCTGAGCTTCATTTATACTTCAATAATAGGAAGTAGAATGAGTAGCCCCCGGTGTCAGTGAAATATCAGAGTGGAATTTCTCCATGTTCATTCCTGTAACATCAATTATAACAACTACCTGAGAAGAACTTCTCAAGAGCCCAGAGAAGCAGGTAAAGGCTAGAGATAGATTTCAGAGGGAGACTGTGTGTAGCATGCACAAGGCCTGGGTTCCATTGAAAACACTGTAAATAATAATGATGGTGAGGAAGAAAAGCAGGGGAGAGGTTATAGCACCGAAATGTACCCAGAATGAAGCAAGAATGCACTGAAGAAAACAGAAAGCAGCAGCCCAGGAATCACCACATAGAGGGTACCTTCCCCTGGAGCCTTGGTGGCTCTCAGCCTTCCTAATGCTGTGACCCTTGTCACAGTCAGTCCCTCCTGTGCTGATCACAACCTTAATATTATTTCATTGCTACCTTCATAGCTGTAATTTTGCTACTGTCTTGAATTATAATGTAAATATCTAATATGCATTTTTTGCGGCACCCAAAGGGGTTGCAACACACAAGTTGGAACCACGGACTAGGAGGAAGGCTTGGGGAGTGATTATTCATGGACTATGCTTCACACAGCAAGAAAATCTACTGTTTGGCAGCCCTGTGGTCTCACAATGCATAGGTCTACCTAAGGAATGAAATTCCAGGTTTGTTCCAGCACCAAACCACTTCTACAAGCTCCATCATCAGTTGGTCACCTAAAGGCCCAAGATCCAGGACAGTCTCTTCGGTTTAGTATTTTGTCTCTGTGATTTCAAACTCCACACCCACCTAAAGTTCCTGATCAAACTAAAGCTGCCTTAACACATACAACATCAAACATTAGGCCACATCGAATCCAGGCCTGCTGTCCTGGCATCAAACACAACACTGGCAATTAGTGGCCCAGACAAGCCAATTTGACTTACCAGGCTTTACCAGGGAAGTGTCCGTTCAAGTCCCAGCAGACTAAAGAATCAGGCAGAGCCAAGCCAGTAAAAACTCTGAGAATGTCCCCAACCCCTGACCCAGTTTCTAGTGTCCCCAGAATCCAGGCCCCCAGAATTCAGACCCTCTCCTGGAAATGCAGTCCAGCACTCACGTACTTAGATTGTCAGGTCTTATGACTCCATGATATGATAATTTACACATTTATATATTCATTGTTGTGAAATATTTGTTTGCACTGACACTCCCGGACTTCTAGTAAAGTTAAACCTTGAATCAGAAGGCAGATTCAGTGATGAGCTGACCAGAATTAGCTGTAGATACTTTGAAGGAATGAGGGAAGCAGATAGAGAGGACCAGGAAGAGAAGAAAGGGCTTGGGGAGATTTCAAGGGCTTTTCAATCTGGGAAATGGTGAAAAGAGGGTCAGCCAATTGTTCCTCCAATGCTCTTTGGATTTATCAGGTTTTTATCTCAATGTCTGACTCCTGAGTTTTTATAAATACTAGAATGAGGTAAATGCATTATGGGTCTCTATGTCAATACATGTTGCTTCAGGTGTTAGGGGACTCAGGTCCTACTTCAGACGACCCAAAGTCCATTCCCACCAGGATAAATTCTACAAAGCTGGTCCCAGTGTACCAAAGGTCCATAGCATACCTTGCAGACTCTGGCTCCAACTCAGCTTCCAAGGAGCCAAGCTCCAGACCTGCCCTTGCACTTAGAGCCCAGATCCACCTCTGTGACTATATTCCAAGACAAACTCACTGGATCCCAGATCCAGACATACCCCTACAGACACAGGAATCAGCTTACTCACTTGCTGACCTAGGGACATTGCATTAAGTGTCCAGACACAAGCCTTTAACTAAAATATAATACAGCCTCTCCATAATCCATGGACCAGCTGAATACTGAAGGCAATTTCCAGAAGTGTATGCAAAAACTGGAATAAGTTACTATCCTTAAAATGCATGGATAACAGACAATGCATGATGACCAGCATCAAGATGAAAACAATGTTGCATTCCCATTAACAAAGTAAAAATCCAGAAAGGAGTGCTTTTGAACTGCTTGGCAATTCAAGTAATCTATGTAGGGGAGCCCAGCAAATTTCTTTGAAAATACAAGGAAAAGATTTAATAATATCAGGAAGAAAAGTGTCAAAATTTTCAACAACACATATACTCAAATACCCAAAGGATATATGAGAAAAAAGCATTCCATATCACTTATCTTCCACAGAGATATGCAACTCAACTCACAGTGGAGTGTTGCCTCACCTTTGTGGGAAAAGACAGTGTGTAAGTGCTGCAAAGATGCAGAGAAAGGCACCTCCTATAAACTGAGTGAGAAGACACATTAGTAGAGTCACTGGGCAAAACAGGATGGAGATTCATAAAAAACATTAAAGGCAAAGCTGCCATGAGATCCATCAGTCACACTTCTGAGTGTGTAGCCAAAAGAGATGAAATAATAGGCTAAACACATATCTTTCTGGTTTCACTTAATGATAACTGCAATAATCAAGGTAGAAGAGTGATATAGATGTTTTTCTACTGTTAAATGCACTTGCTTTTTTTAATCTGTGAGAGATTATTATTTTAAAATCTATTTTTAAAACAAGGGAAGTGCATATATATAATAAAAACTATATATATATATATATATATATATATATATAAAGAGAGAGAGAGAGAGATTATAGATTAATTATAACATTTCTCCTTCCCCTTTCCTCCTACCAAAGCCTCCCTTATGCCCCTCCCCACTCTTCTTCAAATTTATGGCCTCTTTTTTCATTAATCATTGCTGTGGGACAAGGGTCTTGTACTTTGTAAAGATTTGTCTCTCTGATACTGTTTTAGTAAATGGTGATTGGCCAGTAGCCAGGTAGGAAGTATAGACAGGTCAATGAGAACAGGAGAATTCTGGGAAGAAGAAAGGCTGAGTCTACTGTCATAATTGAGACACAGAAGAAGCAAGATGAAATACCTTGCTAATAAAAGGTACCAAGGCACGTGGATAACACAGACAAGAATTATGGGTTAATATGTAAGATATAAGAGTTAATAAGTAGCCTGAGATAATAGGCCAGCCAGTTTATAATTAATGTAGACCTCTGTGTGTTTCTTTGGGACTGAATGGCTATGGGACCGGGCGGGACAGAAATCTAAGGCAACAAATCATCATTACTTTGTGTATGTGTATGTAAATATTATTATGTACATAATTGTATAATACATATTATCCCAAAATATAGTCTATTCAGTCCATGTAATGATACTTTTATGTATGTTTTCAAAGCTGACTATTTGGCACTGAGCAACCAATTGGCATGCTCTTTCCTGTGAAGGTCAAATCTTCTGTTTCCAACTTTCTCCAGATCTGTGTGAAGGGTTCAAGCATTGTGAGCATGGGTGCCATCCTTATTCAGTTCACATCTGGATACTCGTGTTGGTGGTACTTTACTGGAGTAGTTTATGAGATTACTAGGTGACACAATCTCACAGCAAACACCCTGATTTTCTGGCTCTTATAATCATCCTGTTCCCTCTTCTACAGTGTTCCCTGAGCCTTAGGTTCAGAAGTGCTTTTTGGATGTGTCCTAAATGTCTGTGGCCAAGACTCTATAATTTTGCATTTTGATTAATTGTTGTTTTCTGTAACGGTCTCTGTCTGTTGCCAGAGAAGTTTTCTTGATGAGGGGTGAAGACTACACTTATGTGGGTGTAAAGACAGGTATTTACAGATTGTTGTTAGTGATTATGCTGGTTTGGTAAATTACAGGTTGTAGAATCTCCCCCGTAATCATGACTTCACTAGCGTTGAGTAGTTATGTTTACAGTACAATGCATAGCTTCCTTATTGTTTAGTAAGTGCAATTAAAAAGCTGCTAGCTACCCCTAAGCTATGCGTGCCACTGTTGTACCCATAGAGTTCTCGTGCCACACTGATCATTAATGTGTTCGTAGGTGTTTTAGTTAGGTAGGACTGTTGGTTGCCTCCCTCCTTTCTTATCTGGTACCATGAAAGGACTAGTCCTCAGGAAGAGCATGCCCAGGTCAGTTCTAGCTCAGGGTTCTTTCTGGGCCCTGTTTCTGAGGCACATGTTTTCAGCAGTAGAGAAATACCTTCAATCTCTTGGGGTCTCCAAGGACAATAGCCATGAGTTGTATGTTTAGGGAGTCTCTCAGACAACCCTTAGCAAAAACTCCAGAGAAGGTGTCTTGTATCTGATAGTGGAGTTTTGGTTAGGTTGTCTTTTACTCTAGGAAGGAACATCATCAGCCCAGTTGAGAAAAGTTCATTATAACTAGATATATATATATTTCTACACAGAGTCCCATATGCCAGAGTGTTTAGATGAATAGTTAATCTATTACTTGCGACTTTTTTCAAACATTCTCATTGCATCATTTTGATAGCATAGATGAATGTGGAGGATATTAAATAAAATAAACAAGACACAAAAGGACAGATTATTGCATGATCTCACTTATATGAATAATAGAATCAAATCAGAATGGTGGTTTGGCAGACAGTTTTCCAAAGACAGCATATTTTAGGTAGGTGAGTTAAGTTCAAATGATCTACACCGTGTCGGCCTCAGATAACAGCAATGTATTAGATTCTTGAAAACAGCGTATAGGGGCCAGAGGCTCACCTGCCACCACAAGACATAGCAGGTGGAAGAGAGCCAGAGCAAGTGTATGGCAGAAAGATGGGAGAGAAAGAGACGTGGAAAGTTCATGCACTATGAAGAGTAGAACTAGTGATGAGGAGCAGCCTGATGTGTGTATTCTGTGCTGTCACCTGAGGCTGGGCCTGGCTGCCACTTAGGGCCATGTCTCAGTCCATCCCTGACACACACAGGGTCTATGTCTGTGTCCGTGTCCCATGTTATCACCACAGGCCATGTGGACATTCATGGTTTGGGATGTCACTGGGGCCATGTTGATGCCCAAGGGCTTCACTGAGCTAGCCCCACCCCATCACTGCTCAGTGGCGCCAGTGGTAATGGTGACATGGTTACAAAAACATCTATGAATTCATACATATGGTTATTAGATTAACATAGGCTATTGTACATACTATACATATTTCAAAATATGTTGTATGCAATAAATGTGTGTAACGTTTGTCAACTAAAAACATTAATTTGGGGCTAGTGAGCTAACTCAGTAGGTGCAGGCATTGCCACCAAGACTAATGACCTGTGTCTGATCTCAGGTACCCACATGGTAGAAGGAGAAAGTTTATTCTCTCAATTGTCCTCTGGCTGTCACGTGTGCACAAGCACAATGGCACATTTGTATATGCATGTGCACATACATACATAGGCACACAAGAATGCACACACAATAAATAAATAAATATTTTTAAGTTGTACAAATGTTTAAAAAGGGCAGAAAGGAAGAACAGCAACCTTCATACAACAGCGCTATCACTTGTTAATAGCAGCAAGCATATTTCATTTTAAGACATAGAGCATACTGGTACAGTTTTCAAAACTTTTGAAACTATGTGTTGATTTTTACTGTAAAAAATGTAGTCTGGGTGGTGGACATGACTTTAATGCCAACCCTTGGGATACAGAATCAGGTAGAGCTCTGTGAATTTGAGGTCAACCTCATATCCACAAAGAGTTCCAGGCCAACCAGGCCTAAAAAGTAAGACCCTGTCTCAACAACCAAATAATGTAAAGAAATTATAACAATTTAAGATTTTAGAGCCGGACAATGGTGGTGCACACCTTTAATCCCAGCACTTGGGAGGCAGAGGCAGGCAGATCTCTGTTGAGTTTGAGACCAGCCTGGTCTACAAGAGCTAGTTCCAGGACAGGCTCCAAAGCCACAGAGAAACCCTGTCTTGAAAAACAAAAACAAACAACAACAAAAAAAAAAAAACAAAAACAAAAACAAAAAAAAAGAAAGAAAGAAAGAAAGATTTTAGAGATCTAAAGTGTCATGAGACATCCTGTGTGTATAAAAGAGGCTCCGCAAAAGAATCCTGTTTGAACCAGACACATAGTGAGTGAGTCCAGGCGCTGGCATCTTTCAAGCTGTGAGTGCATACAGGCATGCAGACACAAACATCGTCTCTCATGGATCTCATTCTCAAAGCTGCTGCACAGCAATTGCATTACCTCTGAGAAGGTGCTCTGCATTGCATCCACTGCACAGAATCAGGCTAAGGCTCAGATAAGTAAACAGCTTAAGCTGTCTCAAATGACAGCCCACCTCGCCCTGGACCCATTCCTTTTCTCTCATCCTTGTTGCATGTGTTTCCCATGCAAAGGTGCATTTCTCCATATGCAACAGTCTCCCTCCCAGCCTCTCATCAGTAATCATCAGATACATACCCAAATGAATACAGAATTCCATGCCTACACGGAACTGTAAGAGCTTTCTACACACACACACAGAAAGAAAACCAGAAGCAAAAAGAAAAAATCCTGATAAATGTGACTGGTGAGACTATTTACACACGAAGAAACATAAACAAATACAAATATAATGAGAGTTAGCTGACACACATTTTTCAATAGATAACAAACATCCTATAATAATTAGTAATTATGTAATAAAAACATCCAAAATTCATGGACAGAGTTAATAAGGGACACATTGGTAATAACCATGAGATACAGTTCATCTTTCTGTTCAGTCTGCCTCTCACTCCATCAGGGATTTCAAGCCACATAGCAAGTAGCCAGGATACTTCAGCCACTTACAGTGGGGGGAACAATATCTAGGCGAGAAGCCAATCCTTTACCATAGAAATTAACAAACCCACGGGAAACTGAACTGAAGTAATATTAGAAAACACAAAGAAATCACAGTCCATCTCACTGTGTCTGATAAACAGAAATTTTAAGTTACAGGAAAATATGTTGATGACTGGAATCGTGTTTTAACATAGTTAAGCACAGCAGAAAACAACTGAGAAGGGAAGATGACGTTAAAGGTGTAAGGGGAGAGCAAAGAGGTTGGTTTGCCATGGCTCCTGTACGGATACCTACTGGAAACCAAAGGGCTGCCAGTGTGCAAATGGACGAGGGCTTCCCAAAGATACAGCAGAAATCCCAGAAAATTCAAAATCTTGGTAGTATTGTCATTGCAAGAAATGACTAGAAAAGAGCGTGTGGAACACGTTTGTACTGACACCCCTGTACACTAGCTGTGTGCAAACTCTGTGCATCAAGACAGATTTCACTCATTGTTACCTTTTATTCACATATACGTTCAACATACTATTTTCATTTGTCTTCCATTTGTGTCCTGTGATTTTTCTGGATGTAAATAGTTTTCCAAACAGACATCCAAGATTGACACTGTGGTCTGTCTCATACCTTCATGTGGCCCCAAGATTACCTGCAGAATGGAAATTATAATTTGAGAACCAAAGCTCTAATTTAACTTGGATCTGATATTTCCAAGTTGAAGTGCATCCTGTTTTAACAGATAACTGGACCTTTCTACTGTACTGCCTGGAAGTGTTATGAACACCATTTCTGTTGTTTGTTTGCATGACATTCTTTATTTCCTTCCCTGAAGAAGGAAATTAAGCTAGCCTTTGGTAATTATAGACTCTGGGTTAGAAACTTTCAATCAGATTATTAAACAAAGATATAAAAATCCTTCTAAAGTCCAGACAAGCATTTCTTCCACGAAATATCTGTCAGTGTTCTGTCAGTGTTTGATTGAGCACCTTCTAAATGTATAATTTAATTTCACGGGTTAATGCTTTTCTTGGAAGGACAGGTTTGTGATGCCTGTAAATTTAATCATTAGTTTCTTTAAAAGACCAAAGATCTTAGTTTTAAAGTTTATATATTTTCTTAGTATTAATCTTTGAGAATTCTGTAGGCTGCACTTTGATAAAGTTCACCTTTCTTCTCCTATATCTTCGCAAATATAGTCCCTTCCCCCCTTCCCTTCCGACCCAACTCTGTGTGTACATATGTTTTTCTCCAAATATCCTTGGATGTATGGCCTTCCCTTGGAACTAGGTGGACTTGTTAGGGGCTACACATCTACGAGAAGACCTGTCCTTTCTCTCTGTGCAGCACCTGACAGCTGTCAATAGCTCTGTGGCTTGGGTGGAACACCATGCCCACTTCCCTCTCTGTGTTGTGATTTGGTCTGTCTCGGGCTTGTGCAGATCTTGTGTATGCAGTTACAACCACTGCAAGTCCATGTGTGCAGCTCTCTGTTGTGTTCAGAAGCCACTTTCCTTGCACCCATCCACCATTGCTGGCTCTTACACTCTATCCGTACCATCTTCCACAATGATTTCTGAGTCCTTGAAGGGGGGTGTGTAATGCATGTGTCCCTCTTAGGGCTAGGGATTCTGCTGCAGTCTCTTAGGCTCTACACTTTAGCCTATCGTGGGTTCTACATTCATCATCTACAAAAGAAAAGCTTCTCTCGTGAGGGTTGAGAGAATCACTAACCTATAAATATAATGATAAATCACTAGAAATTGGTTTAATATTATACCCACTTAGCAGGAAAATAGTGGTAGATTATCTACTACACTCTATGATCTATCTAGCCATAATTGCATCAAGATCATAGGTTGATATAGATAATCTACTACTATTTTTCTGCTAAATTATGTAAGTATGAGCTTCATCTTGTGAGGCAGGCCTTAAATCTGAACAGAAAGTGGTTGGTATAAGGAGATATATCTACATTACAGAAGCAGTTACAGAAAAAAGGGCCATGAATTTTAGAGGATGGGGGAGGGGAAAAAGTAAAGGAGGAATGGGGCAATTATATTTTTAAATAAAAAAAGAAAGAAACTGGTTGGTTTTTCCCACAACATTCATGCCACTTTTGTACCTTTGGGTTTACAGTGACAAGCTGACTGTTACTGTAACTCACAGGGTTCCCAGCTGCTTAAGATAGATGATTGCTTTTCTTCTCTGAGATTATGCATATCAAATTCCAGAAGTATGAAAGCTCACCAGCTAAGGATAAATTTTCCAGCCCAATGCCAGCTTTATTTCTCCGTGTTCTAGGACTCAAGTATGTGGAAGCTTCAACAATATGATTGTATTATCTAATTATCAATAGAGGTTCCCTCTTCCCAAATGACTCCAGCCTATGTCAAATTAACATCAAAACTATCCAGTAATGTTGATGGGGGGATTTTTGTAGGTTAACATGCTTGAACAAGGGACTACAAGCAACTAAGGACTGATGGGAGAATGAGAATTAGTCTCTCCCTGAAATGAGGCCCCTTATTGGTTATACGATGTAGAGTGGTCAGCCCTAAGCCCATGTACTTACAAACTACAAAAACAGATTCAGCAGGTTCTATTTTTATATTCTTTTCATATATATATATATACACAAAAATACCTACATATATGCTGTGTAGAAATAATAATCAAAGGAAAAGATGTTATCAACCAGAAAAGGGTAAAAGAGGTTTGAATGGGGTGGTGGGTTGCTAAAGGAAAGAAAATGGAAAAGCAAAAGTGATTTAATTCCATTTCAATTAAAAATATAGTCAGCAGACATATGAAATCTAAACTGCATGATTTTAAAAAATAATTTAGAGTAATGCAATTATAAAGTTCTTGGAAAATAAAAATAATCTTTTCTAGAGATTGGCAGCTGGAGAAATCAACTAATGAGGGTAACAAAGACATTCTCAAAGAATCGCTCTTGAGGCAATACCCAAGGCTGAAGGGTACATAAATCAGTGTATAAAGTCTGTAGGAAATGGTTACTTATAGGCCTATAAGCTGTGTGTTAGATGAAATCATTCCCAAGTGAAAGTTTTCCAATCCTTTTCCAGCTTTTCGTTTTGAAATGTTTTGGGTTTTTTGTTGTTGTTGTTGTTCTTTGTTTGTTTGTTTGTGTTTTTGTTTGGTTTGGGGTTTTTTTAAACTGATTTTTATTGAGCTCTACATTTTTCCCCTCTCCCCTACTCCTTCAACCCTCCCTCAAAGTCCCATGCTCGCAATTACTCAGGAGATCTTGCCTTTTTCTATTTCCCATGTAGATTATATCTATGTAAGTCTCTCTTAGTGTCCTCATTGTTGTCTAAGTTCTCCAGGATTGTGTTTTGTAGGCTGGCTTTCTTTGCTTTATATTTAAAAACCACCTATGAGTGAGTACATGTGATAATTGTCTTTCTGTGTCTGGGTTACCTCACTCAAAATAATGTTTTCTACCTCCATCCATTTGCCTGCAAACTTCAAGATGTCGTTATTATTTTCTGCTGTGTAGTACTCCATTGTGTAAATGTACCACATTTTCCTTATTCATTATTCTTCAGTCAATGGGCATTTAGGTTGTTTCCAGGTTCTGGCTATGACAAACAATGCTGCCGTGAACATAGTTGAGCATATGTCCTTGTGGCATAATTGAGCATCCTTTGGATATGTACCCAAATGTGGTATTGCTGGGTATTGAGGAAGGTTGTTTCCTAATTTTCTGAGAATCATCACACTGACATCCAAAGGGGCTGTACCAGCTTGCATTCCCACCAGCAACGCAGAAGTGTTCCTTTTCCCCACAACCTTTCCAGCATAAGTTGTCATCAGTGTTTTTGATCTTGGCCCTTCTTAGAGGTGTAAGATGGAATCTCAGAGTTGTTTTGATTTGCATTTCTCTGATGACTAAGGATGTTGAACATTTCCTTAAGTGTTTTTCAGCCATTTTAGATTCCTCTGTTGTGAGTTCTCTGTTTAGGTCTGTACTCCATTTTTTATTGGATTATATTAAATGTTAAGTATGTGCACACTTGCTCGGAAGAGTGCCTTCAAACCTTTAGTGATGAATATTTCTTACACGTGAACCTGGGAGCCATCCCACTGACACAAGATGGAGTATTCCCTCTACCAGGCATGACTTCCATCATCCTCTTCATCCTCCCAAACATGACCAGTGTGGTGGCTCTAATCACTTCCTTGCTTTTTTAAATGGTTTTAACCCATTAGTGCATCCTTAATCAAATATTCAGCTTCTCATATTTTAAATTTGTGTGTAGATAAATGTACTCTTATGTGTTTGAAATCTTGTAGTCCACAGTCTGCAAAATTCACTTGTCTTGTAGCATGAACCTCTAGTGAATTTTCTTTCATTAATACCATAGTATGAAAAGTCCACTCATAAATTACACAGTGTATTATTGATAGATAGGGCCAATTTCATATGAATGGCTAATAGTGCTGCTATGTAATTTTTTATATAAATTTCTACAATATAAGTATGGATTCTTTGGGGTACACTATCATACATAAAGTTACTAAATTTCAAGATATTTGTACCATTAAATTTATCACAAAATAAAAAATTTCTATTCAATATTTTCAGACCAACTAACAACTAGAAAATGAGATTTTATGTTCCTATATCTTCATCAACATTGGTGCTGCCAGATACCATTCATATTCACTCATAGCATGGCTGTAGTTTTAAATTTTATGTAATATAAAAGATTAATACTATGCTTGAGCTT
This sequence comes from Microtus obscurus, assembly GCA_963919715.1. Taxonomy (NCBI): domain Eukaryota; kingdom Metazoa; phylum Chordata; class Mammalia; order Rodentia; family Cricetidae; genus Microtus; species Microtus obscurus. The sequence goes on along the minus strand of CAWTZC010000170.1, from coordinate 9,275,420 downwards.
CTCTTTTTAATTTTATATTTTATGAAATGCTTATTCAAGTATTCGGGCACATTTTGTATCTTTGTGAATGCTATGTGTGTTTCTTTCTGGGTTTCACTTCTTGTAATAGATTCTACCATTGCTTGGTTCATATCTTTTCATGTCCTATTTTGATAAGCTGAAAGAATGGATTATAGTTGAATTTTATAATACCTGTATTTGTTTTTTTCTTTGATATATAGACATGTATATCTTGTAGTCTCAAGTTAATAAAGATATTATTTGATCCTGTGGTCTAAAGGCATGGTTCACCTTTCCCATTTCAATCTATATTTACCCATTGTCCATGTATATAATATCATTTTGATCTTACTATTTTTCACAGAGTTCTTCACCCACCATAGCTTATTACAAGGCCTTTTGTGTATATCAAATATAAGTATAAACGCTTTCTTTTTCTTATTATTTATTCTGGGGTGTATAATCTTGCATTAATACCACATGGCTTCTGAAACCTTAATTTTATAATAAATACTAAAAAGAATATACAATATCATTCTGTTCTTTTGATGCTTTATGTGTTTATAGACATTTATACTATTATTAGAATTTCAATATTAAGTAGCTTTTGAATTAAGACACATTAATTGCATACTGTTGAGATGTGTCTACCTCTTTTCCACTAAGTATAAATTTTTTTCTGTTCAATCTTATGTTTTAAAACTTCAATCAAAAAGTAACATGAATTTCTTTCTTGATGTTTCAATTCTATGTTTCTCAGAGTCATCTATAAAAAGCCTAGATAGAATTTTGCATAGCTATTCTAGTATTGACACTATAAAATATTCATCATCTTTGGAATAAATTAATTTTATTTTTAAATGCCTTTACAGTTTTCTTGGTTAATAGCCTTGTGAAAAGAGACTTTTAACGAGTCCTTCAGAATGAGATTCATCCCCTATTTATATCTAGTTCAATATTACATGAAATGACAATTGATAGAAACTGTTACTTGGAAGGTTCTTGAAAGCATTTCAACGTTAACTCATGCAGGAATAGGCATCTGCATCCAAGTGTTTAACTGTTGTGAGTATAATGTGTTCAGCACAGGCAAGTGAGTAAGCACAGAAGAATGAAAACAACAGATCCAGACATCAGTCAGCATGGCATCATCCCAAATCAACAAAGGTGACATTGCTGTTAACTGAACCCCCTTTTGGTTTTATGCACAGACTTACATCTCCATATGTCTACATAACTTCACAGTCATATAACAGTTACTGCAATAGACTGGTACCTGGAACTCTTTCATGATTTTAAGGACAGTTTATTTTTTATTGTCAGAAAAATAGTCAAGTTCATTTCATTATAATTTTCTTTGGAGCATAAGAGAAAAATGAAAAACCAATAAATTTCTTTTCTGAAATTATAACAAGCACTGAAGCCAAAATATAACAATCAGTACAGATAAACAAGGAAAACATACAAGTGTAAAAGCAACTCTTGTAAATGAAATCTCAGAGAATAGATTTAAGCAGCATATTTAAAGATGAATCTAAGAATACCAAGCAGAGTTTAGCCCAGGAGACCAGGAAATTTATGAATATATATTTTTATCATATAAATAGAATTTATACAGAAAAAATATAGAAATAGAAAAATAGAAAAAATAATTATTATTGGCTAGAGAGTGAATTAAATTACAAATCCCAAGTGCTAGAAAAATTTAAGCAGCTATCATGATAGTCTATCCAAACCTTCAAAGACCAACAGTATCCTCCTAATGAGGGAACAGACTCAGAGAAGAATGCAAATCAGAGAAATCAATAACTTGATAATTTGCTGATTGCTTAACAGATATAAACAAAGAAAAAAGTAGAATGGATAATTTCCTTCAGGAGCTAGGAAGTCTATGAAATCACAATAATTTAAGTACAATAATTTTTAAGAAATGAAATGAGAGTCACCCATGAGTGGAGTCAGACTTGAAAGAAACTCCTTGGATGTATCCATAAATTGTTCAGAAAATTGAACAATTTTATATTTTATGAAATTTCCAGAGGTGTGGGCTGGAAAATGTAAGTCAAGAAGTGATCAAGACATGGTTAGTGATCAGAGTTCAAGTGAAAATACCTTTGCCGAGTAGATCATCATGGTTAACTAGAGGCACCTAGACGTAGTTAGAAGCCTGTGGCTCTGTTTAGCAATAGGAACTGTCCTGTTTCTGGAGTTCATTCTTTTTTTTTTTTTTAATTTTTTATTGAGAAAAAGAAAAAAAAGTTTCCGCCTCCTCTCAGCCTCCCATTTCCCTCCCCCTTCTCTCCCTTCCCCCACTCTTCTCCCCCTCCCTCTCCAGTCCAATGAGCAGTCAGGGTTCCCTGCCCTGTAGAAAGCCCAAGGTCCTCTTAATGGTCTCAGTTTCCCCTTGGGAAATACACAGCATGTTCGTGTCCTAGATAGGATTATGGGAGAGAAAGGCAGATAAGTACTAGCAGACTGGTGACTATGACTTCCAACTGCCAAGGTCTCCCCGGTCCTCCCTCAAACCCCAACTTCTTCCCTACCATCTTGCCTTTACTGAAAAGTAGGTGGAAACCATCAAACATACAATTCTGGAAGATTCTACCTACACCCATCTGAAAGACTAGATAATGCCATAAAGCAAACACGATCACTTTCATGTTATAAACGGAAGCAGTCTGGAAGGCAGCTGTCTAGGATTAAACACAAACCCATCTTCAAGAGCGGCTCAGCGACCTAGAAACAAGCAGCAGCATATTCTAGAAAATTCCCGTTGGGAGTTCCTAATTCGGGATGGTGGTTGATGACATGGAAAGGTCACATGAGAAGCGGAAGCAGCAAGAAGCTGACACATTTTAGACTATGGTCCTCTAGTACGGTTGCTCTAAGTGTGAAGGACACGTATTTGTAATGAATATAACAAATATGGCTATGAAGCTGCAGTCATTTGACTTCAGTTATGCTCATGGGCAGGCTCCCAGGCTTTTAAATTTGAAATATACACACATAATTGTTACTAAAAATAGCTTCCAAAATACTCTTTGAGATGAAACATCAATATGTGACATTTTCTCAACAAAGATACATATTCCACATTTTATTTTATGTAGTGCAACTTTATGGCTCAATAAGAGGTTTTGAAGATGAAAATAAACTTAATATAAGAAAAGTTTTAGTGAGAAAGACACTAAGCACATGGATTTCTCTTTATAAACTTTTCTTAGTTTGCATTACGAAGTTTAAATCAAGGCTGTCCTCACCACGAGAGATGAAAAGCATTACAGGGCTCCTCCTGGTCGCAGCAAGACAGCATGGCCAAGGCATGCTGCTTCTCCTCGTTCCCCACTAGAAGCTTGACCTAGGGACCTTTGGTGCTCGGCAGCACAATTTTCCAGGGAAATCAAACCCTGAATTTCCTACACCGTTTCCAAGCTTATTAAAGGCCTGCTGATACTGACTGTTTTATTTTTAAAACGAATACAAATACAGAATGTTAAGCCCTCCAAGCGGTTAAAGGGAGAAGAAAGCTTTATAAGCTTTACATGAGGTGTTGAATGTTCTAGAATTTCTTCGGATTTGGTAGTTTCCAATGTCTCTAATTGTGTTATTGTGTGTGGCGGGATGTGCTGTTTGAACAATAACTTTGATTTTGATGTTTCATCTCAAAGAGTATTTTGGAAGCTATTTCTAGTAACAACTAAGTGTGTGTGTTTCAAATTTAAAAGCCTGAGAGCCTGCCCATGAGCATAACTGAAGGCATAATCAGTCAGAAAGATTTCCTTGCTACACAGGGCTCCCAACCTGTGGGAAACAGCAACCACATCTCTAGCAAATAGCCACTTGGAGCTTTGACACCAGTCATAAGACAAGCACGAATCTGAAATGGGGACAACGTGCACATTCTGGAGTGGGAAACGTTCAGAAACAGAGAACTGGCCTTTCTGCTGTTCACTGAAACAATATTATAAGACATCTTTGTTTGCTTGTTTGGCTTACCAGTTATTCATTTACTTACTTGTTTGTTAATTTTTTAAGGGATAGAACACTAAGCAATGAGTTTCGACAGCGCTGAACTCACTTGTTTATTGCTGCTAGCCCTTTAGACAGAGGTGAGGCCAACTCTCAAGATGGGTTGAATTTGTATTTCTATGATGCCTAAGGATGTTGACACATGTTAATTTTCCTGTCCTACTCTATTTCTTTCTTTTCTTTTCTTTCTGAACTTTAAGAAGCAGTTCTCAATGGTGAAATACAAATTCAATTCCATTAGCTGATTTATTGATCAGATCATTTGGAATTTGGTTATTTATCATCTTCAGGTTTTTGTACGTCCTAGATAACAATCCCTTGTCTCATTTGCAGTTGCCAAAGTATTTTTCCTGTGCTGTAGGATGTCTCTGCACTCTGATTTTTTTCCTTTACAGAATAAAGACTTTTTAATGTCATAAAATAATAGTAACAATGTCTGAAAAAGTGACAAGAAGTCATACCTTCTGTGATGGTTTGGATAGGTGTGGTCCCCATGGACTCACGTGTCTAAATGCTTGATCCATAGCAAGTGGCGCTTTTAGGAGGTGTGACCTTGTTGAAGGAAGTGTGCCATGGTGAGGGCGGGTTCTGAGGTCATATATGCTCAAGCTTTGCCCAGTGTGCTGTACAGTGTCCTTCTGCTGCCTGTGGATCAAGTTGCAGAACTCTCAGCTTCCTTCTCTGCCAGCATGTTGCCATGTTTCCCACTATGAAGATTAATGGTCTAAACCTCTGAACTGTAATCCAGCCCAAATTCAATATTTTCCTTTTTAAGAGTTGCCTTGGCCATGGTATCTCTTCATGACAATAGAAACTCTAAGAAAACTACATTAAAAATAATATATATAAGTTTATGATTGTACATGCATAGTTTAAATTTTTTAAAAAGTCCCACCACTACTGATAATGCTCCCTCCAAGAACTAAAGATTATCTAACAAAACCCCCAATACCCGACATGAGAATCCTTCTTTTAAGTTATTGGTCAGCGTTGTCCAAAGACTCCCAAAACATTGTTAGCTATTCTTCTTGGTTGTTCCCCAGCGGCTGAAAGTAAGTCCCTATTACTTCAGACACAGAGCCCAGAAGCCCCTGAGCTGAAACTGTCATGAAAGCCTCCTCCCTGAGGATTAGCTTTCATGGTACCAGAATGCAGTATGCAAGTTTCCACAGGAAGGAAACAACCAACAACCCTATCCATCTAGCACATCTATGAGCCATAGCAATGACCAGCAAGGCAAGAAAACACCCAGAATGCAGTAGTGGCATGCATACGTTGGCAATCACCAACAACTCTCTGATTAAATCTAAGTCCCACTCGGCCAGCAGGAATCACTTCTGGTACTGGAAACCTAGCCAACTACCCAGGACTAGTGAAGTTATGTATCTTGGAGGACAACCTGCAATGCTCACTTTACTAAACCTCATAATCTCTAATTACATTCTAAAAATGTTCTTCCTCTACCCACAGGTGTCTTCTGCATCCTTGGCAACAGAAAAAGAAGATTACAGGGGAAAAAAAATCAATTGCAGGGTTGTGGAGCCCAGTCTCAAATAGTAGATCTACAGTACAACTCCTGACCCTAAGGCTTGTGGATCATTACGGCATTTTAATGCATACTTTGCTCCTGTTTCTCCTCCTCCCCTACTTTCCTCTAGTCCTGTCCCCCTTCCCTGCTGTCTGCTGGTCCCTCTTCTGCCCTTAATCCTTCCACCTGCACACCTGTCACCTGGGTTTTAGTGTACACTCTTCTGCACGCAGGCTTTCTCCACACCCTCTTGCTAAGATCTCTTTCTCCTCTCTCACAGTCCCTTTTCTAGTTGCTAGTTCCCAGATTTAACCCCATTCTCAAACGCATACAAATATGTATGCACACACATACACATGCACAAGCACACACAAATTAAAATCTAGGATACATCTATGAGAAAAGCATGAGGCAATTTTACTCTGATTTATTTTTCTTAATACAATAATGTCTAGTTGATTCCATATTCCAGCAAGTGTTACAATTTCATTTTTCTCTGGGGCTGAATGAAGTTTCATTGTGTAAGTATGTCACAATTTCTTTGTAAGTTCATCCATTGATGAGATCTAGACTGGTTCCATTTCTTCGCTGTTGTGAATAGAGCAGTAATGAGAATGGGTGCACAGGTATCTATGATAGAACGTGGAGCCTTGGCGGATATGCCCAGGAGTTATGCAAGAGGTTCACATTTTAGGTTTAGATAGGTTGTTTTTGTCTGATTGATTTTGAAATAAAACTCCACATTGATTTCCAATGTGGATTTAAATTTTACTTTGGCTCACTAAACCACATAGGCAGCTGCATTTATGGAAACATACAGAACGTAATTCATGTGTTTTGCCTGATTTTCCTCTTTCTATTTGCTCACCCTCTCGTATCTTTCTTGGTTTTCTCCTTCGTTTTATCTTCATTATTTAGCATAATTTCTCCCAGCTTTTCTTCCTTTTGAAAACCATCCCTGTGTCTCCAGATTTGACCTGCTTCAGCTCTTCTTTAAAACAACTACAGAACTGTAAGGTTTTGGGCTTTTTTTTCCTCCTTGAATGTGAGTAAATATCTTTCCTCCTCATTACTACAAACAAGGTTTGAGCGCACATAGTTTACTTAATTATTATTTTATATTTGTGCGCCATCACTTCGACTCTAAGAAGGTAGCTGAATTATTTGTTTTTTTATTCCCAGGACATAGCAAGGTCACTTTTTTAGTAAATGTTGCTAAATTAATTCAGGCAGGAGAGGAAATGATTCTTTTGGGTTACTTATTTATTTTTCTGGAAGCAAAGTTCAGCACCTTTGTCTCTTCTTCTCTCTTTTATTTTTATTTTTGCTTTCAAGCTGCTTGATATTTCACTTCCTTCAGTTAATTTTTAAAAAGAAAGAGAAATATGGTAAGGTCTCAAGTTTCTAATCTCAGATGTCCTCATTGCAATACTGTGTTATACAATAACAAGGGTCTGAGCCAATAAAAATCAGGCTTGCATACACTTGAATTGAGAATTTTTACCCAAAGAGATAATATGTTTCCCAAACAAGAATCTACTTTAAAGAAACTTAACATGACTGACCCTACAGTCCCCAGCCCATCTGCCTTCGAGGGTGAAATCAATCATGGATCTTAAAAAGTGTAAGTAAAATATAAAGACCATGTGTGAGAGATAAACACCTTCCTCCCTGATGTGGGTGTGAGCATGGCAGACTTCCCATTCATTATTTTGACAGGTGTCTCTGGGAATGAGCCGCTGAGACACCCGGAATGACTGGATGGCTCTTTGACAGGACAGTGGCTTATATATACAGTCCCTGAGCAACCCAGGCTTCAGAATCTTGATGAATTCCAGCTCCGAGCAATTTGCAGCAGCTACATCACTTTAGATTATTCTCTCTCCCAGCTTCTAGACACCATGTCAGCTCTCCATAGACAGGCCGCACCATTAGCCTCAAAATTTTAAAAATTAAAAAAAAATTTACATCATTAAATTTCAAAATGCAAAAGGATTTTTAACTCTATTTCTCATGGGAAGGTTGGGTGGCTACCTCTCCCACATACCTGATAATGCTCTTAAGCAAATATTTGACTTATTCAAACATATGTTTCATTTATAAAAAGTGAGACTATCAACAAAACACATCCCATAGACCTTTGGTGTGAATGAACCTAGCAACCTGCACGCAGTTCTCACCACACTTGCTGGATTGTAATTAGGACTTGGGGCTTGCTGGCTGTGGGGTACAGGGTGGGACAGAAACCCCAACAAGCCAGGCCCTTTCATGTGACAACAATCTATGAGTATAGGAGAATACAATTAGCAATCATTTCATTGACTTTTTTTTTTTTTCTCTTTTGCCAGTCAGTCTTGGTTCCGTCTTAGGTCTCTGAGCTGTCCAGCCTCTGTGTCCTGGCCATCCAGCCATTGTCAGAAGTGGGCTCCCTCTTGTGGTATGGGTCTTAAGCTTGATCAGTTATTGCTTGGCCACTCTTATAATTTCTGCACCGCCTTTGTCCCAGCGTATCTTGTAGTCAGGACAAATTGTAGGTCAGAGGTTATATGACTGGGTTGCGGCCTGAAGGCTTTCCTGGTCCCAGGAAATGGCTGGTTTAGGTTCTGTATCTCCCTTAGCTGGAGTCTTACCGAGTCACCCTCACAGATTAATGGAAATTTTTCTTGAACTTTCCAGCTCATCCCGGAGATGTCCCTGATTCCAGTTGTCTTTCCCAGTACTCCCCGCTCCATCTTCTTGTCCCCTGATCTCTCCTGTTCCCCACGCACGCCCACCTCCCCTCCTCCAGACCTCTCCCCCTGTGCACCTGTTATGTCAATTCTATTTTCCCTTTGCAGTGAGAATCATGTGTCCCCCCATTGATCCCTCTTTGTTACTTAGACTCTTTGGGTCTGTGAATTGTAGCATGATTATCCTTTATAGCTAACATCCATCTAAAAACGAATACATAACATGTTTGTCTTTCTGGATCTAGGTTACCTCACTTAAGATAATCTTTTCTAGGCCATTCATTTACCAGAAGATTTCATGATGTCATTGTTTTTTATAGATAAGTAATACCCCAAGGTCAGGTCCCCAAACGCACAGTGAGGTAGTTTATAAGGCCCGGTCAAAAGCCTTCCTTTGACCTTCATGGGACCTGCACTTATGTTTAGATATCCACACCATATATTTTAATGATATATGTGTGCAATTAAAAATAAAATCTTTTTTAAGTGGTGAGCCAGGAAAAAATTTTACAACTCAATGAGAGAGAACATAACATGGGCATACTCATTTAACTCCAGTTATGTGTGTTATGGAAATCACAGTTTCAAAATTGATGAACTGAATATGTCAAGACTGAAATGCTCCAATTTTACAGTAGATAGGATGAGCAAACTCTAATACATGGTGCCTCTCCCTTTATGTGGAAAGTTGAACTTAACAAGAGGCTGGTACTGCAAATCTGGGGCCATTTTACCACAAAGAAGGAGAAGGAGGAGGAGGAGGAGAAGAAGAAGTTGGGCTCTAAAACCTCTTTTACAGTTTTCTAGCATTTCAATTAAATTACATTTATGTGATTCAGGTCTCTGCTGCAATTCTCAACTATGTCATTGAAGTTCTTAGACATATTAATCAGCTATTTTAAACTCATCTTCTGTAGATATTCTGTGGATATGCTTGTATATCCTTTATTATTTATTATTTTGGTCAACTGTTAGATTTTCCTGGCATATCACTAAATTCCCAGGAAATTCTTGGCATAATAATAAAGAAAACAGAGGTTCTGGATGATACGGGCTTTGTCCCAATAGAGTCTTTGTCTTTATCCAGAGAAAAAGTATTTTGTCTCTGGCAGACAATATAACTGGTTGACAACTTAGATCTCTTGCATGGGACAGAGTTGACTCACAGCTTGCATTTCTTCTTACTAAGAGAGACTCTATTTTTAGCTTAGCTGCATTCCTATGACATAGTCCTTTGTTTGTCTTAACTGAAATTTTATGCTATTTTCCAGGGTCTTTCCTGGTTGGCCTTTCCTTCTCTGCTCTGGGAGACTGCCTGAAGCTCTGTTATCATCTCCTTGTTTAGAGTGGCGCTCATAAATTGGCAGAAATTGCAAAGGGAAAAGGGGCGACTATCAGGTTCAGCTTAAAGCATAGTTGAAGTGGCTTTCAAACTTACAAATTTCAACCTCTAAATATTCTAACTCTCAGTGGTACTGTATTTTTGTTAGAATGAAAATGTTATCTCTATCCCTTTTATTAACATTGATTTAATAAATATTAATTTATACTATATAGCAAAAATTCGAGGAAATCTCACATTCTATTTACTCGAATTACCAATTTAAATTCTTCTCCGTTCACATTCCCACAGTCCCAGTTGTCACTGTAAGATACAGAGCTGAAGCATGAATGGCTGAAGAGAACCATTATCTTGCATTTATTCTGGCATTTTGAACTTGGTGTTAAGATTCTCATCATTTCTTGCACAGTATTAATCCCTTTCCATTTCCACAGGTAATGTATCCCATTAAAATTCCTTCCCATAAACATCAGGCAATGGTTTGTTTGCTGAAAGGGGAATCAGATGTCTGGCTTTAATTCTTGCCTTTGCCACTTAGAGATATGGGTCACAGGAAATCCTGAGTTATATCCATAAATGTTTTTGCCACTTCTACTACAAGAATCAGAAAATAACTAATGTATTTGAAAAGTTGTGATTGTTTTTCTCTTAGGGTGTGCTATATTACAGGTACTAATTAAACACCCATTCTTTTCTTTTGTTTTATTTCTTACCTTAGCCTCATCAAATTCACTTGTGTTACGTTATACAGAGATGAAAGTCTATTATGTAAATAACGATAGGCATCTTTTAATTATATTTACACCGGAGAAAAACATATAGTATCCAGATCTCTAAGTTCAGGAAATGAGCTTGGTTCATTCACCAAATACCTTGATGACACATACCTCTGCCTGTTTCACAGCCATCTGATTCACAGATACATTTTGTTCCACAAATTCTATGGGACGGCCAGCATCAGAAACATTTTTGTTTTACCCTAAAACACATATAAACTATTCTTCTTGTCATTAAAAAATTCACACAAAAAAATGTATCCATAGGTCTGGAAAGGTGGTCTTAATGGTTAAGAGCGTAGAGTACTCATCCTGAGGACCTGAGATCTACTCTAAACATTGACATCAAGTGAATCACAAGAGCTTGTAACTCCAGCTCCAAGAGATCTAATGCTCCTTTCTTTCTTCCACCGGTACCCACACATATTAGACATACTCATACAGAGATAGACATAATTAGATATAAATAAAATAAACCTTGACAAAAGCAAAAACAAAGTAACAGATGTGGGATTACAGCAAGGTCCCTTCATAAGATGCTGCTCCATTGTCCTCCTTAGTCATTGAAGTGAATACAAATGTCCACCAGAGAGGACACTAGCTGGGCTAGTGGTACCTCATTCAGTTGTTTGCAACATATCTGCTTCTACTGCATCCTGCCCTATTATCTGTTTCGCTCTTGCAAGTCAATTACTCTACATCCAAAAACACAAAATTAAAGAAATCTAGAAGTAAGAGTTTTAATTCCTGAATGTTCTTATTAAATTTTGAAGGGTCCTGAAGAGCTTTCTCCTTATGACTCACAACCTTTCTCAGCATTCTTTATAGTTCCTTAAATTGTACACACACACACACACACACACACACACACACCACATGAGAGAGAGAGAGAGAGAGAGAGAGAGAGAGAGAGAGAGAGAGAGAGAGAGAGAGAGAGAGAAAACACACACAGAAGTAACTGTGAAAACCAACTTGCTACAATAATGGCAAACTGGTCCAGAATGGTAAGTAAGTATCGCTAGATAAAAGGCCAAAGATTGAGTGTATGTTGATATGTGTCAAATTCTCAAGGAGCTAGTATCTTGGGATATTAATATCACACAAGCAAGAACTATAGTAAACCATTATATTGGCTTTTCCTCTTCATGTCCAGGCAGTTCGTTGGTACACATGGGGAAATGCTTTTGATTGTAGGGAAATGATTCAGAACATTTCTAGATAAGGATTTCATTGAAAATAAAAGTGTCTGTGATTCATTCAATCAGGAAAATGTAGATAAATTTCACCCCTTATATTTAAAAATAGGAATTCTGATCTGAGGCATCAAGAGTCATCATTTCTAGAGTAAAACTATTGAAAAGTATGCATTTCCATTTTGTGATTTTTAAAAAAATTCTTGTATTTATTTTTATTAAAAAAACATAAAATAGCATTTATTTATAGGGTGCCAGGTAACATTTGAGGGTTTATATATTGTATAATGTTTAAATCAAATTAAACATATCAATCTCTGAAACATATTCATTTTAGAGTAAAAATATACAAACACTTTCATTGATGTATTTGTATTTGAGCAGATTGGGTGAACCATGTGGTAGAGTAAGAGACTTAAGGAAATCAGTATCTCCTTCCTCCATGTGGGTTCTTGTACTAAACTTAGGTAATCAGGTGTGCCTTGGCAGTGAGTATCTTTAAGCATTGAACCAGCTCTCCATCCCATTACTTCGTTTCTCAAAATTATAACACAAGATCCAGGGAGAAATCTTAGGAGACACCATACTTGTGTGGGTTCCACAATGAATTTGGAGTCAAGTAAACACATATTTAGTTTCTAGAACTTATCAGTTGAGTTACTCATGTTAACTCATTCATAAATGAGGAAAATAGAATTTAAAAGTTTAAGAAAATTGCCTATGTTTGCAAGGAATAAATGATTAATCCATATCTGTCAGGCTCCAAGTCCATATTCTGTCTTGAATGTTATACTGATTATCAAAATAAGAAACTTATAATTTACATTATCTTCTAATTAGCTCTCAACACGTAAGTTTGCCATTCTCTAAATGAAAGCTAACATGGGAAACACTAAGTCAAGAGCAAGTACTTAGAAAAATAGAGACTGCACTCTGGGGTAGAAAGCTCCAGAAATTTAGATCATGGGACACACAAATGGGAGGAGACCACACAGTCTTACGTTCAGTCATTCTTGACAGGAGTGACCACTGGATTCTGTTGTTACCCCTTCACTCTGTCTCTATTAATACAAATCATAATGCTCGATACTCAGTGTTGATCTTTGGTGGACTCAGTAAGATAATATACTTTAATGATTCAGAAAAAAATAGCAACAGCAACAGAAGAATTCCTCTCGTTCCTCCCCCATGCTGTTTAGTCACAAATTGACACGAACCTGTCAGCATTTTTTTTTTGACCTGCAATACTTACTTTCTTTTGCAGCAGAGCAGGACCTGCAGTCCTTAAGAGTCTCGTGGACATGTCTCAGAGCCTTGAGTACTTCTTCCCCAAGGTTATGTGTGACTCTTATTTCCACTGCTTCATGAACATGTGCCAAAGCATCACTGGGCACAGCAGTTTGGCTCCCTTCAAATTATTTATTTTAGTGGAAGCATGAGAAAGAGGTGGGGGGCCCTCTCCAACATTGCAGATCTCACAGGAAGCTTGACCTTACTCCTAGTGCCTGTCTTCAGTGTGATGGATCAGTGGGAGCTCCCTTGCTGAGAAACTAGTCATGCAGGAGTTTGCGCATACACTTGTGGGAAACAGCTCCTTCCAGTAAGCCATGTGTGTTGGCAGTGGGGTCTACAAAGAGGTCATCAAGATCAACTATGGAAAGAACCCTACCAACGTGGGAGTGAGGTCGGGTTTGCAGCCAACACACTGGAAAACAATGAAACCATGGAGCAGCTAAAGATAGGCATTCAGGAGTCTGATTACTCAGACAGCTGATAGTTAAGCATGGGTGGACCCGCATGTGAATTCTATCACAGCAGGAAGTATGATCTTGACTTTGGAAGATCCCACCAGGCACATCACTGGGAAGAAACTTGGGGAGTGCTACAAGGACTTCATCAAGACCTTCTGTGGTCTCTACTAAAAATCCCTTTCACCAGGATTACTGGGCAGTGTGTACCGTACTCCACTTAGGTGGACACACATATTGTGAAGGGTGATCTCAAAGGACTGTCTACTGAAGTCTGCAACTACCCACTGCTAAAGGCCACCCAGACTGATACAGTGACCAAAGCCATCCAGTCCTACAGACAGCTGGGGGTGAGACTGAGCCACTCCCTAGAAGCTCTTCATTGGTCACCTCATGATAGGACTCTGTATGGGACAGATTAAGTAAATATCCAGGACCCCTTAGAGAATCTTGTCGAATACAATCAGCTCATGAGAACTGAAGAGGCTCTTGGGGATAAAACTGTCTTTGCTGAATGAAAAGTTTATAATACAAAGACCAAGTGAGAAGCTAGAGGCCCCAGAATTCTCTAGGACACACGCAAACTGCAAACCCTTCCTCCTAAAATATACCCCTGTGATGAACAAAAATTAAATAAGTAAAACAATTGTACCATTTTCACGTGAGTTACTACTTTTAAATAATACCAGAGGACAAATGATATTTGTCCTTTTGAAGATTAACTGTGAGTTAAGGTTACTGTGAGTTCAATTCTTGCTTTTCTAAATATTAAGATGACCTTAGGCATGTAACTCACCTATTTCTCAACTTCCTCACCAGTGAAATAGAAATCCTAATGTTTCTGTCACATACCACTGAGCATAATTAATATTTGTTAATAAGAGAAAGTATAAAGGTGGCTGATAAATTGTTACATGAAAGTTTGTTAGGAGTTCCATTCTAAGGAGGTTGAACCAAGAGGTTGATGTGGAATAGACCTTCTAAGTCTTAATAACATAACTCTCCCACAGTGGCAGGGCAGGACTGGGGGAGGGGTATCAGTTTGTATTTAGAGCCCCAGGGATTTTTAGCAGGGAAGAAACACTCACATTTAATTGAGAGCATGTGTTGAGGCTGGGATAATGCTCACCAGGGCTCAGTGGCAGGGTAGGATAATGGAGTCCATAAACAAAGATTATACTTGGTATCAGACTGGCTGTGGCACTAAACTGAAGAGGTGGCAGTGATCTAGAATAAAAAGAGGAAAAGGAGATGCAAAACTATCTGGCTTTCATAGGACAAGCTCACAACCCTGAGAAAGGATTGTTTGAGTGACTTAAAAATTTGAGCCTTCAGAAAGCCATCCAACATGCCAGGGACTGTCCTTAACTACAGTATGAACCATGCTCTCCACAAGTTCCTGTGGCTGGGCACTAAGCACCCTGGCTTTCACAGGATGAAATGAGCAGAAATTCTGGTCCAGATCCTATGTATGACTCCACCACATGGAGATGAGGCTTCCTACAGCAGGAGAGGCTCTGCCTCAGAGACAGCTCTGCATCCAACACAAATGCTTAGCCAAAGACATCCGCTCTGAGGTTTCAAAACATGACTGAACCAGGCGGTGGTGGCACACGCCTTTAATCCCAGCACGCAGAAGGCAGAGGCAGGTGGATCTCTGTGAGTTTGAGACCAGCCTGGGCTACAAGAGCTAGTTCTAGGACAGGCTCCAAAGCTACAGAGAAACCCTGTCTCGAAAAACAAAGCAAACAAACAAACAAAAAGACTGATAGATGCATAGTCTTCAAGTAAGTTCAGCCACAATGCTAATAACCAATTGAAGCAAGAGGATTTGCTGAGCACAGTACTTGTCAATACACTTGTATTGTCCTATTTAGTATTCAGCCAAGCCTGTGAGATGAACCCTAGCCTCCTCATTTTGCATGCAAGAACACGGAGACACGGGGAGGTTTAAAAGCCACACCCAGCAGACAAGTGGTGAATTTCACACTGAGGATGAGATCTGTCTGATACCCCAGCATCACACTTCACTCATCCTCTGCTTCCATGAAATCACTTCCTGGTGCAATTTCTTTAGCCTTCTGATACACTAATTCTCCGGCTGCGCTATTCATATGAATGGTTTCCACCGAAATCTGTTTGCAGTCAGCCACTGGAGAGCATGCATCCCTAGGGGCTTGCATTTCAAATTATGTTCCAGGCTCCCGAAGTGCATTAGGCTTAAAAAGCAGCCTGGGCTTTGTCTGCCATCCCTGGTTAGGCTGATATACGTTGACTGGATTTCTGATATGCTTGCAGATGCAATCACCCAGGCAGTATATTTCTGGAGCACTGTAGTGAGGCAACTACACAAATGTAAATTCCCTTTGCTTTTAAAAGACCAGTAGACTTCTAATGATTGGCTGTCCAATAAGCAAGGTAAGGTTTGAAAAAAATCTCTAAGAATGACCCCAGCATTCCAAACTGACACAACTCAACTTCAAAAAGTTCATGTTAATATAAACATAGTACAATGATTGTAATGAATTTAAATCTGTTTAGGAGAATAGGAACTCGGTTACAGACTGTTTCTCCTGCTTCAGAGCAGAATGTGATATGTCTTGCGATGTCAATTAGATTCAACTTGATTTAAACTTGCCCTTCACGCCTGGCCTCCCCACTTTCCGACAGATGCACACACAATGCAGGGAAGCCAGCCAAGTCGAGAGCAGCTCCAGGGAGCAACTTCATTTGTCGAGACTGTGAATTCCACATCAAGTGATGGGATTCTGTCTCAGTGGACTGTGCTGGGAAAAGCCGAGACACATAACACTTCAAGTGCCAGACTAGGAAGCTTACTTAATTTGAACTCCATATAGAATACAAGGGGCTATTTTCAGCTTTCTTAGTCAACAAGTCTGCTGGAGGAATTTTGTTGACACTAAGAGTTATGAGCTATTTAAGATAAAGACCATGATACCTTTGAAAGTTTGGCATCTTCTAAATGAAACTTGAGACTAAGAAGTGACAGGGGGTAGAAGGCACCCCATTGGTCTGTCGCTGGCTATAGTCAATCAGGCAGAAGACAGGAGATAATGGTAGGCAGACTGCCGTAGCTACAGTCCCAGTCTTTCTTCTGTGTGGAGAACCGTAGAGGCATAAGTTCTAACACAAGTCGTTCCGACCCCATGGAATTCATGGCGCTGAATCACACCGTAGCTCCTTGGTGTGTCAGAAAATGATGAAGGAGGGCTTTGAGGTGAAACCTAACCTGAATATAAACTTCTATGAGTAAAATGGAAATAAAAACAAGTCATAAATATTGGCGACTAGAACAAAAGAGCGAGGCACTGACAAGTACAGAAATATGTTCGCTGCAATGGTCCTCGGAGACCAGGGGTTCTTCTTGCGATATAAATTGTTATGCTTTATGTTAGAAGAGAAACTTCTTTTAATGAGTGCCATTCATCATTGATGAAAACATATGTTGCTCCTGTTCAGTGTGAGACAATGAGGTCTCCTTGTAAATTATAATTATTCGACACGTTTTATTCTAAAACCTGAAGAGGTGGGAATGTTTTACTGATAGCTTTGACCCGCATTCCTCTGTGGGTCAACACAGTCCTTCAGCTAGAGATGGGGCTTCTCGGATTCAGTCACCATACTTGCTGCTGTTGCGTCAAACCCCAGGGTAGATTTGTTATTCTTAAGTCTTCCTTGCTGTAGGAAGTAGTACAGCTTATAATTACCCGCCTACTGGGGCGTGGCCTCATATACTTTATACGTGAAAGCCAAACCGGGCGTCTGTCCCTTTGTTCTCCTTCCCCTTGCTCTTTTTCAGCAGGCTGCTCCTTTGGATCGTGTGATTCAACCAGTCAAATGAGTTTACCCCTTAATAAATGATTATCTATTTCTCGCTTCTGACCAGTGAGGAATTATTTTTTAAGCGTCTGACCACCATAACACTTCCTGAACTCTCTCATGAGGCCTTCCACCTTCTCCCTACATTCCCAGGCAGGAAATCATTTTAGAAATTAGTGAAATGGAACAAAGGTTGGGATTATGCTTTTGTGTGAGATTTCATATCATCATGACCATTACTGGGGATTGGCTGGTACAGCACCCAGTGGACAAAGCACCACAGAAGTAGACTTCTCTAGGAGGCTGTCAGGAACTGGTTCAATAAGGACTGGGAGCCATGCAGTTGTGGGGCACACCTTTAATCCCAACACTCACGGAAGCAGAGGCAGGCGAATTTCTGTGAGTTCGAGGCCAGCCTGGTCTACAGAGTGAGTTCCAGGATAGCCAGAAATACACAGAGAAGCCATGCTTCAAAAAATAAAAAATAAATAAATAATAGAGAAAGAAAGGAAAAAAGAAAGAAAAGAAACACTGAGCCTTTATCAGTGAAGACAGCAAGGCGGCAGAAAGAAGAGGTATTGTTCCAGGAACTAAGGTTTACTCATATAATGAGGAGCCGAAATGAGTGAGGAAGAGAAAGCATGAGAAGATACTAATATGTTGTAAGAAAAACCAGTGGTTATGCGCTGTCCATATTAAATATGATCTATGAATAGTTCACCTCTCTCAATATCTGTCACATCTTCTGGCTGCCTTGCTCTTTTGAATATTTCTTAGTGTTCTAATCTTGGAAGTGGAATCAGAAACTTCATATTCCCAAGCTTAGTCATATAGTATAAAATCTGGCTATTTAGAAGCACTCAGGAAGACTTGGCTGTGGAATTCCGCTAGCTGAGGAAGCAGTCGGTGTGTGCAGTCTGGTTTCTGAGCTCTGTTTTGGGAAAGTAACAAAAGCAAGTGTTTTGGAGCCCAGTACGAGCACAGATCACCAAAATATGCTAAAGTACGCATACTCAACGGCATGTACTCTGTGCTGGACCATCACAATGAGTGATTGGGGTACTACCCCAGACTGAATCTTCCTCACTCCTGAACTTTCATAGCATCAGAAAGAACTATCTAGTATTCATCACTAAATCTGATCCCCTTCCTCAGCTAGAAAGGGTTCTGTTGTTAGAAAAAAAATAGAGATAAAAAATATGAAACCCAGAGAAGCCCAAGATGAAGAAATGATGTTGAGGACTATTTGTATACAGATTAAATTAAAGCCTTTGAGTCAGAATAAGTAAGTCATCCACAGAGACAGACCATCCACACAAACAACAGGAGGTCTAGGCACAACACTTGGACAACTTAAGTAGAAAAATGAGCCAGGAAAGAAGACTGAATCACAGTCATTCAAGGCAACAAAACAGCTCAGTGTACTTGTCCAAAAAGTAAAATATTTCATGGATAATGGATTCAGGGATCTTGAAATTGAAAGAAAAAAAATCTGTTGACTAAAGGGCCTTGGTGTATGTTTTGTGTGATGATCCTAATGTTTGTATTTCTAAGAATGAAGAGCCTCTGCCAGTAAGTTCCCAGAGCAGAGCGCCATGCTTCTAAGATGATGACCGTCCATATGCATGTGAACCACAGGCTTCCAAAACTGAAGATCCTAACAGCATCCTGGGATGGATGGGGACATGACTGCATCAGAAGACACGTAGGCTACTTCCTGTCCTTCCAGAGTATTTGACAGCAACCAGGAGGTGCCATAAAAGTCTGGTGCTGATGTTTTATCAAATCATTTGCTTATTATTAGTAACATTTTTTTATTTAGAGACCAAATTTTAAGAGTCTTGGAACTCTTCATCCACCACTGAGTCTTTTGAACCTAGCATCATATATCTATCTATAGTAAACAGGCAACAGACATAAAAGAGTTGTTCAAAATAAGGAAATTCATCAAGATGATAGATTAGAATATACATAATCATGTTAATCAATAAAACTGGTATGTTTGTTTTAAAATATGTAGTAACTGTGAGTAATTAAAGAAGGACCTGCATTAGCATGGGACATCAATGTAATTATTAAATATCAATTTAATTATCAACTCTTAACTGATGGCCTATGACTAATATCTGCTCACTGTTGCAGATAACCATGTGGTCTCACATGCAATATTTCTTACTTCTGTAATGACCTAGGTTGCATCACAAATATGTTTTTGAGTGATTGGAGCATATTGACTTAAATAATTAAAATATACAAAAGTTTTCTAACTGTTTATTGATGGCCTATGACTAATATAACTAATTAAATCAAGCAGAACTCAAACTCACCTAAAGAATTTTTCTCTTGATTTTAACTGCATTATTAATGGATAATTACCCTCTTATTTCTGCCCGCACACTCATGGGACAGTCGAGACATTTTCTAAGCTGCAGTAGGATAATTAATGGGTGAAGGTGGAAAAAATACGTTGGCTGGACTTTTATACAGCAATGCACAGATCAGTTATTCGAAACCAGCAGCTGTGCCAATGCTTGATCTGACTAAGGAGGATTATGAAACACGATTTGTGTCATCAACCTCCTTTGCTTACGGTGGTCATGACAGTTACTGAAGGTGACCACTTGTTCCCCCCCAGAACAGCAAGCACTGTGATGGACGGCAGCAAGCTTGTCACTGTGATTTAATCACTGTGTTCTGAACATCTGTGTCAGTAAAGAGAGAAGCTATCTTTGAAGAAAATGAAAATGAAAGATCACAAGTGTCAAGCCCTGAGAGGGTACAGTGCACAGTGGATTTTGTGTATGTAAATGGAGACTTACCTGAAAACCAACTCTCATGGTAGATGAAAAAGTATCATCTAAAAGCAGAATTAAAAAAAAAATTCATGCTAAAGTTAATGGCCTTCAAAATAGTGTGGTAGGTAGAGGGAAATTGGCCACAATCTACATAAAAGTAATCAAATGACTAATGATTTCAGATACAGCCACATGATAGAAATGACGTGAGGCCAGATTAATGATTATAGCGATGATAACATTCTTGTTTAAGTACTTACATTTAAATATTAAATAAAGTATGACAATTAGTTCAACAGATACAATGATTATAATTCTCTATAAATAGCACATATTCTAAAAGCAGAACAAGAATGAAATGTTCCTTTGTTTTCTTTGAGTTGGGATTCATCATATTTTCCCTAGTTGTACCATCATTCAGCAAGCACGGTCTCTCTGATCTGTTTACCGCAGTCTGGAGTGGAGAATAAGCACCAAGCACTTTGTCTGATTCAGTAGGAAATGCCTTACATTGTGGAATGGACTGGAGTGTCTCTGCCTAAAGCTTCACCTGGAGTAGTTGTTGTTTGAAAAAGACAATTCCCCTAAAAACTGAAACAAAGAATTTACAGTGAAAGACTAATTAATCTGGGCTTTGTGAATCGTGAAAATGGATTCAGCACTCATATGATTCCTTTGAATGCTGAATTGCCGTATGTATTAAATTCTCCCTCCCTTTCGCGCTGTTACAGTTTGAATGTAAAATGTTGCTACAGGCCAGTGTGTTTGAATACTTGGTCTCAGAGGGTGGACTGCCTTGGTAGGCAGCTCCCCAAGAAAAGGGTCCTGGAAATGGCCCTAAGTATGATAGCCCAGCACGGAGTCTCTCCACTTCTGGACTGCCTGCAAAATGTAGTCAGGCATTGTATTTAGGAATATATATGCATATTTATATGCATACACACACACACACACACACACACACACACACACACACACATATATATATATATATATATATATGTATGTATGTATATAAAACAATTAATGGAAAAAGAAGCCATGAATTTGAAAGAGAGAAAAGAGTGATATATGGGAGGGTTTAGATGAAGAAAAAGGAAGAAGAAAATTATATAATTACGTTATGATGCCCCAAAATAAAAGAAGTAATTTTAAAAGATTGGAAGCTGTGAAAGAAAAATACCAGCTTACTTATAAATGAGAAGCCATTTTCCTAGAGAAACTTGAAAGTCTAGAGACCAAGAAATGATGGAACGATGCATTTGGAGCCTGAAAGAAAATTACTGTCAACCTAGATTATTTATATAAAGAAAATTATTCTTTATAATAAAAAGAGAAATAAAGACCTTCCCAAACAAACTCAAATGACAGGAATTCCCAGACACTGAACCAGTCTTGCAGACGATACTCATAGGAATCTTACACATAAAAGAGGAGACAAGGTGATATGTAAGATATTTATCAGTATGGCTATAGGATAGGGTCATTTCAGATTCCCACTGCTCAGTTGCTCAAGGTACTATCTGGGGACATCTCCCTGGACACCTGCGAGCCCCTCTAGAGTCAAGTCTCTTGCCAACCTTAAGATAGCTCCCTTAATTAGGATATATATTTCTCTGCTCCCGTGTCCACACTTCCTTTATCCAAACCATCCCATTCCCCCAAGCTCCCCCCAATCTCCCCATTTTCCCCTTGGCCCCATGCCACCTCATCCCAAGTTCCCAGTTTTTGCCCGTCAATCTTGTGTACTTCCCATATCCAGGCGGGTGACTATATGTTTTCCTTTGGGTTCACCTTCTTATTTAGCTTCTCTAGGATCACAAATTATATGCTCAATGTCCTTTAATTATGGCTAGAAACCAATTATGAGTGAGTACATCCCATGTTCATCTTTTTGGGTCTGGGATACCTCACTCAGGATAGTGTTTTCTATTTCCATCCATTTGCATGCAAAAATTCGCGAAGTCATTGGATCGAGATAGAGACAGAGACCCAAATTGTAGCGCCGGACTAAGCTCTTAAAACCCAAATGAGGAGCAGAAGGAGGGAGAACATAAGCAAGGAAGTCAGGTCCACGAGGGGTGCACCCACCCACTGTGACAGTGGAACTGATCTATTGGGAGCTCACCAAGGCCAGCGGGACTGGGACTGAATAAGCATGGGATGAAACCGGACTTTCTGAACGTGGCGAACAATGAAGGCTGATGAGAAGCCAAGGACAATGGCACTAGGTTTCAATCCTAATACACGAACTGGCTGTGTGGGAGCCTTGCCTGTTTGGATGCTCACCTTCCTGGTCCTGGATAGATGTGGGAGGACCTTGGACTTCCTGCAGGGCAGGGAACCTGGACTGCTCATCATTCTCTAGAGGGAGGGAGAATGGAGGGGGGGAGGGGGAGAGGGGAGGGGAGGGGGGAGGGGGAGATGTGAGATGTGTGGGAGGAGGGGGAGGGAAATGGGAAACGGGGAGGAGGCGGCAATTTTTCAAAAAAATAAATAATATATAAAAAAAAAAAGGAGGCAAACACAATCAGGAGAGCACAGCAAAGACTAAATCCCTCTGTCATTCAGTGAGTCCCTGAATCAAAATGAAATTAAAAAGGAAGCTGGCAAGGTAACTCAGAGGTAGAGCGCTCACTCAGCCTCCATGAGGCCTGGTTTTATCAATGTTATTTGAAAACTTGACATGAGGAAAACAAACAATCACATTAGTGGGAAAAGCAATTGAATAGACACTTTTCAAAAGAAGTATAACTGGACAACGACTATTTAACAATGGAACATATTCGCCCGTCAGGAAAATACAGATCACAGCTACATTGAGAGTATACCTCAGGCCAGTCAGAACAGTTGAAGAAAGCAGGAAAAAGAAATCGTTATGTCTGCTAGAAGGAAGATGAGTTAGTACAAACTCATGGAAATGAGAACGGAGTGTCCTCAGACTACAGACCATATCATACAGCTGCACCATTCCTGAGTGCTCACGAAAGTAGTCAAAGGCAGCATCAATGTGTGGGTGCACCCCTCGCGGTCCTGAGTTCCTTGCTCGTGCTCTCTCTCCTTCTTCTCCTGACTTGGACCTTGAGATTTCAGTCCGGTGCTCCAATGTGGGTCTCTGTCTCTGTCTCCTTTCATCACCTGATGAAGGTTAATATTCAGGAGGATGTGCACCCACACATATCAGGAACTCACCAAGGCCAGCTGACCTGGGTCTGAAAAAGCCTGGGATAAAACCAGTCTTGGGAAAAAACATAGAGACAATGAGGACTACTGAGATCTCAAGAACAATGGCAATGGGTTTTTGATCCTACTGCACCTATTGGCTTTGTGGGAGCCTAGGCAGTTTGGATGCTCACCTTACTAGACCTGGATAGAGGTGGGTGGTCCTTGGACTTCCCACAGGGCAGGGAACTTGATTGCTTGATTGGGAGAGGGGGAGGGAAATGGGAGGCGGCGGTGGGGAAGAGACAGAAATCTTTAATAAATAAATAAATAAAAGTAGATTTACCAACGCAGTCCTGTTTACAATGGTGACACCGAAATAGTCAGCTCATGGGATAGGTATTGATTTATCTCCAAATGAATGGATAATGAAAATGTGATAAACAGACACACGCCCAGAGAGAGGGGGTAGAGAGGATGATGTAGAACATGAAAAAGAAGGAACTGCAGTTTTCAAAAGAATTGATAGAACTCAAAATATTTTAATTTAATTTTAGTTATTTATTTATTGTTTTTTCAAGACCGAGTTTCTCTGTGTAACCCTGGTTGTCCTGGCTCTTGCTCTGAAGACCAGACTGGCCTCAAACACAGAAATTCACTTATCTCTGCCTCCCTGGTGCTGAGATTAAAGGCATGTGCCACCACTGCCCAGCTGGAAATACCAAATTTTAAAAAATAAACCCGACTCAGGAAGACAAGTAATGCATGTTTTCTTAAAGGGAAAAAATAAAAACGTGAACTTAAAGGACAATTATGAATATGTATGAAATTATGTATCTGTATCAGGTGGGAGTGGTGTGGGAAATGGGCTATAAAAGAAAGTATGAGGGGCCAATAGGATCCAAGAATATAATATGCCTGTATGAAATTGTCACAATAACACTCATTATTTTGTGCCATTAATATATGTGAAGAGATAGAGTGCATATTAATTGCTCAGGAAACTGCAGCATTTTATGAGCTGTATGTTATGCTTTATATTTGTTTACATAAAATGAAATTACTTTTCAAAAATTAGAAAAACCTCAAAACTAATGAGCCACTACCACCTTCATCCGAGGAAACTTAAATTTTCTTACTTCTGAGTGTTAAAATTGTTTCGATACGAGCCTATATAAATATCATAAAAAAATGAAAGCACCGAGAGTAATTTTATATTCTTCAACTTGTACCAATTCTCTGTAGATATGTTTGATTCATACAGCCAGTGTTGTGTTTCATTGTAAATGAAGTCTAATATTTGAAAGTAAAATAATATGGTCACAATGAAAATCTTTAAAGATTACTGCTGAATTTTAATTAGACTCCGACCATGACTTCCAGGTATATTTTATTTTTCCAAGAAGTATCATAATTCTGTCGATTAATTATGCCGATGGTCCAGTGGTTGTACTGTAGATTTAACAGATGAATCTTATTATTACCAAGTGAACTAAACTAAGCTTTCTTCTGGAAAAAAAAAATCACATTTAAAAAGCCATGAATTTCTTGCTGTGTGGGAAATTGGAGCTAATTTCTCTTCTCTTCATGATTTGTAAGTGGGGGAATACATCAGGCAATTGTGAAGTATAAATAATTCAGTTGTTACCTGGGATTTGACCAAAAATGCAAACTACAGAAAGCCTACTTGGGAACACATTTATTTGCAAAAATAAATAACTAAACAAAAAATTACCACCAATAGAAAAAGCACCACTTGTAATCTGGCTCATAAATGGAATATTGAAAGTAAGATAGGGTCATTTTAAACTAAGGATGGTAAGACAGAGTCACAGAAACTATCAAGGCTAGCTTTTGAGACTTATTTCTCTGTTACCACACAGTTTGGGGGTGGTGCTGTCTTGACTGTTCTCTTGGAGTGATTTTTCCTGCATAAGGTGGCATCACCAGAAGCCCACCAGGCTTGGAGAATGGTGCAGCACAGGCTCTTCACACTGTGTACAGCATGACTCCTGGTCTATCCTCTGCCACATAAATCCTAGAAGACCCTGGGTCACATGAAGAGCTGACTCTGATTCCTGTTTATGAATAGTTCTGTCCCTCTTGTGAGTGCTGAGATAGGTGACTGCCGTACAGAAAATGTAAATATGCAACTACAGTACGAGCAGGAAAGTGTCTGGACTGATTTCCTCTTGCTCTGCAACCAACTGCTGCACGGTGACTTACAGCCTCGCTCACACTTGTTAAGATAGAACTCACCTGTTCACTCTCAATAAATGTTGATTCCTTAATTTCCCTGTTGCTGTTTCTAAGAGAAGCAGCACCTGTGTGGGTTTTCTGTGGACGTGGACAAGCCTCCCCTTAATGTACAAGTCTGTCCTCTGTTTACCCAGACCCTTACAAGATCACATCCTTGCAATGGAAGGCATATTGTTCCAGAAGTCCAGGCTGAAGCACTAACTGACATATCTGATAGCAGTAAAGGACAGGGTGACTACAGAACTGGGCCTGGGGAGATCTACAAACCCCACTTGATCTTCTGCTGGTGCTTGTATATGATGGGGAAGTCAGTGATCACAGAGGATGGAGTGGTCAACAACTCAGCAGAGATAAAAGCATCTCTGAGATTCACTCTTGACAAACAACTACTTTTTAATTGGTCAAATACTCAGAAAAAAACATAACACAGAACAGAATGAGATAGAATCGTAATCCCTAGCCCTTCACTGTTCCAATTCATGGCCACAAAAAATGAAAAGATTCCTAGCTAAATAAGCATAAACAAAAGAGTTAGGAACTTTTTCACAGAAATGGACAGTACAAACCACAAAATGCCTACCAGCTTATGGAATGATTAAATAAAGTGTAAGACAGTCATTGACTTTGCAACATGGATGAACCTTGTGGAACATTCCTCAGTGAAGATGCTTTTGGCAAATTTCCATATATTAACCCATAGATATGAAATTCCAGAGGAGCCAAACATAGACACAGAAGGTAGAGGACTAATTGAAGAGGCTTGCTGGGAAGGAAACAATGACTTTTGGTAGAAGAGGGTTGGAAAGAGAAATGCAGCTTCAACACTGTGTACACCTCGAATTCCAAAAGAGGAAGAAACAAAACCACAAATCCACAAGAGTTTGCCCAACATCCCAGGCTCTTGAGAGTGTTCCTTTCTGGTACAAGGATGAAAAACAGTTTGTTGGTTCTTCTTGCTCATATCTATTGTAAAGTTCTAGGGTTTGAGTGTATATATGACTAGATGATAAGGAAGGAAGGAAGGAAGGAAGGAAGGAAGGAAGGAAGGAAGGAAGGAAGGAAGGAAGGAGGGAGGGAGGGAGGGAAGAAAATAGGAAACCTAATTATTTTCAGTTTGGCCCTTACATTCCTGTGTTCAGAATTTTTTTTACTAGATCATTCCTTTCTCAAATCTGCCTCAAGAGACCTTTTGTGAACAAAAAAATTGCTTTGCCTATAGAAATTTCAATTTGAGGGTTATAATTTCAGGTTTACAAATATGACATCCTGTTGACTGAGGTTTTCTGTCCCACCAGGTCCCATACCCATTTAGCCCCAAGGAAATCACACAGAGGTCAACATTAGTTATGAACTGATTGGTCCTTTAGCTTAGGCTTCTTATTAACTAATTCTTATAACTTATAATTAGCCCATAATTCTTGTCTGAATTAACCACGTGGCTTGGTACCTTTTTTGGAGAGGTAGTCACATCTTGCTTCTTCTGAGGCTGAGTCATAACTTCAGAATGAGCTTTCATCTTCCCAGAATTCTCCTGTTCTCATCACCCCGCCTCTACTTTCTGCCTGATTGTCCTGCCTATACTTCCTGCCTGGCTACTGGCCAATCAGCATTTGTCCCACAACAACATCCTTTGTTCTCTTTGTCGTGTTTCTCTTGATTTAAGACGTCTTCCTCAAATGTCTGGTGATTCCTTGACTGTTTGCTTTCATTTACTGAAATTTACTAGCTGCAAGCTTTATGAAGTAGCCAGCTCACTCAAGGAAGGCTCAAGTGTAGATTCTTGAAAATCTTTCCATGCTTCTGGTTTTCTTTCTAAGCCTGGAGGTGGAGTGGATAAAAAATTTGCTGGGAGCAGCTTGGATAAGAAGCAGTGAAATAGAACCGCTCGCTCCGTTAAAGACATGCTGGATTAGCACAGCCCTTTATGGGTCGCTGTGCACTGTGTGTGATGCCACGGGTTGTTCATGCCTTCATCTGGGCTCAGCATAGGCCTTCTTGATATTTTTCTAGAACATCAAGAGGCTCATTAAGGCTAAAAATTTGATCTCCTAAGAGAGTTCATGTTTCAAAAAGAGAGTGTCTACTTGATCTTTAGAAGTAAGCACTGTCAAGACTCTCTGCTTGCTTCCTATGTTTTCATCCTCGCTGAGCACATGGACCTCCAAGTACTGGGAGCACATCCCCTGGGAACTCTATCAGATGCCATTAGTAACCCTGTCCTCATTTCCATTAGGTGTAGTTGCCCCTGCCTTGATAACTCAGTTAGTTACAGCTTTGCCTGCCTGCCCCACTCCAAATGTCTTTAATTCTGCTATCTTATTTTCTTCTGTATTTGTCCATGTGGATTTGAAACCTCGTTTTCATTCTTGTAAGAACATTTAATGAGGTCTTTGTAAGACAAAGGAAATACGATTTTCAGTGTGCCGTTTTTAACTAGAAATTTAACGTATAGTTTTATTTCAATAAACTGGAGATAACAGAGCTGACAGAGACCAACAGATGCCTTGGCTTTTAGTATCCAAATGTATCTTTCCAAGTTAAATGATGCAGTTAAGACAACATGATAAATAACAACCCTGCCCCACTTCTCTGAGGAGGTCCAAGTAGTAAATGAGTCAATGAAAGCTAAGTCCCCCATTTAATGCATTATTTAATGTGACAAGATTCTGGGGGAAACTGGCTCTGTTTTAATGGATAAAATATGTGAGACTGAGTTCTGAAAGGCCTGACTTATTGTTCCAGAGAAGACTGCTAAAATC
Source organism: Microtus obscurus (assembly GCA_963919715.1). Lineage (NCBI taxonomy): Eukaryota > Metazoa > Chordata > Mammalia > Rodentia > Cricetidae > Microtus > Microtus obscurus. The sequence goes on along the minus strand of CAWTZC010000170.1, from coordinate 9,247,260 downwards.
TGTACATCCTTTCTATTTGAGAGATACCTTTGTGCTCGCTCAGCCTGACCCATCGGACTTTGCTTGGATGAAAACCTTGGCAGGTGTCCAGCGCAGGTAATTTGTGGTCTAAGAGAGATAATTTCTATCACATCCATCATTTTCTACTTTGTTTCATGAAAAGAATGCCCTGACCACGGGAGACTCTTGGCACTGGAAAAGGGTGAGATAAAAAGTGAGAGGAGTTGGTGCGAGCGGATCAGGTTGAAGGCATACGTGATGAGGCAACATATTTGGTTATTTTGGGAGGCATCGGCAAGCCTCAAATAATACAGGCAGTCTTGGTGGTCCTTGCTCTGCCGCTCCATTAACCTGTTAATAGAGCTGCTGTGTGACTTGTTTGTGGAGATTTAAACAAAACACTTCCCTTCCAGTCACCAAAAGGAGTGCTCTTGAACATTACACTCTAAGATTGATGCCAGTGGAGGTCGTGAACCGGAGCAGGGGAATTAGCAGGCACGGGGCTGACTGTCAGGCTTCCAGAACATTTATCTCAGAGATAAAACCTTGTATTTTATTTTCAAGGATATCCAGGAGTAGGCAAAGGTAATGTAATTATTCTCAGAGGAAGTACACAGCCGTAGCCATTTCACAAACCAAAGGCTGAAAAGACTCTGTTCATTCCTTTATGATGTCATTACGAAAACACCATGGAAACCAAGGTTCATGAATGTAAATTGCTAGGGAAGCAATCGACATAATTAATGGAGGAGAAAGTGTTCTTTTAAAAATGTTCTTTACAATCTGAACTTGAATGTAGTATTGTCTAAAATGTGTGAATAATGGCCTTCAATTTGGGCTTGGATATACTTTTCTCTCTTGGGTATCTATGGAGCATGAATGAGAATCAGGCTCTGACCCTGCCTTGTTATTCAGGAACAGTACAGGACAGATGACAACAAATATGCCTGAGTACCTAGGAGTCTTGACCCCACTTTTGTAGATACACCATCCTCATTCCAGAATGACACAATCTAAAATATTACGGCAAAGTTCTAAAATTGACTAGCTATATCTTCTAAATATCCATGCCTTTTCTCTGGCTAACAAGATTGACCATGGGGATATATGTCAAATTGTGTGTCCTAGATCTACAAAGGTTTGAAGTCATACTATAGCACTGATTGTTAAAAATGATTAGTATCGATAGCCATTTTTATCTGAAATAACATTGATGAGTATAATCTTAAAACTGTTTCCCATTGTGATTCAAAATATCACTGAAGCTACATTGGCTTTGGATTATGTCTATCAATTTTGTGTTTCCAAACATTGTAGCTAGAGAGTTTGATCAACAACAATATCTATTTTAACAAGTTATTAAAATATTTCAGTGACATGGAATATAAAATGATGCTAGCAGTTGTGCCTGTTATCTAGCAAAATTCAATAATTTACTGCTATTAATACTGCAGTTTTCAGTCTGACTAGCATAGAGTTGAATACAATTTTGTGCCCTACTCTTGAGTCTTTTTGGTATTTGTTCAACTCTCCTATGTTTAGAAGAAGCTCTTTAAAAATCTGAAATTACAGTTTGCATCCCAACAAGTTTTTCCTTCACTTCTACAATTATAGCCAATGCTTCATGAATCTAATATTCTACACAACGATTAGATAACTGAGACCCAGAAAGAAAACAAAAGAAAAGAAAATATAGAAAATTAGCAAAGGCCAGAGAGATGGTGGATCAGACCAAAGCACTAACCAGCAAGTCTAATGACCTCATCTTCATTCCCAGAACCCACTCCCAAAAGTTCTCCTTTGACTTACACACACACACAAAGGCACACACACATACACGCATTAAATTAATTGGCTAATTAATTTAAAAAGTATTGCAGAAAATCTCCAGTGGGACACACAGTCATTACCAAGTAAAGGCACACTTTTTTGATGAAAATGACCATCACAAGCAGTGATTTAAAATGCAGTTTTACTATTACAATTTTTACGATTCCACACCACACACATTAGACAGCAATCTCAGTAATGTAGGACTGTTACAAAAAAAAAATTTACTGATAAATAACAACCGGCACCAAAACCTCTTCAAATCTTTTTTTTTTTAATTGAGAAAAGGGAAAAAAAAAAATCCCGCCTCCTCCCAGCCTCCCATTTCCCTCCCCCTCCTCTCACCCTTCTCCCCCTCCCCCCCACTCCTCTCCCCTTCACTCTCCCGTCCAAAGAGCAGTCAGAGTTCCCTGCCCTATGGAAAGTCCAAGGTCCTCCCCCTCCGTCCATGTCTAGGAAGGTGAACATCCAATCTGGCTAGGCTCCCACAAAGCCAGAACATGAAGTAGGATCAAAACCCCGTGCCATTGTCCTTGGCTTCTCATCAGCCCTCATTGTTCGCCATGTTCAGAGAGTCCGGTTTTATCCCATGCTTTTTCAGTCACAGTCCAGCTGGCCTTGGTGAGCTCCCAATAGATCAGCCCCACTGTCTCGGTGTGTGGGTGCACCCCTCGTGGTCCTGACTTCCTTGCTCATGTTCTCCCTCCTTCTGCTCCTCATTGGGACCTTGGGAGCTCAGTCCGGTGCTCCAGTGTGGGTCTCTGTCTCTATCTCCATCCATCACCATATGAAGGTTCTATGGTGATATGCAAGATAATCGTCAGTATTGGTATAGGATAGGGTCATTTCAGGTTCCCTATCCTCAGCTGCCCAAGGAGCTATCTGGGGACATCGCCTTGGGCTCCTGGGAGCCACTCTAGTTTCAAGTCTCTTGCCAACCCTTAGGTGGCTCCCTTAACTAAGAATTGTGCTTCCATGCAACCCCTATCCAACCTTCCTTCACCCCAGTCATCCTATTTCCCCAAGATCCCCCAGTCCTCCCCTTCTCAAATCTTTATTAGGTGCTTTGCCCCTGAAACCACCAGTGCACCTCAGCAGACTTGATTTTGAGACTTGTCACAAGTAGTGGCATCGGCGAGACCAAATGTTAGAGACGAAAATCAGATGGAATTTGGGAGACAATAAACCCAAGCCTGGCAGGTTCCATCCCTCAGTCATTAGGCCAGTTCTCAACGAACCCCTCATTTCAGTGAGAGACCAAAATAAATAAATAAATAAATAAATAAATAAGGAGAGTTGAGGATTATATTAAACCTAAGGACACACAATTTCATTTTGATTCTCCAAGTGTGCCTGCACCTGGCCTTCTTTTACAAAATGTTACAGAGTTCTAAGTCGTGTGTGTGTGTGTGTGTGTGTGTGTGTGTGTGTGTGTGTGTGTGTATAAATCCATAAACCACAGGACCTCAATCATAGGACATACAAACTGGAAGCTCCCACTGAGAGGGAAGAGTGGCTGAAAACACCAGGTCATTATCCACTGAGAATTTTCTAATTTTTTTTTACAAGTTTAGAAGGAATGGGGTCTATTAGGCACAAAGCAGAACTCAGATAAAACTGAACGGCATAGAGACTGTTGTCTAGGAAGGATATCTGTCAGGTTCAATGTCAAGCTGCTAAGATCTTCTACAAGAAAGGTTTTAAGTTTCTTGAAGGAAGCTGGATCTACATCGTAGGTAATAGGAGAGCCATGTTTATATAGACTGAGAATGCCTGAAAGAGATGCCACAGAGGCTCATACCTGGTATACAAGACATAGATCATAAACCCAATCCTAGCTGACACCATTTCTATCTACCCCAAATAAGGTTGAGCCCCTAATACATCAGCAGACACAGGCTCACTCAGTTCCCTAGCAACAGCTAAAGTGAAAGTCGCTAATCTGTCCAACTCATCAGTAAGAGGGATTGATGGACAGCCTTAAATATGCAGGCAGTCACCTCGCTAGACACCTCAGTGTGCTTAAGAGGCCTCTAGGCCAAGGTAATCCTGTCATCTCTTTGGGAATAATTAATTTACTGCTTTAAAACAACTCCACCTTGTCTTGCTGGACAATGAAATTTAGAGAACTTGGTCTTGTTCCTCAAATGTGCTGTTCTCCTTCCAGTAGCTTCACTGACTAGCGACTTATTCATTTTCCTGGGGACAGGAATCTTCATACTGCACACTAAACTCATTCAGACGTGTGATTGCTAATTTATAATTAGTCAACTATTTCATTTTTAAAATTTGGTTTTCCCATCCTGGGGCTGTTCTAGTGTTCATCAAGTTGCCCTTCAGTTGAACTTCTCTTGCCTGAGAATCCATTCTCCTCTTTTCCAGGAAAGCAAATCAAACTGTAGCAGAAAGCTTAGCACCCCTGGATCCTAACCACTGTCTTATTCTTCCCAGGAAGCAGGCTTTTCCCATGCTGCTGCTTTGACAATCACCATGTGTCCCTTAAACAACTAAAAAAATCAGAAACTACGGCAGGGTTCTCCAGTTCTCAAATCGCCCACCTTTGCTTGGAGAAACAGTGTGCTGGCTCCTCCCGGTGCTCTTCCAGCCTCTCTTGTTTCCCATTGCCTGCTACATTAATCATGTTCAATAAGCTCTCTCTGTTGAAAGGAAGCTCTTGCATGTGGCAAGGCAGCGTTTCATGGAAGTGTTGCCGGCCGCCTACCCCCCAAAACACAAAGAACTGAAACTCTAAAACTCAATCGTTGGTCAACACCCCTTTTCTTATCTTAGTACATACTTAGAATAGCACAGAATGCCGCATCTTTTTTCTTCTGCATTTTTTTTCTTTTTCTGTGCTGGGAATTGAACTCAAGACCTTTTTGTGCATCCCTGGCCAGGGCTCTCTCAATAAATCACATGTCCAGGCTTATATATTCATCCTTGGCTTAAGGACCAGACCACATACAATCTGGATCCACTCCTGCTTTTGGAGCTGCCTGCTGATTTGGAAACCTGAAACATTCCTGGCCTTGTTAACCTGTGGTAGAACAATAGGCAATGCCTGTCTTCCTGTTAGTTTCTTCACACCTGGGGATATATTAGTGGTGAGAGAACCGGTGCAATTTGTCTGCACTTGACCCCCAGTTGTTTCTGTCTTGGGCACCCTGCTGAGGACCACTTCCTAATTGGCTCAGTGGTGGCTTCAGTCATCTAGCTCCTCACAGCCCTGTTTCTTCTGAGTCTCCCAGCTTCCTGGCCTGCTCAGGTTTTATTTCTTCCCCACAGAGCACACCTTGATGAGAAATGTTACCAGGGAATTTGGGTGACTCTCCTAATCTGTAAAACAATTAATTAAAGTTCCCAGCGCAATCCCTGTGGTTCCGCCTCTGCACATAGAGGCCCCTGGCTCTCCTGCCTTGAGCCTTCCTTTATCCTCAGAACAGATCTGCTTGAACATGCATGGCAGTGCCCCTTCTGTTCTCCAGCTCATTTGGAAAATCCTCTCATGGAATCCTTCTGTGAAAAGACCAAAGCTGTCAAATTGGGTTAAAAACAAACAACAAAACTGAGCAACATGCTATTCACAAAAAAAAAAAAAAAAAAAAAAAAAAACTTCCTCAGAGCTTCTGACGAGGAGCAATTGACAGTATAAGAGCAGAAAAGGCAAATGCGAATGTTTGGCAGAGGCCAGAATGTTCATATTTTATCAGAAAAGCTTGGATATTAAAAGGAGCACAAAAAGGAAAGTTTTAAAATTATAGTTGGCACAGTTCATTCACAGAACAATCAAAACACAATAACACTACTTGTAAAATAGTTACGTATATGTTATGTCCAGATCCATGAAGTCCCCCAAAAGCCAAAAAGGAGACTGAGTCCCGTGTGTAAAAGCAAAGAGCCTTTATTTTATACAAGTTTGCAAACTCGGTCTCTCCGTATGTCTAACATATTGGAAGAATCAAAGAGGCTGGAGCTCAGTTAGAATTGGGTTTTTTAAAGTATTAAAGGTGGGGGTGAGGGATTTCTAAGGTTCAGGACCCCTGAATGGCTGATATCTGTCTAGGGGTGCCCTGGTGAATGTGTGTTGGCAGGTGATCCTATCCACAATGGTTAGAACGTTAGGCATTTCCTTTAGATGGTCTCTTCCTGGGTGGTGCTTGTGCAATCTCGGTTTATGGTCCTTTCTGCAACCAGGTATTGGTTCAGGATAAACTACTGAGACTCAGGTCTTCATTAATCTTATCATGGCTAGGCCCAACACTGGAGGATGATAATGGTTGGAAGAACTTTCTTTGGGTGGTCTGTTTCTCATGGCTTGCTCCTACAATATGTGTGTGTGTGTGTGTGTGTGTGTGTGTGTGTGTGTAAAACGTATTAGAAATGTAAGAAAAATTGATAAAAATCAAATGATACCATCAATGTAATGAAATCATTAAGGTTTAAAATTTGAAATAAAGGAATAGAAAAACTAATACTGGAAAAGCTTCTGTGTGTATATATACAAATACATGTGGGAATACACATGCTCATTCCTATGTAGGATCTACTCCTGTGAGTATATGTATAAATACATATGTGATTATACATGCTCGCTCGTTCATAGGATCTACTTCTATTCTATCCATTTGTCAAATAAAAGCATTTATCAAAAGAGAAAGCATTAAATTTTAAAAGGAAGAATTTTATAGTTCATTGAACCTGTAATTACCAAATAACTTTAAAAGTACAGTTTACATATTTTACTCCCCCCCTCACTAAACAGCCTCCGATATGCAAGTATCAAGGAGAAAATGCAAAATCTAGAGTCGTGGGGAGTGGAGAGATGATGGCCAAGAAGCTAAGAGTATACACTGACCTAAGAGACTCATGTTCAGTTTTCAGCACCTGCACTGGGCAACTCGAACCACCTATAACTCCAGCTGCAGAAAATCTGATTCCTCATCCCTCCACAAGCACCTACTACATACAGGGGCACACACCCACAATCAAAAACAATAAAAATTACATATAGAAAATGTATATAGAGAAAGAGAAATAGAATAAAACCTACATTCATAGGAACTGCATATGTTTAAATATTAATAAATCAAAATAATAGGTTTTCTATATCATGATGATAGGTTTCTCTGCTGCTACAGAGGGTCAGATCAGTCTACCTTGAAAAAGAAAAGAACAGGTTGATTTGTGCAAAGCTCTACCAGGTGCGTTCTCAAGTCCCAGAAAGGAAGGCAGAAGTCGTGTGGCCAAACCAAAGCAGGGAGCTGATATAGCCTGTAGGCCAGGGAAATGACTGTCTGCCACAAGCTGGACTGTGTCCAAGTATGGTCAAAACTGCCTGTTTCTCAGTTCAACAAGCTCTCCCTTGGCTCCTACCTTTAGCAATGCCTAATGGCAAGAGGACTGCTTGTTGTCCTAATGACAATCACTTAAACCTGACTAGGTCCACAGCTCCTCAACTTCAAAGCACAGTAGGGCAGGTATTCCCACAGAAAGATGCCCTTGTGCAATCTCATCCATATAGTAGATCACAAAACTCACAAATAAGAGACAAAAGTAGAAGAAACCTATTGTTGCAGTTCAAGGATGGTCCCCATCTTTTGGTGGCAGGAGACAGGTTGCAGTTCCTTCTACAAAGTAGTACTTTGACAAGATATCGCTAACAGGAAGAGCAACACTTTCATTTGGGGCAACCAGACATCTTAATGAGGCCAGCTGGCCAATAGGATAAGCTCAACAGGAGCAAATTGGAAATTGAAACCAACAGCACCATCATGTGGAAAAGCTGGTGAGTCGAAATTTTGAAGACTTCTATAGTTTATCTACAAACCTAAAGAAAATTCCTAAATCTTCTGTCTGAATTCCCTTTACAGAATTAACCCATCCTATGGTACTATAAAAAGGGCCATCTAACTAATATAGCCTACAGTATACAGGGTTTCAAGGAGAGCACCTTCAGTAGACAACAGATGGCTGATAGCTTCCTGGAGAGATAGGGAAGCAACAGGAGGCAAGACTACAAACACTTCCCCTCTACTCTGGCTATACAGGATTTCAATGGTCCAAAACCAATTCAAAGATGAAGTTACTGCAAATTTCAGGATGGAAACCACAAAGCACAATATTCCATCTTTCCTACCATAGAACCCTCAGTACTGCCCAAGGGACATCCTTAACTAGAAAGCACAGATTCCCATACTTTGGGTGGGGATCACAACTCAGGTGAAGAGTGTTTAACTAGGTGACCTTTGGCATACTTCCGACTTAACCACTGACTGTGATGTTACCTATCACATGGCTATCCGGCTTCAATCATAAGTTTCCTCAACTGTGGGAGTGAGAATTTTAAGTTCTACTGGACTCTCTGTAAGTGATACTTCAGCATCTGTATTTTGACACAAGGCTCTGGGGTTTTTGTTATTATGAGACATGGGCCAGCAGCTTTTTGCTGTGGGATAATGCTATTGTATACTGTAAAGATTTGTTACTTGTCTTTGTTTAATAAAGTGTTGATTGGCCAATAGCCAGGCAGGAAATATAGGTGGGGCAACCAGACTTGGATAGTTCTGGGAAGAACAAAGGCAAAGACACAGTTATCAGTCAGACACAGAAGAAGCAAGATGAAAATGCCACACTGAGAAAAGGTAACAAGCCACGGGTTTAAACATAGACAGGAAATATGCTTTAATTTAAGTTGTAAGAGCTAGTTAATAATAAGCCTGAGCTAATAGGCCAGTTATAATTAATATAAGCCACTGTATGTCCCTTTGGGGCTGAATGGTTGCGGGAACTGGATGATATAGAAACTTCCATCTACAGCTTTTAGTATCACCTAGGAGTCAGTTTAAATGAAGTTTGGCCTCCTCTAAATTCTCTTGAACCTTCGTTTTAACAAGACCCCTGGGGAGATTATAATTTACATTAAGATCTGAGAGGTGCCTCTTTTCATAATCAGTCAGATGAAAGGATCATAAATATAATACCTCTAAGGCCTCACCTACTACCATTATTATGATTTCCTGTAATGTCTAAACACCAATAACAGTTTCCATCCATACTGGAGAATTAGGTAAATTCATTAAAAAAGGGTCTTACTTACATTAATACTTTTGGCTCTAAATGTGTATTTATCTAAATGATTTTGTTCTGTTTTTAACACAGTTCTGAATGGTTTGTCAATCATTTTAAAAAAAAGAGTTAATTTCCCACTGTATTTAAGAACAAGATAAATCTTACACCAGTATTTTCAGTAACTAGTATTTTAACAATATGACTTCCTTTTAATACAAAATAAATTAATTTATTAGTACTATTGCTATGATGACATATGGGAGGTTTTTTCAAGGTTCAGAGTTTTAAAGCTTCCCTTGATCTTTGATTTCTGCATCTATTATTATGTTCCCAGAAACAAGGTGATTAGGTGAAATGTATCCTGAAATTTTATCATTTATCATACTTTAAGCAAATATGCTAACTCTCATGGGTTCTCTGACCAATTTTACATCTTATGTATTTTGTCTCTGGTGCCTTCAGACTGCCAATGAACCCTGAATACAGGAACCCAGTGCTTCATGCATTCTTAGTACAGCATGCATTGTGTATGCCAACATCAAAAAGCAATTAAAAGTTTTTCTCTCATCCAATTTATGTTGATTTAAGAAACAAGACATTGGTAAAAGACATCAAGATGATGGGTTTTCATGCAGTGAGGCCCTGGCATCTTGGGTTCCTAATTTTTTTTTCTTTTTTTAATTTTGAAGCTTCTTGGAACCTGGGCTATTTCTCAAGATGAGTATAAGAGGAGGTCATGAAACAATTTAGGAGCTAGCATCACTCTGCATGAATTATTGGCTCAGATTCCAGAGAAAATGCCAGCAGGCTGGCTTACAATAAAATGAGTTTTGTTCTTTTCTTCTTGGCTCATTTTTAAGCATCTGCTGAAAGATTACAGCTCTTCCCGTGTAGCCAACACAGCCCCAACATTAAAAAGAAATTAGAATATACCTATTGGGTTAAACTTGTACTTGGTTTGGAAATGTTCTCTTCCTTTACTTGTGTGGTACTTTAAATAAGAATGTGCCCCACTGGCTCATTTGTTTGAATGCTTCATCATGAGGGTGTACTGCTTTCTGGGAGAGATTTGGAGATGTGCCTTCTTGGAGGAACCGTGTCACTGGGAGTGAGCTTTGAGATTTCAACAAGCCCATTCCAAGCCAACTCTCTCCTTCTCTCCATGCCTCCTGTGGATCCAGATGTAGAATTGGCAGCTACCATGTATGCCTAAGTGCTGCCATGCTCCCTGGCATGAGAATTAATAGACTAAACCTCTGAAACTATAAGCAAGCCCCAATGAAATGTTTCCTTTTTATGAGAGTTGCCATGATGACGGTGCCTCTTCACACCAATAGAATGCCGACAAAAACAAACTGAATTTAGCTTATATGTTGAGAAGCTATAGGAGGAGGAGCAAGAGAGGGAGGAGTAGGAGTGGGGGAATTGCATGGGAAGGATTAGAGATGGTCTAAAAGCTGCTCAACTACTGCCAGTGAGCTAAGCAAAGAGTGTTGCATGAGTGAAAATGACTGTTTTTGCAAAAGAAGGCAGATAAAGTCATTCCTATCGCCATCACTAGCAAGGGCAAATGTGTACATTGCCCACCTTATTTACCCCAAATAATGATAGCTGCCTGCCCTGGGCCCTACTCTGGCTGTGCTCCTTCCTAACGGAATGAAAGCCCACACAATAAAGGGGGTATGGCTCATAAAGTGCACACCCCCAATCAATCCTCTGATGTGGGATATCTTTCTGTATGCTATGAATATGTTCTATTACTATTGGCTAATAAAGAAGATTATTTGGCCAATAGCCAAATAGCAGAATAGAGCCAGGTGGGAAATACAGGGATACAGAGAAAAAGAAGGTGGAGCTGGGGAGATGCCAGTAGTCGTGGGGGAGTAAGATGCCAGAGTATTACTGGTAAATCACAGGGCACGTGACAATACACAGATTATTAAAAATGGGTTGATTTATATGTGGAGCTAGTCAGTGAGAAGCCTGAGCCATCAGTTAAGCAACTATAATTAATATTGAACCTCAGAAAGATTATTTAATAAGCGATTGTGACAAGTGGTGGGCAGGAGAGAACTGGTAAAGTAGGACCAAATGAGAAGAAAAGACTTCCAGCTACAATCCTCTTGTTCTAGAATTGATCTGGAGAACTTGGCAATCTGAACTTGCCACCAAGACTCACCCGAGACTGTTTTCAAGTTGTGAGGTCTCTCTCTCTCTCTCTTAAAGGCGTAAATCACGAACAATGCCACACCAGTTTGGAATTACTATTACTAGGGTAGTATTTATTTAAAGAGGAAAAACTTACAGATCACGATCCCAGACAACAGCTCTCTGCACAACTAGAAAGGGAGTCTAGTCGCCAGATGAGCAGGAAGCCAAGAGAGAGCGAGCAGAAGGAAATAGAGGCTTTATGAATGGAGAGAAACCACGCCCCAATGGGCTGGTATCTCAGCAGCTATTGGTTGGAGGGGCGGAAAGACCTCCTGCAACACTCTCTCTCTTTTTCTTTCATAGTTATCTGATGATAATCAAATATGTCTCCTTAGGGAGAAGGAAACCAAATGGCAGCTACAAAGAGTTAGACAGAGGCTGAGTTTGTAAACTAGAGAGTTTCCAGCCTGCAGACTCTTTGAATGCAAGACAGAACCAGGGCTGGTAGAAAGAAAAGGCGGGAGATAGATGCAGATTATGTCTGGGTATGGATATCCACACAGTCGAAGTTTTCAGTTCAAAACTGGCTTCGCAAGAGTACACCTCTGAGGATGTGAGTACGGAATATGTTTAATAATACAATAAATTTATTTGTTACCTTAAGTACTTTAGATTATATGTGTGCCCAAAGCCCACAATATGACATGATGAGGCATGTCTGTAAACAGATGTATTTATTCTGTTCATAATAAAAGATCAAGCCAGTTACACAGAAGATTTAGGAAAGCATCAACCCTGTGTTTGAATACCACCTGTGTGATTTAGCTTGTTATGAACACAAGACGATTCATTAGAAATCCCCATCATATAACAAAGCATTACCTCCAGTATTCTTACCAGTCACCTTTACAGTTTTTATTCTCCTTTCTCTCTACTGTAGGAAAAAAAAAAAACCGACAGTTTTGAGAGGTTGGTTTGAAATATTGCTTGTAATTTTGTTCATTTCTGTTCCACATCCTTAGCCAATTCGATGCCCTCTCCTCCTTAGCGATCCACCCAATTCAACAGTAAATGCATGCATTCTCTTATTCTTTTGTGATTCCAGCATTAACTCTCTGTTTACCTTTAGGGTTGGCTTAGTGATTTGGTGTCTGCCGACTTGATAACACTGTACAGTACTATTTTCAGAAGGCTTATTGTCATTTGGTTTAGTCAGAGTTAACCCAGGAAGGACCCCATCTAAGCTGCAGACAGAGAAATTAAAGCACTGACTACCAATCTCTGATAATCTTTACATTGACAGGTGTGAGCATAAGCAGGTGAACCCTGAGCTTGTGCTGTTCTCAAGAGAGCACTTTCTCATGTCTCTCCACAGCCTTTCTTCATCTTGTCACATTGTGAGTGTATTTGGTTTCTACATTGACAGGTGCCTCTTCCGATGCTCTGGAAGTCCCCCACCCCCCCCCACCCCCCCACCCCCCGCCAAGAAAAGCTTTCTTTTTCTCCGAAATTGAATAAAGTCAAATTCTTATTCTAAATCTTTTGCTCTGGCAAAATCTGTAGAGTAGATTTTTTAATTCAGGAATTATATTATATACATATAGAAAAAGACTCTATGTTTTCATGACTTGATGATAAATGAAATCATTATTTCCTATACAGTTGGCAGGTGCTATAGAGTCACTCTATTACAGATGCTTTATAATTACTTTAAGGGGTGAAGTAAAAACATTAAAGAGGTTTATCAGACACAGGTCACACCAGTCAAAAGAACAAATTCTGTCACAAAGACCCATTCTATGACATCCAAGCTCATTGCCTGCATGCTTCTGGCCCCTGCCCCCACCCTGGTACCACAGCAACGATTCCACCTGGCTGTTATGATATCATATTGATAGCACTACTTTAAGATCGGTTTTGGGTACCAACTGCTCAAAATGTTTCCAACTTGGTTAGCTGAAATGATGCAGCTTGTTACAATGTTGTGGCCAGAACTACAAATAAGAACTTCAAATAAGAACTTCAGAAAAACCCTATCAAATACACAGAGACTATTTGCAATTATACCAAACATTAATCTTGAAACTTAACCATCATTTTAGTTTTACAGGATCCCAGAAAAAGAGCATCACCTGCATGACAGCTGGAAGTAATTCTAGAAGATAATGTCACCTCTCCCAAGAAAGCTTGTCCTCAGAAATAAGGACACCAATTAGGGGTTGATTATAACTGGTATAGGATTGGGAGTTGAGGTGTAAATTTTGTAATCTCAGGGATCTCCTTTGGAAAAAAAGTAAAAAGGGGATATAAATATGATATGATAAAAAGGTATATTATTGAATCTACTTTTTAAAAACAAGTATTAGTTTTAAATGTTTTACATTGGTTTTACTTTTGAATATTGTATAAAAATTTTATATATTCATAAAAATTTGAAATTGATTTTGTTAAAATATATTGTTCATACATTTCTTTTTTGTTTTTTTTTTTGTTTTGTTTTTTTTTTTGAGACAGGGTTTCGCTGTGGCTTTGGAGCCTGTCCTGGAACTAGCTCTGTAGACCAGGCTGGTCTCGAACTCATAGAGATCCGCCTGCCTCTGCCTCCCGAGTGCTGGGATTAAAGGCGTGCGCCACCATCGCCCGGCTGTTCATACATTTCTAATCTTGTTCAAGATACTGTTCCTATACAAATAATTTAACAATATAAAGCAAGTTTCCAGTCCTTGAAAATTATTATTACCAACTGTTTAGGATCATAAAGAAATATAGGTTAGTAATAGTTAATCACCTAGGATAATTGAACCTAGGTATTTTATGACAATGAGACATGTCTGCTCCTGGCAGCATCAATCTGCTTCAGAGAGGATAATGGGCACCAAAGAAACTCCGCATGGAGCTTACTTCTTTATGGCAAATGTAAGCCAGTGGGGGGAAAAAATGTCCCTGCCTTGACTGCTGACATGGTGCTTTCCTACTTATACAAGCAGGACATAAAATATCCTGCTTCACAGAAAAGTTAGTTGAATATGCTAAGCCTGTAGGCCAAAGATGGATGCCCAATGTTGCGAAGGAACTTTGGGTGACTATCCAGGCAACCAACTGTTTCTTTCATTACTCACATTTTTTTGGAAGTCGCTTCCTTGCACTTTCTGCTTACCCAGCTAATATTATTTCCGTTTGGGGTCTCTGAGGGAGTTGAAGATTAAATAGCCATAGTTACAGCTTACCAGACACAGAAAGCAAGTTGTGATAGATAGTAAATTCGATATAAGACTTTGGACTCACCAAGATCGGGTAGATGTGAAATATTTTCTCTGAATTTGTCAAATGAAAGTGATTAGACATTGTTAATATATTTATTGTCTGTATATATTGTAGATAGCCATTGTACTTATTGTATATAGTTTTCTTATATTATGTAAGATATTATATAGCCTCCCCTTCAAATGTTTTTAGACAAAAAGGGGAATTGTAGAGGCATTTCAACTGTATTTTAATAAATAAAGACTGTCTGAATACCTGAAAGTAAAACAGTGCTACTGGTCAGCCTTACAGACCAGATTATGGTAACGTACACCTTTAACCCCAGGAGTCACAATGGCATGCACCTTTAATCCCAGTAGCCACTTTAGTTGCCATAGAAATAGGGTGATGCACGGCTTTAACCCCAGAGGTGCATGCCTTTGTTCCCAGCCCTTGAGAGGAATATAAGACAGGACGAGACAGCTCTCAGATACAGTCTCCTTCTCAGGTTTTAGGAGACAATATTGCCATTTCAGACTGGGGTCGAGGTAAGAGCCAGTGGCTGGTTGTTTTGCTTTTTGGATCTTTAAGTTGTACCTCAATTTCTGACCGTGGCTTTTTTATTAATGGTGCTTCAGGAGACTTCAACACCACACTCACCAATAGACAGGTCATTCAGACAGAAATTCAATGGAGAAACAATGAAAGCAATGGTGTTTTTACTCAAATGGATCTAACAAATATCTACAAACATTTCCCTCAAACACAAAATATACCCTCTCTGTACCTCATCCAACCTTCTCTAAAATTGAACATATACTCATTCATAAAACAAGGTCTCAACAGATAAAAGAAAACTGAAATAATCCCCTGTATTTTGTCAGATGACTATGGATTAAAGCTGGATTTCAACAACAACAGAAAACCTACAAACTCATGGAAATTGAGCAACTCT
The DNA here is from genome assembly GCA_963919715.1 of Microtus obscurus. Classification (NCBI taxonomy): domain Eukaryota; kingdom Metazoa; phylum Chordata; class Mammalia; order Rodentia; family Cricetidae; genus Microtus; species Microtus obscurus. Next base: position 9,232,013 of record CAWTZC010000170.1, on the reverse strand, counting down.
TTACTGGATTACCACTGAGTCAAGAAAGAAATTAAAGATTTCCTAGAATTCAATGAAAATGAATGCACAACATACCCAAACTTATGGGAAACAACGAAAATGGTCTTAAGAGGAAAGTTCATTGCACTAAGTGCCTTCATGGAGAAATTAGCAAGGTCTCATAGTGGCAACTTAAGAGCACAGCTGCAAGCTCTAGACCAAAGAGAAGAAAGCACGCCCAAGAGGAGTAGATGGCAGGAGAAAAATCAAACTCAAGGCTGAAATCAACACAATAGAAATAAATAGAACAATACAAAGAATCAAGTTCTTTGAGAAAACCATCAAGATAGACAATCCCCTATTCAAACTAATTAAAAGACAGAGAATATTCAAACTAACAAAATCAGAAACAAAAAGTGGGCATAATAACAGACACCAAGGAAATCCAAAGCATCTTTAAGTCATACTTCACAAATGTTTACTTCCCAAAATTGAAAAAAATCTAAGAGAAATGGACAATTTTTTGATAGATACCACTTACCAAAGTTAAATCAGGATCATAAAAACAATTCAAATAAATTGATAACTGATGTGGCATTTCACTCTGCATGCTGTGAATATGTTTTATTATCATTGGTTAATAAAGAAGCTCCTTCAGCTTATGGCAGGACAGAATATAGGCTGGCTGGAAGAGAGAAAGAGTAGGCAGAGTTAGGGAGACGTCACATAATTACCAAAGAAGGACATGCTGGAACCTACCCAGTAAACCACAGCTTGTGGCAATACACAGATTAATAGAAATGGGTTATAAGAGTTAGTAAGAAGCCTAAGCTACTAGGCTGAACAGTATTTTAATTAATACAGTTTCTGTGTGATTTTACTGCTCTGGGCAACCAGGAAACGAAAGAGCAGTCTCAGTTTTCAGATAACCCCCGAGGAAATAGAAGCAATCATTAAAAGTCTCCCAACCTACAAAACCCAGAGCCAGATGGTTTTAGTGTAGAATTCTACCAGACTTTCAAAGAAACCCAAGACCAATACTTCTCAAATTATTTTAAAAAATAGAAACAGGAGGAGCATTACCAAATTCATGTTAAGAGGCCACAGTCACCCTGATGTCAAAGCCACACAAAGATTCAACTAAGAAAGAGAATTACAGACTAATTTCCCTCATGAATATTGAAGCAAATATACTCAATAGCATACTTACAAACCAAATCTAAGAACATATTCAAAAGACTAGCCACCAAGTTCAAATAGGCTTCATCCCAGAGATGCAGCAATGGTTCAAAATAAGAAAATATGTCAGTGTGATCTACCATATAAATAAACTGAAAGGAAAAAAAAACACATAATCATCTCATTAGATGCTGAAAAAGTCCTGAACAAAATCCAACACCCATTTGTGATAAATGTCTTGAAAAGATTAGGGATATAGGGGAAATACTTAGACATAATAAGTGCAATATAAGGCAAGCCAATAGCCAACATCAAAATAATGGAGAGAAAAAGAAATTCCACTAATATCAGGATTAATATAAGACTATTCACTCTCTCCATATATATTCAGTATAGTACTTGAAGTTTTTGCTACAGCAATAAGACAACTTAAGGAGATCAAGAGGGTACAAATTGGAAAAGAGGAAGTCAAAGTATCACTGTTTGTAGATGATAAAATAGTATACATAAGCAACCTACTAGAGAACTCTTATAGCTTATAAATACTTTCAGCAAATTGGTTGGACACAAAATTAACTCAAAAAAAATCATTGGCCCTCTTGTATATAATTAATAATCAAGCTGAGAAAGAAATCAGGGAGACAAAATGTTTCACAACAGCTACAAATAGTATAAAATGTCTTGGTGTAATTCTAACCAAGAAAGTGAATGACCCATATGGCATGAAGTTCAAATCTTTGAAAAAATAAATTGGAGATGATATTGTGAGATGAAAATATCTCCCATGCTCATGGATTTATAGGATTAACATAGTAAAAAATGGGCATATTACCAAAACCAGTCTGTAGATTGAATGCAATCCCTATCAAAATTCCATCAAAATTCTTTACAATTCTTGAAAGAATAATACTCAACTTCATATGGAAAAATAAAACCCAAGATAGCTAAAACAATCCTGTACAATAAAAGAACCTCTGGAGTTATCAGCATCCTTAATATTAAGCTGTACTACAGAACTGTAATAATAAAAACCAAATGGTACTGGCCACAAAACCAGGCAAGTTGATCAATAGTAACTAATTGAAGGGCCAGACATAAATCCTCACATGTATGGAAACCTGATCTTTTTTTTATAAAGAGGCCAGAGATAAACACCAGCTTGGGGGAGGGAAGAAGGCATCTTCAACAAATAGTGCTGATCTAACTGGATGCCAACATGTAAAAGAATGCAAATAGATCCATATCTATCACCCAACACAAAACTCAAGTACAAGTGGATCAAAGACCTCAGCATCAATTCAGACACACTGAAGCTAATAAAAAAGAAAGTGGGGAAAGTTTTGAGTGCTTTGGCAAAGGATGCAGTTTTCTGAACAGAAAACCAATAGCATAGTCACTAATATAGACAATTAATTAATGGAACCTCCTGAAACTGAGAAGCTTGTGTAAGACAAAGGATATTGTTAAAGGGACAAAACGGCAACCTACAGAATGGACAAAGATCTTCACCAACCCACAACTGTTAGAAGGCTGGTAGTGAAACTATATAAAGAATTCGAAAATTACACATCAAAAAATGAATAAGTTATTCAAAAATTGGGTACGGATCTAAAGAGAGAATTCTCAATAGAGGAATCTCTCATGGCCAAGAATCACTTAAAGAAATGTTTAACATTCTTAGCCTTCAGGGAAATGAAAATCAAAACAACTCTGAGCTTTTATCTTCTAGCTGTCAGAATGGCTAAGATCAAAACCATGAGTGACAGCTCATGCGGCTGAGGATGTGGAATGAGGGAAACACTCCTCCATTTATGGTGGAAGCGAAAACTTGTACAGCCACTTTGGAAATCAGTATGCTGATTTCTCAGAAATTTGGAAATGACTCTACCTCAAAACCCAGTTATACCACTCCTGGACATACACCCAAAGAATCATCTACCATAAAATAGACACTTGCTAAACTATGTTTATAGCAGCCTTACTTATAATAGAATCTGGAAACAACCTAGATGTCCCTCAACCAAAGAATGAATAAAGAAAATGTAATACATTTACAAAATGGAGTATTCCTCAGCTGCTAAATAAACAGTGACATCGTGAAACTTTCTGACAGATAGATGGAACTAGAAAAAAATCATCCTAAGTGAGATAACCTAGACCCAGAAAGACAAGCATGGTATGTACTCTTCCCTAAATAAATATTAACCATAAAGTAAAGGATAATCATATTGTAATCCACAGACCTAGAGAAGCTAAATAAAGAGAAGGGCACAAGGTGGGGCGGGGGAGGAACACATGAATCTCATTGCAAAGGGAAAATAGAACAGACATTGTCATGCAATAGGGGGAGGGACTTGGCAGAGGGGTGGGATGGGAACAGGAGAGATCAAGTGGAGGGAGGATGGAGGTAGAGAATATTGGGAGAGACATCTGGAATCGGTACGCATCTCTGGGACAAACTAGAAACCAACTGTAATGGAAACTCCCAGAAATCTTAGAGGATAACTCTGGTTAAGACGCCTAGTAATGGGTGATACGGAGCCTGAACCAGCCATGTACTATAACCAGGCAAGACTTCCTATGGAGGGATTGGGACACCAATCCAGCCACAAAACCTTCAACATACAATTTATCCTGCCTACAAAATATACTGGAGTAAAGGTGGCACCGAAATTGTGGGAGTGAGTGACCAACCAAAAACTGGTCCAGCCTGAGACTCATGCCGTGAGAGAGAGAGCTCACCTCTGAGGGCCAGGATCCAAAAGTGGGAAGCCCTGAGACCTAGGATAGAAACAAACACAACTGTCAAGGAAAAAAAGTGAATAAAATGATTCCTAACAATATTCTACCGTACTCATAGACTGGTGCCTAGCCCAACTGTCATGAGAGAGGCTTCACCCAGCAACTGACGAAAAGATGTGCTGAGACCCACAGCCAAGCATTAGATGGAGCTCCAGAATCCTGCAGAAGAAGGGGAGAAAGAACTGTGGGAACCAGAGAGGTCTAGGGCATGACAAGAAAATCCATAAAACCAACTAACCTGGGCTCACAGGGACTCACAGAGGCTGAACCAACAACCAGGGATCCTGCATGGGACTGATCTCGTCCCTCTGCACATATGTTACAATTGTGTAACTTGGTCTTCTTGTGGGACTCCTAACAGTGGGAGTAGGGGATGTCTCTGACCTTGTTGCCTGCTTTAAGGACCCTTTTCTCCTACCAAATTCCCTTATCCAACCTTAATAGGGGAAGAGGTCCTAGTCTCAGTACAACTTGATATACCATGGCTGGCTAATATCCATGAGAAGCCTGCCTGTTTCTGAAGAGAAAGAGAGGAGTGGATGGGGGAGGGGAGAAAAAGGAAGGAGAGAAGGATTTGAAGGAAAGGAGGGGGGAGAACTGTGGTCAGGATGTAAAAACAAGAGCAAAAATAAACAAAAATATATTAAATAAATTAATAAAGCATAACGTCCTTATTGTGTAGTTGCCTAAAAGATTTTGGTAGTTTATGTAAGTTTACTTTGATTTTTAATTCTTAGTATGGAACCTGGTATTTTCATGACCATAATCTCATTGGTCCTCTAAATAATTCAGTGAACTTAAAAGAAAATATTTTTGCAATATCACTATTTTAGACAGAAGGAAATTAGAGCTCCTTGTACATACTTACCAAATGATACATTACCAAGGTATTGGGAAGTCCCCACCACCTAGAGGCCTATGGAAATCACTAATATGTAAAGATCCATTTAGGGGAGTGGAAGTGACTGACATAACACTGAATTATGACATTATACTTGACATTCACTTAGCCTGGTATGGAAGAAAGCTTTCAACTTGACGATCCAATGAATGGAAAATTCTAGAGAGTTTGCATATGATTATAGCACTAAGATATCAGTAAAAAATTCCTGAAAACTACTGAGTATCCTTAGGCAATACATGCATATTAAACAAATTGAATCAAGTATTTCATAGGAAATGAAATGTATTGTCAGTGAGTTCTTTGCATGACTTGAAGCCTACTATTTCAATGGAAATGAGAGTATTTCCATATTAAAGTCTGGTTATTAAAGCAACCTGTTAAATTAAGAAAAGTTTCAACATTAATAAATACCATCATTTTATGCTATAAACATACAATTGTCTGTAGAGGCCCTAGCTAGTAAATTAATTAAATCTCTGTTCCATTATGGTGTCAGCTAATTTGGAAAGTCATTATTTATTTGGCACTAATTTAGCCTAGCAAATTAATTAGAAGGAGCATGGGAAAAATAGATGATTCAACATGAAAGTCCAAATCAACACAAAGAGACAGAATTAAAGGACTTGTATAGAAAAGAGGGATCACCACATCACTTTTAGAACTTTCGTGAGGATTCTTTCTCTCCTCCCAAAGACTGGCAAAGCAGTGCAGAGACATCTAGCCAATGAATTTAGCAATCAGAAGCAGGAATTTTCTTCTGAAGAGAATTTCTGTTCATTCTGGGGAATTTTACACAGGGTTCAACTCCACAATGTACACAGAGCTCTTCCTAACTCCATCCCATAATTCACTCTTGAGTTCCATGGTTCCACTGGCCATTGTTAAAAACCTTTACCATTGCCACATGAAGTCACCAGGATTTTTATTTCTATAAGAACTTTTAGTTTCATTTATTTATAAAACTTTCTGAGATACTTTTTCTAATACTTTGAGAATTTCACATAATTTAGTTTTTCCGAGTTTTCTCCCCCTAATTCTTCTAGGGTTCTTACCTCTTTAACCCAACTTAATTCTCTCTCTTTCTCTCTCTCTCTCTCTCTCTCTCTCTCTCTCTCTCTCTCTCTCTCTCTCTCTCTCTCTCATTCATCAACTTCAAGTTGTGCTGTGAATATATGCTCTGGGTATAGAATCAGTTCTCAACATGTATGTGGAAATCCTTTGGGGGTTGAATATCAGATATATACATTACAATTTATAACACCAGCAAAATTACAGTTATGAAGTAGCAGCAAAATAATTTTATCAGTAGGGTCACCACAATATGAGGAGCTGTATTAAAGGGCAACAGCAATAGGAAGGTTGAGAACCGCTGATAGAGCCATCCACTGGAACATGGTTGACTACCAGGGACCACTCTCGTAAAGAAAACTGACTCTCCTTTCCAGAAACCCTCAACTGTTTACAGCTTCTTAGTTAAGGCTAAGGGTCCATCAACTGCTTCCCACTCCATACTAGAATGCTGACTACTTTGAACCTCTGAAGATCTTGAGAGATGAGCACATTTGCTTAGAGTTTACAAATCCAGGGGTCCTGTAATATCCAGAAGACATTGTTTCATTCTTGTCTCCTCCTACTTCTGACTATTAAAAATTTTCTATAGTCTCTTCCACTATGGTTCACTGAGCCTTGAATTGATATGATATAGATAACCCTTTTGTGAATGAGCATTCCATAGAAACTTATTCATTACACCAACGTCAGGTGTAAGTTTCTGTGTGAACCCCAGCCCACTGCACAGAAACTTCTCTGATCGTGTCTTGGAGCTACACTAATCTACCCATAGAAAGATAGGACTTTATAATCTAGTTTGGTACAATTTAACAAAATAATAGTGGTGTGTTCTCCCCTGCGGCTTGTGAGAGTCCCACATTTGAGTTTCTTGGCCAGATGTGCAGTATTAGGTAGGTACACCCTTCCTCATGGCAGGTGGGGCCTTAAATCTAGTTATAAAGTGGTTGGCTACCCAGGAGCATTTTTGCCACTATTGCGCACATGGCCATATCTTGGCATGCAGGTCATTATTGCAGTTCACAGGGCTCACAGCTGTATAAGATTGCCAATGCTTTGCTTATTTGTTTTTGTTTTTCTTTTGTTTTATGTTTTGCTTTTTTTTTTCTTACCAGCAGCCTTCATAGCACTTTCCTGTACAATGAAAGCTTACCAGCAAGGAGAAAGCTTCCTGACAATTACTGACTTGATTTTTCCATGCCCTGTGATCAATATGTTTGGTATCTTCAGCAGTGTGGTATTACTATCAAATTCTGGTGGGCAACCAAAAACAATAGCTTGTGTTCATTTAGAGCTCCGTATGACTTCAGAACAACAACGTGAAGAAAGCCTGTTCATAGATGAAAGCATGTTAGTTATTACTGTAAAAACAGACAAACAATGGTTTTTTGTTACCATTAATAAACAAAATTAAAAAGCACCCTAAAGATTAGGAAAAGTATTTGTAAAGTATACATCTGATAAGGGTTAAATAACCAAAGCATAAAACACTTATTCAACTCAATATCAAAAATCATAATAACTTACTATAGAATGAGCAAAGGCCCCAATGGAAAACTGTCAGCTTTAAATAACAGAGGAAATCTTATCATTCTTTTTACAACATGAAGGAATCTGTAGGACGTTACTATAAGTCAAAAAGTAGAACAAAAAAAAAACAGAAAATTACTGTATAATCTCTATTTGTAGAATTTTAAAAATCCGATTCCATAGAAGTAAAAAGTACAATGGTTGACCAGGTAGAATAAATTCTGTGGATTGTTATGTTTCATTATGATTATATGTATACATGAATTTACATATATATATATATCTGAAAGAAACTAAAAGAGAAGAATATTTTCATCAGAAAAATAAATGCATGTGATACTGAATAAAATTGATCTGCCTCAATCATTTCAAAATGTATACACACATTGAAATTATATGTAATGTGTCATAAATAAAATACATATGCAATTTTTATTTGCCACTTAAGCACTAATAATCTGAAATATGGAAAATCCAAGGGACATGCATTGTTCTTTAAACCTGTGTTAAGACCTATGCTTCTGAACTCTGGGAATATCCTAACTGACCTGTCACTGAAGTTGCTATTTTTCATGTTGTTTTCCAAGTATTCATGCATTTGAACCTATATGCCGCTGCAACATAATGGTCTTAATATCTTATAGGATCTATACCATGAATGTTCATTTTCTAATGTCAAGACAAAGTCTAGCACATAATAGTCACAAAAGGGAAATATTTTATGGACTAATTCACTCTTGCAAGCTTGGCCTTTACTTCTCACTTTAGAGTGGCTATGTGTCTTCTTTCTAACACGTGTGTTCTTCCCAAACAGGAGCCAAATGATGCCGGAGATAAATCCCACCCCGATGTGGGAAGCTGCAAATCTAAAGCACTTGTCAGTAAATGCCATTTTACTGACGGTCCTGCTTGTTTTTCTTTCAGAAATGACTTCCTGACATAAAATGATCAACACCCCAGCCTCCGGCTTCTTGCAGTTCAGAAGCAAATGATTCATGCTCCTTATTATATTAATGCATGGGGAAAGCAATAAAGAGTCCAAGAAACCATAATATAGTCACAACACCATAACTTTCTCTCATTACCCAGAAGTCAATGCATCATTACTCCTGATGTGTATTGATCCAGGCCAACAGCACTGGAGTTTATCTTCACAATCAATCACGTTTTTTAAGTCAGAGAACTGTCATAACCACATAGTGTATTCACCTATGGAGCTAGACTGGAGTCTGTAAACACTGTAGTGACTGCCTCACAGTCACTAACAGGCTCTTTAAGTCTTGCCACGTGCTCTGTGCTGTGAACTTGTCATTCTGATGTCTGCTATGTCCTGCCTCTCCTCTGGCCTCTTTCCCACCACCCTTGGGTGCTTTCTGCCTGCTTTTCATCCTTCCTGCAGCATCTACGTAACCAGCCTTCCCCCAGTCCTCTCACTCTCGTTCCTGAATATTATTCTCAGCTACTACTCACCTGGCATTTTCTCTTTCACTTACATGCAGTAGCAAATTGTCTTCCTCAGAGGATGTGCCTCCATTGCAAGCTTTTGTGTTTGGCAAAGTGCTTTTAGTGAATACAAGCAGAAAATCCCTCATCCAAAGCTATGAAGTGAAAACACTCAGAGTGCTTGTCTAGCGTGCTGAAGACCCTGGAGAAATGCTGAAAAGAACCCCAAATTGGAAACATTTCAAATATAAACATAATGCCCCGAGAGGAATCTTCCACACCTGACCCTTTGTGATGAGCCCCATCACGCAGGCACTGAAAGTACTGTATGAAACCACCTTTGGGGTTTGTATATAAAGTGTCAATGAAACCTTATGAAACAATGAATTTCATGTTTAGATGTGGGTCCCATTCCCAGTATATCTCATTATGCATATTTAAATATTAATAGATCCAAACTAAACTAAAATACTTCCTGTCCTAAGAAATTCAAATAAGAAATTCTCAACCTGTAGTAACTTTCAAGATTTGATGTGGTTTTACTGTTTCATAAAAACACACCTGTATGCAAGATGTTTTATGCTAACTATCATTGGGATTTATGATGAATAACCCACTGTGTTGTGACATGACAGAGGATTATTGGTATATAATTCTCCAATGAGTTTGAGCCCGTTTGTTCAGAAAAAATAATAATAACACTGATTCAATTTTATATAGCCTCCTCTTCTTAATTCCATACACGGTGTTCCATGGCATAAATTTAAAAGAGAACACAGCGTGGCTTGCTTTAGAAAGAGTCATCAACAAAATTTTGCATTATTTACATCAGTTTTTACTAACTATTCTGTCTTTCAGAGTTGCCTCTGTTTATCTCTGTCTTTCTACCTCTCTCTCTCTCTCTCTCTCTCTCTCTATATATATATATATATATATATATATATATATATATATATATATATATATATTTCTTCCCTCTCCTTCTCTTTCTCTCTATTCCTCATTCTTTTGATATTTTTATTTTATTTTAAGGCACTTACAATTTTTTCTTTTGGTTATTTTGAGACAGGTCTTTTCTGTGTAGGAACTCACTCTGTAGATCAGACTGCCTTGAGCTTAGAGACCTACCTCCCTCTACCTCCAGAGTGCAGGGTTTAAAAGTATGTGCCACCATTGCCTGGGTTACAAAAATATTTTTTACAAAATATTTTAATTTATTTTGTATATTGTATATGTGTATGTTGCATTCATATTTTTCACTCTCTTGCTTGCTCTTCTCCCTCCAACTCTCCTACTCCACCCTGCTCTCTTTCAAATTTATGGCCTTTAAAAAAAGTATTGTTACATATACATTAATGAATAAATATATAGATTCAATCTGCTATATCCATTTAGTATTGCTTCTATGTGAATGGTTTTATCACTAACAATACCCACTGAAATGCCAAAGTAGAGGAGGGAAATCTCACATGTGTCCACTCCTAAATGAAGAGCTATAGGCAATGGACGATTTTTGAGAGAGAGAAAATTAATCTTCCTTGGGTGATAAGCACCCTATTTGGTTATCCAATACAAAGCGGTCAACCCCTTTGAATTTTTGAGACATATTACCTTTCTTTGTTGTATTAATAAAGCTCAAAAATTTTAATCAATATAGTTATTAATTCTTCCAAAGTTGCATACACATTTTTATCATATTACCCTCCAACTCCTCTCAGATATACCGTCACCTTCCTATCCACCCAACTTTGAATTTTCGTCTTTGGAAAAAAAAACCTACCAAGCCCAATTTGTGTTACCCAACTACTCTTGGAAGTGGGGCATCCCCTAAAGTCTGGTCGACTTAGCAGGGATCATGCCAGTAGAGAAGACTGACTCCCCTTCTCCCAGCAGTCATCAAATGCCAATAGCCCCTCAGGTAGTGGGGAAATTTCATGCCCAAATCACCACAGCTCCGTCTCTATCTGCACCGGGCTTGACCTTGCACAGGTGCTGTGCACACTGTCCCTGAGTTCATGTGTGCCACTGCCTGTCGTGTGCAGATAACACTGTTCCCTTGAAGTTCTCCACAATCTCTAGCTTATATCATCTTCCTGCCCTCTTTTCTATGAATATTCCTGAGTCTAGGGTAGAAGGATGGGATAGGTATTTAAGAGTTGAGTACTCAGAGTTGTTTTGATTTGCATTTCTCTGATGACTAAGGATGTTGCACATTTCCATAAGTGTCTTTTAGCCATTTTAGATTCCTCTGTTGAGAGTTCTCTGTTTAGGTCTCTACTCAATTTTTAATTGGATTATTTGTTCTTTTGATTACCAATTTATTGAGTTCTTTGTATATTTTGGAGAGCAGACCTCTGTCTGTTGTGGGGTTAGCGAAGATCTTTTCCCATTCTGTAGTCTGTTGTTTTGTCTTGTTGACCGTGTCCTTTGCCTTACAGAAGCTTTTCAGTTTCAGGAGGTCCCATTTATTAATTGTTTCTCTCAGTGTCTGTGCTGATGGGGTTATATTTAGGAAGTGGTCTACTGTGCCAATGCATTCAAGTATACTTCCAACTCTCTCTTCTCATTTGGCTAAATACAAAAAAGTTTGAGTTGGTTGGGGAAGGCAGGGTCCTGTTATCCAGTGTCAGAGGGAGGTTGTGAAATATCTCACAATGCATTGGGCAACCAACCCTCCCACTCACCTCCAAAAAGGAATTACTAGCCCCCCCCATGTCAGTCCTATTCAGTCATATTTATCATCCTACCCAAAGCTTGAGCCCTTAAGTTGTCTTACTGCTCTAGCTAAGACTCCAAATAATATATTGATATGTATGGAAAAAATGGACAACTTTGTCTTGCTCCTGTTTTTGTTTTTCAATAAATTGTTTTGAGTCTTTCTACATTTAGTTGATGTTGGATATGGGCTTGCTGTAAATTGTCTTTCTTATGTATGTTTAGGTATGTACCTGGAATCCCTAATCTCTCTAGGACTTCTAACTTAAGGGGTGTTGGACTTAATCAAAGGCCTTTACTGTATCACATGAGATGATCAGGTGCTTTTCTTCTTTTAGTTTTTTTTTTGGTGGATTAAACTTATTGATTTTCATATTTTGAGCAATTGCCACATCTGTGTGATGTAGTCTACTTGATCATGGTGAATGATCTTTTTGATGTGTTCTTGCATTTTGTTTCCCAGCATTGTATAGAGAAAGTTTGGATGTATATTTATAAGAAAAATTAGTCTGGGATTCCCTTCTTTTGTTGAATCTTAGTGTGATTTGTGTAACAGGGTAACTGTGATCTCATAAAACGCATTTGGGCCACGAAAAATAAAAGAGTTGAGTACTCTTAGGCTCTGCACCTTGAGCTGTTGAAAATGTCTATATTAATTGTTATTACTGTAAAAAGAAACTTTTCTGATTAGAATTGAGAAATGCACATATGGTTTAGTGCTTACAGCAATAATTTGCTAGGATCATTTTAATATTATATCCACTTAGTAGAAAAATGATGCTAGCATCTCCCCTAAGGCTTATGACCCATCTAGCAACAGATTCTTGGTTCCTTTAACTGTGCTACTTTTGGGTTTCATTTCAATGAACAGGTATTAGATCCAATCAGAAAATGGTTGATTACCCCTATAACATTCATGCCACTGTTGCACAAATGGGCATATCCTGATCAGATAGCTTTTATTACAACTAGATAAGATTGATAGTGATTACTTTTCTCCTTCAGTAGTTGTATAGTGCTTTCTAGCACTATGGAAAAATAGCCAACAGGTGAATACCAGTTTCATTTTTTCCTATTGTATACTTTTAGATTACTGGGTATCATCAGCAATACGGTTTCACCATCAAGTTCTGGAGAATAGCCAAGAACATCACAATATCCTTTAATATTTCAGAGTATTTATGGGACACCACTGGCCAACAACTCAAAAAGAGGTGATGCATTCCTGCTAATAGAATTCATATTTTCTAGGACAAAGTGTGTGTTTGCTCTATTGTTCCTCCATTATATAATAACACCATTTAAACTTTTTATATATGTTTATGTATATATTTAAGAAGCTTCTACAGTAATAGGCTTCCATATGGCTTTTTCAAAAGGCCTTTAATGTTCATTATTCCTCTCCATATTTTCTCCTCTATCCTGCCCTCATCCCATCCCCCACCCTATTTAACCTTTCTTCTTCCATTGCTTTCCTACTTTATATCTCTGTATTCCATACCCCTTTCCTTGAAAGATTCCCCTTCCCCAAGGCCCTTAAAAGTTTCCAACTTCTGTGAATTCCAAAATAGGCATCCATCTAAAGATCTGAAACTAACATCCATATATGAGAAAAAGTGTGACATTTGTCTAGAAAGACAATGGGTTACCTCACTCAAAGTAATTATTTCCAGTCCCATCCATTTACCTAAACAATCATGTTTTCATTTTTAACAAATGAATAATATTCCATTGTGTAAATGGACCACATTTTCATTATCCACTCATCACTAGATGGCCATTTAAGCTGTTTCCATTGTCTGGCTTTTGCAAATAGAGCAGCAATAACATGGGAGAGAAAGTATCTCTGTAGTAAAATACAGAGTTCGTGAGGTTTATGCTTAAGGGTGGTAGAGCTGGATTGTATGATAGATATATTTCCAGGTTTTCGAGGACCCTCCACACTGATTTCCATAGTGGTTGCACAAATTTGTACTACCACCAGTAGTGAGTAACTGTCTGTCCCCACATTCACACCAGCATCTGCTGTAATTTTTCTTTAAATTGCAGCCTTTCTAACTGTAACAAGATAAAATCTCATAGTAGTTTTAATTTGTACTCACTTGATGGTTAAGAATGTTGAACATTTTATTTCTATTTATTCCTTTGAGAACACTCAGTGACATTTTTAAAATTAGGTTGTTTTCTTGGTGTTTAGTTTTCTGAATTTTTTTATTTATTCCATTCTAATCTCCATAAGATGTATAGGGTGCCTATTCACTCAGATAGTGATGTCTTGTGCTATTCATGTCCTACTCAGAAATTCCTTTTCTGTGCCTGTAAGTCCAAGTATATACCCTTTCTCCCCTGCTAGATTCTGGATATCACATCATGCATCAAAGTCCTTAATCCATTTGGAGTTGAGTTGTGTTCAAGATTAGAGATAAAGATCTAGTTTCATTCTTCTGCACATAACTATGCTCTTAACTAGCACTATTTGTTGAGATATCTTTTCTTTAGTGCATATTTTTTGGCCACTTGAAAATCAGGTAGCTAAAATGGTGTGGGTTTACATGAGGGTCCTCAATTCTATTCCATTGATCAATGTGTCTTTTTGATGCTGGTACCATAATGCTTTTTTTTAAAAAAAATATTTTTATAGCTTTGTAGTGCAACTTAAAATCAGGGATGGGAATACTCCCAAAGGTTAAAATTTATATTCCACAAAAATAGAAAATTGACTTATTAAGATTAAATTGACATGAAGCAATTTAAATAGACCTATAAACCACATGATAAAACTGTAATTTTAACTCTCCCAACTCAAAAATCTGTAGGACCCTGTGGATGGAAGTGCAGAACTCTTAAGAGATCTTCAAACAAAAAGTCACTCAGAATTTTCTAAAAATACAGAAAAGAGTACAGGAAGAATCCACCCTTGTATCTGAAGCCACTGTTGCAAGCTTCTCTGCCTCCTCAGAGATAGCATAACTTATTAGTTCTTGGGTCTCTTCCTAGGTGGTGTGTGTAGATGCAAATGATCAGCCATTCTAATATTTTTCCAGACAACTTGGATCTCATTGGAAGCTACTGGCCATTTTTCTCTTCAAACACTTGAATGTTCTCTATTTTCCTAGCCTCTCTGTCTGACCCCAACCAGACACAGCTCCTCAGGAGCCTTCTTCAGCTTCCGCCTACCACACATCACTAAAACAGCCACTTTTTCATCTGCTGGTACTACCTTTTGCCTCCTTCTGAGCGAGGTCTCTTTGCTTTGGTTCTCTCTTTGATTTGTGGTTCAGTTACTGCTTTGAAATTCAGTTGTGGGTTTCTGCCTTTTCTATCCCTCACCTTCTGGTTCTGGATTTAATAGGCAGTTGGCCCTTCTCCATATCCAGCTGACTTCCTCTTTATGATCAATACCACTTAACCTAGAAATAAGACTCAGATACAAAAGTTACTGTAAGCTGATTTTTGGTTCCCCAAAAGTCAGACATTGAGCTCCTAATGTCCAACATGAAGGTATTTGAGGGTTGAACCTTTGAGAGAAAATTTGGACTAAGTGAAGCCCTAAGAATAATAAAAGTGTGTGTTGCACTCTCTCTCTCTCTCTCTCTCTCTCTATATATATATATATATATATATAGAGAGAGAGAGAGATAGATGATAGATAGATAGATAGATAGATAGATAGGTAGAAAGATAGATGATAGATAGATATAGATATATATAAAATAGTGAAGACTTTCGAGTTCAGATTGTCTTGACAGCTTCTATCAGAGGTCTTTTTTTTTTTTTTTTTTTTTTTTGGTTTTTCGAGACAGGGTTTCTCTGTGGCTTTGGAGCCTCTCCTGGAACTAGCTCTGTAGACCAGGCTGGTCTCGAACTCCCAGAGATCCACCTGCCTCTGCCTCCCGAGTGCTGGGATTAAAGGCGTGCGCCACCATCGCCCGGCCAGAGGTCTTGTCCCTACAGAAGACTGATTCCACCTCTCCCAGAAGCCATTGACGGACTATATTTTTTCATCTAGGGAGGTAGCATTATGATGTCTTCAATATCCAAGTTGGCATGTAAATGTGTGTTGTCTTTGAGCAGGGCTTCTTTAGTGATAAATATTAACTTAAAGAATTTAGTCAAAAAGACCATGTATGTATGAGCCCATCTCTGTACCGAGTTCAGAAGGTAAGCATTTCCTAGGACTGGGCTGTGGGAGAAAATGGGAGTGACAGCTAATGAGCAGGAAGTTTCTTTGCGAGAGGACAGAATTGTTCTGAAATTACTGGTGATGATAGCACATGTCTGTTGAAATCCTAAAACCCATCAAATTATACATTCTAAGTGGGTGAATTTTATGTTTTATGAATTATTCCTTAATAAAGACATTATTAAAATGCATACAAACCATCCCTTCAAAAAGTCACAAAGGAACATCTTCTCATTTATTTAATCTAAAGGATAATAATTTCAGTAATACATCAAAAAGTATTTTATCTAAGCAGGGTTAGCTGTTCCACTGCCTTTGAATGTCAAGTTTTATCTCAAACATAGAAACAAGCTTAAGGGAGGCAGATAGGCTGGCTCTGTCATTAGATAACACATAAAAAAAACACTTCATACTGTTGGTGCTGTATTTTCTTAGCTCAATCTTCCCAATCATTTGAAAAATAGATGACCTTTATTCCCAAGCTTTATTGCTAAATCATGAAAAATCTCTAAACATCCACATTTTCCAAGTTTTCTTGTTCCCAATGACTAATATTGATGAGATCTAGGTTTTGTTGGATAGTTTGGTACAAAGGTGGAAACACTTTAAACCAGTGTCAGATTTCCCATCGCTGTAAACAGACAGATACTTGAGAGAAACCATCTAAAGGGGAGCAGTTATTTTGGCTCATAGTCTCAGTGGATTTCGACCACAGGTGACTTGTTCCTTTGCTCTAAGCTGATGTGGGAGTGTCATATATCAATCTGTTTATCAATCTGTTGATTTCATTGGTTAAAATAAAGACACTGCTTGGCTGGTCCTATAGGTTAGAACATAGGTGGGTGGAGTAAAAAGAATAGTATGCGGACAGGAAGAGGAAGTGAGCTCAGGAAATCATGCAGCTCCGCTCAGAGATGCCAGACGCTCCTGTCTAGCGGGCGGACAGGATGGCCCAGCTCTCTGAGGCACGCACGCTATGAAGCTCCGACTCAAGATGGATGTAGGCTAGAATCTTCCCGGTAAGCGCACCTTGGGGTGCAACACACTATATAAGAAATGGGCTAGTCCAGGTGCGAGAGTTAGCCAAGAAGAGACTAGAAATAATGGGCCAAGCAGTGTTTAAATGAATACAGTTTGTGTGTTGTTATTTCGGGCATGAGCTAGCCAGGCAGGCCGGGGTGTTGGGGATGCAACCCCGCACCCCAATTTCAACACTAAGCCTCATGCTAATGCCATCAAATCAACAACCCACCAATGAATTAGTCTAGTAATTATGTCAGCACCCTCATGTGGCAACCATCTCTCATCACTGGGTCTACCAACTTGGGACAAAAATCTTAAACACATAAACCGTCGGAAGAGCACTGCATCCGTCTGAAATGTAGAGAAGGGGACCAATATTGACAGAGAAAATCCTGGAGCTTGGCATCCTTAAACTATGGCATTAGTGGGAGAGGCTGGGAACCTTTGCTAGTGGGGCTCAGTTGGAAAGTAGGTCACCATAGACACACACGTGGGAACTATATTTGATCCTCACTTCTGCTTCCCAATTGCCACGAGGCAACATCATTGCTCCTCCAAGCCCTTTCTGATGCCCTTACCTTGTCTTTCAGAGACAATGGAAATAATAACAATAGTACTTCAGGTGCTTCCCTTAAAGTAATTTGTTGATCCTTCACAGTCACCATACAAGATGCTATTTTATAAACACTTTAGAAATGAAGATACTATGCGAAAAAGAGGATAATTAACTTCCCCATAGTCCTACTTATAATATATGACAGGGTCAGTCTGGGCTTCAAATTCAATTAGACACCTAAAATCTGAGCCCTTACTTATTACTCTACATAGAGCTTACACAAGAAAAAATTTCAACTCTAAAATAAACCCCATATTTTGAAGATATATAGTACATCTGTTTTGTAGGAGAGAGAATAATTCAGTTACGATCCAGATTGAGTTCAAGTACTGAACATTTTTTTTAATTTATTTATTTATTTATTTAAGATTTCTGTCTTTTCCCCACCGCAGCCTCCCATTTCCCTCCCCCTCCCCCAGTCAAGTCCCCCTCCCTCTTCAGCCCAGAGAGCTGTACCCCTTCAATTGAAGAATGGATGAAGAAAGTATGGAATATATACATATTAGAGTACTACTCAGCAATAAAAAACAAGGACTTCTTGAAGTTTGCAGGCAAATGGATGGAAACAGAGAACACTATCCTGAGTGAGGTAAGCCAAACCCAAAAAGAGGAACATGGGATGTACTCACTCATATTTGGTTTCTAGACATAAACAAAGGACATTGAGCCTCTAATATGTGATCTTAGAGAAGCTAAATAAGAAGGAGAACCCAAAGTAAAACATATAGGCATCCTCCTGAATATTAACCTTCATCAGGCAATGAAAGGAAACAGAGACAGAGACCCACATTGGAGCACCGGACTGAAATCTCAAGGTCCAAGTCAGGAGCAGAAGGAGAGAGAGCATGAGCCGGGAGCTCAGGACCGCGAGGGGTGCACCCACACACTGAGACAGTGGGGATGTTCTGTCGGGAACTCACCAAGGCCAGCTGGCCTGGGTCTGAAAAAGCCTGGGTTAAAACCGTCAAGTACTGAACATTTTAAAAGCATTTTTATCTTATGATAGCTTCTGTTTTTTGTTTTTTTGTTTTTTGGGTTTTTTTTTTTTTTTGATTTGGGGTTTTTGAAAACAAGGTTTCTCTATGTAGCTTTGGAGCTTGTCCTGGATCTCGCTTTGTAGACAAGGATGGCCTCGAACTCACAGAAATCTGCCTGCCTGTGCCTCCCGAGTGCTGGCACCAGCCTTAAGGCTTATTTGCTCCCATGCTCCCACACAATAAGCTGCTTCTGCGGCACTGCTTAATACGATGGGTGCCTTCTTCTTAAGGGCATAAGCACATAGCATCTCTGTTATTTTTAGTTTCTCTTAACTTAGCGAGCAGTTCAAATGATTGTTTCCACTATGTTGGCCCAATAGTATCAAATGCAGTGACTGTGAATAAGGATCGTCCCAGACTGGAGGGTAAGGCAGACACAGATGCCAGCTAACGATGCTCTGTTGACATCAGACGTATAATTCTTTGCAGTGAAAAACAAAACAGCTCGTTCTGTGGGAGCTCCAAAATGGGGGAGAGGGAAAGAAGTGCTAGGAAAAGGTGAGCAAAGGAAGCAAGATTTGTTCATTTAAAAAAAAAAAAAAGAGTTACAGATGGCTTACTTTAAGGACAGAGTGTGGGGTGGGGTTAATGAAGGGTGAGGAAGGTTTTTTTTTTTTTTTTTTTTTTGCAGTATTTTCACTTTATTTGGTCAGGTAAATACTAAACTATTTTGTCATAACAACTTTTTTTTTTTAACTAAAGATTTCTGTCTCTTCCCCACCGCTGCCTCCCCTTTCCCTCCCCCTCCCCCAATCAAATCCCCCTCCCTCATCAGCCCAAAGCCCTGCCCTGTGGGAAGTCCAAGGACCACCCACCTCCATCCAGGTCTAGTAAGGTGAGCATCCAAACTGCCTAGGCTCCCATAAAGCCAATAAGTGCAGTAGGATCAAAAACCCATTGCCATTGTTATTGAGGTCTCAGTAGTCCTCGAAAATATCGCCACCACTCACTGTTAATAGAGCACCACGTCCACGGCAGGAGGCTCTACTTTCTGCAGCTCCCTAATGAAGGGTTCCTTTGCACATGCTACAGAACTTGTAATTGGAAGGAAGGAGGGTTCAGTCACTCAAGAAATGCATAAGAGAAAAGGAACTCGTGTATTACTTTTTATTTAGGTAAATTTATCAAGCTGACATGCCTAGAAATTTAGACAAACCAGAGCCTGGGGGCCCCAGCAACTGCTGAAATCCCCTTCTGCAGACTTGGGAAGTGACAGCAGGTACCCACATTGAAAAAGACCACAGAGAAGTTGAAAGAGTTATTAAACCTCCCCAAAAGGCATTTTGAAACCGTCTCACACATTTCAACGCCTCTACAACAAAATAAAAATAAAGCGTGTTGTAATTTGAATGCTAATATCTCATCAAGTTTTATGTGTGTGTGTTGGGGGCCGCTCCATAGCCTGTTTTCCCAAAGCAGATAATGTAGCAATAAACAGCTGGCCGCCCTCCACGCAGCCGTTTATGCCGCCTTTGTGATCCATCTTCTCCACCATGTGGTAGCACGAAGGGAGAAGAGGCAGGCTCGGGGGCTCTTTATTCTGAGGCCAGATCACAGCACGTGGAGAAGCGTGGTTCTGGAAAGCAGCGGTGCTTCTCCAGTGCCCAGGGTGGATCTGGCGAGGCAGCACGAGGGCACCTGGGTGTTTCCTGGCATTACACGGCGCAGTGAAGTTCTTATGGCAGATATAACAGTCCATCAGCGTGGAGTCACTAAACGCTCAGGTGTCCAATCAAGCCACTGGAAAAGGACCAATGATGTTGGAGCATTAGAGTGATGCTGGCTCTGCAAGAGGGAATCACTAGCACCTATCACATGCGACTCCTGGAATGATGTCAGTCCAGGGTAGAGAGTGCCTGCAAAGGAAGATGAATCGCTAATGCTGTTAGTGTGTTCTCTGTGTGTGTATGGGTGTGTGCGCATGTGCACAAATGTCCCATGATCTCACTATGATCCCTGAACTGACCTGGAACTCACAGCGTTGCTGCCACTGCCTCCTAGTGCTGGGGTTAAATGCAAGTGCCACCACATCTGATCTCATTTATATTTTAATTTTAAGAACTAGGTTGAGTCTTTTTCTGTTTTCATTTTCAGTTAAATCAAGAAGACCACGGAAGCCAGACTCTTACCTACCTCAGAGACTGGGCCCCAAGGGCTTACCCTTGATACTTCTGTTTCTGAGGAATGCCTCCCAGGTCTTCACAAAAGGCAGTTTGAAACAGTAAGCAGACATGAGGTTTTTAAAAGGGCGTTTTTGCTTTGCTTATTTGTAAATTTGTGTGTGTCTGTGCTTTTCGGAGCTGATGTGCCCCACATGAGTGCGAGCGAGGGCAGAGACAAGAAGACTGCATTAGAGCCCCTGGAACTGGAGCTAGAGGTGGTTGTGAGCCATAATACAGGTGCTGGCAACTGAACTCAGATCGTCTAGGAAAAAACAATAAGCTATCTTCACCACTGAGCCAATTCTCCAGCCCTGCAAGAGATTTTTTTAAAAATATATCTATTTGTCTGTAAAGAATGCATTTGTAAATAGAATGAAGTTTTGTATAAAACAATATGTCATCTTAACACTGAGGCAGAATTCACTGTTGTTCAAATGCAACCATTGTGCTGTTGTGGTATTACCAAGGAACAGTGAACAAAGTGACATTAAAGATGACAAGAACTCATTTTTTATATGCCAGATTGCACTTTCCCACTTTTCTCTCATGGCTCCCAAAAATTGGTTATTTAGCAGTTAGCATCACATGTAAAACTCTTCATCTTCTAATTTCGGTTTTCCTGTGGAAACATGATTGGAGCAGCTCATAAACATAAAAACTCAAGATCTCTGAGTAAGAGACGTTAACGTGTGCTAGTCTCAAAGCCTGCTATCTCCTGTGATCTGTCCCGGACACAATGGTTAGAAACGA
Organism: Microtus obscurus; assembly: GCA_963919715.1. NCBI lineage: Eukaryota > Metazoa > Chordata > Mammalia > Rodentia > Cricetidae > Microtus > Microtus obscurus. Next base: position 9,210,622 of record CAWTZC010000170.1, on the reverse strand, counting down.
GATTACATAAACAATGGCACAATCTGTCACAGGGTGACTTCAATCTTTTGACATAGTAAACTCCATCAACTGAAAAGAGTACTTGGATGTCAAACGATAGAACACTTATTCATAATAGCAAATTTCCTAGATAAAGCCCCTGCTCTTGGGAAGACGTCTATTTACTGTGTGGTCAGCACGCAGCAAGGTGAAGGCTGTCCTCAACAGTGGCCACTGCGGTCTTCCCTTTAATTGAAAGGCTTCATTTCAAAAGTTACAGTTTCATTGCTTAAGGGCTTTTGTTTCTTTATGTAGAATGAAAAGTTTAAATTTGCTGCAGTCTATCCGCTTGCTTCTTGGTTCTTTTTGATAGAACTAAATATACTTTTTTCTAAACAAAAGGGTATGACTATTATAATAAGATGTATGAGGAAGAACGTTGTGGAGTGTTCATAACTAAACCATGGTCCCAGGAAGAATCATGCATGCATTCTCACCTGCATTCAGTGACTGGACCCTGTGCTTTAAAGTTTCTACCTTAGCTTTCAATGCAACTGCTTAGTTTAAATTTCTCTCAGTGTTTGGCAGTAAGTCCAGTGTGTGGTGTGTGGGTAATATATTGTAATGCAATTAATGGATTCTGGAAACCCAGCAGGAGAAGTGAAAATTAGGCAGGTCTGTGGAACTCTTCTTCCAGACCTGTCATTTGTTCCATTGAGGTCCCAGAAACTTCCATGATACTTATTCCTGAGAAACTGACAAATTTCACGGCTCCCAGCCCCTCTGATGAAAGCATCAGAGAAAATAAAATAATTTGGCCTGTGCTGGTTCAGCCAAGTCAGTGCAACAGTGTGACTCCTATTAAATGCAGCCAAGTGACAGCAAAGAGGGGGGGAATGCAAAACAAGTGACAACAGAATAAAAAATGACTCTCCGCACACATTTGAAAATATTATTATCAGGCTAGTGATACTGGAATTGACTGTGTAGCTCCTGGAAAAGGGAAGCATACTTGAAAGCTATCTTAAAACCTAAAGGACTTCATCAGGAAAAGAAGCAGCAGCCACTGGCCAACAAAAGAGTACAGCCACAGGCCCCGCCCCACCCTCCTGCCTTCATCCATTCAGTCCCATGTCCCTTGAAACCCCCAAGTGAGGAGATAGAGAAAGCAGCAGCATTAACCCATCTCAGTCCTAGGGTGTGGGGGGCATATAACTTTAAAAAGTCAGAGGCAAAATCTTCTCATATATAGTCTAGAGAGCCCCGAATGAAACAGAGAAAGATGGGTGGATGGAAAGAGGCAGGAGACAGGAAGTCAGAAGCATGCTGGAGGAAGCCACATCCTCTGAGAAGGTCTTAGTCCCAACAAGGACATGTCTGAGCGAGCAGAAAAAGAAACCTTGGAAATTTATACCAGAACAGTGCAATGCCCTCCTAAATTTGTCCATTTTTAATGAAAATTTGCATATCTAACATCAACGTTCCAAGCCTGAAGGAGCAGACAAATACAAGGCTAGCCCTGCGGCAGCCTGAAGGTCCACGTTCTCCTGGGCTTTCCTATATCACTTGAACATTTAATCAAGCCTGTTGTCATTCTGTCAGTAGAAACACAGGTCTATAGTTTTACAGAATAACACCTTCTCCCTCCCCCCCGCTTACACACACACACATACACACACACACACACACACACACACACACACACACATTGTTTTGGTATGAAATAACTCTAGGCTGTCAGTCATCACAGTGAGGACTCTACAGCCCTGGTACACAGGTACGTTTCAACTTTATCTCCCTACATAAGTTACCAAAGAGCCCCTTTAGAACTAGAGAGAGCTTTTCTTTCAGATGCCCAGACCATACACAGTTTTGTAATCGCTGAGGAAGACTACTTCTCCTGCTCTCAAAATTCCTTAGCTGCCTATAGTTCTGTGTCTATGGATGGGGCACTTAGCTGCCTATAGTTCTGTGTCTATGGATGGGGCACTTAGCTGCCTACAGTTCTGTGTCTATGGATGGGGCACTTAGCTGCCTACAGTTCTGTGTCTATGGATGGGGCACTTAGCTGCCTACAGTTCTGTGTCTATGGATGGGGCACTTAGCTGCCTACAGTTCTGTGTCTATGGATGGGGCACTTAGCTGCCTACAGTTCTGTGTCTATGGATGGGGCACTGTGCGACTCCCCATTTCATGATGCAAGTCTACGGGTGTTTGCTCGGTCAGGTCTTGTTGAGACAGCCATTCTGTTGAAATATCATGAGTGAGGTTCCCTACCATTTCTAAGAGATATGATCTCACCGGGTTTCCTAGTCTCCTGACAATACAATTTTTTGTTGTTTTTTTTTTTGAGGCAGGCTTCCTCTGTGCAACAGCCCTGGCTGTCCTGGAGCTCTCTCTGCAGACCAGGCTGGCCTTGAACTCACAGTGATCCACCTGCCTCTGGTTCCCAAGTGCTGGTATTAAAGGCGTGTGCCACCATGCTCAGCTATGATAATACAATTTTATGAGTCATTTATTTACTTTTATGGAGGATTTATGTACTTAAACAGGTTGGAGTATAATGTTATTAGTGTTATTAGTACTTGTTATTAGTTGCTTGTGTTTTTCACTAGTATCTATTTTTTAGGAATGATTTTACATTACATGTAACATCTAACAGAGCTGATAATAGCTGCATTGTCTTCTATTTACTGGCTTTGAAAAAAACGAAGAAGAAGAATGGCAATTATATGAAACTATGACTGATTCAAAAGAGAGACGAGAAGGATTGACGTCTGTTAAGAATTGGACTCAGGTTTCCAGTGTGGGACTCGGAGGCTGCTCAGATAATCAACATCTGAACAGAGCATGTGAGAAAGAATTTTTAAAGGAGCTTTGAAATTTTTAAAGTCTTGTCAGGCTAATGTTATGAGCTTTCAGAATGAAAATGTCTTTTTGACAGAGCACAATCTCAAATGAAAATCTCTTCATAGAAAACGAGTAACATTTTATTAAAAGTGGCTTGTACGGCACAGATTGCAAACAATGACAGAAATGAGATGGACACACATTTCTGATTTCTACGGCTTTTCCTTTGGTGTTTATTTTTTCTGTTTGTTTGGTACTATTCTGATTTGTTTGGTTTTGTATTCGTAGCAGTAGTAGTAAGTGCCTATTTGTTTTCTTATGAGAAAGAGAGATAGAAAGGGTATGGATTTGGGTGGATGAGAAGAGAGGAGGATCAAGAAGGAGCTGAGGGAGGAGAAATTATAATCAGAATATATTGTATGAAAAAATTATTTTCAATATAATAATAATAATGCAAAAAATACATCACCTAGCTGTGCAATTAGCTCAAAATTCCAATAGCAATAAAGGTACAGTTAAATTTTAAAAATTAAATAAACAAAAGATTAATAGTGGCAAATGCACAGCAGTTGTTTATGGCTTTTGACATAAAGGAAGGGAATCCATTTGAGCAGAATAAATAACTTCAAAGTCTTTGTGCAATGAGTTGTTTCAAAGGTCATCTTATCAGATGATGTCCTAAGGTTGATGACCCTTGCTTTACCAAATGTGATCATCAAAGATATAACACAATGTGCTGCTGGGAGCATGCATTTATTTGACTCAGTTCTCCATTCTGAGAAAAACTATGATTTAATCATAAAACACAGAAAATCTCTCCATAGGTGAGTCATCTTTTGACCTACATAATGATGAACAAATGTAAACCATATTGCCATTATTGAGAAATCTATTTGCTTACTCAGCAGTGAGATATTTTGAGTATTTTAAGGTCATAATTTAACCTATCAATCAGAAAGTTGGAATAGAGATAACATAGAAAGTTAAGTAAAGGTCAAAATGCATACAACATATTAGACATTATTCTGAAAGATAAACCTAGAAGCCATTAATTGATGTTAAGAAATAAAAGATAAGCAGGGCATGGAGGTGCACTCCTTTAATCCCAGTACTTGGGAGGTAAAGGCAGGCAGAATTCTGTGAGTTTGAGGCCATCCTGGTCTATAAAGTAAGTTCCAGGACAGCCAAAGCTGTTACACAGAGAAACCCTGTCTTTAAAAACAAAACAACATCAAAAAACAAAGAAATAAAAAATAATAATATTAGCATAACTAATGAAAACCACCTACTGTATGAAGCATTGGAAACCAGCAAAAGAGAAAGGTAACCCAGTCCCTGTTGTCAAGGGATACAGGCTAAGATAAGAATGGCTCTTGCTACAAAGATAATTTAATAGAACTGAAAAGGGGAATCCAGAGAACATGATAACTGATATATTCTGTGGGCCTGCTGAGGAGCCAAAGGATGGTTAAAGAAAATAAGTTTACATGGGAGGAGACACACTTCTCCCAGTACAGAAGTGAATTTGTAGGAGACATTTTCCATGGAACAATTCATCTGTAGCTTTGACGCAAACGTATAAGGAAAATCTTGGTTATCCCAGTTACATGTTGAGTAGAGTTAAGGTCTCTGGAAGACTCCAGAAGAATAGGTAGATAGAATAAAAAAATCAAAAGATAGACAAGAGCTGGGCAAAGTAGTTTATGTATTTAATCCCAGCATTCGCAAGGCAGAGGCTGGCGTATGGCCGTGAGTTCTGGGGAAGCTGGGCTACATAGCGAGCTCCAGGACTGCCAGGGCTCTGTTCACTGAGCCACTTGCCATACCTCTTTAGGAAGATCTTCTCAGGCACACCCAGAAGACTGTTTCATTGGTTTTCTCCTGGGTTGAATGCACCAAGATGACTACCAAAGTTCGATTTTACAGCCAAGATCACTGGCCATCCCAAAGGGTAAAGTGGAGGTTAACAGAAAGATCAAAGCACTGGAACAAAACAAGAGTTTAAAGAAGTAAAATAAGAATAATAAGTAAGGCAATCTATTTCATAACCATGTCAGAAACAATTTTATCCACAATATGTCAGAAGCAGCTATATCCACAACATCCCAGGTGGCAGGAAAAGTGGACAAAGCAACATAAAGTAGAGAATACAATGGGTATTATTCAGCATCTTAAACAGAAAAGAGCCTAGAGATTCTGGGTGTGGCAGTATACCTTCATTACAGCAATACTTGGGAGCCTCCACCAGGAGAAGGATGAGTTCTGGTCCAGCCTGGGCTACATAGCAAGTATAAAAACAGTCTTGACTGCATAGAAGAACCTGCCTCAAAAATAAAAAAAAAAAGTTTGCCAAAGAAAATTGTAATATTTGCTTCCACTTGAATTACTATTAATGAAATTGTGCTGAGTGAGATGTGCACATCCAAGCAGTCAATGTTCAGGTCTTCAGTTATTTGATAAACCTGGAGTAGTCAAAACCATAAGCTCAAAGAGGAACATGGTGGTTCCCAGAGGCCGAGAGGAGAGAGCAATGGGGAGTTACCATTCATGAGTGTGTAGTCTCAGCTCCACACAATTCAAGCAGTCCTAGTTATGGATGACGGTGGTGGCTCAAGACCGAGACATCCTTGTGAATATACTTAACTAAATTGTACACATAAAAATGGGTAAGATACACAGATTTTATGCTGTGCCTATTTTACCACAATAAAAGAATAAAGCACACAAAATAAGTAGGGCAAAGATATACATTATGAATGCAAAGGAAAGGGGAGAAAGGGAGGGTGCATTAATATCAAAAGAAGTAGAACTCCATTAGCATCTGAAAGGGAGACACAACTCTTTTACATTTCTGAATACAAGTTACCACTCACAATCTCAAAACGTAAAACACTTTTGGGCATACTTCCCCAGGCATAGCTAGGAGGCCTTTCAGTGCCATCCCTCTAGCCAGCAAAATGACGAGCATCTACGAACCTGGAACATCCTGACCATAATGGGCGGTGCTTTTAGATCTGGGAATTCCAGAATGTGACCTTTAATGTTTAAAAACTGTAAGCTGCCAACCCGTGAATGAGAACTTGGAGACAACTCAGAAAACATGCTTATGAAACAAGTATCCCGAGGAACTTAGCAAGAGGCTCGCAGACACTGAGATGACTCTCTACCACCGTGAATGGGTAAAAACAATAATAATAATAATAAATAACATCACTCAGTTGCCACCTGTTACCTGCAGGACTAAGGCTCAGATGTGTGGACCCACTGGCTCGTCACAAGTTAGCATAAAACATCAGTGCAGCTATTGCTGACAAACAGACAAAACCTAGACTTGCTTCTTGACTCACTGAGGAGCACAGCTAAAATTCACCCAACTGTACTAGAAGCCACTATCTCCAGAGCCAGAGTCCAAGACTAGGCAGTACTGAGTTCACCAACAGGGAGATGCCGCAGACTCCATTAAACTTTAATGCAGAATTTAAATAAGCGAAGTGTTCTGATTAATGTGTTGGCAGAGCGTGAGAAAGCAGTGCGTGATCCCACTGTGAGGCTTGCAATGAGCACAAAGCCTTTTCTTGTGAGACACACACTCCTCATCCAGATGGCACAGACCCATCATTTACATGTGTCCTCACAAGCAGGGATGGCACAGATCCATCGTTTACACGTGTCCTCACAAGCAGGCACCTGCCCTTTACTCCACCGGAAATGACAGACTTCACTTGTACTTTCCTACAGCATGCATTTATTTATTCATTCACATAAAATTCAGTCTTAGCATTAAGATGGGTCTTTGGATTCACCTGTCGTTTCTTTAGAGTTAAATAAAATTTCAGTTGGATTTATAATTAAATAGATAAATACATAAGATGCAATATTTTTTTAAAAGATTTGTCGCTGAAGTCTGAATCGGGTGTGTCTGTTGCACCCAGCACATTTGAAACTCATATTAGCATTTCAGGTATACCACAGCAGAAAATGTTAAAATGTAGGCTTAGATTCTATTAGCAATGCTGCCTTGGCAGGACCTTTCTCAGTAGACACAGGTGAACATAGAAACACTGGTTGATTGCTAATGTCGAAGCAGGGTTATATTGTGGAGTCAATCCTGCTTATCAGTGACAGCGAAGTCATTTCCTTGTTGGTACAATCTTTTATCTGGTCAGGGCAATGGTTAATTATTGACTCACAAAATAGTATAAGAAGCATCGATCCCTCGTCTATTCTCTATAAGAAATGTGCAAAACTAATATGAACTCCTCTGAGAATGTGGAGCAGAATTCTCTAGTAAAAGCATGTGTGCCTAAGTCATTTATTTTTCAAAAGTTTAAAATTTCAGATTGTTTTAATACTGTGTCTCATATATATATATATATATATATATATATATATATATATATATATATATTATAGATTTTAAGGAACTGGCCCATTCATTTCAAGTTGCTAAATTTGAAAGCACAAACCTCTGTGGTATATGCCCCCTCTCAATACCCTGTTGGCTGAGAGACATGTGCCGGCTTCCTCTGGTTCATGGAGTGACTTGTACTCTTTTAATTTCTTTTATCATTCTTTTAGACATGTATCCAAATTACAAATTACTGGGGTTTTGTTGTTGGCTTTTCTTGGGGGGAGGAGCAATTTTTGGTTTCAGTTTCTCTACTCTCCATTTTATTTTTATTATTTTGATTCTTATCATCATTCTCTTGCTACTAACTGCTTTTGGGGTTATTTTATTGCTTTATGATTTCTTAAGGTAGAATTTTAGAATATTGATTTAAAGACTTCTTTCTTTTCTAATGTGATCATTTATGTCTATGTATGCCCTCAGCATACTTTCCACTACCTGTCACCAACTTCCATTTGCTGGGTTTTTATTTACATAAATGTATTTTAAATATTTTAAGAATATTCACTTGTATCGGGAATTGTTTAAGGGGTCCTCTTCTGTTTGTTTGTTCTCTGTTGTTGTTGATGTTGTTATGCTCTAAAAGGTTCAGAATAAAAGCTGTGTATGATAAAAGCCACTACTCAGAATCAACATAACAGACCACGTGTATTTGCAGATCCACAGAAAAGACTGGGAAAGAGTGACTGTGTAAGATGGGGTAAAGTAGGCTGCATTTTCCAGAGAAGGTGAAGAGAAAGAGTCTTAGGGGGAGAAAATGTCAGGTTCAAATGGAAGGAAATTTCTGGGAAGAAGACCCACCTGCTTATCCACAGATTATTAGATCATCAAAGATTGTGGGAAGGTGGGAATGTTGCAGTCCAGATCCTAATTACAAATTATATTGGGCTATTTGGACTCCACCTCTGTATGTGAGCCAACATCTTTGTAACTGCCGGGTAAATGTTTTAGAATGTAGAAAGAAACTGCTAGCTCCCACCAATCATCTGGCCAAGAGTGTCATCAGATAGCATCCGAAGTCTCCAGCTGAGCTGTCTTGCTCGTCTGTAACCCACCTACCTGGTGTTTCGATGAATGCTCTTGAATACTGTGTTGGTTTATTATTTTCTTAACAATTAACTTAATAATAACTTAATTTTTTAAGTTCTCTAAAAACTTGCTGAAATTGTTACTTAGTTGAAACATGGAATTCTGAGAACCCTGAATCTGTGTGCCCAGATCATGGTCCCTCAGATTTGTCTTGGTAGTAAACTCTGTGCTTTCCTCTTTGAGGTGAGAGTTGTATTTTTCCATTGACTTTGCTAACAGAAATGAGACTCAAAACTCAGAACCATTCCTGTCCCTCGCTGGTAAAAGCTAACAGGCATGTGGGAGACAAAGTCTCATTACTATTCTGCCTTGAGGCAGGAATGTGCTCCACAATGTGGCCAGCATATCTCTTGTCAGAACATTTAAACTGATTAAGTTGTCAAAGAGGAAGAAAGCAATTAATGTCTTGGCTCAACAAGCCCTTACACCTGGACAAAGTGGCTTCATATACACGCCAGATACTGCAAATAAATCCCAGCTCCTTTTCCCCAATGAACCCCAATCAGTTGGACATATTTGCATGTGCAGCACAGCCCACGCTGCCTGCTGGTTGGTCTTGCATGTCTTCTGCCTCTTTTCTGCCTCCCATACTCTCCTGTTGGTCAGAAACCTCTAGCCTCACAGCTTCTCCTCACATTCAGTGTCCCAATGACTTACCCGAGAGTGATAAAGGAAAAAAACCTGACATATTCTGAGTTTTTCCTACAGGGGTTAAGAGGGAACAGAGACCACATAAGGGAAGTTACAACTACTGATGAAACCAATAAAAGAACATCACTTATTCCTAAATATTTGTTGAAGCTTTTGCCTGAATCCCATTGTGGATGCCAGAGTATTAATCCAACTAATCAGAAGCAGCAATTACTTCCTATGGACAGTCATCAGAAAGTGCCATGCTTAGATGACTCTCCTACATTTCCTCTGGCCAATATTGATTCGGTAGAAACAGTTTGTTTTCTTTCCCTGCCTCTTCATTATAACAATGTTTTGGGGGATGGAAGTGTAACTCGGTTGTTGAGTGCTTGCATAGCATATATGAGACCCTGGGTTCAGGCCTCTGCACTGCCAAACAAATACAAACCAAACAAAACACTAAGAATGTTCTTACTGTAGGCCCAGCAATTTCCAAACTAGCCTTGATCTTGGGAATGTCTTCCAGGTCCTGGTGTTTTCATCTTGCTAATATCATCTTGTTTTATTTACAATGACTGATAAATCTTTCGTTTCAGAGATCTCTCAGCTTCTAGAGCTTTAGCAAGGAAACAGAAAGGAATGTGAGAGAAAAAGGCAGCACAGGGCAAAGAGAGAAACACAGCAGACTGTGAATGTGGGACTGTGCGGGGAGAGGGACGGTCCTGCTAATCTTCCATGTGACACAGTGATTACTGTAATGGTTTCTTGTAAAGGACAACTCGCTACAACCTGACATCACTTGAAAAGAGAGCCTCACTGAAGAATTACCTAGATTAGCTTAGCCTGTGGGCAAGTTGGGAGAAGAGTGGTCATGATTGCTAGTTGCTGGCTGAAGAACCAACGAATCGTACTCAGCATATTTACTCGGATGAGGCCCTGAACTGTGTAGACATGAAGAAAGCTGGCTGAGCACAAGGAAGGGAGTAGACAGGATCCGCACATTTATTCTCCCTGATCTTGAGGATGAATGTGAGGCTTCAAGCTCCCAGCTTAACTTCTTCAGAGTAATGACCAATAGTTTGGAACTGTGAGCCGAGTAGCCCTTTCCTCCTTACGTTGCTTTTGATCAGAGTGCTTAATTGTTGCTATAGAAATGAAACTAGAACAATTAGGAAGTGGGGTATCTCTTAAGGAGCCCTTAAACACCTTTCAGGATGTTTTGGTTGAGGATGCACAAAGATGAGCTGGTAGGAAGAAAGCAACATAAAGGGCTGGATGGGAGAGGGAGGGGTGTAAGACAACTGCACTAATTTAAAATCACTTTATTAAGAAACAAGATTTACACTGGGTTACATGCATCTTGGATTTTGTTCTCTTGGCCTCTCATAGTTAATGTTTTTATTAGACTGATTTCTGTATTTGTACATATTTTCTTTTAAATTATTCAATTGCTCCTTTTCTTTGTATACTAAGTAGGAGAGTATCTTCAATTTTATGAGACAATGTGAAATTGTTTTATTTTCCAAATATTTCATATCATCATCCAAACATCATATTCTCAGACTTTTAAGTTATGTTTTAAAATCTGGTGATTTTTTATTATAACTTTAATTTGTTCTTTCCAGCTGCTAATGAAATTAGACAGTTAATGGTATATTTATCATTGGGCTGAATTTCATGAAGCTCTTTCATTTTTTAAATGAATTGATTATATTAATGGCATTTTCTATATGTTCTATGATTACATGCTATATAATGATGCATTTTAAGATATCTATGTCTCAATAGATAATACTAATATCTCTTTTCCAATTTTAGAATTCTATACTATTTGTTCATTCACAACTTTATAACTCTGCTCAGGAACTTGGATCTAATGAACACTGAATTTGCAGCCATTGTTCCTTCTCCAAGGTAAGGTTTTGTTGTTTCTCTTAGTGGTGGCTCTTCTGAAAGTTGCTTGGTGCTATGTTGTGAATAAACTTTTTGCTAAGTTTTAACTCACAGATTCAACTCCATTTCTCCGATTCCTAGCTACCATGTTGAAAGTCTCTTTGCACATGTGTAAAACACACCACACACACACACATATACAGAGAGAAAGACTAGAGCACAAAGGAGATGTGTTTAGTATGACACCCTGTGAAGAGAGACATAAATCCAGAAATACTGCATTCCTTTTTATTTCTAGCATTGACTTTGTTCACCAAACCCATGGTAAGCTCTGATGACCTTATTTCTTATATGGTCTTCATGAGATGTTTCTGGTATTGATAGGCGAAGTTCTTTTGCACTTGGGTTCATAAAGGAAATTAATTGTACAAAATACATTTCATCGGTTTTCACCCATTTTCTTGTTTAATCAACTAGGTTTAAATTGTCAGGCTCTGGTCTTTATCATTTCTTTTCACCTTGGTAAGATGCAAATTTTGTTCCCATCCTTATGGTATACTTTAGGAAGGACCAGGGGATGCTTGCCTTCACCCTCCAGAGCCAGAGCTCAGGAAGGAGAGTTAATGCTACAATGCTCCTTACATTACTTTTCCTTCTGCAATTTTATTTTTTGGCTTTGTATGCTTACTATCATCACTAAAATCCTCACACACCCTATGAGACTGCTTAAGGTCCTCATTAATCAAACTGAGGACTGACTTTCAGAAAAGCGTACTTCTTGCATCTCACAGTTGTTGAAGCAGGTCATTTTCTCAAATAATATATTGCTTTATAAAAAATATATTGCTCTGATATTTTTCTTTTACTGAAAATAGATTTTTTATATAATATATTTGGGTTACAGTTTTTCCTTTCCTATCTCTCCAAGTTAATCTATTCTTTCCCTCCTGTCTGTATCTACACACTTTATGTCTCTCCTTAGAAAATAAAAATAAAGAATAAAAAAATAAAGAATAATAATAAAAATTATATAAAAACAAATATAAACAATCAGAATAGTACAAAGCAAACAAGGATAAGATACACAGATTAACAGAAATGGATTAAATCAAGATATGAGAGTTAGCCAATAAGAGGCAGGACGACCAGAACAGAAGAATTCTGGGAAGAGGAAAGGCTCAATCTGCAGTCATCACCCAGATGCAGAGGATGCAAGATGTGAATGCCTCACTGATAAAGGTACCAAGCCATGTGGCTAACACAGACAAGAATTATGGGTTAATGAAAGATATACGAGTTAATAAGAAACCTGAGCTAAGAGGTCAACCAGTTTATAATTTATGTAGACCTCTGTGCGTTTGTTTGTAATGAGCAGCTGTGGCACTGGGCAAGACAGAAATCTCTGCCAACAACAGACTTTCTCACTAGTCAATCTGGTATGGGTATTTTTCCAGATGAGGTTTCCTCTTCCCAGTTTGTGTCAAGTTGATGTAAAACTGACTGGAATACTAAGTAAAATAAAATTATTAGCAAAAATATTAATAAATATATATTGAGGATTATAATCATCTCTCTGCATGAGTCATTTATATGATCATATTAATATTATTGAAATTGTTTTCATTACTGTTGAATAATTTTAGTAATAAGAGTAATTTGTAGGTGATAGAAGCTGAGAAAATCTGTATGCTTTCACCTTAATGTGGCATAAGATTACATAAAATTTCCCTTGAACTACTAAGCTCCTGTAGTTCCAAAATTTATCAACTATTTTAAAGAAGAAATATAAACAAATAAACCTATTCCTCAGTATTAAGAAATCCAAATGGACGAATAAATACCAGTGTATTAAATTATTCAAGTTCAGTCATTGCTTATCAATATGCAGTTAAAATGTGGTTTCATTCCTTTTATTTGCATATTATACAATGTGTTATATTCTTAATATATTGATACTATATAACACATACACAGTATATGTTTTCATATTGCCTATATAACATATAACATTATTTTTCCTTCTACTAAAAGAAGACTTTATTCTCATACAATATACCCTGATTACAGATTCCCCTCCCTCTATTTCCTTCCTACCTTCCATGCCATGCAAATCCACTCCCTTTTGATTTCTCATTAGAAAAGAATAGACTTTTAAGTAATAATAGTAAAATATAACAAAATAAAATATACAATAAAGCAAAAACTGTCACATTGGAATTGAATAAGACAAACAAACAGAAGGAAAAGAATCCAAGAGAAGGCACAAGAATCAGGAACCCCACTCATTCTCACACTTAGGAGTCCCATTAAAATACGAAACTGGAAGCCATAACATATATGCAGAGGACCTGGTACAAACCTGTGGATAACCCAGGCTTGTGCCTCAATCTCTGTGGCTTGATATGAGCTTTATTCATGATCATTAGAGGGTCTTGTCCTCAGTCCCCTCTGGCTCTTAACACCTTTTTCTCCTCCTCTCCTGTGGGGTTTCCTGATCCCTGAGGGGATAAATTTGATGGAGACTTCCCATTTAGGGGTGAGTGTTCCAAGGTCTCTCACTCTATACATGTCTTTCTATGGATCTCTGTATTTGTTCCCATCTGCTGCAGGAGGAAGCTTCTGTGCTGATGGCTGAGGAAGACATTGATCTATTTCTTTCTCTCTGCCAAGAAATTCTGCCTAGCTATTTGTTGAAAGAGGAGAGGCCGGGCTGTGTTCCCGGCACCCGGCCGCCCACATGGTTAGCTTATGCCCCAAAATAATTACACGGAAACTGTATTCTTTTAAACACTGCCTGGCCCATTATTGGCTAGCTCTTCTCGGCTAACTCTCGCACCTGGACTAGACCATTTTTTATAAGGTATGTAGCACCCCAAGGTGTGCTTACTGGGGTGATTCTAGCCTGCGTCTGTCTGGAGTGGGAAAATCATGGCGACTCCTCACTCAGCTTCTCTTTCCCAGCATCCTGTTCTGTCTACTCCGCCTACCTAATTTTCTGTCCTATGAGAGCCAAGGCAGTTTCTTTATTAGTTAACCAATGAAAGCAACAGATAAGATACAAGACCCACCTCCATCAGCTATTGACCACTCAGCTTTTACTACACCACTCACAGCAATACATGTTCATGCCATGTACAAATATCCCACAACAATGGCAATTTTTAATGGCTGAGTAGTATCCATTCTGTAAATGTGCCACATTTTCCTTATGCCTTCTTTTGTTTTGGAAAATCTATGTTGTTAACAATTTCTGGCTATTATAAGTAGAGCAACAATGTCCATGGTTGAGCAGAGTCCAGTCGAACAGAGGAAGAAGTGATAATATGAGCAAAGGGGTCACAATCATGACGGAGAAACCCACAGAAACAGCTGACCCGAGCTAGTGGGAGCTCACTGACTCTGGACTGACAGCTGAAGAATCTACATAGGACCGAATTAGGCCCTCTGAATGTGGGCAATAGTTGTGTGGCTTGGGCACTTTGTGCGATCACTGGCAGTAAGACCAAGACTCATCCCTAGTACATGAATTGACTTTTTGGAGCCCATTACCTGTGGGAGTATACCTTACTCAGCCTAGATACAGGGGGAAGGGCCTTCATCCTGCCTCAAGGGATGTGACAGACTCTGTTGACTCCCCATGGGGAGGCCTCACCCTCTAGAAGGTAAGGATGGGGGGTAGGGTGGTAGAAAGGTGGGGGAAACAAGAAGAGGGGAGGGAAAGGGAATGGGAATTGGTATGTAAAAAATGATTCTTCCTAAAAAGGAAGTTAAAAATTATATTTACCAATCTAATTCCCTTTAATTAAGTGTATACACATTCAATGAAATGTAAATTAATCCATAGCATGTCTTTGCTATTATAAATCACAATGGCAACAAGTTATCACTCAAACAATCATACAAATAAAACAGCCCAATTGATAGGACATAATCATGCAGAAAAGAATCATTTGCCACACAGTTAGCATTGCTAGATGGCTTCCCAGCAGAAATAAGAGAGCATGCCAGTGATAGGATTTACATATTCAAGTGGATAATTGAATTTCCACATGCTCAAATCACCTTTAAAGAAAAAAAGATTTCATTTGATTTCTAGCAAAAAAATGATTGACTGCCCATCAGTGCAGTGCAGCGTACAGAAGGCAAAGCAGAGAAAAGAAATATGTGTTAGTTTTTTGTTGACACCCTAGCATGTTATCATAAACACAGGCTTAAAATAGCGTGAGATCATTATCATTTCATGTCTTGTTGTTAACCCCACTCATATGCACAGGGCTCTTATCTTTAAAAAAAAAATGTACTGCAGGCAAGTTGTTAAAAATACTTTTCCTATTGTCTAGGTTTTGGCTGAAGCCCAGTGTAAAGACAAGTGGTACTGAGGGCATATGTATTCAAAAGAACCTGGCATGGTTTCCTGAAACTTGATTCAGGGCATTCACCCAGTGGAACAATTGTGATTCTGGAAGATATGTAGCTGTACACTTTATAATGACATAGACAGCAAAAAAATAATGACATGGCTAATTTGCAGCCTCCAGCCAGCTAGCTATGACTCCAAAATCCACAAATAAAGAACAAAGAACAACAACAAAACCTTACATCTGATATGTTACCTTTGATACCTAGATAAACCCAATTATAGCTTAATTCTGCTTTAGCATGGTTTTAAGAATTTTGCTTGAGACCAAATATTCTCTTGAATAGGTCTGCTTTCACTAGCCTGCTCTCTCCCCCAATCCCCATTTACCCACTGATCTCAATTAAAACATTCCTGCCACAACTTTTCACAGTTGCCTTGCAACACAACCAACACCCACTATAACAAAAAGAAAAAAAAAAAACACAGAAACCATGACCTCTTTAGCACTTAAAACCAGCCAAAGAGTAGTAGTTCTCACTGAAAAACATGATCATCACCTTATGACTCCTGCTTATCAGCAAGTGTTCTGTTATTGCAATACTTTGTATGTCTAAGCATTTTGCGCCTAAATTTCTATTTCAGTTCTTAAGTCACATATCCATTACTAGGTTGCAAACAAACTACCGAACTTATTGCATCCTTGTCCAGCCATTAGTTGATCACAAAACTAAGTAGACAATGACGAGAACACATATGACAAAGATTGTACCGATGACACAGGTGGCCCAGGAAAGTCAGAAAACAAGCGGGAGCAGAAGCAGCAGCAACAAACCAGGAGAGAGAAGAAGATTCATGTGAATTCAACCTCGGTGTCTTTCAAAGGCGTAGATCCTGGGTCAAAGTTGGTGCACATTTGGCCTCAGAAAGAGAGTCCCATGGTCAAAATGTCTTTCCATGCAAGCCTAAGAACCCAGGTTTGATCCCCAGAACCCCTACAAAAGCGGGAGTCTGTGACACCTGGGATTATATGCATCCATAGGAGTAACTAAGTAATGCACAACACTCTGTTGGCAAGTGGGAGGCAAAGACAGGAGAAAGGGGTGGGGAAGCTGGGGGTCCTCTCCAATGAGCACCACGGCAGCAATAACAAGAGAGACTCTGCCCCAAAGCAAAGGTGAAAGAAGAGAACCAGCTCCCAAAGTTCTCTGAACTCTACACACATGGCATACACAAATAAGTGAAATATTTGAGAGTTGCTAATCAATTTACATACTAATAAAGATGCTCAAGAATTCCTAGACTAGAATCAACATTATCCAGCCAGGGAGAAACATGGTTTCTTAGAAAATATCCTGGTGACATTGCCAAAAAAAAAAAAAAAAAAAAAAAAAAAAGCTAAATAGAAATTTGGGCATCTTAGCCAGGTGGTAGTAGTGCATGCCTTTAATCCTTGCACTTGGGAGGAAGAGGCAAGGAGGATCTCTGTGAGTTTAAGGAGAGCCTGGTCTACAGAGCAAGTTTCAGGACAGCCAGCACTACACATAGAAACCCTGCCTCAAAAACTAACTAAATAATAAAACTTTTAAAAATTCAATGGTTTTGTCACTAAATGAAAAAAATATTTGAAGAGAACAAGCTTTTCATTTCAGCTTACGATTTCAGAGGTTTTATCCTATACTCAGCTTCAGGCCAGTGACAAGGAAAACATCAAATCAGAACGGCAAGGAGAGGACATCTGCTCCATGCATTGCATCCAGGAGGCAGAGAGAAAAAGGGAGTAATCAGGACATGGTATACCCTACAAAGGTTTTCCCCTACTTCCCATTTCTTTCAACTAGGCTCCACTTGCGAGTTTTCATCCACCAATAATGCCATCAAGTTATAAACTGATAAATAGCCAATTAACTGATTATTTCAGAGGCTTCTTCATATAATCATCTCTCAATTATACCATTAATCAGAGATTAAACCTTCAATGTGAGCCTTTTAGGTGGACATTTAATACCTAAGCCATAACAAATACGAAACGAAAATCTAAGAACATAAGGAGAAATTGTCCTGTGTAATACAATTTGGACCTAAAAATACTTCAGTCCTTCTCATATTAAACAGTTGATTCTGTATCCTGATATTTTGCTGAAAATAAGGATAATTTCTCCAGGTTTTCTGGTAGAACTTGTGGGATCTCTTATCATATCATTTGCAAATAGGGATGTCTTTTCTTATTCGTAACCCTCTAGTTCCTCATCTTGTCTTATTGTCTGGAACTGGCCTGGAAGCTTCCTCCCTTGGAGACAGCCCCTATGGCATCCAAAGGTATTATGTGAGCTGCCGAGGGAAAAAAATCAATCCTTAGTCCTACTTAGTGTCAAGCCTAAAAACTACAGAAATCACCACACTGACAAGATCACTGTTATCTTAGAGGTAGGCATCAGCTTTCTAATTAAACTGAAGACTTCCTCAATAAGAAGGAATTTACCTATTACTGTAAACCTAGCAAGCTACCCTTGACGGAAACGATCATAGGGCCCAGAAAAGAGCGTATTACTGCCATTTTCCTAAAGCAGGACAGCGTCTAACTACATTCTAGATAGTTATCTTTATCCCTAGATAAATATAACTCTCTGTGTGTATATATATGTGTGTGTGTGTATATATATAATTATAACATAATATATGTTTATGTCACATCAAAAAAGCTTTTTTCCCAACAGAAGGAGATTGTTAGTGAAACCCCAAACTGACCAACATCCAGAGTATGAGTGCCGTGGTGCTGGGCACAGTTGATACATCAGCAGCACACCTGCCACACACAACCACTCAGGGACACTGCATCCTCTGAACTGTGAACCTGAGAAACCCTGCCTCCCTTAAGGCCTGGTCAAGTATTTGATGACAGAATGAGGACAGTGACTAATTTTTCCAATTAGATTGATGCACCCTTCCTTGTAATTGCTTCCTAAGCATCCCGTCCTTACCAATGCAGCTTCTTCCTATAATTCATCAATAAAGAGTTTTATTCATTCATTGAGGCATTTATTTCTAAAAAACAAAAAAATTAAAGCTAAGTGCCATGCATGCTAAATGTTTTGGACTAAGCTTAATCAGTCTTTTCATCTGTTTCATAAACTAAACCTTAGCTACACTGTCTAACTTCTGTCTATCTGAAATGAAATTTGGAAAGAAAAGTCAGGGCTAGCTACTTGAGATCAGATGTGTTCTCTGACAGGTAAGTGCTTTTGAGGTACATTTATTTCAACAGTAAAGTGAATTAATATTAATTTTACTTTAAAAATTGGAAACATTTAATGACCCTCATTGAAATAACTTAAAGACGCTCTGGGGAACTGCAAAACCACCACCCTAAGCACTATTTGAGTGGAAACTGGGAAAATTAAGACTGAATTTTTTAAATGATAGCTTTTCAATCAGAAGGGGAGACACATAAAATTTCAGAAGCATGCTGTGTAATGAGAAACATCATCAATAAGGGAAAATGAGATTCCCAACTTTAAAGAGGGGAGGTGTCACAATTCAATCATGTTCTCCATATAAAAGCCAAGAAAATGCGAATTGCACAAAGCCTTTGGAAGTATTCAGACAACAGGATGTCTGAAGACTCTTTTCTTTAGGGACTTTCCACAGCTCTGGTGGAAGCAGAATTTAATGACAGGTTAGCTGGCATGAGGACTAAATTCCAGCAACAACTTAGAACAATGCAGAGATGAAAGTTAGGAGAGGCCTGAAATTAAATTTGAAAAGAGATTTGATGGGGCTTCATCCAGTGCATAACTCCCCCATCTACCTCTGAGGACCAATGCTGGAAAAAGAGACTGAGTTGCAGTTTCAGCCTCCTGAAACATAATGCTACGCATCATTTGCTCCCTTCTCCTTCTACATTGAGACTTCTCTTGCTCAGTACCACAGAAAGCAGAGATGGAAGGACCCCTGCCGCATCGGGACTTCTATCGACCCTGGGAGAGCATGTGGCAATGGTTACATGTTCCCCAAGGGCAGATAAGACTGCTGTGATGTATGGATTCTGGGCTGACACCTTTATGAACCGCACCTGTGCCTATCACCAACAAAATATCGAAATCACGGATGAAAGTTTGAGCAGTTCAGACCAGCTGGTGTTGTTATACTTCACAAAAAGAAACATTAGAAAACCTGGCTTCAATGTTTAATAGCTTACCTTCTCAGTGATGGGTACTAGAGACTAGCGCTCACAAGTAGACTTCATTTACAAAGCAGCGAGCTGTATTGTATGACCAGAGTAAACCAGTAACACCAGGCAGCCTTCTACTACTGTAAGCCTTTGAACATAGCCAGGACTAGTCAAATAAGTATGACTGAAAGATAAAGCAGAATGTCAAAAATTGTTGTTATATTTGTAGTAAGACACTCATTTTAAAAATTCTATCTCCTATATAAAATTAAGTTACAGTTAAAGATCTCATATGTTCTTGAAATGAATATTGAGTGGCAAAGGCTATTTTCAAGCAGCCTAGCACAGGGGTGAGTAAGGATGGGCAAAGCAGAAAGCAGATATTTTCTTGGAGCTTGAAGGTTCACCAGTGTAGCCCAATTGGTGAGCTTCGAGACACCCTATCCCAAAACAATTAAGTGGAAAGAATTTAAAGAAGACAGTCAACATCTACTGGCCATAACCTGTAGCATCTACACAGACATATACACTCACATAATACATACCACGCTTATGGCGGGGGAGAGGGAGAGGGAGGGAGAAACAGACAGAAAGAAGGAGGAAAGGAGGGAGGAAGGGAGGGAAGCTATATCATGCAAATAAGAAACTTAGCAAGAGTCAAATTGTATTTCTTAACCAGAAAGAGAGAAAGACTTCTGGATGGTTCAGGGACTTCTTTTTTTTTTTAACTTCCTTTTTATTTATTCTTTGTGTCTTTCACATCATACATCTCGATCACATTCATTTCCCATCAGCCCTTGTAGCCTCCCCCAGCCCAGTGAAATTTAAGAGTAAAAGGAAAATAAAAAAGGGGGGAAAGTCTTGCTGTGGAAGCTGTAGCGTGACATAGTGAGTCATGCAGCAAACTCTTTTTCTCCATGTTTTCTCCATGTATCTTTGTGAGTGTTCACTGCAAAGAATCATCGGTCTGGTTAGAAGTCTCCGATTTCTACTGTACTATCAATGCTGGCCCTCGCTGGAACTCTCATCCTTCACACCTCCTTCCCTCTTTCTTTTTCTTTTTTCCCCTCTCTCTCCCTCTCCTCCAATCCCACTTCTCTCTCTCCATGAGGCAACAATCCCTTGCTGTTTGAAATCCTGTGCTTGTGATGGGCTTTCTCAAAGTAAAGAGGACGGTGCTTCGATCGTATCAAATGCCAATATAGATGCAGTGAATAAAGCCAATGCAAATGGGGTTATTTATACATGATTTATTCATATGCTAATTGATTTGATTGTTTATCACACCCGGGATTGGTAAGATTGACAAACTCCTCAGTGAATATTTAACTTCTTTAAAGCCAACATGAGCATACTAGCAACACTGAAGATGGACAACTCCTACCAGAGACCCAGCCTGAAAACTTATATTGGATCAAGGTTATGTTGGAGCCATAATCTAAGAACAGTACCCACTTCTGTTCTCATCTCTAGGGAGAATTCACTAGAAATCTGATAGCTTAAAGGCACTGTCAATTCTACTTTAGCATAGAAAGCACCAGTCTTGGTGATTTCTACCAACAAAAATTGCAAGCCACAGGGAAAATGAGTGATTGTGGATTATGTTTGTATTCCCCTTATTTGAATTTTTTTTTTGAAAATGGGGTCTTTGTATGTATTCTTAAAACTACTTTGAAACTTTCTGTTTAGACCAAGCTAGCTTCAGACTTACAGAGATTCTGCTATCTCTGCCTCCTGAGTGCTGATATTAAAGGTGTGTGCTACCGTATCAATCTTCCGGTACAGGATTTATTGTATGAAAACTGGAGGCATCTGAGATTACAGGTTACATAGAGGATCGGGTGCAGTCTGCATTTCTGAATATTACCTCTTCTGTTACTTTCCCTTATACTGTCCTTTGAGACCTTTCCTGAAGGGAAGGAAATCCCCCATAGAAAGAAGGATGAAGGTCCCCTACTTGGATCAGCCTCTAGTTGGTAGAAAAAATGAACATGTTAGCAAGGTCCACCAGCTTCTCCTCTAACAAGGCAGTCAAATACAAATTGTCAGGAAGTCATCAAAGTGACAAGAATAGGGAAACTTGCCCAAGAAAACTGTTTCACGCCAACAGCTCCTCCTGCTTCTGTTTGTCCAAGACCTTGGTGCTAGGTTTTAGAGGATTGTAAATATTTAATTAATGTTCGGTTTCCTTCTTACTTTACCAAATTATCTCAGAATGAATGATTCAACTGCACTAAAATGATTTAAATTTTAGAGCAAGTAGCTGCAAAATAAATTATAGCTATTAAACCACAACTTATGGCAATGGTATATTAAGTTCAGGTAATGCAGTTCCTGGTGTGAGTGAGCTTCTCCCCAGCCAAAATCAGAGCCGGTTGTTCAACCTCCCAATGAACCGACCACACACACACATCCTACATGCTGATAAACAAACTCGCTCTATTTGTCAGGTAAAATAGTTGAGTGTGATCATTAATACTAAACTGAAAACATTGTAATTTATTCAGTGTAGAGTGTTTCTCATCTCTAACATCTGGGTTAGTGAAATGCAAAGAAAAGTTTTCCAGCTAACACTTGACAGCTCTGGGGCTCCTTAAAACTAAAGTCGGGAGCTTTCCTTCTCGCTGTGATGTCCCATTATGATCAAGCTGTTCTGGGCAATGCCTGCTGCCCCTTCTCAATCACAGTCTCACTATAGTAGCCTAGTTTTCTAGTGTTTCTCCTTTTGCAAATTGCTCCAAAATCTTAGTGCATTTATATGTGAACTTTTCTGTAAATTACTTTAAAAATATTTACAAAGCTGAGTGGCAATATTATTTATAGAGTGGGTAGAGCATTTAAAAGAAACATCACAGTTTCTGAGAGAAAACACTTCATGACTCTATCATAAAATTATATGTATGTGGGCTATAAAAATATTAGTCAAAACCTTACCCACTTACACAAAAACTACTCGAGATATTAGTGTACAACAAACATTTCATCGAGGATTATGTGCAGCACAATATGCAATTATAAAAGCTCTTAGTTTCAATTTTCATTTTCACAGTATTTTATGTGTCATGAAGTTTAAGCCACTTCCGATTTTGCAAGCTAGTCATCTTGTCATTATATGCGTTCTTAAAGGGTTCCATTTGTATATCTACAGTGAAAAGCAATGGCATTTTTTAAATGCAATATATATCTTGGTGAACTTGAGCAAAATAGCTAGTCATTTCCTTGGTAAGCTAAGCAAAATATTAAGTGATTTACTATCAGATTTTTATATTGAACTGAGAATCTATGGCATAAATCTTTCTATGTTTAAATACTGATGGGGACAAATCATTTCCTGTGACTTCTCTATCACAGTAAAGGAAACATGGTTATCCTTCAGTGATGCAAAATGATATCTATTTGTCACTTGTGACATGACGGAGAGAAGGGATATGAAGGCAAAATAACTTCCCTTCAATCTTTTTAAATATCTACATTAGGAAAGAGTAAAATGAAGAAAAATAGTTAAAACAATGTAAGAACCTGACGGCTTCTAAAAACCACAGTGGAGAACCTGGAGAGATGGCTCAACAGTTAAGATGGTCTTGCTGCTTGCTGATCTTTCCGAGATCCTGAGTTCAGTTCCCAGCAACCACTTGGAGCTGCTTTAAATGTGTGTGTGTGTGTGTGTGTGTGTGTGTGTGTGTGTGTGTGAGAGAGAGAGAGAGAGAGAGAGAGAGAGAGAGAGAGAGAGAGAGAGAGAGAGAAAGAGAGAGAGAGAGAGAGAAAGAGAGAATAATATATTTTTTCCTAGGGAATCCAAGCCATACAAAGTATTTCTATGTTTGTGATGAATTCTACAGAACTTAGAATAAATAAAACTACAAAATATTCTCTAAACATGAATTGGGCATGCACACCTAGGGAAGATAGGACTTTTCCGTAGAGAACTAAATCAACTATCAAAAACACTCCACTCTATCTCAAAATAATTTAAATTTTTAGTTAAGCAAAGTAAGTTTCCAAACAGATTCTCTCTGAGCTAACAAAGATGATTTTAAAATATTTGGGGGAAAACAAATATTTTTAACTGGCTAAGGTAATTTTCAAACAAAAAGTTGCATTTCTCTATCATGCAGCAAATTTTTTATGAAGTGATAATGGCAATAGTGATGAACGTGAAAACAACGCAACAGAGGGACCAAGCAGGATGGAAGGTGTTCAATTCTCTCGCCCGGATGTGTCTGTAGTTCTGCCTGTAGATAACCCCTCGTCATCAGTTCTATACATGATTACAGAGGAAAATGCAAAATGCTCACACTATTTTAAATACTAGCACCAATTCATTCTGTAATAGGCAGAGTGCTAACTGGCGCTTTCTACGGAAACTAACTCTAAGATTATTGGACCGTGTACACCTGGAAAAAAAGTCATTTCTCAACTTTAAATGAGTGAAGGGGGTTGTGGAAAAGGTCTAACATACATGCTAACGTTTTTGACATACCAAAACCATAAAACTGGCAAAGAAGAAAGTGAGAAAAATCTCTATGCTAAAGAGATTTTGTGCTCAGATAGGAAATCTATGCATAGAGTATTAAGAATGAGGCTAAAACTCCAGTAGAAAAACTGACAACAAAGTTGGTAAAAAAAAAAAAAGACTCAAAGTTGGAAATATTCATGGGTAAGCAATATGTTTGACTTATGATAATGAAGTGTTAATTAAAATTGCAATGGTAGGTCATATTTTAAGGAAACTAATTTTCTTTCATGGTTGAAAGAATAAAGAAAAATTTCTCACAGGCGCTCTAGAACGCTCCATGAAGATACACACCTCATGTAAACACTTAAATTCATTGAAACAGCCCACATACTCTTCTTCACTCATTTGCTTAATAAATACTATTGAGTACAATACATGCTGACAAAGCAGTTAATAAAATGCAGAAGGATGCACTCAGGAGGCAGAGGCAGGCGGATCTCTGTGAGTTCAAGGCCAGCCTGGTCTACAAGAGCTAGTTCCAGGATAGGCACCAAAGCTATAGAGAAACCCTGTCTCGAAAAACCAAAAAAAAAAAAAAAAAATGCAGAAGGATGCTTTCATGAAGGTAATAGAAGAGAAAATACCTGGAGAAGCAGATGGGTCATGAATATACTCACTGAGAAATTATTGTAAGAGACTAGGAAGATGAGGTGCTAATCCCTGAAGACAATTCATGAGGAGTATGGCGCATGGGGGACACCGGAAATTGTAGCCATGAGGCCATTACGACATTCATTTTTGACATTTTTCTTTGACATTTTTGTACATATATATGTTATAAAATTATATTGATTCATGCATATGTATGAGTATATAATACACTGCAAGCATGCTCTCCGTACATGTTTTCTCATTTCCCTTCCATACCTATCCACTCCCAACCCTACAAGTCTTTTTCCCAGTTTCATGAATTTTGTGTTTGTTTCTGGCCTATTTTCTTTAACCAGTGGTATACATGTGAGTGATGAATTAGAATTATCCACTGGAGGTCTTCTCCCCACCTCCCCACCCATCAGTGCCTGGAGCAGGTGGGAGAGCTGGCCTAGTGGTCATAAGAGCGGGAGGGCTGTCCCTGACCCCTACCAACTGCAACACTTGGGAGAGCAGGCCCTACACCTTAACAGAACGGCACTATAGAGCCAGTTGTGTTAAAGCAGGTGTGTTTGTGAGCATGAGAGATTGGCCTCAATTTCTTATCTGTCTTGTGACATAATGGACAAGCGAAAGATGCCTTCCTCCTACTCATCAATGCCTATGGCAGGTGGGAGAGCTGGTCCTGTAGGAGAATTATCCCTTACCTCCAACAGCTGCAGCACTCAGGAGAGCAGGCTCCGCATCTCACCAGGACAGCACAATAGAGCCAACCCTGTTATCATAGGGATGGGTGAACCAGACCCAAAGTTGTGAGCTTGAGAGAGCTGCCCCCATTGCTCATCTGTTTTGTAGCAGCATGGGCAGGGAAAAGAAACCCTTCCCACCACCACTCCACTCATTAATGTCTGGAGCAAGTGGGAGAGCTGACCTTTGATGTGGGATGCCCCTCTGTACGCTGTGAATATGTTTTATTGCCATTGGTTAATAAAGAGCTAGCTAGGAATACACCTAAGCCATTGGCCAAACAATGTTGTAATTAATATAGTTTTAATGTGATTATTCAGGTCTGGGTGACTGGAAAACAAAAGTACAGTCTCCGTTTACAGGCCTTGGGATCATAAGAGCAGGAGAGCTATTCCTGACCTCCACCAGCTGCAACACTCATGAGAGCATGGCTTGCATTTCAACAGAGTGACAAAATAGAGCCAACCCTGTTAGTGCAGGTGTGGGTGAGCCAGGCCCCAAGCGTGGGAGAGCTGCCCCATTTCTCATTTGTCTTGTGTCAGCATGGGAGGGGAAAAGAAGCCCTCCACACTGCCCACCAATGCTTGGGGGAGGTGGGAGAGCTGGCCCTGTGGTCATAAGAGTGGGAGAGCTATCCCCACTGAGCTGTAACACTCGGGAAAGCAGGCCCTGCACCCCCAAGGGCCTCACGACAGATCCAAGCCTGTAAGTGGAGGTGTGGGTGAGCCACCCCTGAAATCATGAGCATGGGGCAGCTGTCCCCATTTCCCGTCTGGCCGACCAACCCTGCAGCTGCCCAGGCCCAGACCCAGAGCTATGACTTGGCCTGTCCCAGCATCCACCTGGTCTATGATCTGCTGGAGCACGTGAAGGGACATTACCAGCAGAACCAAAGCTGTGGGATCTCCACAATACAAGGTACGAGCAGGATGCCCAGGAAGAGTCCTAGTGGGGTCCCAGCACCGAACATGTAGTGGAAACCAGGGTCCTCAAATCAGACCAATGACTCTTTGCAATGAACGCTTGCAAGCAGAGCTGTATGGACCGAGGTATGCTATGACTTGTTGAGTCACACTGCAGCTTTCATGATGAGATTTTTTAATTCCTTCCATTTTTTAATTTTTTAAAATTCCTCTCATTTTATTTTCTTTATTTTTTCCTCTTGAATTTAGTTTTATTGGGGGGGGGTGTTCAGGGGAGGAGGGTAGATGCAAAGGGACAGGGAATGTATTGGATCAAGATACATGACAAGAAAAACATATAGAATAAATAAGTTTTTTAAAATAAGAAAAGACAAAGCATACATGACAAGAGACAAAAACTGATGAGAAGTGTAAACATCGTTTAGTAAGACAGTAAATAGCTGATGAGCGTTGACCAAACAAAGCAGTATAACCAGAATCTAAGGCCTGGAGGAGATGCTAGTGAGAAAGGAAGGAATGCACCCATGGAGCACAGAAAGGCCAAGGAGCTGGAAACAGCAAGCACTTCAAAAGATAGCGCGATAACCCAGACAAGGCAGAAGAGAGGCTAATGACTTGAAAAAATACAAGTAGACATTTGACTTGCAGGGCCAGTTCTCCATCCTTATAGATAGTAACTGCGTGTCTACTCTTCAGAGAAAGTCTCCAAGCCCTGGATAATCAAGGCCAGTGTGAAATAAGTTAGTAGAAACAGCTGAAAAGAGTTAGTAGATTGTTTTTGTAATAGGGTAAGCTTCAAGATAGAGAGGCCTCAGGGCTCTGGAGATAAGCATGCAAAGCTACTCACGCCTCTGTGAGCCAGAGAGCAGGACAAAGCAGGAGACAGGACTGGTTCTGCACTTCAAAACCCGCCCAATACTCCTCAGTGATGCAGTTTCCAGCTGGTGCACAGCTCCCAAACCTTCCCCATCCTCCAAATCAGCTCCTCAGAGTTGGAGAGGAAGTGTTCAAATACAGAAGCCTGTGTGGACATTTAGCATCCAAAACATACAAGACGTTTTTATCAAAATTGTTCATTTTCAGCTCTGTAATTGTATCTAAGAGTCAGGGGAAAGTTGTCAACTAAAAAGAACTTTGAAATAATTCTTTGTCATTCTGTAAAGTATTTAGTTGCTGATGCTGGGGAGTTTAATTTCCAGTTTGAAAGTTTTTGTTATATAAAATATGAATCTTTCCTCCCTTAAGTTGTCTCTTGTTAGGTATTTAGTCACAGCAGTGGCAACAGTAACTAACACAATTTCTAATAGGAAACAGAGGCCAAAATGAACGAACAGAGAAAATATAAACAGAGGCAGTAATGGAAAAATATAAGCAAGTTTAAAAGCAAACCTAATCTAACACAGCAGAGAGAGGGAGAGAATATATCCTTTAAAATAAGGAACAGGGTGTTATTTAAAAGGGAAATAGATAAAAAAAAAAACATGTTTTCTTAGTTTCAATGAAGTATAATTGACAAGAATATATGTTTATGGTATATATAATATTTTAATAGATGAACATATTGTGGAATTATTATCACAATCAAATCCCTACCTCTCATAGTTACTTGTTTGTGATGAAAATATTTAAAATACATTCAGCAACTTTCTAGAATATAAATAGTAAGTTAGCTATCACCACTGTCTGTTCAAGATAAAAAAACTTTTTTTTTAAATCTTCAGCTGAGAAAATAAAATATTTGCCTTTTTTTCCCACTGAAAATATCTTCAGTGGCATGTGGTAGGAAGGCTAAAGAGTATATGACACAGGGTGGTGAGAGTGTTCATTTAAAGAAAGAAACCAACTCTTATTTTGCTTCGGTTAGGAAAATATTCTAAGAAAACTGTCTTTAATTTTCTGCATTTCTTTCCAGGCATTTCCAGTCGGTCCTGGAGACCAAGCTCCCGTCCTGCAGACATTCTAAGTTCTGCCTGCGAAATGCAACATGAACTCAGCCCTAAAACTAAAACTTGCATAGCAAATGCTTTATATTATACAAATCTAATGCATTTTTACTTCATGGAATATGGAGTTGTGCAAATGGATGAGCCGGGCAGGAAGTAAGTGTATAGACAGAAAGACTAAATCCTAGTAACAATTGCTACGTTTCCTAAATAGGCAAAGGGCTTTCAAGAAACCACTGAAAAATCAGTATTAAAAACGTCTTTGAAGACCTAAGCTAACAAAAAATAAAAAGGAGGAAGACTAGACATTCCCTGCTTTATATTTTGGACTTGAATCACATGGGTCAGGAATAAGGTGCAGCAGCTTTTAATACAACCTAAAACAGAAGCCGCTCTACTTCTAGTCCTTGCCCTAAGCAATGTAGTGGGAGCAATGTGATGGTTTGCTAATAGCCTGTTTCACTCCCTAATTAGGAAGGCCACGTGTAAAATACTCCTTAGCTCCCTACCCTCTCAACCGCATGTGCATTACATTCATTCCATTTAATTTATTTAAATCTATAATACATGCCAAAGATCACACAGTATTTTGTGTCTGCCTTGCAGTAGCGCCATAAAATAAATTACTGAAAGGTCACCTTGGTATTAGGTTTCATTAATTTAATTATGAATTGCTTTTCCATTTGCTACTGAGTGGCTCACATAATGCAACGCTGGCTAATGCTTTATAGCAGAGCTCTGTATTGTCAAAACCATAAAGTGACAGAGCGTGCCTCTTCTGCTGCTCTCAATCGGACCGGCTTCATTTCACTTGCAAAGTGATGAAAATAAAAATAATGTCTGACATTACTGTCGTTACTCTCCCTACCGCCGCAGGTACACAGCCCGGAAGGCTGGAGGGGAGCATTTCATTCGCTGAGAAATGCGATCAGTTTAATGTTTCAGCCTCACATCATGAGCTTGACTCCCTTTCTGAATGACCTAACCACTCCCTGTACCTGATTCAGGAGCCCTCCGCTGTGCTTTCTCTTCATGGACGCTACTCTCCTTAGAGCTGGAGAGTAGATTAATGTGGAGATAGCAAAGGTGCGCACAGTGCTTACAAGGTTTTATTACTCGGCTCTACTGCTTTCATTTCTGTGACTTTCCCTGTGACTTTTTCTCTCTTTGTTGTACAAGATGTAAGATTTAAAATCGATTTGGATTTTTCTCTTAGTCGCATTATTTCCAGTTTAGGAGGCTATTTTGGAGAACGGTCTCTGCCTCTCTTTATCACAGTTCTCAAAATAAAAATGCTGGGGAGAGGAAAGGGAATGGGAGATGAGCAATTGCATTTTAACGAAAATAAAACAGCAGATATAAAAAGAGAAATATGTATTTGCTCTTTCCACTTGCCTTTTTCTGTAAGGTCTTAAGTGCTCATTGATCTACCTAAGATCTCCATAGTCCCCAAAGCCAAAGCCACTCTATTCAAGGTCATTGGTAGGTCAAGCCAAGAGGTAATTTGCCACAGGACACATTTAAGGCAGCCATCCCCCTCTCCTCCCTGGCACATGGTCCTTGTTGATGTTTTCAACACTCTTTGCTGCCCTAGGAGAGCTGAATAGACAGGTCATAGGCTAACCCTGACTGGGGTAACAAGCTGGTGGGCCAGCACAGGAAGACACCTCACAGAAGCAGCATGCCCCACCAGCACTACAGCTCAGTCTGTAGCATTTTTGTAAGACCTATAAACAAATAGTACAGGTTTCCCTGACATTCTCCTAGACAGGCTTTCTCTTTTTCTGAAACAGGGTCACACTATGTAACTCTGACTACACTCACACCATAAACCAAACTGGATCCACTTGTCTGTGCCTCCGCTATGCTAACATTAAAGGTGTATGCCACCATACCTGGCTCTAGTCCTGCCTCCTGAGTAAAGTTTCCTGAGGTTAAACTGTGTATTTGCTCCTTGCTGATCAGTGTTGACCAAAATTGCCCAAATAAGAACCATAAAGAAAAGAAAAGAAAATAGAATGAGCTGCTCTGTAGGCCACTGACTTACATAGCATTCCTGATGCCTTGGATTTGAAGCTGATACCCACAGGAAACAAATTAATTAATTTAATTTAGTCTTTGAGTAAAGTCCTAAGTGTATTGTTGACATGAGCATAGCTGTGACAATGACCAAGACCTCGGACCCTGACCTCAGCCATGGGTCAGGCTCAAACTTGGCAAAGTCTTCTTCCTCTGGTTCAAGTATGAATGTTTACGACTGATAAAGTTGTGCAAAAACTAGCTACTACAGCTTCTTCCTCCAAGATATTTACAGCCTGAGATTGCTGGAGCACAGAGACCTCCTATGGAGGTGAACTAGCTCCCCATGTGTTATAATAATAAATGCACTGAGGTTCCATGTTGCAGGGGTAGTAAGTGCATCTCCATTAGTGTGTACAACCCATCTGACCCCACATTTTCTGTATGTGTGTCTACCATGTCTTCATTCCCTCCTCACCCAGTCAGATTTCCAGATCCAAGTCTCTGGGGCCAAAGCATAAATCAAATAGAGTATATCATGACAGTCCTGCCTGAGATCAAAAGTATGAAATAAACCTGGAGACATGAGTAACAACTTCCTGCAACTTGGATGTCCAATGTGGGGAACATCTTAGATGCCTATACCAAAAAAAGTGTGAGGAATTTCAGAAATAAGGATGAAAACCACCAACTTAGAGAGATATGAATGTCTTAGAGATGGTGTTCCATCGTGACATCACATCCATCAATGCTTTCCATCATCTAAAGACAGAGTAGAGGAGTTACAAGAACAAGATGGTGAAGGTACAAAAAACAAACAAACGAAAAGCAGAACCCAGAGTAATAGAGTAGTAAACACCATGCTTACTTTCCATTGTGTGTGCATTGAGATGTAGACACTCTGATCATATCCGTCATATCCATTAATGCATTTTCCTCACCTGTGACTGTGAACAGATGAATAATGTTTCTAAAATATCACTTGGTTTCCAAACAAAAGGGAGATTAAGGCAGGGGCTTCCAATTCCTTACTGTAATGAATCCCCAGGGTCTCAACGAACCAACTGGTTATCAACTATTTCTTTCTGAAACTCATTATAAGATATGCAATGATTTTATGTGTGTGCAGCAAATTTTATTGAGATCAAATTAAAAACAGACTCCATAGAATGAGATTTTCCAAAAATCATTCATATAGATGAGTAGGCCTAGTTATAAGAAAAGATTAAAACCCAATAATTCCTCTTTGATGTACATGAGAGCATACATAACAGTTTAGGAATTACTAAATTTTCTTAATTTAGTTTGAAAGTTGGTCCTATAGTGGATAATTAGTTCTGCAAATGCGGTTTGAATTCGTATTTTTAACCTGCCCAAATCTATAATAATGAGTAAAGAAATACTTAGTAATGAGCTCTAGGAAGGTATTTTTGAGTCCACAGGCCAGACTTTGGGAGACAAAAGCAAGCTATGGGAAATGAAGAAGAATCTGATAAAAATTTAGAATCTTGCAGTTGTAGGAATTAGGAGCAAAGGGCAGATCTCAAGTGTCTGGGCAGGGAAGATACTACCATCACCAAATCAGCTCATGACTCCCAACAGACCCTTCCAGTCAATATGCTAAGTAGGCCAGAAGGTTAATGATCGCAAACGTTACCAGAGACAAGTATCAGATGAAGAAAAGAAAGCACAGCTTCCTCTGCTTTCCTAAAAATATGGGATGTTTTTCGGGAAGATGAATTTCTTAGGATGAGCAATGTCTCACTCTTTCATTTTCAGCAGTCACTGGATATTCATGCTAACACCCCGAGGTGCTTTCTGCCACCTTTCCCAAAATTTTACATACAGACACAATATTTACTTTAAAATTTCAAAACATTACATATAAAACCCAATGGATGCTAATCATTGAACGTGTGAGAGGAAAGAGATAAATTGAAGAAAAATACTAAAGAAAACAACTTGGATTTAACACTTTGGGAAATCCTCTCACTAGATCAGAGCATTCAGTCACACTGAAGTCTGTTTGAAGAGATGGAGCATGTGCCATAGACACACCGACTGTGTAAGCAGTTGTCAGTAATAACGGTATAATTATCTATCAACTACTGGAGAAGAAGAACCTCTTGCCTGATGATTTCAAGCCAAGACACACATGAGATGCCATCAGGGACTTAACCACTAAAACCTTATGAAAAAAAAAATGCCAGCCATACATTGATAGCATTGACAGAAAGGGACAAAGATGAAATGAAAGAAAATTCTCATTTTGTTTGCAGTACTCTAAATAACTCTAAACCCTGATTTCTTCAGTCTCCTGAGTCTTCAGGTGCAAATCCAATACTTCTGTTAAGCTACTTCACCTGCAGTGCGTTCTGTTTCTACTTAGGTCACATTGGCTGTGATCTCTTTTGTGTGCAGTGTTGTCAGGAATTGGTAACTAGTGTCTATATCCACTAATTCATTAGGGAGTCCAAAGCAGTATGCCATTTTGATTTAATCATTTTTTCATTCACTACTTTTGCTATTCATTGCTGATCAAATAACACTTTCAGAAATGTAAAATCGTGGTTTCCTTGCAAATATAATTGCCTTTCTTTCCTAGGGTACTTGGATCTCATGATTGACTATGCTGTTGGCTTCAGGCTTCACTTGTGAACCAGCCTCTCACTTGGGCATTTTCTAGCCATTGTCTAATGTGTGCCAGTCCTCACACCACAGTCCTGTAGCCAGTTCCTAGTCTATATCCACCTGCTAATTGCCGTTCCTTATGCCACAGGAATATCTATTTTGTGTGATGTTTAATTTATTGTAAGCTCCCTGACAATAGAGATAGTCTTTGTCTTTGCTTCATTGCTATTTTCCAGTGACAAACTCGGCAGTTGTTCAAGATAGAAGCTCAATAAGTATTTAATAAATGTTCAAAATTTTGGTGTAACCATTCCTTCCTATGTCCTTCACTTAAACACTTGGAATCTTGGTGATACCACACTTGCATCTCAAAAATGAGCCTTTCTGTGATTTCAGAGTATGACAGCATATGCAATACTGTAGCCTATTCATCAATAATTACAGATATTGCTCAGTGAGCAAATTTGCTCGTTTCTGAGCCTGTACACCCAAATTCAGTCTCTCAGACCTACATATTCATAGAGATAGCTGACTCCCACAAGTTGTCCTCTGACCGCCACAGGCTCACTGTGACACCTGATTGTGTGTACACAAACACATAATAAAAGTAAGAAAGCCTCAAAAATTAATAATAACAAGATATTTAAGCACAAAAGAATAGGGAAAAGAAAAGTTGACCTTCACTGTGCAATTTCATTTACTAACAGTGAGACTCATAATATCTTCTGGAAGAACAGGCCCTTAGCTATTTAAATTCAGCACATACAGCTCACAGCAGATGAGTAGAGAGTGCATCTGATGTGGAGAGTGACATAAAGGAGAATTAACAGGAAACGAGTTCCATCACTTCAAACATGATCACATGCTCTGGGGACATACCGTCCATCAGCCGCAGAGCCAAAAACCAAGTTACAGTCCCTGGCACACTGGCTTGTATCTATTTAGCAAACCAATTTGCCTCTTCTTTGGGAAAATGATTGTGACATTTGTTTACCTAAGGATGCTGTATTGTAAATACTGCTCACATAAACTTGAGGGGTTTCAACTTAGACATACAAATAAGAGCTATGACCAGCGACACATGGTACCGAAGCCAAAGTAAAATATTATGTTTTGCTTCCCCCGTGT
Source organism: Microtus obscurus (assembly GCA_963919715.1). Lineage (NCBI taxonomy): Eukaryota > Metazoa > Chordata > Mammalia > Rodentia > Cricetidae > Microtus > Microtus obscurus. Next base: position 9,176,744 of record CAWTZC010000170.1, on the reverse strand, counting down.
GTATGATACTAGAAAGAAAATAATGGAAAGAGGGGTTTTATGAGATGTCCTCAATGTCAGAGCAGAAAAGGGAAATGTTTTCACATACAATGCCTCATTTTGAAAATATGCTTCAGTTTGGAAATGTAATTACAATAGAAAATAAGATGTGCTTAAATTAGATGTCAAAAATAAATCTAAGCCTTAATACATTTACCAGTTACTACAACAATGAAATTGTATAACTTACAACTCATACAGGACAAAAGGAAATTCACTTTGTGTCCCTTTATCAAATATTAAAACATAAATTCTTTAAAATGGTAACATTTATGTATACTCTTATTTCTGACTAACCCAGACTAATTATTGATTAAATGTATCCAAATTATCAGTGTAATCCACTTTTTGGGTTATAAATAGAGATTCTTAAACCCTAAAAATGGGGATACAACACCTTTTTTGTTTCTTAAGTGGCTAAAGAAAGAATTCCAAATATAAGGCACAAAAATGAATCCAGAGAACACACACACACAAAAAGCTTAGGTGCTACTTAAGGTCAAATTACTATTTGAATATATGTGCCAACTGACTGTGAGATGCTGAATGCTGAAGATGGTGAACTTGTCAGCCACTTCGGATGTTTTACCCAAAGGAAGGGTGTTGGGGGGTGTCATGACCCAACTAGATCTTCCTAGCAGCCCAAATACCCCAGCTTTTCAGGTTGCTTCTGCCATTTCCACATTTGGAGTACTGTGAGACTACCCCTTGTCTGAATAGTTCATCCTCACCATGTCGTCACAGTTCCCTCCATGCTGAAACCACATTACACTCAACAATAGCTTCTAGCTTCACAATAAGGAACTGCAATACTGGATTCTCAGCTTTCTCAATGATTAATAGCTGTGTAAACCATATATATTGAGATAGATAACAGGAAAGATGAACACGTGTGTATATTTCTCCATATATATGTTTGAAATATCCAAAGATTCCACATCAAATCGGAAGTCTAGACTGTGAAAACACTTAAATCTGCTGGGTTTCAAGCATATGAAGCCTATGTTCAGACTTCACAGAAAACCACTGAAATTAAAACAAGTACCATGGAAAACCAATCTTAACTGTAACCCAATTAACACAACAGGAATCACTTTTAAGAGGACTTAAAATTATAAATACATAAATTTCAGAAGAACATTAAAAATAGAAAAGTTTCTGAGTCGTTACACTGCTGTTACAATGACTCCTCTAAGTATGAACAACAGCCCACTGGGCACTGCCACTTCCACAGGAAAGTCAGGGTTTACTAATGTGTCGTGGTAAAGAGCAAAGTCTAGAAAGAAGAGTCAAAGCTGGAAATTCCCTGAGAAAAGACAGAAATGTCTCCAGGGAAACCCCTATTTCTATACAACCATGACAACAAGGCCACAGACTAAGATGAGCCATAGAAAAATCTAAAGCAAGTACTGTGCCCAAGGCAATGATCAAATTAATTGCTGCAGACTCTTTATATGAACAGCCCATCATGATAGTTTATTCTAAAAAAAAAATTGCCACTTTAAAAGACTGCTAGCTGGTTCATCTGAAATATTCAGCCCAACAGGTCTGAGTTGGCACCGCTCTGGCGGGCAGAGATGTAGAGAAGACTTACCAAGTACACGAACCAGGAACGGGATCGTCACCCCAGTGTTGCCAATTTCCCTTATAATGAAATTGAATTAAAGAATTCCTAGCCTGTTAATCTCTATATCTACAAAGTTCAGCACATGAAAACATTTAATGCAAGTATTGCAAGAAGACATTATACCTAAAAATGTCCTTATGATGGATGATGCTGGTGTTTTCTCTTAAATTTCAAATCACCTTGATTATTGTCAGGGTAAGTCTAAGTTTTAAATATCAGCTATATTTTAAGAAATTGTTTTGTTTTCGGTATATTTATTGAAAAAAAAAGCCTTGGCATGAGGTCACCTTAAGCAAATCATTTCTTCCACATAATTTGAATTAAAGCCCATTGGGTATGTCCACTCCATCTTATCCTACCCTCTCATTCTTCATAAAAGACAATGGAATTTTGACATTTACTTTTCCTGTAACTGTTATTATGTACACAGTTTCCATAAATACAGTTGTATATTACTTTGTTGTCCCACCTTTATATCAATAGTATTGGGTTTTATGTACTATTTGCATAAACATTTTACATTCAGAATTAAGCCTGTGTGAGTTTTCTAGTGATAGCATAAAGCCAATATTCATCCATTTGCAGTGTGCACAATTTACTAGATTAGCTTCCATATTCATTCTCAGGCAGTTTAATACAGATCTTGCTTCCAGTTCATGCTATTTTAAACAATAATGCAAGTATCATTCTTGTAATAGACTCTGACATCTCAGTCCTATTTTTCTTAGGTTTATAATGAGGAAAGTACATACTCATTGACAACTTTGCCAAATAGTGACAAGCTGCTCTGCAGAGCTGGTAAAACCAACACAACCCTCTCTGGCTTCCGTCCACATCTCCACATGCCCAGCAGCTGGCTCTAAGGTCAGACCTGGTTTCCATTTCTTTTTCCTTTTCTTGTATATTTAATTAACCACTGGTTTTGAAATTGTGTTTCATTCAATTATAAGTCTTGCCGATCATGAGTAACTGTGCTGGCTGGATATATAAACCAAGCCATGGCCGAGAAAGGGGAATATCTTCTGTATCATTAGCCTGTGCGAGAATGTCTGTAGGATGTTTTCCTGACTAATGATTGACATGAGTGGACCCACTCCACTGTTGGCACAGTCATGAGTTGTATGAGAAAGCAGGCTTAGCAAGTCAGGGAGAGAAAGCCAATTAGCAACAACCCTCTGAGTCCTCTGCTTCAGCTGCTGCCTCTAGGAGGGTTCCTGCTAGGAGTTCCTGCCCTGATTTCCCTCAGGGATGGAGAGTAAGGTGAGAGTTGTTTGGTGAAATGAGCCTTATCTTCCCAAAGTTGCTTTTTTAGTTGTGGTGTTTTATCAGAACAATAGAAACCATAACGAAAACAAAACCTTGGATTACTAAATTCAGCAGTGAATTGCAGATAACATAATTAGTTGCTATCTTCAAACTATTCTCCACATCCACAGCTGCGGTATATTCCACATATCTTCTCTCTGTCATCTCTCTAGGCTAGGGTGAAAGCTCAGAAATACCCTTTGAATTTTCTTATATCTAGAAACCTTCCTACTTTAACCTATTTTTCTGCTCCAGCTTAGAAGACTAGAGAAAGATACATCAACTGGATTTAGACCCACTTAATGAGCCTCTCCATTTTCTTTTAACCTTTCTCTTACTGACATGTCTATTCTAACTTCAATTGTCCTTGCTTTGCGATGATCACCCCTTCTGTGTGATGACTTTGTGGTTTTATTTTTCTTTATCCCTGATGTTATTAGATGTCTACTTTCCTGTGCCAAGCATTTTTCATGCTGTCTACCTGAATCCTCATAAAGAAATCTATGCTTTTGCAGATGCTCCGTGGGTCCATTAGAGTCACCCTGTCACACACTTATGGTTGATTGTCCCTCCTCTAACTTGAAAATGACTTTCTCCTCTCAGAACTTGGCTCTTTCTAGAATTCTTAAAAAAAGTCTTCTTGGTCTTGTAATGCTTTTTTTTTTCCTTTTGTCAAATGTATTGTTCACCTGCTGCGACTTGTCTGTCAAGGGATCATGTGCTGGAAGGTTGTGAAATTCAAACAATACAACTTCAAGAAGTGGAACCTACCAGAAAATAGCTAGATTACAGGGCCCAATCTGATGAATACATGAATGCATAAATGCTAGATTTGCAGGGTGAGTTAGATCAAGCAAGAGTGCACTAACCTTCGCAAGAGCAGGTTGCCATAAAAGAGCAAGCCTGCATTTTCCCACCTCTTTCTTGCTGTCTCTATACCACATGACCACACCCCCTTCTTCCATACCACCGTGACCCCATCTGCTCGGAAGCATTTCCCAGATCCTAGTGAATAGCAGGACCACACTCTCCAACCTCCAGAATTGTGGGCTAAATAATTCATTTTACTATGTAGAATTCCCAGCTTCAAATATTTTGTTAGAACGGTGCAAAGAATACAGTAATCTATTAGTTTTCTTATCCTGATTTTATTTTGACTTTTCTAACTCCAGCTCATATGAGTCAACTCCCCTGTATGCTTTGTAGAGGCTGCCACACTGCTACTGTCCTTCACAAAGATGTTAGTGAGACTTTGGCTTCTTTCTTGTGTGATAGATGCAGTGATGTGAATCAGGCATATTCATCTTTTTTGTCCTGTACCCTGGCTGTGTAGACCATGCTTCCAACAATATGTCTTTATTCCAGCTATTAACCCCATTGGTATTTTGTCTGAGTATTTATGCTTAACGCTTGGAAATATAGTCACATCAAAAAATAAAGCTGCAACAGGAAAAATGACTTTTCTTAAGTCTTAAAATCTGAATCTTCACAGAACGTTTTCTCACACCAAAGAAGCTCTTCTTGGATCTTATTAATATTCATCCTTTTTTCAAATTTTCAATTTCTTTAAATCTAAGTGAGAAAATTATAGCATATAGTGTTAAACTTATCCTTACATAAATTTAAAAGTACTTAATAGAATTTTTAACCTTAAGAAACTCAATTAAATTGCTTCTTTTGTCCAAGGACAGAGTTTTAATCTTTATCAAAATCATGACAGTGTGACAATTCAGGAAGAACAAAGAAAATTTAAGTCGTGATTTATATTTGTCAATGAAAAGGTACCGGGAAAATATCTTAAGGAGCTGTACTAAGATCCCCAGCACAATGTAAACATCAGAAATGACAGCAAGTGTCTATCAAACCAATACCGTGGGGTGAGACAGGCTGATCCTGGCAGCTCCTGGGCTTCTGCGCCCCCAGTGAGCTCCAGACCCAGTCAAAGACCCATCTTGGAAGAAATTAGGAGTGCTGAGTGTTGACTTTTGGCCTTAACACACACAGGCAAGTGATCCCATGTCCACACAAACACACACACACACACAAGATAGACAAGTGATTCTGTATACAACTATGTCCACACAAACACACACACACAAGATAGACAAGTGATTCTGTATACAACTATGTCCACACAAACACACACACACAAGATAGACAAGTGATTCTGTATACAACTATGTCCACACAAACACACACACACAAGATAGACAAGTGATTCTGTATACAACTATGTCCACACAAACACACACACACAAGATAGACAAGTGATTCTGTATACAACCATGTCACACACACACAAGACAGACAAAAGTGATCCTGGACACAACTATGTACACACACACACACACACTCACTCACACGGTACATTTTCCTCTCTCCTACACACACCAAAAAAAGAAAATATCAAACCACATAATTTAAAGAAAACTATTAAAAATTATTTTACAATATTATGTTAAAACCATAAATATTTAAAAATTATTTCTACTAAAATATAAATAAATAAGAAAATGGAAAATAGTTCTTTGTTACTATTGATTTCTTTTGACAGGATAAAAATAGCTAAAATAATATGCAAAAATTATTATTGGTCCTCTGCTATTAATATGAATTTGTAATATATTTGAAAGCCTGAGATTCTGAGTTTGGTCTACAGGACCCACATGGTAAAAAGAGAGAACTCATTCCAAAATATCATTTACTTGCTTCTGCATACACATTGTTATGCTCACATGTACATATGCACACAATAAATTAATAAAATATCATGAAACTTTCCAAGAAAAGAAATTGAAAATAACTTTTCAGTTGAATTTAGGATTATTTAGGATAATTCACTTGCTCTTTTGACCTACAAAGGAATCTGATTCTTAGTGGATTTAATTTTCCTCCTACACCCAGGCTTTCAAGTGTTCCGTTCAGGGCAGCTCCCCATTTTCTGGGAGCTGGTTTGCATAGTACACGCTATTCGCTCATCCTTTAGTTCTGTTCCCTTCACCTTCCCAGAGGGTGGGTGCCTTCCTCTCTTCCTTACCCTCTCTTCCTTACCCTCTCTTCTAAAAGAACATCTGTGAATGAACCCAACTGGGTCATTGAGTAATCAATCACTCTTCTGTGAACCCACTCTGCTGACTTGTATAAATAGCAGGTAAGTGTGTGTGTGTGTGAGTGTGTGTGCGGGCGTGCACACGTGTATGCACGCATGTATCCCTAACTAACTGCTTTGAGTTTATTCCAGGGAATTTTGGTAAAAAAAAGTACATTTTTTCTTCACGCCTATGACTGCTTCAATCAATCCAACACAGAAACAGTGTCTTTGTGTATCCTCCAAGGTTTCATAAAATGGAGGCAACTTTTGTCTTCCTCTCAAAAAGTTCTTAATGTATCACTGCCTAGAACCACCATGCTGTGAGGAAGCCAAGGCAGATGGAGATATCATATGGAGATTTTCAGTCATCCCAGACTAGCAACCACCTGCACGAGTAAAAATTACGGATGATTTCAACCCAGCCTTGGAGATTCCATGCATCAGAGAGGAGAAGCCAGCCATACCCACAGTATATCCTGTCCAAACTCACAGAATCTGTAAAATAATAAAGTAACCATGACAGCATCCACTTATTGATGAAACAATCATTAGGGAAAGGGTTATTAGAACATTCTCCACTCAACCAGAGCATGGCACTGGGTTTCCTTTTTCTGCTTGATTGTTCCTTGACCTTGTCTACTTCTGCCAGACACACAGAAGCAGCAAGAATGTTCTCTATGTATCTCCATATGTTTTCCTCACAAGTACTACAATGTCTGCAGAAACATATACATATCTGAGCAACTATCCTTAAATTTTCTATACCTAGAATCATCTACTTGTGATTCTAGTTCAATTCATTTAACGCAAGTATTCTAAACATCTGTCTCAAAAAAAGGTTCTGCCAGGGTAGTGACACTAGCCTTTAATCCCAGCGACAGGAGGCACAGGTAGGCGGATCTCTGTGAATTTGAGGCCAGCCTGGTCTATAGCCAGGTCTACATAGAGAGACTCTGTGTCAAAAACTTTTTTCCTCTGTTCACAGAAGGTCCAGAATAGAAGCCTCTAGACAAAGGTTGGAGGCCAGATGGCAAGAGGGAATTTCAAAGCCAATATTCTTGTTTGCATACTATTTATCTTATTATTCACGTTAGACTATTTCCTTAATCATCAAAGCAAGTTTATAGTTTTAAAATATTTGTTGGTTGATAGCACATGGCAAAACTTTATAAATTAATATAGATTTTTATTCATCATCATCTCAATACTGGAGAAACCGGCAGATTATTAATTTAAAGCAGCAGAATGTCAGCACGTTTTCTTGTTTCTGAGCTCCTTCAATTTTGTTTATAAAATTGAAATCCCCTCACATGATCCTGGCTACTATGTCAGACCCCAGTTTTGCTCTGTTCGAACGAGCACCACTGAAATATTCCATTTGAGCATATCTTTCATTTACTAGGAGAATTTTTTTAAGATTATCAATTGAGAAAAGCTTTAAGGACTCTGGAAACGCATAAATAAGAAAATTAAGACAATTATTCTTCATAGTGGTTCAGTAACTTCTTTGTGTTCGCTAAACTTTCTAATGAAAAGCAAACGCACGAAGGAGCATGCTGAGACTGTTTAGCTCTGTACTAAATGTCAACAAGAACACTCTCTGCTAACCCAGGCATCACAGTAGTTCACAGGCGATTTGGAAATGATTATTTACTTGCAGTTATGGGGATGTTTATATCATTTGGGGTGTATGAGAAATAGCCAAAGGAATGGTCAGTTCGGGTAAAATAAGAGGAAGGGGGATTTGATTGGGGGAGGGAAGGGGAGGCAGTGGGGAAGAGACAGAAATCTTTAATAAATAAAAAAAAAGAGTATAGGTGGAAAGCTATTTGTTGAAATTCCAAATTAGTGCCTTCCCCATCTTTGTCCAATTTAATTAGTGACATAATATATTTAAATCATATAAAGATTTAATATATGATATTATGCCTCTGAAGAATTTTATATTAACCAGGGTGTAATTGTAATGAGACCCCTTTCACCGATTTCTCTTTTAATCAGTAATTTATAGTAACAAATACAAATACGTACACTTTCATATTTTCAAGTCTTTGTACAAACGCTTAACACTTTCTCCAATGTTGGTTACACAAAACATTTATTACCTAGTTATCATGACCATTTTACAGATAATAAACACATCAAAGTTTTCTCACTCACTATAAAAGGAAAAAGGGAAAATAACCAAGCAAATAAAGTGGCAATCTCAATAGAGAAACCTGCTTGTTTTCCCCTATGATAACACTTGCCAACTATATTGTGCATCTAAATGCAAGAAGTGTACATAACACCAATTAGATAGGACCAGAAGAGGAAGGCACCACATCGTGTTCTAACGACCGCTGTGCCAATTTAACAGAAGATGCAAACGGAATACTTCAAACTGAAGAGAAAGAAGACACACCAAAAATGCCAAGGAGCAGTGAGTCAGGAAAAGAATTAACAATATCAGGACCGCGATTCAAAAGAGACCTAAGGTAGAAAAAAAATCAATAAAAAATACATGTATTTTAATAAAAAGTCTAAATATTAATATCTTAGTTCCCCAATGAAAAGAAAAATTCTAGCAGATTGGATTAGGAAATTGTCTCTATCTTTATGCTGACTGAAAGAAATATATCTCTCCATCAAGAATAGACATTATTCTCAGGTAAAAGTACAGAAAATAAAGTATTACAAGCTAATAGAACTAGGAAACATAGCAGGTATAGCTATGCTACTATCTTAAAAAATAGACTTTATACAAAAGTTAGACACGAGAAATAAAGGAAACTTATCCATATGCATAAAGGGAATAATCTATTAATTGGATATTGCAATTTAAAAAAACATATGCACAAAACATAGCATAAAACAAATTAATTCTAGCACCATAATAGCAGGATCTTTCAATATTACATTCTCATCATACATTCTTTCAGTAGCCCATGAAACTTCTCAAAATGTATCACATATTAAAATGCAAAGCAGTCTCAAAAATGCAGGAAAAATGGAAGGGGAATTTTGTATTCTATCGAGCACAGTGGAACAAGTTAAATATTAAGAAGAAAAATTATGAGCGTACAAAACATAAACTCATGGAAATCAAAAAGCACATTATGACTTGATGAACAAGTTACTGAGGAAATCAAGGAGCGTATGAAAAGATACCCAGAATGGAATTAAAATAAGGATATGACATACCAAACTCTGTGGGACACAATGACATCAGTCCAAAAAGAAAAACCTATATCTCTAAGTGCCTAAATCAAAAACTCAGATAGCTTAAAGTATCTTAACCCTAACTTAAGATAAACTTTTTAAAAAAAATAAGAAAAACTTAAAATAAATACCTTAAACATGCACCTTTGATCCATTTGGACTTGAGTTTTGTGCATGGTGATAGGTATGGGTCTATTTTCATTCTTCTACAGGTTGACATCCAGTTGTGCCAGTACCATTTGTTGAAGATGCTTTCTTTCTTCCATTGTATACTTTTAGCACCTTTATCGAAAATGAGGTGTTCATAGGTTTGTGGGTTAAGATCCGGGTCTTCTACACGATTCCATTGGTCAACTTCTCTATTTTTATGCCAATACCACACTGTTTTCAATACTGTAGCTCTGTAGTAGAGTTTAAAGTCAGGGATGGTAATGCCTCCAGAAGTACCTTTATTGTACAAGATTGTTTTGGCTATCCTGGGTTTTTTGTTATTCCATATAAAGTTGATTATTGTCCTTTCAAGATCAGTGAAGAATTTTAATGGGATCTTGATGGGGATTGCATTGAGTCTATAAATTGCCTTTGGTAGGATTGCCATTTTTACTATGTTGATCCTCCCAATCCACGAGCAAGGGAGATCCTTCCATTTTCTGGTATCCTCTTCAATTTCTTTCTTCAATGCCTTAAAGTTCTTGTCAAATAGATCCTTCACTTCTCTGGTTAGAGTTACCCCGAGATATTTTATGTTGTTTGTGGCTATCATGAAAGGTGATGCTTCTCTGATTTCCCTCTCTGCTTCCATATCCTTTGTGTATAGGAGGGCGACTGATTTTTTGGAGTTGATCTTGTATCCGGCCACATTACTAAAGGTGTTTATCAGCTGTAGAAGTTCACCATGCACAAAACTCAAGTCCAAATGGATCAAAGACCTCAATATCAATCTGAACACACTGAACCTGATAGAAGAGAAAGTGGGATGTACCCTACAACAGATTGGCACAGGCGATCGCTTCCTAGGTATAACCCCAACAGCACAGTCATTAAGGGCAACATTGAATAAATGGGACCTACTGAAACTGAGAAGCTTCTGTAAAGCAAAAGACACTGTCACTAAGACAAAAAGGCAACCCACTGACTGGGAGAAGATCTTCACCAACTCCGCAACAGACAAAGGTCTGATCTCCAAAATATATAAAGAACTCAAGAAACTAGACTTTAAAATGCTAATTAACCCAATTAAAAAATGGGGCACTGAGCTGAAGAGAGAATTCTCAACAGAAGAAGTTCAAATGGCCAAAAGGCACTTAAGGTCATGCTCAACCTCCTTAGCGACCAGGGAAATGCAAATCAAAACAACATTGAGATATCATCTTACACCTGTCAGAATGGCTAAAATCAATAACACCAATGATAGCCTTTGCTGGAGAGGCTGTGGAGAAAGGGGTACCCTCATCCATTGCTGGTGGGAATGCAAACTTGTGCAACCACTTTGGAAAGCAGTGTGGCGGTTCCTCAGGAAATTTGAGATCAACCTACCCATGGACCCAGCAATGCCACTCTTGGGAATTTACCCACGAGATGCCCGATCATATGACAAGGACATTTGTTCAACTATGTTCATAGCAGCATTATTTGTAATAGCCAGAACCTGGAAACAACCTAGATGCCCTTCAATGGAAGAATGGATGATGAAAGTGTGGAATATATACACATTAGAATACTACTCAGCGGTAAAAAACAATGACTTCACGAATTTTGCATGCAAATGGATGGAAATAGAAAACACTATCCTGAGTGAGGTAACCCAGACCCAAAAGGATGAACATGGGATGTACTCACTCATAATTGGTTTCTAGAGATAAATAAAGGTCAGTGAGTCTATAATATGATATCCTAAAGAAACTAAATAAGAAGGTGAACCCAAAGAAAAACATATAGCTATCCTCCTGGATATGGAAAGTAGACTAGACTGCCAGACAAATAATTGGGATCTTGGGGGTGTGGTGGGAGGGGGGGGGTAAGGGGAGAAGGGGAGAGAAATGTGAGAAGGGGAGGGGGGGGAACTTGGGGAAACGGGATGATTGGGATAAAGGAATGTTGGTTAGGGGAGCAGAGAAGCACACATCTTAATTAAGGGAGCCATCTTAGGGTTGGCAAGAGACTTGAATCTAGAGGGGCTCCCAGGTGCCCAGGGCGATGTCCCCAGTTAGTTCCTGGGGCAGCTGAGGATAGGGAACCTGAAATGACCCTACCCTATAGCCATACTGATGAATATCTTGCATATCACCATAGAAACTTCATCTGGCGATGGATGGAGATAGAGACAGAGACCCACACTGGAGCACTGGACTGAGCTCCCAATGTCCCAATGAGGAGCAGAAGGAGAGAGAATATGAGCAAAGAAGTCAGGACCACAAGGGGTGCGCCCACCCACGGAGACAGTGGGGCTGATTCTTTGGGAGCTCACCAAGGCCAGCTGGACTCTGACTGAAAAAGCATGGGATAAAACCGGAATCTCTAACTTTGGCGGACAATGAGGGCTGCTGAGAAGCCAAGGACCATGGCACCGGGTTTTGATCCTGCTACATGTTCTGGCTGTGTGGGAGCCTACCCAGTTTAGATGTTCACCTTCCTAGACCAGGATTGAGGGGGAGGACTTTGGACTTTCCACAGGGCAGGGAACCCTGACTGCTCTTCAGGCTGGAGAAGGAGGGGGAGGAGTGGGGGGAGGGGAGGAGGAGAGGGAGGAGTGGGAGGGAAATGGGAGGCGGGGAGGAGGCAGAAATTTCTTTATTTTTTCCCAATAAAAAAAGAAAAAAAAGAACATGCACCTTAAGGACTTGGGGGTGGGGATCAACAAACCAAATCCAAAAGTAGTAGACCTAGAGAAATAATTAAGGTGATATCAACAATCAATGAAATTGAAGTGAAAAAAAATGGAATGAATCAATAAAGAGTTAGTTCTTGGAAAGATTAGTCAGATTAAAAACACTTCAGTCAAATCAAGCAAAAGGGAGAAAGCACATCAATAAAAGTTCTAGAGAAAAAAAGGAAAACATTGTAACAGACGCCAGTGAAATTCAGAAAATCATCAGCATATGCTAAAACCTAAACTGCAGAGCTTAAGTAAACTGGGAAAAGTTCTAGATGTGTGTGACCTATCAAAATCAGAGCAAGACAATGGTCATTTAAATAATAATTTAAACAGATCTCTGACAGGAAATGAGATTGAAGTAGTAATAAAAATAGAGAGAAGTTCATGACCAATATTATGAACTGGTCCAAGGCTCATAACGGGAAAAATCATAGGCATTATGAGTAAACCTGTTACTTTTGTTTTGAAAATGCACATGCTGTCAAAACGCCTCCTCGATACTTATTAAAACCTTTATCAAAGAAGCTCCTCTTTGTAAACAGCAGTTAATACAGAGACTTGTGGCTGGTCAGTGTGCCAAAAGCAAGTGAGTGCTGGGTGCTCAGCCTTAAACAGGATGCCAGTATCATGTCACCCTTCCAGTATTCGGGGAACATCACAGCAGAGGGAGCAGGAAGACAGGACGAGCTGGATAATACAGAGAAGGATCACGAAATGTTTTCTTATGGGCATCACACACCTGTGTCACTGATGAATTCACAACAGCTGAGTTTTCTTATATAGGGTCTGTATGAGGCACATCCAGTAATTATTCAGTTATTAATGGGGAAGGGTTCGTGGGGCACTGCCTTGCCCAGAGGAGCTAATGGCAAGCTAGTGTTGTTGACGGCGAGGAATTGTCTTCACTGTTGTAAGTACTGTGGAGTTATTGTGATCCGGCAGATAGCTTCACAGCCATGTCTCTGTGAGTGGACCTGGTGAAATCCATCTGAGTACAAATCAGAACCAACAGACTTGAAAGTGGGACAGAGACTTGGTAAGAGGAGTCAGGGGGCTAGTGGGGTGGGAGGAGAATAAGAGGTAAAGTGATGAGTGTTTTGAGAATATATTATATATGTTTGCATTGTTTATTGATTGGGAAAGGAGAAATGAAAACAGCCATTTTGATTTGCAATTTTAATACTGGTTTTCACCAAGAAAGCACTTGCATGCTGAGTTAACTCTAATAATGGAAACAAGAGAGCTGACAGGAACTGACACTGGAGTGCTGGGGCGCACAGTGCTTCCATCTGGAGAATGATCACAGTCCTAAAAGTGCAGGCTGCTAATATTAACAGATATTCATAAGCAAATTGAGAAATGTTAATAAGAAATTAATTTAGAATATATACTTCATGATAGCTCAGAACACGTTATTTTATACTTCATTTTTTTTTCAGTGCCTAAAACATGTTAGCATGTATTGGGGACAAAATAAATATTTATTAAAGAATCCTTTAAGGAATACTAGCATACAACCTGCAAAGTTAACTTTCAAGTTCAGCTAAAATAAAGGGCCTCCAAGGATTTGGACCTAAGTTTAGATCCCCACCACCCATGCAAAAGCCAAGCATGGAAAAATACATCTGTAACCCTGGCAGTACAGAATGGAGACAGACAGATCTAGGGTGCTCATCAGCCAGCCAAAATGGCGAGTTTCCAATTCAGTAAGAGATGCTGGCTCATAGGTAAAGAGTAACTGAGGAGGAATCTAATGTCAACCTCGGCATCTCACACACACATACACATATATATGCATAGTACACACACTGAGAAACAGACACACATACACACACGCACATGCACACAAAATGCGTACTTCACATACTAAAAGACAGACACACACACATGTACACACGCAGGCACACATATGCATACTACACATATGTGCAGAGACAAATAGACACATACACACACATATGCATACTACTCACACTGGGAGACAGAAAGACACACATAGAAGCTTTAGAACACAGCTATACAAGAAAGTCATGGTGAAAGCATCGAAAACACGATTTAGTGAGCCATAAAACTACAGTCCACTGCAATTCAAGATTCCACTTTGGGCTGTACAGGTGTGTCTCAGAGTGCAATCACAATCTGAGGTTCTAATTGTGATTGATAGTGACATAATTACGTTGCTGTTCATTATTTATCAAATTTCAGATTAATTCTGAAGGCTGAACTTGAGAGGGGTTAATTGCCATAACAGAACAGCATGCAAGAGTCAGAAACCCTGCTGGTAAGATCATGCTGCAGCAAAGAGAAATTGCTGGAGAAGAGAACTGAGGACAGGGACCCTCACTTCCTTGCTTCATATAATGGGGAGTCAAGGACAGTGATGACAAAGAATGCTTCAGTTTAATAGCACGTTTAATTGAAAGTCACAAGAAGACAGGCGTTAAGAATAATGAGGACTTGCAAGTGTAGGCCTCCAAACTAGGTAGATAACCCTGACAATATCTTGATGAGGAGCTGATGTCTTTATGTCTTTTCTTCTAATGTATAGCTACAAAATGGCTGCTGCCTCACCCAGCTTCTGTTCTCGTCAAGACAGGAAGAAGGGGCACAGGCAAAGCTGGGGACGGCACTGTTGGCAGTGGATATGAGTGAGTCACTTCCCAGCATCTGCTGAGGAACAAAGACTCAGCACATAATTTGTCATCTTCGAAGAAATATTGCTAACAATGGACAGATTGCAGGAGCAACAAATGGAGCTGGAAAGCCCGGTTCTGTATAGCAGGGAATCAAGAATAAATTCCTAAGTTGACCTATGAAGACATAAAGGTAATAAACAGAAATTGTGAACAATGGAAATCAAAGGTAGTTTAGACTCTGGAACGGAGATGAGACATTGGAGGAGTTTCGTTCTTTATTACAAACATTTATTCCACAAACACAGATAGGCTGACACATGTTCAGGAAGCGTTTCTCACCACTGGGACGCAGCTGAAGAAAGCAATCTTTCTGGCCTTCATTTAGAATGGCAGTGAGTATAAGACAGACAGACATGTACAGTGGTGCGTGACAAATGAGAGGTTGCATGGGGGATTTGAGATGAGGGTTAGGACGACCTGGGATGAAGGAGTGTGCTGAGAGATGCAGCCAGGAAAGTTGACTACAGGTCCATTGCCATCTGAGATGTTTGCAAACCCAGAGATTGGATTCCCAGTGTCTCAGCTGACATTGATGAGGTTCTGACTTTAGTGGTTATTAATCAAGCCATAGAGAGCCACACTCCTTGGCATAACCCAAAACAGCAAACTAAACTGTGGAGGGTTAATCGAGGGGTCATTGCATTAACATGGTTTCCAAGGCTCTAAAACAACATTCACACCAATAAGATATAATCCAAACCATGGTTTCGAACAGAATACAGAATTTATCTAAACCTCAAGAACTTCTAGCTGGTCAGGCATGTGGTGTAATCCTAGCACTTGGGATGCTAAGGCAGGAGAATCATGAGTTTGAGACAATGCTGTGCTACCTAGTAAAACTCTACAACAAAACTTACACACACACACACACACACACACTTTTAGCTAAGAGTAAACAGAAAAGTGAATGAAGCAGAAATAATTTGAACTTTAACCTAAGAATTTTGCTCTTTGGGCATTTAGATGAAAGTAAGGTCATTTTATTTCAGAGTGAATTTCTTTGGAATTATCTTGTTTGGCTTTTCATGTGTGAGAGATCCTATTTTTAAATTCAGTTCCTCCTCAGGAATTTATTAAACACAAAAGACTAAAGGGAGAGTCTGTGACAGGCATTCTGATGACCACAGTGTTTCTACTTCACTATGACACTCATTCTCCACATCATAGCTTAGTCCGTGTGTCTGCACACACTTCAGATGAAGTAGACAGTGAGCTCGGAAATGTCTGCCTTTAAATCACTGGGAGAATTTGACGACATTCTCTGCTAAGCCACTGGAAGAGGACTAGGTAGAAATGCTAGCATGCTGCATTAGCCCCGGGAGACCAAATCCTAGGCAGCAGTGATCATCTTGGAGTTGGGGGAAAGGCTGTTGTAGGGCTCACAGAGAAATAAAGTGTGGCCACATTCTGACTGACCACGGCTTGATAACTAAATTGTCAGCCCAGATGAGAAAAGTTCTTTAAAACCATGGATGTGTATTTAGACACACAATTGGGTATGTTATAGGTCTTTTTAGGAAAATAATTAGTTGTATAATTCATTATGGCTTTTTCAGACATCCTTGTTGTTATTTCACCCTCTTCCTTTCTTCTTCTGTATTTGCCTCCCTCTCTTCTATATACTGTTACATACATAGTTGTGTATACATACATATGTGTATGCACACATATACATATACTACACACACACACACACACACACACACACACATTCCTAAATGCATAAGTACAACCTTCTCGGTCTGCAGGTTACTTGTGATTACGTTTTAAGAGCTGAGCATTTGGAACCGGAAAACCCATTGGTGTGCCCTTCTCCCACTCTCGGCACTACTTGTTGCCTGTAGTTGGCTGTGCAGGACTGAGGCCTCTTGGGATTCCTCCTGTCCATTTTAACATGTCTATTGCCCTTGTCCTTGTTCAGCTCATGCTTAGACAGTCATGTTGGTGAGATTTGATGGGTGTTATCTTCTGATATACAATAAGTTCCATGCTCCTCTGGCTCTAAAATCTTTCTACCCCCCTTTCTGCATTATTCCCTAAGCTGGTATTGTATTGCAGATGTATCCCATTGGGATTAGGCTCTACAACTCTGTGTTTTAATTGGTTGTTATTTTCTGTCACCACAGAAAATTCTTTGTCTCTCTGTTACAAAAAGGAGTTACCTTGCTGAGGTGTAAGGACTACAGTTATCTATGTGTATGAGGACAGATATTTAGAATGGAGTTAAGGATTATGTTGGTTTAGTAAGGTTGGAGATTATCCCCCAATATACTTGACATCCCCAGCTCTAGGTAGTAGGTAGGCATGATTTCCTTTCTGCTGAGCAGGTTTTAAGTCTTACTAGAGAGCTGTTGATTCCTATAAAGAAATGGTGCTAGAACTGCATTGTTGAAATTGGGGTGCCGGGGTTGCGTCCCCAACACCCCAGCCGCCTGGCTAGCTTAGGCCCCAAAATAACAACACACAAACTGTATTCATTTAAACACTGCTTGGCCCACTAGCTCTAGCCTCTTACGGGCTAACTCTTGCACCTGGTCTAACCCATTTCTAATATTCTGTGTTAGCACCCCAAGGTGTGCTTACCGGGGAGATTCTAGCCTACGTCCATCTTGAGTCGGAGCTTCATCACGAGTGTGCCTCAGAGAGCTGAGCTATCCAGTCTGCCCGCTAGACAGGAGCCTGGCGTCTCTGAGCGGAGCTGCATGATTTCTGACCTCACTTCCTCTTCCTGCCTGCATACTATTCTGTTTACTCCTCCCACCTATGTTCTAACCTATCAAGACCAAGGCAGTTTATTGAACCAATGAAATCAACAGATTGATAAACAGATTGATATATGACACTCCCACATCACTGCATCCTTAGGTTTATCACGACTTGTTCATTGTTGTGATTCCTAGATGTCAAAGCTGGTTAGGACTATTGGCTTCTTCCCTCATTTAGAAGTTAGTGAGTCACCTTATGGTACCATGAAAGCTAGTCCCAGGAAGGGGGTTTTCAGGTCAGTTACAACTCAGGGGCCCTGCTCCTTAACTCTGAATGTGCCTGATCTCATCTCTGATCCTTAATTGCTTGGGAACTGATTGCTGTGTTCGCTGCTTTTCTTGTCATGTGGCCAAATAAATGACAGAAAGTGAATTAAGGACTAGGGATTATTTTGGCTCACAGTTTGAAGAGTTTCATCCCTCATGGCAGAAAGATGTGGCAGCAGTGACCATAATTTATATTGTTTTTTGAAGTCAGGTGTGGCCACATACCCAAGTTTCAACCAAGGAAATTTGACGGAAATAAATCAGAGGATATTTACTAGATGTCTTCATCAACAGGAGGGAATTCTCACTTTCATCTTCCCTTTTCAGATGCCACGCAAGCTCACACTCTGATAGCTGAACAGCTACATGGGACTGCTTAGCAATCTGGAAACAGAAACCATGGGAAATACAAAAATCCACGCTTTCTAAGACTATGGATCTCAAACTGATCTTAATGCCCTGCTCTCAGGGCTATTCATATAGAGAATTGAGTTCCCACAATGATTAAACCCTGTTGGTAGTATCCTAAGTATTGCTACCCAGATCAAGTCCAGCTAAACAGGCAGATGCTCAGAGGGAGCAGGTTGGACAGAAGGCATCCAATATACAGTCAGTCTCACGTTCAGGAAACTCAGCTGGAGAGACGTTCACTTCTGAAATGCCAGAGGTGGAACAGAAGGAAGATATTCAAACTGCCAATCAAAGAAAGAACCTAAGGCATGGAGAGCCTGAAAAAGGAGATTCCTGGTGTTTGTGGTTGTAGGTGAAACCAATCACAATTCATTGCAATGTTGCACAGGATTTGATCAATGTTTTTGCATTGCAAAATGTATCTGATTTCCATTCTCTCCCTCCCATTCTGTTAATTTTATGTCACCATTTATGGTAATATGAAAATTATACTCTTCTTTGTCTTAGAAAAATAAAATAGCTATCCTCACTCCTTTTACTTGTAAATGTTATAACTTTTAGCTGGGAAAGATACACGTAAAGAGACCATGATGAATCCCAGGTCAAAAGCAATATATGGCCCAGAGGGGCATCGTTTGATTTCCATACTTGCAAATTTTCCAAAATTACATTGCCTATTGACTTTTAATTTTATACTACTGTGATCAGAAGAGATTCTTAGGATAATTTCAGTCATGCTTATTGAGATTTGTTTCCAGTTTTGTTGAGACTGTTTTCTGTGCATCTGAGAGGTCTAAATGAGTCAGATGGGGGGTTAGTACAGCTGTTAGGTTGATTTGCTTAATAGTGCTATGGCTGGTTTATATCTTCTGTTTGTGTGATAAACCTATTGGTTTAGTTTAACTACTACTGAATTATTGACTGTTTTCCATATTTATGTGTTGAGGTGTTCCAGTATTGGCTGAACAGATATTTGTAATTCTTATGCACTCTGGATTAATTAACCCCTTCACCACTTAACACCCTTCACCCTAACCTCCTTGTCTTTTGGGACAGGTCTTTATTTAAACTATATATTTCCACATTTAAATGTTACCATAATTATTTTCATGAATGGTAGGGGTATGGTAGTGAATGTGTGCACAGGCATGTAGAAGCTAGGAATTATTCTTGGGTGTCTTCCTCACCAGCCAGGTTGGCTGGCCAACAACTTCCATAGAACTTCCTGTTTGCACATACTCAGAGCTGAGATTTCAGACATGTCTGCCACACATGGCTTTCACGATAGGCCCTGGGGTCTGAACTCTGGTCCTCAAGCTTGAAGGGCAAGTACCTTACTGAGTGAGCCATCCCTAAGCTCAGACTACCTTTTCCTATCCCTTCTTATTCAACATATGTGTCCTTAAAAGTAAAGTGGGTTTCTTGCAAGCATTATTATTAGATTTTACTTTATAATTCATCTACTCTATCTTTTTATGGAGAGTTTAATATATTTAAATTAAGCATAATTACTGATTAGTAAAGGACTTATAATTGACATTTTGTTAGTTTCTTTATTCCTTTTATACTGCCTTTACTCTTCTGTTTACTTTCTTGTTTGTGATCTCTTAGATTTTTATCATTGTATACATTGATTCCTTTCTCTTGATCCACTGTGTATCTATCAGAAATTTTATATTTGTACTTATTATAAGAGCTACATAAAAATTCTATAGTTATCAAAGGTTTTTTTTTGTTTGTTTTTTGAGTCAGGGTTTTTCTGTAGCTTTGGAGCCTGTCCTGGCACTTGCTCTGTACACCAGGCTGCCCTCAAACTCATAGAGATTCACCTGCCTCTGCCTCCCAAGTGCTGGGATTAAAGATATGGGCCACCACCGCCTGGCTTCAAAGTTGTTTTTTTTTTAAAGCTTAAATTTAGCACATAGTTTACAAAATTACAAGTATTCTTCTTGACCATAGTTTAAGTACATTCAGGCTGCTATAACAAATTCCATGAGCATGGGTAACCTATAAACAACTTAAATTTATTAACTAAAATTCTATGCACTAATTGATGCTGTATCAATATCTACTTTTTGTTGTGTCTTCTAGCTGTGTGTTCATTTGGTGGGGGGAGGGACACAGATCTCTGGAGTCTCCTTTATAAGAACATTCTCACAGACATGTTCTCTGTGCCTGAAATAATATTATTCATATAGGAAATAAATATTTTTAACAGATGAGTGGATTCAGATGGGTTGGAGCCTGATTTTCCTTTTTAATTAAACTGATATATCTGAGATGGATTTTAATATCCTAATATTTGCTTTTCTATTAAAAGAACTTTGTTTGTAAATCTTTAAATTAAGTTTCTTTGAGAGTAAATAGACATTCACTACTTCAACATGTAAAAGGTTACAGACTTTCTAAATATCTGTGCCTGGCCATATATTGAGTTCTCTCTATGAACAACACTTACCTGGGATTAATGGTGACAAAGATTTTAATACTTCATTCTTTTCTCCCTTCCTTTCTCCCCAAAGACAATATCAATTACAGAAGTCATGTGGGCCTCTTTGGGAGAAATACAGATTTCAAAATGTCAGCTACATTCTCGGAAACACGATTGCTTCCTCATTTCTTCCCTGGCATTCCTTGCCCACAGCCATGTCTTTCTGAAGGGTTTGACAGTCTCATTGTTTCCAGAAGATCTGCCATACTGCTGTTTATATTTCTTCTCACTAGAGAATATCGGAGAATTTACGGGCACACCAGGGTTAAAATGTAGAAGCTTCTCCAGGATGTGAAACTCCTTGTACATTGACTTTCATTTTCTATCTTCAGTGGGGATGATAAAAAGAAATATCACAATAAACTAAGAAGGTGAGGATGATGTAAGACTTTGTGTAACTTTCTCCTAATGGGTACACAATGAAGAAATGGTTATGCTCTGTGGTGGTGGGCTTATATATCAATTTGACTGGGGCTTGTGGTGGCCAATTGCTGGCCAAGTATTACGGGTGTGTGCCGCATATGCAGCTTTGGATATGAATCACTGACATTGATTAAGCAAAAGTTTATGTCCATATTGATGGTTCTTATCCAATCAGTTGAATACCTGAAAAGAACAAAAGAGTCACTTTACCATGGTTATATCACCTGTCCAACTGATTGAAATAGGGTACTAGCCTTTTATGCATTCAAACTGGAACTTAAAATTGGTGTCTCTTGAATACAAGCCTGCCTGTGTAAGTGGAGATTATATTTTAGTTTCCTGGCCTCCCAGAGCTAAATAGTCACACAGAAACTATATTAATTACAACACTGTTTGGCCAAAAACTTAGGCATATTCCTAGCTAGCTCTTACATCTTAAATTAACCCATTTCTATTAACCTGTGTATCACCACGAGGCTGTGGCCTACTGACATGGGATGTCCTTCTGTATGTATTGCTCTTATTGGTTAATGTATAAAACTGCTTTGGCCTATGGCAGGACAGAATATAGCCAGGCTGGAAGAAATAGAAAGAGAGAGTAGGCAGAGCCAAAGAGATACCATGTAGCTGCTGAAGGAAAAAGATGAACAGAACCTTTACCAGTAGGCCACAGCCTCATAGCGATACACAGATTAATATCAATGGATTAATTCAAGATGTAAGAGTTAGCAAAAAATACACCTGAGTCATTGGTCAATCGATGTTGTAATTAATATAGTTATAGTTTTGTGTAATTATTTGGGTCTGGGCAGCCGGGAAATGAACATTTATTTGTAAGTGAAGTGCTGCAGCTTTAATAGTGACATATTAGTTAGGTTTTCTAGATATGCAGAGAGATATTTCAGGTAGATAAATAATTTTCAATACCTACAGAATATGGCATTTAAAATATTTTAAGAACTTAGACTTTTCTTGAAAGTGAGACATGTCTGCTTCTGGCAGCACCAATTACTTCAGAGAGGTTGATGGGCACTGAAGAAATTTCATATGGAATTTGCCTTCAATGTGACAAGGCTAGCCATTTGGGCAAGAAACTGCTCTTGCGTGGACTTCTTGAAGGCATGCTGTATAAACTGGACATGCAGGACCCACAGAAAAGTAACTGGTAAACTTTACAAAAGAAGGCAAAATAGTCCTTCAGGGTTCCTGCTTCATAAAAGAGTCTGCCAGACATTCTACAGGATGCAGAAGAAAATGGCTAACAAACTACCAATATAGGCAAAACAAATTTCCTGCTTTGTGGGAAATTCTGCTGTAGACTATGGGCCTGTAGGCTGAAGATGGATGCCTCAATATTACAGAAGAACTTTAGATGACTGCCCAGGCAGCAAAATGTCTCTGTCAGTTCTAGAACTTTAGAAGTTGCTTACAGTGCACTTCCTGTTTAGATAGGCAATATTATATCCTTCTGGAGTCTTTGAAGAGTTGAAGACTGACAGTTTTAGTTATAGTTTTCCTTAGTTATGTAAAGAATAAATGAGATATAAAACTTTAGACTCACAAATATAGGATAGATGATAGAATATTTTCCTTAATTTCCCAAATGTAAATGGACTAAATACTACAACTATAATTCTTGCTTGATAACTGTTTTGTATATTTAATTTTACTATGTTAAAGTTAAAACCTTACTTTTAATTTAGACAGAAAAGGGAGATGATGTAGGATGTCCTTCCAATATGTGTTGCTTTTATTGATTAATGAAAAAAGATGCTTTGTCCTATGACAGGGCAGAATAAAGCCAGACTGGAAGAACCTATACTGGTAGACCACAGTCTCATGGCAATACACATATTAATAGAAATGGGTTAATTCAAGATATAAGAACTAGCTAGAAATATACTTGAGTCATTGGTCAAGCAGTATTATAATTAATATAGTTTTGTGTAATTATTCGGGTCTGGATGACTGAGAAACAAATGAGCAGTCTCCAACTACAGCCTACCAGTAAGGTTCCAACATCCTTCTCCTTTGACAACTACATGGTATCTCTCCAACTCTGCCTTCTCTCTCTCTCTCTCTCTTTCTCTCTCTCTCTCTCTCTCTCTCTCTCTCTCTCTCTCTCTTTCTCTTTCTCTTTCTCTCTCTGAATGTGTGTGTGTGTGTGTGTGTGTGTGTGTTCAGATTTCCTGCCTGACTTTATTCTGCCCTGCCATAGGCTGAAAAAGCTTCTTTATTAATCAATGGTAGTAAAACATATTCACAGCATACGGAGGCAAATCCCACATCATGCCAGCTTCCATTGGAACTGACTCTAACATACTGGAATTTATCATTAGCTCTTCCAGGCTTGCAGCTTACTGACCACTCAACCTGCACAACCACATCAATCAGTTCTTTATAGTCTGCCTATATATACATACACACATGCAATAATGTTATACAATGATTCTGTTGATTGTTTCCTTAGAAAGCACAGATCAACAAAGTCTTGAACATCGATTTAAATGCTTAATTTCTAAAAGCAAAGCAGAAGGGAAATAGCTCATATTTGGCAAAAAGGAGACTTTTGACAGAAAATGTAAAGCATTAATTATCCTCAGAGACATTCTCTTCCTGTACTCCAGGACTTTTCCACAATATACTTTTTAGAGACATCTTTTTGCCCAAAAGAGAGAACGTTCCAATACATTTATGAAAGAATTTTTCACATGTTCACACTTATAGCAGCTTTGGCTAAGAATAAATTTTAATTACCCACCATTAGAAATAGAAATGGCAGGAAAAATACAGTTTACATACCAGTGAAGCAGCCTTTTTTCTCCCCTAAATTATTTCAGTTTTAAGTTCCATGGGGCCTGATGAAGAGAAAAACTAATGTTATGTTTAGAGACCTTCAGTTTAAAAACATCAATGATATATAAACTATCAAAGACTTAATATTACAAAAGTCTTACAGATATACTGCCATAAAATTTAGCAAGTAAAACAGTATAATATGGTCTTTATGAAGAATCAGAAATGGCAGGCTCATGTAACAAATTCCACAGATCTTGTGATGGCTATTTTGGCTCTTAGGTTGAATACTTCTGGAAAGGACTGCAATGCTCAAATGGATGCAACTATGGGAAATTATTTTTGCTTAGCTCAAAGTGGGCGAATCCACTTCCAGTAGGTCAGAATCCACTTCTGAGGTAAGAGGACACACACCTTTGATCCAGGTGTTGAGTCTGAAAGACACACCTTTAATCTGGGCCACTCCTTCTGCTGGAAACCTATATAAGGACATGGAAGATGGAAACTTTTGCTCTTCGTCTGCTTGCCCTCACCTTACTAGCAAGTCCATTACTTCACTGTCATTGGAGCCGGCTTCTTAGGGATTCCCACATGAACTGAAGAGCAGCCGAAACATCGAGCCTTGTGGACTGAGCAACTGCTGGATTCCTGGATTTTTGTTCAGTCAGCTATTGTTGGATTAGAGACTGCAACCAGTAAGTTATTTCAATGAACATCATTTATATATGTTCAGAGAGCAATAGATTCATTCTATAGGTTCCCTACTCTAGGGAACCATGACTAATACAGACCTAAAGCAGATATTAGTGCATACAAGATCTTAAGTACCTGAAGAACAATAATCTTAAAAGATGCTATGGGTAGTTTAATGAGGTTCTAAGGACAGATTTCAAGTTAGTAATAGAATGTACTGAAGTAACAACTGCTTGAAATGAAAAAAAAACTGGGTAAACATTGGGCAACAGGTCTCTAGGCTTCATAGAACCTTCTGAATTTGAAAAGACTAAGAAAACAAATGTGATTCTTGTTTTCGAATCCTGAATGTTACATAATTTTATATCATATGCCACAGAACCAGAACAAAGAAATAGGGAAAACATGACCCATACAAATGTGTTCCAGAGGCCTCCGTGGGAAGCTGAAGAGACAGTAGAAATACCAATAAGCCTGTGAACATGTCTCAGGGCTTTTATTTCCACTGCTGACTAAAATTGAGTGTTTATTTCATGTTTCTTCTACTGTTCCTGTTTTTCTTTATCCTTCTTTCCACTTTGTGCTGTTGTATCTCAGTTTTCAGTTTTAAAATACGCCACTTCTTATGAGAAATGTTCATATGGCATAAATTTTTTTACCATATA
The DNA here is from genome assembly GCA_963919715.1 of Microtus obscurus. Lineage (NCBI taxonomy): Eukaryota > Metazoa > Chordata > Mammalia > Rodentia > Cricetidae > Microtus > Microtus obscurus. Next base: position 9,151,399 of record CAWTZC010000170.1, on the reverse strand, counting down.
GATTGACAAATTTAAATATACTATAGTCAAACTGTTCTCTTTAAGTAGCTGTAGAGAAGAAATGAGAACAAGGCAAAATTGGGAAACTCTTCAAACAGACGAATATAATCCTACCAAATGAAGAACTCCCAGAAAAAAAATACTGAGAAAAAGATACAAAAACCAAGAAATCATACTTGAAAGAAGACATCAATAAGCTCAGTGCTGCTATCTGAGAAAGCAAATTAAAACTTTGATGAGGTTAACTTTCTTTCTGAGTTGTTTTGTCTAAGATGAACACTCCGGCAATGTGTTGCTATTGGTATTGGTAAAGATTTGGGACTGATGAGACTCTTCATCATTGTGAAAATGTTTCAAAGACTCCATTAAACAAATTTCTATTATCTTTCGAAGCCCAAAGTGTACAATGTACATATGTTCTCATTCATCATTCCCACCTGTAGAAATTCTTTCACACATATAAGAAAATTTCTAACAACATTTTTGTTACAGAGAAACTATAAACAAGGCAAATGATCATGAAAAGGAAAAATGAATGGATATATTAGGTTGATATATTTCTGTGCTATTATACTGAAACAGGAGTGAAATTTAACAAACTCGTATCATGTGCATAATTGAAATTATCTCTCAAAACACATAGTTAGCTAAAATAGGCAAGATGCAGAAGAACTATTATAGTTCTTTTTTCTGAACTCTAGAAATAAAAATAATTCATGATGAAATGTCTCCCTTGTAAATATTTGTGTTTCTTTATATCCTTGAAGTCAAGGACATGGTGAAGATGAAGCTCAAATCATGTTCATAGTTGAGAAGAGCAGTGAGCAGAGGTCGGGCAGCCGCACTGAAGAGGCCAGTTGTATGGGTTGGATCATTTTTGAAAACTTGGTGGGTACTTACACACAGTTGCTTTTTAACAGCCTTTTATATATGCAACAATATTTTATAAATTAAATGATTAAATATATAATATCAAGGACACAGATAATGTTTTTTAGTGGTTTGATTGTTTACTTGTTACTTTTAAAGTCTTGTTATTGACTAGACTCAGACTTAGAGGTAGAAGCTCTTGGTGAGGCCAGCCTGTGTCTCTTGGCAGTCTGTTTCTAGTTCTGTTCTTTGGCTTCCTTCATTCTCATGGACAAAAGGTTCACATATTCTGCAACCTCCTCCTTGTTTTACACCATGTGTTATTTCTTCAAGGTAACGCATTTTGTTAGTATTGCAGGACATGTGGAGTAACAAGACCCTGAGTGTTGGTTGCTTTAGTCCTGGGAGTTTTGCCTTCTTTGTTTAAGGGTTTCTAACATATTGTCAGAGATTATCTTCTTAGAAAGTCTAAAAAGTGTTCAAGTTCTGGTTGTTCTTTCGGACCCCTTTCGCAACACCAGGTGCACTCTCTAGTGGGTCAAGATAGCTGGCTGTGAGAAAACCTTGCTTTTCATCCCACCACTGATTAGGACCGTACAACCCTTCCACTCTCCACCCACAACATCAGCAGCTGCTCTGTAACCATGCACTTCTCATACAAAGTATAAAACTTGGATTCATCATTCACTTCAATGAGTTTCTGACAGTCAGAGGCTTGGAAAAAGAGATTCAACCTCATCTTGACACAGTCAACTGCTTAGGAGGTGCCATGAAAATAAGTGAGATAATTATTTCAAAACAAAATTAACACAAGAGAGAAGGAAAAAAAATTTAATGTATGATTTAAAAGTAAACATGAGATATTTAATAAATAAAAAAGAGCAATTGGTGGGAAAATCTTGTTCACTTTCTTGAACTTAGTGGAGTAAATTATAAAAATTATTATTTATAACATAATACCTAACACATTAATTGTAGCTATGAATACTAAAGGTATAGCCTAGAATTAAACGTTGACTTTCTTGTTCAGCCAGTTGTTTTGCTGAATTTTATGATCCAATAAATAAAGCAATTTTGTCATCCTGCCCTCTAGGTACCAGCATTGAGTTGAGCTGCAACCTAATTTAGTTCCTTAAAATTCAAGTCCACACCTCCCAAAGCAGTCATTCTTTCATTTCTTTTGTTTGGAGTTTCTTATCATGAACACATTTTTCCACACTGTATCCCAAGGTCTTTAACTCATATTTTATATTTCTAATTAGGTTTTATATGCTTAGATACAAATTAAATACAGCAGAGAGTAAAGAGTACAGCACCAACTCAAATTCCAGCTCTCAATATTTGCCATCATTGACCTCCTTATGCCTTTGTTAGCTTTGGTATAAAATGGGAGGAATAAAAAGCCTGTTCATACAGGATTATTGTGGGGATTAAGACAGAAAGTGCTCCAGAAGGTTTTGCCTGTGCCATGTAGTGGTTTCCCAAAGAAAGAATTTGATCCAGGTGGAGGTGGGGGTCTCATGAGACTCAGAAGGTAAGCAAAGGTGACAGATAAGGGAAAGTGGGATCCAGAGGATTCTTGAAGGCTCCTCCCCCACAATAAACAATTGCTGGGGAAAGAGACTGACCAGAGAGCTGCCCCAAATCAATTCTCAGACTACTGAACTACCTGAAAAATGTGCAGAGAGCTACAGAGCTGTACTTCTGGGAGTCATCATTGATGTTGGGGGCGGCTGGCAGTGACTCTGCTGTCTCTGAGTCATCTCTGCTGCTGTAAGTGAACCCCTCATCCATATTCCAGTTAGTAACCCCAAGAGACACTCACTGGTACCAAGTTAGACTTTAGTGCAGTTATTACTTTGGTCTGTCCTGGTTCCCTTTTCTAGGATGAGTGGACAATGTGTTTGTATGTTGTGTCTCCCCAAGAAAAGTCTCCCTCATACACACATCACTATTATTTTTATTACGGTCACTATTCTTTCTTTTATCGTTACTAATAATGAAAGCTTTAGTGATAAGAGGATAGGGAAGAATAAATGCCTCTGGACCCTATCCTTTGTTTCATTTCCCAAAGAGCCATTACTTCCAGTCAACCACAAACTAAGTATATGAAATAGGAAATCAGAAATAAACAACTCATGATTTTCAAATTAGGATCGATTTTAAACAGTGTGGAGGATTTCCCACTGCTCTGATCCATTCCTGTGGAATATAAGTTATCCCTTTATCTTCCTTTCATTCCCTTCCGTTATCATTCAGTACCCAACTCAGTTATCAGCTTGTATCTAGGTGTCACAGGGCTCACTGTTCAACTAACCCTTATTCTATTTTAAAATGATCTTGAGGGTTATGAGGAATGTTGGCAATTTGGAGAGATATAAGAGAAGCACAAAGTGTTTCTTTTAAACATCTTACATCATCCAAAAACATAAGGGTACTTTAAAAGAAGCCTTATAAAGAAGTTCCTATCATTTTTACAGAATACTGTTTTAATTTACTATTTAGTATAAGCCACTTTTGATAGTGTCTAATTTGTAAATTTTTTCATAAATATTTATGCTTAGAAAATATAGCTGTGCATGGTTTGATACTGTCTGGGAGTTCAGGAATACTAGTATGTAGTAATTTCTCCATGGAAATAGGGACAACTGAAGAGTGTTAATGCTGTCTATATAATAAACAACAGAGGCATATGCATAGACAATACAGATTAACTAACACCTTGTGGTGTTTTTTTGAATTTCTGAGCTCCTAAGATTTAAAATAAGAAATCTGCATTATCAACTTAATATTTTCCCATTTACTTCTATTATCTAATTGCTAGGAAATAAAAATTCAAAGGAGGATCTGGAGAGATGGCTCCACAGTTAAGAGTGATAGCCATTTCAGGTCTCAGCACCCATATCTGGTTCTTCATGGTTCTGCATGGTTTTTCACAGTTCCTCATGGTTCTGCAGAGCGCTGCAGGGGTCTGCATATCTTTTACAATTATTTGGAAATGGTTTAATCCAGAACATGGCTGACCTCCCATGTGTTTTCTCTAACAAACAGCCATCATAAGAAGTCCATGCATTACAACCAAATAATCACCAGATAAACATAAACTGAAATATCGCTCTTCTTATTTCATTATAGTAATGGGAGTTAGCTAGGATGTACATTAAGAGACCTCAAATCCAAAGGATAACGTATTTTAGACGACGACTCAGAATAATGATACCTTTAAAAGTCTTATAATAAGACTAGTGAGCAAAAAGTATTGGGCATTAGGCATCGCTGATCTAGTGTATAGAAGGTATCAGTATTTTACTACCATGCACAAGAGCAAAAAAAATAATAATACTCCAAGGGAAGACAGCAAATCTAAGGAAATATTAAATTATTTCACCGAAGCAAATATTTATGTACAAATATAAAAGAGCACCTAGATGTTCTCACTACAGTGTTAAGGTAGCACCCACTGTCCAAGAAGCTGGTTTATTTGGCTCAGAAATTTACCATCCTTATGCTGACTTCTCATAAAGCTCCTGTGGTTAGTGACAGAAGCAATAATCACCTATTTTGAGCAAGAGGGAGAGACTGTCTGCTTCATTCAGCTACCAATTTGCTGTGGGTCATAACTGATTAAGTAATGAAATAATGAGCTAAAGATTGCTCTAATAAATTTTCCTGGTAAACAGTAAAATCTTGTTTTGTTTGTTTGTTTGTTGTTATTGTTGTTGTTGTTTGAGACAGGGTTTCTCTGTTTAGCAGCCCTGGCTGTCCTGGAACTAGCTCTGGTAGAGCAGGCTAGCATCAAACTCACAGAGATCCACCTGCCTCTGCTTCCTGAGTGCTGGGATTAAAGGCATGTGCCACCACTGCCCAGCACAATCTTGTTTTTTAGATTTCTCTTTAACTTTTTCTGCCTTTGAAGGCCCCTGAAATGGGACACATCTGAGGGTAGAATGAACACAAAGAGAGCGCGGAAATTATTTCAATAAATACGCTGACCTAAGGCAAAGCTTGGTGAAAATCCTTGCCTAGTACAATCCCAAGAAGCACAAAAGTATTAACAAATAAATAAGTAAATTGGTGCAATGGTCTGGACTATGTCTCTCATAACCCCAGGCTATTTCCCAGATGACAAGACAAAACAGAAACAAATAATGTAAGGGAAAGGCTCCAGTTAATAAAACCATAAAGGAAAATATGCCTGAGCTTAGCTCTTTAGAGAGAAATAACTTTCTCTGAATGTAGGTCACAAACATTGATAGAAGGTTCACAGGCATCTGTACCCTAGGGACAATTATGAATTACAATGATTAAAAAATTCTCAAAAGCTTCCATAAAGAAAAATAAAATTGGTTGTCTACAAAATAAAAAGAGCTCAGTTGTCTTTATTTTTGTCTGCAAGATTAATGCAGGAAATCAGTAGAGCAATGTCACCTCATTAAATATAGAAGGATGTGACCATGGGGCTATACTCAGACAAGCTTCTTCTGTGTTTACTGGCAAACAAATAGCATTTTCAGACACATCGGGGTTCAGACAATGCAGAACTCACTCCCCCTCTTAAAGTATTTCTTGAGGAATCACTCAGAGAAAACACAGAAATAAAGAAACAGCATTAACTATCAACAAAATATTTTGAGACTCTTAAAAGTATAATATAAAACCTTATGGATTAGAATCCAAAAATCTCTACAACTAATTTAAGAAGAGAGACTAAAAAAATAAGACCACAGTGGTTTGTTTTGTGAACGTGTGTGTGTGTGTGTATGTGTGTGTGTGTAGAAGCTATCTGAATTCTGAAGACTGGTATAATTAATACTTCTGGTTGTTTTTAGAAAAGAGTGATAATAGAGAACGGTGTCTTCTGCATTGGTAAATACCTACCTTTTAAATTTTTTAACGATTTAATTATTTATTATGTGTACAGTGTTCTTCCTGCATGTATGTCTGCCTTCAGGTCAGAAGAGGGAACCATATCTCATTATGGATACTTGTGAGCCACCAGGTGGTTACCGGGAATTGGACTCAAGACCTCTGGAAGAGCAGCCACTGCTCTTAACAATCTCTCCAACCCCTAGATACCTTACTTTTTCTTCTACTCGTGTCTGATTTAGTAGTAAACAGGCATCATATAACAGAGGCTCCAAGATTCCTAATGCAGTCAAAGTTAGGGATAAACCTCATTGGCCATCCGAGGTTGCAAAAATGGCGGTTTTGAATTCGTACAGGAGTCTCCTACCGCAGGCTGTCTTTCTTTACATCTTTGTTTATCTACCTCTTTACCTCAGGGACCTTGTGAGAAAACTAACTGTAGATGAAAATAGTATTTAGGCATCACCAGGACCTTATTTAAATACCACCAAAATGTCACCACTCACAAAATATCAACACTCACTAACACTCTACAGTCTGCTCCCCAATAAAAGCTGGCAGCAAAGATTTTACTTAAGTTCATCTAGAGTTATTTCCAAAGCAGAAAATCGTGGTGCAAAGAACAGGCAACGTTTAAGATCGAAGCGTATCAGTCCACCAAGATTCCTCCTCTTTGTGGCTGTTTACACAGGTAACACTGCAGTTTTGTAGCCAAATGCCGGCTTCATAAAGTCAGGAATATTTCAGCCCACAGCCTCACTGTATTTTGCAAGAGGTCTGTGGTGCAGCGCAAAGGGGGTGCCTTTTTGGGGCCTCTTTGCTGCCAGCTCCAGTCTGATTCTGAGGTAGGCCCGCCAAGGCAGGCACACACATGACTTCTGATTGAGAGCCCTGCTCTCTCCTCGTTTACAGTGACTTTCACACTTATGACACAATTCTATTGCATGGAAATTTACTCATACTTTTGCATATATATCCCAAAGCAATAAACTAAAAATAAAAATCTATGAATATGAAGATTCTCATTGCGGTGTTCTTTATAATATTGAAAGCTGCAAACAAGTTTAATGCTGAAAATATAAAAATAGCTATGTAAATTATAGCATTTAATTCTCTCTGTGGATTATTATGCAGCCATTAAAATTATAATTATAAGAATATATCACAGTTTAGAAATATTTTGACATAATGGGATAGAAATAAGGCAAAAATAGGTAACCCAAAATTATACTAACCATAACCATTTTAACTTTACAAAATAACTATTCAAGTAATCAATAACCGCAGAGGACCTAGACATATGGGAATTTATTTTTTGGAAAGAATAGAATTCTTGAAATTATAGTTACTGTTTTATTTCCTTGTGATCATGGATACTGAAGCCAAGACCTAGTACATGTGCTAAGTGACTGTTTTACTGCGAAGCCACACACCAGGCCTGGGATTTTTATTATTTCCAATTTGTTTTGCTTTTATTTAGTAATCCAAAATTTCACTCAGCTATCTAGTACAGACTCTTTACATTAAAATATAGCATCTGCTGTATGTAAGTCCATTTTATTAACCATAAGTGGCCTTGCACAGATGATGTGAAAAATGCCAATTTGGGGTTGGAGATGTAGCTCAGCAGCAAATCATCTAACATATCCCTGTGAAATTTCTAAAGCACAGAAGGTATTCTGACAGAGTTAAAAGTCTCAGAACTAAGGGGCATATAAAACTCACCGGGAACCTAAGATTAAGCCTAAACAAACAGTTATCACAAAACAAAGTCCAGGCCTGATAAGAATGACTGGGACTTAGTGACAATTGAAAACAATGTTGGGTTTTGTTTGTTTGTTTTGTTTTGTTTATTTTGATTTTTATCTTATTGCTTTTTATTGAGCTCTACATTTTTCTCTGCTCTAGAAACCAATTCAACTATCCATTACCAATGGAACATAGAATAATGAGGTTAGCACAGTAGAGTTTGGTGAGAGCCATGTTGCCCTATAGAAAAAAACCTATTCCAAGCAAGAAGAAAGTAGTTCTGAGCCATGCAGGCCCCAGAGTATACAAGGGTAATTCAGTTATTACAGTCCAGTACCACATTATACAAAGCTTGCTAAACCATGCCAAAACCTACTAATGATGATGCTACTGTCTTAAGATTTCAAGATGAGAAATGTCCCCTTAAGATTGCTTAGAACAGTTACAAGCATGAAAAGAGAGCTTATAGAATGGAAGAAAGTAATTTTCCAACTATTCATCTAATGGGGGATTAATATCCAGGATAAACACTATATATATATGGGCACCAAGAGAAGCAATAATTTAATCAATGAATGGGCAAATTAATTGAATACTGACTTAAGATGAAGTCATACACATAGCCAGTAAACACTTGAAAAATAAAACACACCCAAGATCTAATCATCAGGGAAATCCAATTTAAAACTCTACTGAAATTCATTTGGAACACCTTCCATGAATGATGTGGGAGTGTCATATATCAATCTGTTGATTTCATTGGTTAAAATAAAGAAACTGCTTGGCTGGTCCTATAGGTTAGAACATAGGTGGGTGGAGTAAACAGAACTGTGCAGAAGAGGAAGTGAGGTCAGAACGCACGCAACTCCGCTCAGAGATGCAGGCCTCCTCTCTCGCGGGCCAGACAGGATAGCTCTGCTCTCTGAGGCATACGCGCGATGAAGCTCCTACTCGGGATGGACGTAGGCTAGAATCTTCCCGGTAAGCGCACCTTGGGGTGCTTACAAACCTGATTTGAAATGGGTTAGTCCAAGTGCAAGAGTGCGGCGAACTCCCTGGCCAGCAGGAAAGAACAGCCACACGACGAGGATTCTTCTCAAATCACGCTTTATTGGAGCCTCTTGGTTGAAGGGAGAGCAGAAAGCGAGGGGCCCCGAGCTCTGAGCTATAGCTGCTTATATATGGATTCTGCCTAGCAACCTTTGATACTTTGATACCTTGACTGCCTTTCCGGAGACCCACCGGCAGGAAAGAAAGCAGGGGAACATCCCTGTCAATTACAGACCACAAGGAAGTTCCCCTGCCGGTCAGGGGAAGTGAGGGCAGCTAGATCACAACAACTCATCCTGTTTTCTGGTGGAAGAACTGCAACCTTAATATGAAGTTATCAAGTGAGGCTGGGGCCAAATGCCATTTTATAATGGCAGCCACTCAAATCGGCTCCCTGCAGTTCCCCCTTTTTGTTTTTCTCTGTAGGCCAGTGAGAAGGTCTTACTCCTGTTCAGGTCCTCACCTCATGATGCGAGGACCGATCAAAGGAGGCCTAAAACTCCTGGTACTCCTTCTCCCGTGCAATGGAATAAACTCCTGGGAGGTGCAAAGGCAGTACTCAGAGTAAAAATGCATACCTTCCTCAGTGCAATGGAGAATTTCTCCCTGAGAGTGCAAAGGCTATGCAAGGAACAAACCTATTGGCCTTTTAGGACAGATAACCATACTTGGGGTGAATCGCCATTCTCCAAAGTGGCTAACGTTCGTAGAACCACAACCTTATCTCGAGATGTCTGAGCTCGGGGGCAGCATTTTAGCCATAGGCAGATTATACATCCCTAAACAAAAGGGGGGGCTTCCCGCTGTCATGAAACCACCTCCTCAAGTCAAGCCCACCACCAAAAGGTCATCTCCCCGGAAAGTCAAGACGAAGGAGAAGCTGAGCACACGGCTCTGAGGGGGAAGGAACAGCCCCCTCCCAAGGTAGTGACCCAGGAAGCCTGCAGCCAAACCGAGCTTGCTGCTCCAAAGGAATCCACCAGCGCGCCATCCTCTAAGCAAAGTTCAAAAGCGCCAGATGGTGAAACACCACATGCCAAGTGTCAAACAGGTTCAGCTGCGGCCTGTGAAATTGAAGTGGGCACCAGAGAGAACACAGCAGCAACGTCCCCTTGAAGGACTCAGCAGTCGAGCCAGGGTCACAAGAAGCTGCTTCAAAAAACGGGGAAAAACCGCGGCATTGTGGTGAACAGGAACAGTGAATCCCAGTATGTCTATCAGTGCCTGCAGCCAAAGCAGCAGTGTTAACCGTCTTCCAGATGCCTCGGATGTCAAGAGTGAGCTTGACATGATGGAGGGAGACCATACAGTGATGTCTAATAGTTCTGTCATCCTGGAACAAGAGCATCGGATCAACAGTCTCCACCTCAAGTGTCCCGTCACGCAACCATACGAACGGCATCACTGGTCCAATTATTTTTGCAACTTTGTAGATTCTTGCCTCCAGAAAATCCCTCAAGATCGAGAGATGAAGAAACTTTTTTCCAGGAGGCACACAATCGGACCAGCGGTAGAAGCACAGGAAGAAGAGGAGGAGCAAGATTGGCCGAACAGGAGCAGGGCACCGAGGCCAGCGTGCGGATAGCAGAGGTTGCTGGGAACGAGAGGCGCGGCATGGAGCTCCGGGCAACCGGCTTCTGCCTTGCGCTGCTGTGGGGTTGCGCGCTGGCAGCCATGGGACCTATTGGGCAGTGTCTGTCCCAGGCGGGCTACGAGAGGTTTGCCGATGCCCGCCAAGCCTGCTTGCCAGGATTCTTCAAGTCTGAGGCGTCTGAAAGCCCTTGCCTGGAGTGTCCAGAGCATACCTTGCTGTCAGACGAGGGTGCCACCCCCTGCCAGTGTTAAGAAGGCAGACAGTATTCCCCATCTCTGCTCCGCTCGAATCCGGATTGTCAGCACCATCATCATCAGGAACAGCAGTGGCATCATCTTCCACCGGATCAGCAGTATCAGTATCCTGAAGAGCGGTGGGGTCATTTTCATGATGGACTTTAACAGTTCTGGTCAGGCGGCTCGGGACCCAATGAGGCACTTCTCGATCCTGGGGAAAAACACAAATAGCTCCCCTGGACCTTTGGATAACGGGGTCCGGGCCATACCATTTATTATCTAACACATCCTTCCACATCACTTTCCCTGCCCCTTCCGGGAAGGTGTGGGCGTGTCGGTCGGCTGCCGTAGGACCTTTGTCATCCGTTATCAAAAAATTAAGAGTAAAAAGGGCCATAGCAATCCTATTCCTGGGGGAGGCAGTCTCGGCCATTCCCCCTTTTTGTTTTTCTCTGCCTGCTCCTGTCATTAGGAGTGGCTTTCTCATTTATTCCTGTCAGCTGAGTGCATGGAAGACACCTTCTCCCTCGTGCACCTCTTTAGCTTCCCTAGCAACCCAGCTGATCCTGCTTCTGCTCTGAAAGGGCCTGCTTAAACCATGTTTTAGGGAATTTGGGCGTTGTCAATCTCTCTGGCTACTTCCTGCTGAGCTGGGACGTAGAGTTCTTAAGGGTTTTTACTACAATCTATGCTGTGCTTCTATGCCCTGAGGCAAATCCCGGTGTTTGCCCAGTGTTTGCAGCTTCGCAGACCCTCAGTGCTGCTTGGCCATGGAGCTGCCTAGAGCTCCTTGGCCTTGGAGCCGCAGCTGCTCACACTCCACTGCAAACTCCGGAGGCCTCGGTAACTCAAACCAAATGAATATCACTCCCTTCCTTAGCGTACCTTGTTCAGTGGCAGAATTTAGCTCTCTACCAAGCTTATCCCAGGATGACACATTAAGATTGCCAGAGACGGCAAACCAAAAAGCAATTGTGTCATTCTCAGCTAAAAACCTTTCCAAAGCACTCCATAACAGCTCAATGAGAGCCAAAAAAATTGGGTGCGAAGATGAAGTGCCCATTTGACAACCCGTTTTGACAACCCGTTTGACTTTTAAGACCCGTTTGACGTTTACAACCCGTCCTGTTTTGGCATTTTGCCCTGTCCGCTGTGGTAGCGGCTCTACTACCCCACTCTCCCTTCTTCTACCGGTGAGAGCGGAAAACCCACTTTTGTCGTGGATCCTTAGCCTTAACTGGAGACTGTCTTGAGTTTCCTTTTTTAGGTATACCTTTATCTTTTTATCCTTTTCCTTTTTACTATCCTTTTTTATCTTTATTCTTTTCAGTCTAGACCTGCCTAAGTGCCCCCCTTTTAAATCAGACTCTGATAGGCTGTCCTGGTGTGCTTGCAGTGCCCTCCTCCTTTCCCAGTGCAACCAAAAGCAGCACAGAAAAACATCAATGACGAGGGCCACAAAGATCAAGCAAAATACCTCAGGAGCAACCCCAGCAATCATCATACTTGGGAGACTCACCGACGTCGCCGCTCCGCGTGTCGAGTTCTGAATCCTATTTGGCCCCTCACTCGGTACCAAAGCTTGTCCCAGCGTCCCAGGATTTCGGCACCAGTTGCGGCGAACTCCCTGGCCAGCAGGAAAGAACAGCCACACGACGAGGATTCTTCTCAAATCACGCTTTATTGGAGCCTCTTGGTTGAAGGGAGAGCAGAAAGCGAGGGGCCCCGAGCTCTGAGCTATAGCTGCTTATATATGGATTCTGCCTAGCAACCTTTGATACTTTGATACCTTGACTGCCTTTCCGGAGACCCACCGGCAGGAAAGAAAGCAGGGGAACATCCCTGTCAATTACAGACCACAAGGAAGTTCCCCTGCCGGTCAGGGGAAGTGAGGGCAGCTAGATCACAACAACTCATCCTGTTTTCTGGTGGAAGAACTGCAACCTTAATATGAAGTTATCAAGTGAGGCTGGGGCCAAATGCCATTTTATAATGGCAGCCACTCAAATCGGCTCCCTGCACAAGAGTTAGCCAAGAAGAGACTAGAAATAATGGGCCAAGCAGTGTTTAAATGAATACAGTTTGTGTGTTGTATTTCAGGCATAAGCTAGCCAGGTGACTGGGGTGTTGGGGACGCAACCCTGGCACCCTAATTTCAACACATGAACAAAATAAAAAAACACACACACACAAATGTCATTGAGGGTGTCAGAGGGACCCTTGTTAGTTCAGTCATTATGGGAAAGAGCATGGATGTCTCTAAAACACCACAAGTAGAATAACCTATGTTCTGGCTATACCACTCCTGGGTATAATCCCAGTGGCATCAAATGCAGAAAGCACTGGAGCTAGCTGCATATTCGTGTTTATTGTGGTACTATACACAATGTGTGGTCCTGCACACGAGCAGAAATACCTGCCTGAGTAGGTGGTAGGGATATACCAGTGAGGTGGGAAATGGGGTAGTAAGAAGTGGTGGTAGGTGGGGTCTTTGGGATCCAAACTGAGGATGCATGGGTGAGTTCCCTCCAGATGGGCCTCTTACCTATTCTGACTTCTGACTAGTGTGACCTGCACCTGAGCAGTGTGTATCCACCCTAGGTGGGGACGGTGCACTGTAGTGGGCGATGGGCATTTCCATGCATGCTTTTTATAAGTAGGTGGCCCTAACTATTTGGCTTTATCTCTCGGTTCTCTACGGGTCAGCATGTCTGTTTCATGCCAGCACTATTCTGTGTTATCAGTATGACTCCGTGGTATAATTTGAGGTCAATTATTGTAATATCTTCAACAGTATTCTTTCTGTAGGCTTGTTTGGGATGTTTGTAGACTTTCCTATTTCCATATGGATTTTTGGGTATTTTGTTTGGTTCCAAAAAAGGTGGCATTGGAATTTTGATGGGATTTAACTGATTTTACACTTTGCTTTTGGTAATATAGTCATTTTCATACTATGAATTATGCTAACCTAGGACCATGAAAGGGTTTTTCTATCTTATGGTGTGGGACAATTGTCTATATTCTGTCAATTATGTTGTAAATAACTCTGATTGACCAGTAGCCAGACAGGAAGTATAGGCGGGTCAGTGAGAACAGGAGAATTCTAGGAAAAGGGAAGCTCCCTCTGCAGTCCTATCCCAACCACAGAAAAAGGAAGATGTGATTGCCCCACTAAAAAAGGTGCTAAGCCATGTGGCTAACATAGATAAGAATAATGTGTTAATATAAGTTATAAGAGTTAATAAGAAGCCTGAGCTAATAGGCCAATCAGTTTATCATTAATATAGACCTCTGTGTGATTTCTTTGGGGCTAAACGGCTGTGGGACCTGGTGGGAGGACAGAAGCCAGGCAGGACATAAAACCCCATCAACATCTTTATTTTCTGTTTACAACACCTTAACGCTTTTATAATAGGACCCTGAGTTAGATTTTTCCTGGGTACTTTACTTGGAGATTGCCTCAAAAATTAACAAATGGAACTACATAAAATTCAAGGTGCTGCATGGCACCAGAACTATCCAAATTAAAACAACAAATAACTTTTTAAAAAATGCTGTTAGCAACTATGCTAATGAAAAAACAGAGAATTCTCAAAAGAACCAACACAAATAGCCAATAGGTATTTATTTAAGTACTTAACATCCTTGTGCATCAGAGAAATGTAATTAAAATCTTTGATGTGGCAATGAGTTATTATGATAAAAAAAAATCTCTTACATTCTAACATATGGAACTTTTGCTGGACCTTAAAGACAGAATTAATAATACACCCTGAGGTCACATAAGATTTAAGAGTACTATCTTACTATGTACTTAATCTGTTTGTTTAATTTGCCTTTAAGAGAACAATGTAACAATTTTACTTTCCTACAATTTCCATGTAATCAATATTTACACTCTAAGATAATGTATAGTTGTAATCTTAAATTTTGTACCCTTCATGCACTGGATCAAAGATTATATATGTTTATATTATGGTAAGAGAACCATTTGCTAAAAACAGAAAATATGAGAGGAAAACAACCTTATAAAATTAATATCTACCCTAAATATTAAACATAATGTATAGATATTGTTTGACAAACAATGATGTTTGTTATCTGGGTCAGCTGAAGTCAGCTAGAATCGGTGATGTAATTCCTTGCAAAACTCCATTAGAGATTTTTCTGTCCAGTATTCCTCATTTCTTCCCCAAGTGATACTTTCTGTAATTTTTCAATAGTGAGAAAGCAAAATCCTTTGTTAGTGACAGACATAGGGAAAGGAACAGGGGCGGATATACAAGGAATCCTTAAACCAAACAAATTCAGACTCATACAACAAACAGACAAGGACTAAGAAAGACACAGGAAAAGTGAAGTACAGAATTCAAATCTGGGCTCCCTCTTGGTTAAATGACACGAAGGGGAAGTGCTTTGATTTCTTTCCTTAATGTGGCACTGATGCATTATTGGTGACTCTGAGTTTATTATTAATGCATTAAAACAGACACATTTTAAGATTCACCCCAGTCAGAATAACTGTCACCAAGAAAATCGAGTACAAACTTGCAAAGGAAAAAGTAATATTTGCAATGGAATTTCACTAGGCATACAAACTGCACTTAAGGGCAGCCCCTGGCCCAGCAGTAGATGGCCAACTCAAAATGAACTCAATGCTACTTTTAGAGGGTGTTTTATTGTTTGACTGTTTTTTGTTTGTTTGTTTTGTTTTGTTTTTTGTCTCAATATTATGGGGAGACACTTTTACCTTGCTTACACATCATGGTTTCTGATTTTGTGTTTTTATGGTGTGTGTGTGTGTGTGTGTGTGTGTGTGTGTGTGTGTGTGTGTGTGTGTATGTCTATGTCTGAGTATGTCTATGTGTCTAGGTGTATTTGTGTGATTGTGTGTTTATTTGTGTGTGTGCATGTGAGTCTGAATCTGTGTGTCTGTGTGTGTGACTTGTGTGTTTGTGTGTATGAGACTGTGTGTCTATGTGTATTTGTGTGATTGTGCCTTGTGTGTTTGTGTGTATTTGTTTGTCTCTGTGTGACGGTGTGTGTGAGACT
Organism: Microtus obscurus; assembly: GCA_963919715.1. Lineage (NCBI taxonomy): Eukaryota > Metazoa > Chordata > Mammalia > Rodentia > Cricetidae > Microtus > Microtus obscurus. The sequence continues at coordinate 9,135,982 of CAWTZC010000170.1, read as the reverse complement.
GTATGTGTCTGTATGTGTGACTGTGTCTGTGTGTATTTGTGTGACTGTGCATGTGTGTGTGTGTGAGAGAGAGAGAGAGTCTGCATCTGTGTGTCTGTATGGGATTTGTCTCTTTTTCGTTACTTTTTTCTGTTTGTTCATCTTTGTTTTACTCCACTTTGGGTCTTTTCTCTCTTTATGACTGTTTTGTCTCTAGAGAGTGAGGGAATGAAGATGTGCAGTGTGAATGTGGAGTTGGAGGAATCTGAGAGGATATAAAGAAGGAGAAATGTGATCAGAATATATTAAATGAAAAAAATATTTTTGATTAGCAAAAATTAAAATAGACAATAAATATTGGTAAGGTTGTGGAGAAGGAGGAACCTTTATTCATCACAGCAGGAATGTAAACCAGTTTAGACACAAGGACATCAGTATGGAGGTTTCTCAAAAATTAAAACTAGAATAACTGAGGTATGACGCGGTTATACCATTCCTGAGCATATGCCCAAAGTGCTATATATTTTACACACAACGTTGCACATATGTATTAATTGCTGCATTACTCACAATAGCAGGAGAATAGAACCAGCCTTGATGGCCATTACAAAACAAATGGGTAAAGACAATATGACATATATTCACAATGGAGTTCAGTTATAAAATGAAATCATGGAAATATTCAGAAAAAATGAGTGGATATGAAAATTATTATAAATGAGGTGACTTAAAAGCAGAAAGATAACAAAAAAGTATGTGCTTTTCTATATGTGTATCCTAGCTTATGAGTGTGGTATGGACTTTGAAATGAGAAAGGAAACCATAAGGGTGGGGGGAGGCATGCCAAGGAAGAGAGAAGGGCGCTGGGACACACAGCACTGAAACAAGAGTCTGCAAGTGGAGGGGACCATGGGGTTACAGGGAGATGTGAAGAGGTGGGAGAGGAAAATAAGCAAAAGCAGCACTTTGGCTGAAAGTCCATAATGAAACGTAATAACGTGCATGCTAGTTTAAATTTTTAAATATAAAAGAAAATTCATGTGATTTTCAGAAAATGGTGGAACATCATCATTGTAAGCCAGACACGGTGTATCTTCTCTTGTACGTGAGAGAAAAAAGAAATAAGTGGAAATTGAAGGGAGAAGCAGGTGCAGGAGGGGGTGAGTGAGCGGTGGAGACGGGCAAACACCGTCAGAGGGCCTTGGCTATGTGTGAGGCGGTCAATTCAGCTTCTCCACACTGATCAAGCAGACTGTAAGGACAGACAGACAAGAGAGAGTCAGTGAGCATGGACACGGGACCAGAACGATGCATCCAGAAGTCAGGAGCCAACAGACACAAAGGACAGATCACCCTTGTCCTCAGAGAGCACAGCCTCATGACACCACGACTTTGGACATCTATACTCCAGCCCTGTGCAAGAACACAGTCCGCTTGCTAAAAGCCAGGTGGATGGCGGTGGATTGTAGTAGCGGTTTTACAAAACATTATCAGATAATTCCATTGCAAAATAGCAGCTGTGTTTGGGGCTCTGTCACCTGCCCCAGAGTGTGTCCTTATATACAATGATAATGTTTTTACTTTGGTTGCTTCCGTGTACCTGAGTGGAATCTACTCAGTTCTGTTTCAGGTCACATTCGACTCCACACACAAAGAAACCCTCTTCTTAGACAAAGTGCAAGGAAAACTAATCAAAGCTACTGTGCGTTTCACAAGCCCGGATCTTTTTTTTTTTTTTTTTTTTTTGGTTTTTCAAGACAGGGTTTCTCTGTGGTTTTGGAGCCTGTCCTGGATCTAGCTCTTGTAGACCAGGCTGGTCTCGAACTCACAGAGATCCGCCTGCCTCTGCCTCCCGAGTGCTGGGATTAAAGGCGTGCGCCACCACCGCCCGGCCTACAAGCCCGGATCTTGAAAAGATGCAAATTTCAGTGCATGTATATGTCTATAAACCATATTGCACCACAAGAATTAAGATGCTCAAAATGATTTTGGCTTTGACTAAACCCATGATTCTCAAAAATTAAAGCCAAAAATACTAAGTAAATTTTAGAATCTTGCTCCTCTGTAACTAATGTTTCATTGAAAACAATGCAGCTTTATTTAGAGGATAAATTTAAATACTACTAATCATTCTTATGCACCAATAGGATACTTCCATATTTTTAACAAATTAATTAGAAGACAGATAATTATTTACTGTACCTCTGTCTTACAGCTGAACTATTTGAATAAAACAATAAAGGCTAATATTAAATGATTAGTTAAATGATTACTTCTCATTGGCTAATTCTCGCTCTGATATCATTTACCACAAATTAATTGGCAAGCCCATAAAGCAATGGGAGCTTAAAGGCAGTGCTTACTAAAGTGAAACCAGGTTTAAAAGCACTTAGAAACACGTGTGGCAAAGTGAAACACACATGTGTCTCGTCATCCAGAAATTCCACTCCTGGCTAAGGAAACTCTAGACTCTGGAAAATTCTCCCTTGTATTTGTCAGAGATGCATGTAGAAGTGTTCATAGATATCATATTATTGTAAAAAATATTCTAAGCCATAAACAGCTCAAATGCTCAGCAACAATAAAATAAGCAAACTGTAAGAAATCCACACAATGAAAGGGACATAATGTGATCTGAACAGTTCACATGATGGACTTTTTATATTCATGCTGTGGGTTGCTGGGCGATGCATTAAGTGGAGCTGCACACATCAATAGGAATAAATCACTCACAATGGTGAGGGAAGAAAAGCAAACAAACACTGAATACACCTTGCATCTCTATTCTTGAAACTTCAGAACATGGAACATAAACAGTGGATTACGGAGGACTGCCTACTCTTCTGGTGAGCTGACAAAAAGGAAAGCATGAGAACGGGTACAGAAAATCCCAGAGAACGACTACTCTGAAAAACAGAGGATTGGAGGGGACAACTGGATATTCCAAAAGTAGCGGGTGTATTAGAGTTAACTGTTACAGTATTGTTCTTTATGTTAGTTTTTTCTTTTTGTATTTGTTAAACTCTAAGTGAAAAATTCGAAAGGTAGACATTGACCTATCCAGTGTCCTTTGAGTATTTTAGGAAAGGAAAGATTAAGAGTTTATGTTTAGGACAATTGCTAAAAGTGCAAGTTTATATAGGAAGAAAGAAATTATTTTTTAAAATACCCTGTGAATCTGACATAGTCTCAGCACACCTTTCTCTGTGAGGTTATATTTCTTTGCTGTGGTGGGTCCCCTGAATTTTTCCTGGTCTTCAGAGTCCTGAGTCCTAGAGCAACTTCTTAAGTTTTTGCCTAAATTTAGTAGTAATAGTGTATGTTTTAATTTTGCACCATGTTTATTTTTACTTAAAATAATATGTCAGCTAAGTATGATGGGTATACTTGCAGTCACAGTATTCAAGAATCTATGGCAGGAGCATTAAAAGGTGGAGGCTAGCCTACACTACCAAACCAAGTTCAAGGCCAACCTGGGATCAATAGCTAAACTCTGTCCCAAAAATATAAAATTAATAATAAAAGCAACAATAATAAATAAAACAACTCTAGTAGAAATTGGCTTCTATTTACGTGAGGAAGCAAAGCATGGTATTACATTGATATCTCTGGATTTATTAAGTAATAAATTCCTTGTTTTATTTGCTCGTAGCTGTGTCTAGCAAAGCTCTTTTGCCATTTGAAAATGACTTCCACAGAGAGAGATTCTGTTTTCCTTTGTTTTCTCTTCTATTGAAATCCTGAGAACATGCATGCTTTTCCATAAGTCGTGACCTTGGCTGAGTTCACATACAGCATTGATGTGACCAGGTTATGAACTTATAAATACTTTATAGATTTAAATGTTAGATTTTTCAAGTTGTGATTTATCTAGAGACACATCAAGAGTTCTGAAAGCCATAATTTGGAAAACTTTTATAAGTTAAGTTCAATCTTCCTGTCATGTTGAAAAGCTATGGTAAATAAAGACCAAAAGACAGAATAGCTTTTCTCTCCTCTTAGTTGATATTAAAAGACATTACTGCTTTCCCTCAGGATTATTTTAGTGTCTTAATTACAGTAAATTAGAATAATTAGAGAGAAATTATATGAATCCTACAATTCCCCAAAGCCTTTATCCTGCCTTTTAGTCAGATAATGAATGTTAATATAAATAATTGATGTGTTCCAAGTGCCTCCATGTCTTCACACCTTACATTTTTCTTTTTTAATTTTGCTCCAGATAGAAGGTGAATCATGTCAAGAATTACTATTTCCCTCCAAAGAGTGTTAATTAGGTTTTGGGTGAAGCTTATTGAAAATAAAACAAAGTAGCTCCACCATGACATAGAGGCACATGCATTTCTTTTTGCTTCATCTCAATAAACTCCAATTAAACAAAAAGTCTCTCCAACAAATATAGCCAAAGATTTTTGTATATGTTTGCTCTTATGAACATATGGCTCAATGCTGAACATCTTTACAAAGTGTGCTTGGTTACTCTTTACACAGGAATATATAGCCAGACAAAATCATTGGAGACCATGTTCAAACAGGTGAAATATTAATGAAGGTTGAATATTCAATATTTAATGTGAACTAACATATGAAAGTAAATACTGTGCACGGATCTATACCAGAAACTGACAATCCACTGGAACTATGCTAGTTTTCCTGTTAAAACTCTTATTTTAAAAGATTATAGGCAGAATGCAGCTTAGAGAAGGATGCTACGATAAGACACGGCCATGGGATAGGGACCACTCTTGTCTGCGAAGCCAATAGGAGGCCTCACAAAGGATGCAGTGATTTAATGACGGGCCAGTATGGCAGTGAAGACTTTCTGGTAGAAGCAACAGTTTGTGGAGCAGTTGTGTTTGGCATTGAGCCTGGCCTACAGATATCAAGTACATGCATGGGATTATTCTGTTACGGTGCCTCTGTAGAAGCCATGTTGCACCTCTGAAGGGAAGATACTCTGCTCAAAAATACAAATGAAACTGAAGCTTAGTGCCTAGCATCATTGTGTACCTAGCGTTTGGAGGCAGCTACTCTTCTAGGTGGCCACTTACACACGAACATGGATAGCATCTTCATCTTGTCCCCACAGGCAGACCTCAGAGTAACAATTTAAGTCCTCGAATACCATCTTACTTATATGTGTTGTTATTAGAAACCAAATATTTGTCATTCTAGGTTAAGATAAAAGCCAACATTAAAAGAAAAATCCATGACAAGACGACAGAAACCTGAGCCAATGATGCCAAGGACCGAACCTATGGTGAATTCAGCAAGAATGGCTTCGAAAGGCTTCCTTTCCTTACCTTCCTTCACACTCACTCCGGGATGCTCAAGGTACCAGGAGTGTTTTGTGTGAGACCAAGATCTCTTGACCTCAGCTCTAGTCAGACACAGGGACAGCACTGCGCAAACAACTAGCCCTCTGGGCCATCCCTCCTTCTCCTCAGAGCCCTTAGAGCAGTGGTTCTCAACCTGTGGGCTATGACCCTCTAGGAATGCACATCAGGTGTTTACATTATGATTCATAGCAGTAGCGAAGGTCAGTTATGAAGTAACAACAAAATAATTTTATGGTTGGGGGTCCCCACAGCAAGAGGAACTCTATTAAGCAAATGCAGCATTAGGAAGGTTGAGAACCAGTGTCTTAAAGTATCAAATACTCTTGCTGATGGCAGGCAAGTCACCAGACTCTACCTCCTTGGGCACTGAGTCAAAACCTCCTCTGCTATCAACAAAGAAAAATGCAAGACTACACACAAAAAAACTCATCTCCTATTTCAGCTGTAATTTCATGTTTTAAATGAACTCTAATTTGTCACAGAAATATGGATACTTTTGAAAGTTAAAGGAAATTCTATCTATAACCATTGTAAAACAACAGGGGGAAATTAATATAGATGGACATACCAATTACAACACACGTCAAAGATATAAAACAAAATTATTTTAATGTGCATCTCATCTCAATCATGGGAAGATGGGATTATTTTTTTCCCATTTAAATAACTTCAATGCTGAGTCTGGATGACATTAGTGAACATTGGAAGCATATTGTATTTCACACATTTGGAGTTTGATAAAGAAGGTAATCTATTGCAAACAATTTTAGCTTTTAATGTGGCTTAAAACAACCCTCTAGGAACACAGGTAATAAAGATTCAAAGAGTTACTGTCGAGTTCAGTGTCACTGAAACTTCAGGGACCAGACTGAATTCAAATCCAGTTGCCATATAGTCCAAGATGGTCTGGTGCCCCTTTTCTAAACTTTCTTTTTATTTATTCTTTGTGTTTATCACATCATGTCTTGCCTTCTCACCCATTTCCCTCCTCCATCCCCAAAATAAAACAAAATAAAATTTTAAAGAAGAAAAGAAGAATCTCGTCGTGAGTGCTGCAGTGTGATACAATGAGTCTCGCAGTAAACTCCTTTATCCTACATTTTTACATGAGCGCATTCATCCCAAAGATTCTTTGGTGTGATTCAAGACCCCTGGTCTCTTCTACACCATCGACACTGGGCCCTAACTGGAACTCTTTTTGGAAATTTTGTAGCTGCCCTGTGTTCTGGAGATCTTGCAGCCCTAGGGCCACAAGACCAACCCCACCCCAACCCCTAACCCCAAATGAACACCAACCCTTCTGCCACCTACGCGCTCCAGGAGATCACAGATGGGGTACATGTCAATTTGGACCAACACATAACCCTGGTTCTGGGCCTGGGTCGCTTCAGGGTTGGTCAGCCTGCCAGCTCTCCCGTCTTTGGCACCAAGGTAAGCACTCCCGCGTTGCCCTTTTATCCAGTTCACCCCTTATAGCAATAAGCAAGGAAGGGGCGGGGCCACTTCTCCCTCTCTCAGGTTCTGTTCTCTCACTCCTACACCTTCTGAGCCAGCTCTACTGCGTGGCCTGGGAGATGTGGGGGTTGCTCTCCCCAGTGCTGCAGCTGATGGGGGGCAGAACAGTTCTCTGCTCTTACGACCGACCGCAGGGCCAGATCTTCCACCTACCTCAGATGTTGTTTGCAGGAGGTGGGGAATGGGGGGTGGAGAGAAGGGGGTCGCCTGACATCTTTACTCCACCCACCCATGCCACCACTTCACAGATGAGAAATGGGAACAGTTCTCCCATGCTCACAACTTCGGGTCTGGCTCCCCGACATCTCCACCGACAGGGCTGTCTTTATTGTGATGCCCAGATGATGTGTGTGCAGGGCCTGCTCTACCACCTGCATCTGGCACGGATGGGTGGGGAACTGAGAGGTGCCGATGGATTCTCGCTTTCCACATTCCACTGTAGGTATCCTTGATAACCATCCAAATAAAATTTTTAAGGAACAAAATAAGCCTTTATCTAAAAGAATATAATTTTTAGTGTCAAGTTTTATCTTTTGTTTCATTAGTTCCTAGCAAAAGATCCTAGTGTTGTGACCATTTTTGCCTTCATGAGAGTATTTATTAAAAGAATGCTCATGGTAGACTTGTCTGTGGCCCATTTCTTTCTATAGCACCGAGGATTCATTTTGGTTTCTATATTAATATGTATGGGGTTAAGTGATAATTGCTTCATGTAAGAAGTGTTAAGTAGGTAACAGTCAGAATACAGCTTTTTCAGGTATGCAGAATAATGACTGAGCGCAATGTTCTTTGAAGGGGACCATGATGGATACAGTGTAAGAACTCTGGGAATGAATTTGTGGAACGTGCAGCCCAACCTCATAGCATTCGTGAGTCAGATTTAGCTACAGGAAATGCAGGCAGTGAAAATGGCCTATAGAACTAAAGGGAGAGTGTGTCTGCCCTCAAGAAGGTTATGGATGCTGTGGGTTCTTGGTGGGGATAAAGCCACAGATTCTGAGGGATGCTCAGATAAGGAGGTGCCCATGTGTGCGGAAAAGGAAGTCCCTCATCCCTACCCAGCATCTTTGTTCAGATACCTCAGTATAAGTCACCTAAAGTTCAGCAAGACAATTATGTTCTGTATATAATATCACTGAAACTTTAGGATAAAGATGATGCATTTTAAAGGAAATACACAAACGCCATCTAAGCATTAAGGAAATTAAAGATAGGTATAATTAAGATATCAATCAAAAGCAAATTAGAAGGCATCTGGAACGGAACTGACTGACTTAATTGGCAATGTTCAGCATCTGCTAATGAAAGCAGTGATTGGCCCTAAAAGGCCTTGTTAGATATGATCTGGGAAAGTGTTTACATTCTAAAAAGTGTGTCTTCCGTAAAATATCATTTTTTTAGAACACAGTGATTCCCTATGTACTAATCCGGGAATTTTAATTTGTTCCCTATAAACATTTTATTTATAAATATCATGCTTCAATATAGATCACACTATAATTACCTTTGCCTTGAGCAAGCATTCATGCGTTGTTTTCAGGGATAAAAAGCGATGATTAAGTGTCACAAAACACTTGGCAAGGAGTGGCCCAAATAGGCCAGAATCAGCTGCCCTCTCATGAATCGCGGTTTTCTTCTCTCTAATGGGGAGATTTAAATATTTACCTTTTTTTTTCCTTCTGAGGTAAAATGGTCAAAACAGACAGAAGGGAATTTTCTGTGAGGATTGAAGCTTGAAGTATGATTAATAAAAACTCAGAGACAGATATTGGGGTTCAACCAGAAGTTCACAAAAGCAAAACAGTCAGCCCCTGGCTCTTACCTCGATCTCAGTCTGAAAATGGTGATCCTGCCTCCAGGAATCCTCAGAAAGAGACTGAGTCTGAGCAATGTCTCATCCCATTTCATAATCCTCTCTAGTTCTGGGATTATGGGCATGCACCACCACTGCCTAGTTTCTATGGCTAGCTAGTGTGGCTACTGGGATTAAAGGTGTGTGTTATTGCTGCCCGGTCTGTAAGGCTGGCCAGTGTGATTGTTTTACTTTTCTGATCCTCAGGCAAGCTTTGTTTATTAAAATACAAATGAAATGCCACTACAAAACCCTAAATGATAAGATAAAGCTAGTAATTTTTCTTTCTGACTTGCATTCTGTATCAAATTTATTAGCTTATTTCACAAACATCTATTGATGCATGTGAAGCCTTGTCTTAGAGATTATAAATACAATAAATCTCAGAATAATTCTACTCCTTGACCTCATGAAGCTCTTCGTGAAGAAGACTAGATTGATCTGAAAATCCTAGACCCAGGAATGCAAATGCCATAAGCTCTTAAGGGAAACTGAGGCGCTTGGAGGAGTTGAGAGGAGGATGAGAGGCACTGAAGCAGAGGGGGTGAGGAACTGAGCAGAGCAGGTCACATGGCTGGAGCTGCAGGAGGCAGCAAGAGGCTGGGAGATAAGGCAGCATCGCTGGGATGGCTGAGGAACTACTCAAGCCTGAGTAGTCTCTCCTGCATGCAGCGAGACTTTCTTCCTTCGGGAGTGTTCAGCAAAGGTTGCCTGTGATGAGGAAATGGCAGTGTATACACGAACTGAATTTAGGAGACTTTGCCAACACTCCTCAAAGGTGGCATGCCAGCTGCGTATCCATGCAGGTGGTGAGGGCTGAGGGCTGGCGTGAGGGGACAAAGACAAGCGTTCAGAACAAATGACCTTTAGTTTTCATACTGTAAAAAAAAAAAAAAAATGAGATAAAAAAGTATCATAACTACAAATTATCAAAAAACAATTAGTGTGTGTGGGTGTGTGTGTGTGTGTGTGTGTGTATGTGTGTGTGCGTGTGGTGTAAGCCAGAGGACAGCTAGAGGACATAGTTTCTCTCCTTCCACCCTAAAGGCCCCAAGGATCAGGGCCTTTGCTAACTGGGCTCTTTCCAGGCTACCACAAGATCAACCTCAAAATGTTCTCAGAAACAAATATTCGAAATTATTGGCATATATACCTTAAAAGAAATAAAACTTATTCTTGTTTTTTATTTACAGTAATTTAAACGTAAACACTTTGCTGAATACTTTGGTAAAATAGCTGACATCATGCAGATTTAATTTACTATCACTGAAGACTCATCGCTGTTGCCATGGAAACATCCTCAGGTGTAGGGGAACCAGGAACCCTCACCCTGAAATCAGGTGTTCCATCATAGACCTGAGAAGGTGCAGCCCAGACCAGCACCTTACACTCCAGGAAATGCTTTTGGCATACCGTACATTTTCTACAATATGTGAGGGGAAATATTTTGGTAGATTCTTGTTCAAAAACTATTTTCAATACGAATACATGTATTCCATCTTTCAAATATGATTTAACAAAATAAATGTGCCCTTTATATTTATAACTGGAAACGAAACACAAGTAGCTCTGCCTGCATTGCAGAACAAGCTCCTCTCATTGAACATATTTTGCAGATACCTGAATCTATAATACATCCGTAATCATGTCTGACCTTTTACTGTCTCAAAGGTCACGATGTGAAGATTGTTTCCTGAAGGTAATCAAGCATTCTCTCCTGATTGACACCATGCATGAGTGCTTAATCTTCAGGATTTTATGGCAATTGGTGTAAATATTTTAATCTAATTTATTGCACACTTTCAAAATGATTTCCTATATTTTATTAAAGTGAAGGCATATAATATTTCTGTTATGAAGCTTCAGTTTAAACTTGACATTTTCTGGGAGATTATTAAAGGTAAATTATGTTATCTGGTAATGTAAGACCTAATGAGGTTTTTTCTTCTTCATTAAAAATAGATTTTTTTTATACAATAAATTCTGAATATAATTTTCTCTCCCACAACTTCTCCCAAATCCTCCCCACTTTCTCACTAACACAGATCCACACCCTTTATTCCTCTCTCTTATTAGAATACAAACAGGCACGCGGGCAATAATAATAATAATAATAACAATTTATAAAAGCAAACCAGAATAGAACAAAATAAGAAAACAGAAGAAAGAAAACCAAAGGAAAGTTTCAGGAAACACACATAGGCACAGAGGTACTATGTTCGCACACACAGAAATCCCATAAAAATCACAAAATCAGGAAACATACCATTCATGCAAAGGCCATGTAAGATTAAAAAAATAGAAAGGGAAAGATTTGACAAAGCATTATGAGACAAAGAACCTCCAAAAATGCCATTGGATTTGCTTTGTACTGGCTACCAAGTGTTGGACATGGGGTCTGACCTCAATAGTGGTTTGTATGCTGTTGGAATAGGGCCGCTTGTTCATTTCCCAGCCACCCAGACTCCCATAATAATCACACAGAAATTGTATTAATTAAATCACTGCTTGGCCTATTAGCTCTAAATTCTTATCAGCTAAATCTTACATCTTAATTTAACCCATCTCCATTAATCTGCACATCACCACGAGGTTGTGGCCTACCAGCAATGCCACTCCTTTATGCAGCTCAGCTGTACTCTCAGGACCCGAGTAGGCCTGATCATACTATGGCCATCTCCATTGGATGATGGATTGCTGCTGTACACATCCTATGACCTGATGGGCCAGACAGACAACAATCAGCTCACTGTGGACAGTTTAATGTGCATTGCAACTTGGTAGTTCATAATCAAATGCCCAATCGCAGTACAAAAACTGTCTCTCAAAGGGAAAGCAGTTATCGCGTAGGCCTCCAGTGTAAGTCACCTAAGAGGATCTGCCAAAGGCTTTGAACAAAATCCCTGCCTGCCGCTGGCACCTCATGTAATATTAGATCTGCTAGATCATGTGACCCAAGGTGCAGCTCAACTCCAGTATGGTGCACCAATATGGCACTTTGTAAAAGAGACAAGGTGACCAAAAATATTTAAAACTTGGTCAGAGAATTAGTATACCCTTGAGACCTTGTCAGCTGAAAGCAAACTGCTTCCGGTAGTCTTTATGAACAGGAGTAGAGAATGATAACATTGGAGAGCGCGGCAGTTGCATGCCAGGTGGCAGAAGGTACGTTAATATACTCATGCTAGGGAGCCACATGTGGTACAGCAGTTGGAATTAGAATCACTATCTTAGTGGGTTTATAATGATCAACTATCATTCTTCATGATCTATCCATCTTCTACATGTGACAAATAAAAGAATTAAAGAGAGATGTGAAAAGCATCATCCCTGCATCTTTCAGGCCCTTGACGAGTGCAGTAATGTTAGTTCATTATTTTTTTTTTCCTGGAAGAGGTAGAGCTGACTTCAATTTGGCCTTACCAGCCGGAAAAGTCATCACTCCACAGGTAAGGAAAACAGGTCTCTCAGTTCCAGAGCCTATCAAGTTGGCAAGATGTGCTATCACAAATGCCTAAGTGGTCATCAAATTGTTGGACCAAAGGGTAAGAATGTGACATTTTATTTGATGACATAGACAATTTTCCAAAATGTTTTTACTATTTTCAATATACCACCTAAGAAGTTGAATGGCTCCCCATCCTAAACAGCTCTTAACAACACTAATTTCTCATGCTAGTCATTCTGGTGTCTATATTATGACTTTTCATTCTGACATGATTTGAGCAGCTTCTCTGTTGCTGTGTATAACACCATGAGCAAGGCAACTTATATTAGAAGGGTTTATTTTGGCCTATGGTTCCAGAGGATTAGTGCTGTGTGATAATGATCTAGTACCCTGCAAAATTTTGTCATTCATATTGGTCACTCGATTGAGCAGTAGCAAGGCAGGAGGTATAGGTGGGGTGACCAGACTAGGAGAATTCTGGGAAAATGAAAGGCTCAGTCTGCAGTCACCACCCAAATACAGAGGAAACAGGAGGAGAACACCTCACTGCGTAAGGTACTAAGCCATGTGGCTAAACATTTATAAGAATTAAGGGTTAATTTAAGTTGTAAGAGCTACTTAATAATAAGCCAGAGCTAATAGGCCAAAGAGTGTAATTAATATAAACCTCTATGTGCTTCTTTGGGACTGAACTGCTGGGTTGCAGGACCAGGCAGGACAGAAACATCTGTCTACAGGTTGGAGTCCATAATGGCGGGAACAGTCTGACAGCAGATGCAAAGTGATATCTACAGCAGTAACAGAAGGCTGAGGGCACACATCTTGAGCCACAGACACAAAGCAAGAAGAGCAAACCTCAAGGAGGGCAAGGTCTTAGGTTATCAAAGCCCACCCCCAAGGGCATATTTCCACCATCAAGACCACATGTCCTAACCCCATTCAAGCAGTGCAAGCAATAAATGCTCAAGTGCCCAAGACTATGTGGAATATTCCTCATTCAAATCACTGCATTTCACTCCCTGTCCCTATAGTCTCATAGCCATATCACAATACAAAATGTACTCAGTCCAACTTTAAAACTCCCCAGGATAAAGTTAACATCACAATATAAAACATAGTATAACTTAAAATGTCCTACAGTATTTAGAAATTCAAACACTTAACAGTTCAGGCTCCTTAAAATAGCCAATGTGACACCTGTGAAATAAAAAATAAGTCACAGGGAAAAGTCACAATCAAAGCAAATTCCAGCTCCCACCGTGTCCAATGCCTGGGATTCATTCACGATCTTCTGGGATCCAAAGGTCTTGGACCATCTCAGTTCTTTGACTCTGCCATAAACAGTATGTGTAGCTTTTGTTAACAGGCTTAGGTAAATTCCACATCACACTGTGGTTAACCCTGGTGGTCATCTCATGGCCATGGCGTCTGCAACAATCAGGGGTTTCCACTGCAATTGAGCCTGAACCCTCACTAATATCTTCTCCTGTCCTCTCTTCAGGAACTGCAACCCTACCACTTGCTTCAAAACATTAGCTTCCTTCCATGGCCTCTTCAGTTCACACGCCACCAAAACCAGTACCACCTGGGAGACCCTTACACATTACCAAGTTCAGCTGCCAGCATGAGATGTAAATTTGGCAAGCCTGGACTATAGTATTGTATGCTGACCCTGAGGAAATACTTCTGAGAAAATTTCACCTCAGGGATGCTGATCTCTTATTAATAACAACTGAGTTCTCACCCCCAGATAAGCAGCATCAGTTGTCCCGGTAAATCAAAGGTTTCACTTCAGTTATGCTGGTCTCTTGCTAATCACAGCTGATTCTTCATCCCCAGCTGAAAAGAAACCACAGAGAGTCAATTCAAAATATATAAGTAACTCTGATAGAGTCTTTGCTTCCCTCCGAAATTGTACAAGGCAGACCTCCATCATCTACATTTCTTTCAACACTCTTATCTTCCAAACTCCCACGAAACAGCCCTTTAAGCTCTGAGTACACAATGGCTTTTCTAACCCTGACTTCTATAGTCATCCCCAAGCAACATGGTCAAGTCTGTCAAAGCAATAACCAACACTCCAGTACCAATCAGAAAACAAAGGTTATTGGTTTGATAGTGATGTATTTACATAAGAAGCAATAAAGAGTCAACTGTGCTCACTAGTTTTTGTCAGCTTGACACACACGAGGGTCATCTAGAAAGAAGGAACTCTAACTCTTTAATAGAGAAAAGGCCTCCATTAGATTGGTCTACAGGCAAGACATTGTCTTAATTAATGACTCATGTAGGAAGGCCTAGCCCACTGTAGGTGGTGCCACCCTTAGGTTCGTTGTCTTTGGTTGTATTAGAAAGGCTCTAAGCAAACTGTGGAGACCAACCAGTAAGTAGCCTTCCTCCTTGACCTCCGCTTCAGTCCTGCCTCTAGATTTCTGCTTGCATTCCTGCCTTGGCTTTCCTCGATAGACTGTGACCCAAGATTTGTGAGTCAAATAAACCCTTTCCTTTCCAAGTTGTTTTAGTCATGGTGTTTTACCACAACAGACATTTTAACTTTCATTTCCCTGAGGAGCTTTATTGTGGGGCACACTACTCTGCATATTTCGTTCATGTGGGTAAGGCAGTGTATTTTGTCAATGGGCTAGCTTTTTTTATACCGAGTTGTAGGAGTTCTTTATATAGTCTACATAAAAGACCTTTGTCAAATGCCTTCTCCTTGTCGGCAATTAACATTTTCAGTTCAGAAATATAATACTTAGAGGAACAACCATTTTTGCTTTGAAATATTAAAAACATTCCTCTGAAAACAAGAAGCAAATAGCCTGCTAACACTATATTTAACATTGGATGAGTGACCAGAAAAATAAATATGGATGTAAAGATTGGTAAGGAAAAATAAGAATGCCATTGTTTTCAGATGGCTTAATTTTGTACCTAGAAATTGTTTTCTAAAGCTCTAGATAAAATATTTAAAAATTTTTAATAATTTATTTCTTAGTGTGTATGTCATAATGAATGATACTGCTTAATATACAAACACTTGGGCACTTGGGAATTTTATGTTTATCTTTTTGTGACCAATTTATAACATGCTCTGCTATGATCAGAGACTACCTTTAATATTATTTGTAACCATTAAAAATTTGTTGTGACTAGATTTATGGTAATAATTATTTTCCAAAGATAGTTTTAATGATCTATAGAACTCACAGATTAAAGTTACTCCGATTTGTTGATAATCTTATCCACTCATTCTGAAGTGTTGTTCCTCTTGCCCATTTGTCTTCTCTGTGACTGACAAACACACACTGTAGCCCGCCTCCATGGTGTGGACCTTTTCCACTTCTCTTCCGATTTCTGCCAAAATTTTCTTCATACATGTTGATGTTGCATAATTAGGTGAATATAAATTTAGACTGTTTATAGCTTCCATAAGAAATGACCCATAGAATCTCAATAAGTCTGTGTATCTTGTGTGATGTTCCTTGCTCTGGATTTTATTGACTGGTACTAAGCTATCCTCACCAGCATTTTGCTCATCTTGCGCTGGTTTGGGTAAACAAAGCAAATGTAATTCACCTCACATGTGGAAAGACTCATAAACTTACAACTTTAACTTTTCTTTTAGCACATATTTTATACAGTATAATAAGCAAACTGAAGTGTGGGAGTTTTCTTTTCATATAATAACAGCCTTTGTCTTTCAATTAGGATATTTTGTTTATTTATATTTAATATAATTATCAGTGTTTGTATTTAAACTTACCACGTTACATCCAACAACTCTTTCTTTTTGTCTCATTTTGAAAATAATAACTATTTCTATATTCTAATGTCCTTCTTTATTAGATTTTCTATTTATTATTCTTTTAATAATGTCTTTGAGATTAAGACGAATTTCCATGATATTACATTATATATTAGTATGCATGTTGTTTATTTAACAATGCTACAACCTTAGACCAATTTATCTTATATTACTAGTGTTATATATTTTAATTAGATAATTGCATTTTAAGTTATATACTCAATACATATTAAACATATATATTAAATACAATGCAGATTCTTTCATTATTCTGTTCAGTTAATTCTCATTTTTAGATAAAACCTGCCTGTTCCTGGGCTTCAAAGAATTCTCAACTTCTTGTTATTACTGAATTCTACTTTTCAGCTCCCCAGCACAATATGACCTTGAAGGCTCTCCATGGTGGCTCACAATCTACCTGCTTTTGACTTAGCTTGTACCCTGCATGTGGGCCAGATACAAATCACCAAAGCTCCAAGGTAAGAAGTAACACTGAGACAGCTTCTCTTGGCTTCCTTTCTCCCTGGGATCTCAGTTTGGCTGCCATAGTAACAAGACCCATCTTTCTCTCTGTGTCTCTGTCTCTGTGTGACTCCTTGATGGGACCAAGCAGATTGTGTATTTACATGCCCACCAAGGTTCAGAGTCATCCTGCCTGCCTGTGTTTGCTCTCAAAATGGAGTCAAAAGCTATTTGTAAATTGGAGTCTCTCAGGACAAAGCAGAGCCTGAAAAATCACATTTTACCCAATATGGAGTAGCTAAGAACAGGGCACAGCCTGAGCTCAAAAAAAAAAAAAAAAATAGAATGATAAAAAAAAATGTCTTTCCTATGTGCTGACAGTGATCTTGTGAAGATTAAAGTTGGTACAGATACCAAATTATGTGCTATTTTATTTTATTTTATGATATCCACTAAAGATAACAAGGAGCACCGTTTGAGATACTCCATAACCTGCTGGGATGCAGGCAGGTTCAGGCATGTCCTGAAAACTGATGAGCCAGACTACCAGCAGCCTATTTACAGAGCTGAGCAGCCTGCTAAGGAAACGCTAGAGTTCTAGCTCTTCCTGGACTGTGGCGTGTGAGATCATGGCCAGAAAACCAAAGGGTCTGTAGGAAAAAAAAAAAAAACAAAAAACAAAAACTGTGAATCCCCTGAAGCATGCCCACCCTCCACAAGAAGAACCCTAGCAGGAGGAGTTTAGTTCAGAATATTCTTTATTGTTGTTATTGAAAAACAAGGACTTTAACCACAACGTGATTAGCCCAATTCATTGAAATTTCTTACGTAAAAGTATTCTCTCTCCGAAAAGTAATTGACATATGGAAGAAAAAATATTAAAGAGAGTGAAGAGCTAGGAATGCAGTTCAGCCCACAGTCCAGCAAATACGTCAACATGCACAGAAAGAGCACACATGCAATTTCAAATGCCAGGTCCCCTCATTGCGCTTTCCACATCATGGATGATTATTTCAGTCTTATTCATAGCCAGGGAGTAAATTTTGAACCCCAGCTTTTATTATTCACTCCCCTATTGAGTATCAATCCTCATCTATGGTTCAGTATTTCCTATTTCCTACTAAACAAACTTTCAAATGATTGAGCATGCCACCCAAAGCTATCCTATAATCCATAAGCTATCCCGGACTGATTTTTTTACTTATAAAATGATAATAATGACCTTAAATAAGGTGGAAGAATGATAGAGTAGTAAACCTTAAAACAATAAAAATGAATTCTATGATATATTAGAATTCGATAAGAGAGCATACTTGAACTCAAGTCTAGAACACATTTACTTTTATTTTAGATTTCTAGCTCCAAATATCAATAGTCTATTAACATGGAAAACCACATATCTAGTCATAAATTGTGCTCCTTTTAATTTACAGAAGGCTTTAGCAAAATCATAGTGCCGTTATTGTTGTTCACTTCTCATCTTTGATGCAATTTGTTGTGAAAATGACCTTTTTCTTATTACCGCCTTGATTTTTTACCTTGAGTCTCAAAATTAAATGTGAAATTGCTTCCACCTTAGCCAAAGCCTCCTTCATCTTATTATTAGGCCATCATAAACGTCCCAGTAGTTTAAATGCCATTTGTCATTTTCTCCTGGCCAGGTTCAGATTACCACTTTTAGAAAGATTCTATTTTCTGTTTGGTTTGTTTCAATTTGCTTTAGGATTATTGCTTATTTTTGTTCTTATTGTTATTTTAGATACATAAAATCCTTAAAGAAAAATGGGTTTTTATAACATCCCAGGGTAACTCCTCTATGCAATTTATGTTATGCTGCATGTTACGGAAACTAAGATTCTTTTCACCAAAAGTATCCTTTTTAATGGAAGGTATTTGTTGTACTAAACAGAATTCATTATTTTAATCTTTTTAATGCATTTATGAAATTTTAATCAATATGTATTTTCCTGTTATATTAAGCTTGACTGCGTACACAACACATTTATTTCAGCATCTCACAAAAGATTTTTTTAAAAAAAAAAGATGCCAAAAAAAAAAAAGATGCCTACAGATGCTTATAGCTGAAGTAGTAATTATCTGTAAACCCAACAGCGAGTTGCAATGCCTTCTCTCAGTTTTGTGTCAGTGGGAATTTTTGTGTCTGCCTGAAGGAAGGAAGCTCTGCAGAATGCTGGTTTGGGGGACGACTTGAGCATTGCACCAGTGGGATGAGGAGATGCGGGACATGCAAACTACGTATTAACGTATTATCATCATTATTAAACTTCGCAGTCAATATTGAATCTATTTTGGTTTGATTTGATTCTATTTGGATAGATTGCATTGTTTTGTTTGGAAACATGACCTAACTCTGTAGCCCAGGCTGAACTAAATCTCATTATGAAACCCATAACGGTTAAAAATTCACAGTGCTCCTCTTGCTTCTGCCTATTGACAGCTGGGGTTAGAATGTGTCACTCGAAATAGGCACCAGAGTCATCCTTTCTCAGGATGTCCCCAGATTTTTGTGCAAAACACTCATACACATAAAATAAAAAGACATCTTTTAAATTTTAAAAAGAAATTACATAGTATGTACATTTTCTCGTTTACATTCATGTCATCATTTCCCAAAACAAGAATGACCTATTTCCATAGTAAGGAGAGGAATGCACATCTCAGTCACAACCAAACTAAAATCTGGGGACACACATGTATACCTGATGATAACTATGTCAGGATAGGACAATGTATCCAGTAGAACTGGAGTTATGGATGGCTGTACACTATCCATGAGGACCTCAAGTCCTCTGCAGGAGCAGTAAGTGTTCTTAGCTGCTAAGCCACCACTCCAGGCCCTTTGTATAATGTGATTCAAGAGTTGGGACAAAGAGATTTTAGGTGATTAGTGGTGAACACCAGAGTCTGTGGTTAGTAATGATTCCCCAAGACTTTGTGATGACAAACTCAATTGTCCCCTTCTTTCTGCCTCCCTTCCCTTTCTCCTGTGTCCTCTGACAACAAAGCAGAAGACCAGGAAACTGGTTCAGTTAGCAAAAATACATAGGGAGTGAAAAATCCCTGGTTTTATGTAGGTGTCACAAAGTAAGAGTATTACATGGGTTATTTGAATCTGATGTGGTCATAGTTTATTCTAGATATCTGCAAAAGCTCTCTGCAAGATAGGCTGCATTCATTCTCTGCCTCAGCTAGGTTTGGTGAAATAGAAAACCCATGATCTTGCTGTCTATGCTCTCCACCTTTCCTCTATCCAGAATCTTATGGAAGACTCCGTGGTGATTTCAGAGCAATTCCACTCTCAGCTCAATTGTGCCATGAAAGTGCTTTCTTTAAAATGTACATTGGTAATAGCTGGTAATAAAAAAAGTGTTTGGTCATACAAGAGAACAGAGAACCTGAATGAATGGAACATTTTCATACAGAGCTGAATATTGTCTCACTATGAAACACAAACGAACTAGAGTGCACGAGTGAATTAATTAGACTTGGGATTTTTGGTTTTCAATAAAAGATGGCGACTCTCTCTAGTTCATTCTGCAGCCAGCTCAGTGACCTCCACTACAGCTCGTTTCAACTTCTCACTAAAATATCAAATGACAAAAAAAGTCCCACATCACAAAGAAAAACACCACTATCAGACAGCCTAACACTATAATTTCAGAGGAATTGACAACAATCATAAGATTGATAGGGCTGGATTTAGAAAACCAATTCAGAATGCAGCAAATGGCATATACTAGCTTCAATTTATGGGAAAATAAAAAGACTTTCTAAAAATAGAGGCAGGAAAATACTTGATCTTCCAAACTGTCTACTTCCTGACCCAGAAAACTAGGAATTTTGTCAATCAAAAAGCTATAAAACATTCTTCTCTATCCTTCAGTTGCCAAAGTGATGGTAAACCCACCTGTGACAGCTTCCACCTATTCTGTGTCCAAGATGAGAATACAAATCCAAGAAAGTGGCCAAGCAAAAGTAATGCAAAATTTTGAAGTTCCTGGAAACAGAAAATTCTGGTAATCATTGACATTTGTTCAGCATTAAATTTCTATTTTAATGAATATTAAAAAAGAAAGGTCTGGAGAGATAGCTTACAAGTTAAGAGTACCATCTGCTCTCCCATAGAACCAGGGTTCAATTCCTAATACCAACCTTTCTGCTTGTAATGTCTATAACTTCAGATCTGATGTCTTCTTCTGGCCTTCAAGGACACTTCATGCACATGGTGACTGGATATACATGTAAGCAAAATGACCACACACATAAAATAAAGTAAAATATAAAGAAACTACCTAAAACAGATAAAAAAGGAATTCCAATGGAGCTACTATATAGTAAACATGGTAATTTCCCAACTAGACATCATATTCTACCATGTAAACCTCCAAGTAGCAGAAATGAGTTACATATTTTGTGTCATTGACAAAAGAGTCTCATAAATCCTCTTCCCCAAAGATTATAGACTATTGACAATGCTATCAGTTACACTTCATGACCTGATGTTAAGACTCTAGAGTTGGGGACACTACACACTTCACCAAACATACAGAAGTCAGCTGGTACTCAACTAGAAGCTTTCCCTGTATTGACTAGCATCCATAGTGCTACTGGAGAAGAAAAGTAATCAGCAATCCTACCAAGTCACATAGGCTATGAACTACAATAGCACCAAGCCTCAAGATATACCCACTAGTGCCAGAAATTGGTTACATCTAATCAAATTTAGCCAAAGATGCCCCCTTGAAACCTCCAGACAATACAGGCTTTTACCAAGGCTTTGGTTGTGCTCTACAAACTGATGGTAAAGTCCTATTTCTGATGACAATACCTACATAACTCACTGAACATGGAGAAGTCAAACAGGTACCTACCCAAAGCGTTCACTCCTACTGACCAGTGTCCGTTATACTAGGAGGTACTCTGTACACTACCAGAGAAGAAAGATAAATACCAACCAAGCTACAAACACTAAAATCCATAATCTTTCTTCAAGACACACTGGTGCAATAGTGGCACAAAGGTTGTAGGAGTAACCAACCACTAACTGGAATTAAAGCCTATCCCATGAGACAGACCCCATGCTAGGCACTGCTCATGTGGCTAAAAACCTAAAATTAAATAATCCAGGGACCTAGTGAAAAACTAAATATTACCATTCTGGTAAAGAAATATAGTCATAAAAACTCTTAATGGCATTCTGCTATACTCAGATCATTGTCTTTCTTAGCCATCATTAGATGGCTTCCTATATATTTCTGGGAACAAATACAAAGACTCACAGCTGGACAACATGCAGATAGTGGGATACCTTAGAGCACCCAGTCCTAAATAGGAGGTCTTCATCAAAGCTCTCCCCTCAAGACTCAGGACTCTGTAGAAGAGGAGGCAGAAAGATGAAAGAGCCAGTGAAGACGGAAGACACCAAGGAAACAAGGCCTCCAAGATACAACAGGATGAAGACCATGGCAGCATGCACAGGGCCTACACAGGTCTAAACCAGATGGAGTCCCAGTATTGAGAGGGAAAACGGACACAAACCCCCATCCCTAACCCTAAAGTTATCTCCAGTCGATAACCTCTCACAAAATAAAAATTAGTTATCTCCAATGGAGTCTCACTGGGTATACAAATAACACCTAATGGCAGGCCCCATGCCCAGCCAGAGATTGCCAACACAAAATGAACTCAATTGCATCTTTGGAGGTTCTTTGTCTCATTATGCTTTGTCTGGCTATTTTCACTTTATCTGACGTGGTTTTGCTTATATTTTATGGTTTCCAATTTTATTTTTGCAGGCTTTCTGTGTCTGTGAATAATGTCTCTGTGTCTATAAATGCTTATTTATATATAATGTTTCTTTGACTTTTTTTTACTTTGCTTTTTCTATTTTGGTTTGTTTGTTTTTACTTTATCTTGTTGTTCTGTTAGGTGCCTGTTTCCTAATGAAAGGGAGACAAAGGATGTGGATTTGAGTGGGTGGGTAAAATCTGAGACGAGTTCAGGGAGGGGAAGCATAATCAGAATATATTGCACTAGAAAATCCATTTTCAATTTTAAAAAGTATAAAAATGTGGAATATACACAAGATATAATTCTAGACATCTGTAAAGAAAAAAAGAAATGATGAAACTTGGAGGTAAGTGAATGACAAAAAAAAATACTTTACTAGTGAGATAATTGATAGCTGTAAAAACAAATGCTGATTGTTCTCTCTTATAGCTTGAAGTAAACACAGAAGTCAGAAGAGTCAAAAGTGATAACCGGAGCTGGAGAGAAGGAACCCTAGAGAGGAGATAGTAGGACATGGGTGCTATGTTTAAAAGAGGAGAAAAATTGGAGGTGGGCTTCAGCAAGGAGGAGCAAGGGAGGGCATTACAAAGGGAGAGGGAAGGAGAAGAAAGAGATAAGCAACTCCAGGGATGTTTGGAAAGCTATTAAAGACTTACTTGAGTATGAGCTTAAGGAGCAGAGGACCATATGGCACTAGCTTTGGAAGGACAAATCAAGCATACAGCATGAGCATTGAGGCATTCTGCCATGATTGTGCATTCAGGTTCTATCTTAAACAGGGAGTTTGTAAGAAAATGTTTTTTAAATCATCAGTGGCTCACTAGTCAAGCAAGCATGAGGACCTGAGTTCTAATCCCCAGAACTCATGTAAAGTCAGACTTAATAGTATGAGTTTGGAATCCCAGTCCTTCAGCAAGATGGGAGATGGAGACAAGAGAATTACAGGAATGTTTTTGATCAGCTAGTGACCAGCCCTGTGTTTAAAAGCTGAACTACAAAGAGACCCTGTCTCAAACTGGATGAAAAGGACCCTACAACCAAGAAGGTTCCCTGACTTCCACATGAACGTGGTGGCATGAACATCCCATTCTCATATTCTCATGTACACACGTTCACACACATGTTACAAAAATAAGGAACAAAGAGTTGAAGTTTATGGCTTTGTAAAATTTAAAGTTTACACTGTGAACCATATCACTAGAAGATTGTCAGGGCAATTCAGCTCTTTTTGTCTTTAGAATTTTTTATTAAGAATTTTTTTAATACAATCTTTCCTCATTTTACATAGCTATCCCCATTTCCACTCCCTCCCCTCCTCCAACCTCACTCTTCCCCCAACATCACCCCCCCATTCACTCCTCAGAAAGAGTAAGTCAGTGAGCTCTCACTAGCTCAGGTCAGCTATTTCCATGGGTATCAACATCATGGTTTTGACCCCTTTGGTCATATTACCGCTCCTCCTACTCTTAGACTTGTCTCTAGTAGCTCAGCCCAGTACCTCGCTGTAGATCTCTGCACCTGCTTCCATTAGTTGCTGGTTGAAGGTTCTATGATGACAATTAAGGCACTCATCAATTACAGTGGAAGGCCAGTTTAGGTGTCTTCTCCACTGTGGCTTAGAGTCTTAGAGGGGGTCATCCTTCTGGATCCCTGGGAATTTCCCTAGTGGCACGTTTCTCGCTAGCCCTTTAATGGCTCCCTCAGTCAGGATGTCTCTTTCCTTTCTCTCCCTCTCTGTCCTTAGCCCTTCTTGAGCTTTCTGTTCCCTCATGTTCTCCTCCTGCCTCTCCCCTCCACTTCCACCCTCCCTTCCCTCCCTCACCACACTCCCAATTTTCTCAGGAGATCATGTCTGTTTCCCCTTCCTTGTATGTCTTTCTTAGGGTTCTCCTTATTACCTAACTCACCTGTCTGACTCCGATTCCTCTCTTGGTATTCTGCACAGCTGGAAGCAGCAGTGTGGAGA
Source organism: Microtus obscurus (assembly GCA_963919715.1). Lineage (NCBI taxonomy): Eukaryota > Metazoa > Chordata > Mammalia > Rodentia > Cricetidae > Microtus > Microtus obscurus. Next base: position 9,111,802 of record CAWTZC010000170.1, on the reverse strand, counting down.
GGATGCTGATGTTATAAACAGCAAGTCTAGGCCAGGCCTTTCACACCCGTGAGTTTCAGTTTGGTCACTGTTAAAATGCAGATTAATAAAAGAAAAGGAAGGGACAAGAAGGGAATGGAAGGAAAAAAGGATTCTACTAACTTAATTGAGTAGGTCTTAGAAGGAATCCACCTATGGCCAAAAATCACTCTTTGAACTACATTCCCAATTTTGTTTTATTTTGTGAACATTAATATTCTCAGTAACTGCCCAATTGCTCTCTGATGAAGAATTATCTTTGGACCCATAATTATTCTACAAAAACTCATGTTTATGCCAAAAATGTCCTTTCTAATTAATAATATTGATTAATAAGGCAGAAGAATTTTTTCAGTGTGTATAAGTGAAAAACATTTCATAACTGCATCATTTTTTAAAACAAGAAGCTACCGGAAAGACTATCTCATTGAAGAAATTATTCCCTAATTCTCATTTTTCCAGGCTTCAGTATGAGTTGAGGCTGTTCATCTGAATTTGATACAGTTCAGTTCATTTTGCTGGAAACTTATCTTTTTATCACTTACAGGTCCCATGTCATCTAGTGGCATGCCTGAGTGTCTGAAAAGATTACTGTAAATTGAATTTTATGAATCAATTTTAGTTGTAAGTGCTCTAGATTACCTCAAAATTTGCTTCGTGAATTTATTTTTAATCCACCTGTGTGCAAGCTGAGCCGAGCTGTGCTGGTTTTCCTAAAGAGGATTGGCCATGGCACAGAGGTGGGGTGGGCAAGAGAGTCCAAACTGTGCTCGGGACTCAGACAAACACATGGAAAACCACTTTGTTGGTGTCAGGAGTCAGAGAGAGAAACAGCTTGGTATTTAAACAAAAAAGTGGGTGGTATAAATGATTGCAGTAACTGTTAGGATCTCAAACTTAAATGTTATTTGTGGGTATGGTTGTCTCTGTGTCATCTCCTGATTTGTAAAAGGCAAATAGGGTCCCGTCTTTGAAGCTGCAACCCCATAGAAAACTGTTTTTATAAGAGACCCACAGAAAGATAGTTATCAAAATCATCAAGGGAGCTTCTGCTTTAGCTACTACATGTCTTATTTTCTTTACAATTCATTATATTTATTATCATGTTCATGGCATTAACATAAATAATATCTTCATAATATGTATAACATAGTATTTAACTCATATAATTAAAATAGATAGTCCCAAATAAAGGGGAAATAATAAGTAACAAAATCCAGATAAGATTCTTTCATTATAGAAAAGAAAAATGAGTGGCATTTTACATTTTTTAAATGCCACTCAGTTTTAATCATATTTTTATTTGATGTTTGACTGAAATAATGCAAATGTCCTATAAATACATGGAGTTTTCCAAATGAAAGTGTTACCAATAAAGGAACTTCATTAAAACATATCTTGTGAACACAAGGCAATGAGATAATGCTGTCTTCTAATTCAGCTGAGAAATTTCCAAATTAAAATGTAGCTGATAAAATATAAGATATAATATTGAATATGGTAATGCTGGTGATTTTGGTAATTGGACATGGATACTTAGGAATGTCTTTGAACAATAGTAATCAGTGGAAATTTTTTTCTTGATATACTATTCTACTTCATCATGATTATCTGTGTTATATAAAATTATATAAAAACAATTCCATTGATTTATTTTTGACTTCTGCTTACTCAATCGTATTATCTGATATCTATTTGATTTCTTAAATATTATTAGCAATACAAAAAGGTAAATATGGACCACAGTGTAGTCCAGATGGCTTTGTTAGAAGCCTTACATAATTAGCATATGAGAAAAAAAAACAGTTGGCAAAATGAAGGCTGGAAAACCCACTAGTCAAAGTTCATTAAACTCACCACCAGAGAAAACATAGAGAGGTACTTCTTCAGAGTGTCTGGACATGAGCTGGGTCTCAGTGTAAATACTAAAACACATGATACCAAATAAAATATAGAGATGCATGAGGCTGTATGCAGAACTCCATGTAACAGAGCATTCCAAAATGCTCATGGTATGTAAATGGGGGAGCTCCTGCTGTGCAAAAGACCCATTCTTTGTGATCAAAAATTTTAAATCCTGGATGACAGCAAATAATTTGATAATAAGCTCTCTCTTGGCTCCAGGCCGCACCCTTGATTGTGTTTCTTTTCTTAATAAATCCTCTTGCTTTGCCTGCTACCGTCCATGTGTCTCTGAGTCCTTACTGCAGAACCCAAAAAGCTGGATGCCCTCTGGAGGTAGCCACTGAACCAGAGAGCAGCCAATGCTGTAATGGCCATCTATGAAGAGTGGTCTAACCTGATGTCCACCATTAATTAACTTACTTACATTCTTTTCTTTTTCGACCAACGGGACTATTGTCAATTTTAACCAAACCCTACACACCCTCCACCTACAGATGAACATATCCATGGTGAGATAGTGAAATGAATCACAGATCAATCCTGTGCAACCCTGTGGAGCTTCTTCATCACTGCATCCCACGGCTGTGCACTCTGACACTCACTCATGTTTTAAGATATGTTTGCTTACATATAAATTTCATATTTATAAATAATAATCAAGGAAAGTTCAGACATTTAAATTTACTTTTCCATTTATTTTGCTTCCACAAATAGCACATAGAATCTAACATAGACTGTATTTACTAAGCTATTACTATAGTAAAGATTATTTTAAAACCTCTTTGTTACCTTTGACTATTCAAGTAAAATATAAAATCAACTTGAATTAATGTAGAAAATTTGGCAATTTGTACAACTGCAACGCACTATGAGAATATGAGATAATAGTCTCATTTAAAATATGATTAAAATAGATACCTCTGCTCTCCTTGGGTGAAAATCACAAAATATTTATATGATCAATTTTTGCTTATTTTTCCATGAGCAGATTTGTACACTTTAGGCAAAGTAAAAGAAACTCAAAATGAGTTCATGTGGGAAAGAGTATAAACATTGATTGACAGAGACAAAATGGAGCAAGAATTATGCTCTGAGGAACACCTAATACATGAAACAACCAGAATGAGAGACATGAGAATAAGTACAACTCTCTTGGTCTCTGTTTGTTTCTCTATCTTTGTCTCTCTGTGTGTGTCTCTGTCTCTGTCTCTCTGTTTTTCTCTCCCTGTTTCTCTCTCTTTGTTTCTCTCTCTGTTTCTCTCTCTCCATCTCTCTCTCTCTGTTTCTCTCTCTGTTTCTGTCTTTCTCTCTGTCTCTGTCTCTCTCCCTGTAGCGGTTTGAATAAAAATGGCTTGTATACACCCATAGGGAATGGCACTATGAAGAAGAGTGCCCTTGTTGGAGAAAGTATGTCACTGTGGACAGGCTTTGAAGTCTCAGATGCTCAAGTCATGTTCAATGTTTCAGTCTCTTGTTGTGAGGAAGCCTCTTGTTTATTTCCCAGCTGCCTGGCAGCTAAGACCCAAAATAACCATACAGCAACTGTATTAATTAAATCACTGCTTGGCTCATTAGCTCTAGCTTCTTATTGGATAACACATATCTTAATTTAACCCATATCCATTAATCTGTGTATTACCACGTGGCTGTGGCTTACCAGGTAACAGTCCCAGCATCTGTCTCCCATGGGGCTGAATGGCTTCTCTCTGACTCCGCCTCCTTTCTCCCAGCATTTGGTTTAGTTTTCCCAGCCTAGCTAAGTTCTGCCTTGCTATAGGTCCAAAGCAGTTTCTTTATTAATCAATGGTAAGCACATCATACAGAGGGAATCCCACATCCATCTCTTCTGGCTGCCTTTGGAACCAAATGCAGAACTCTCAGCTACCTCTCCAGCACCACGTATGTCTGTGTGCCATCATGCTTCCCACTGTGATGAAAATGGACTAAAACTCTGAAATGTTATCCAGCCCCAATTAAATGTATTTCTTTATAAGAGTTGCTGTGGTCATGGTATCTCTTCAACAATAGAAACTCTAACTAAAACACTCTCTCACTCCCTTTTCTCTCTGTTTCCTTCTTCCCTCCCTTCCTCCCAGCTGAGTATTTCTTTCAAAAACCATTTATTACCATTCAAACTGAAACAGTAACCATTTCAGCCATAGGAGACTCATTATCAATATGTCAGTGTCTTTATGCTTCTATGCCCCACGTTGAAAAAATCAGCAGAAAGACACTAATATTCCAGGCAGAAGTCATCCACCATTGAACCAGTTCTTACCAGTGGAACGGAAGGGTATGTTAGAGTATCAATAATCATGGATCAATCAGAGGCATAGACACAGAAACACCTGTATAAGACAAACAGTGGAAATGCTTCTTCACAGCAGTAAAATATCTCAGAATTATGACAAGAAGATATCAAAGAAGCTGCCCATGTCTCATCACCAACTATACTAGATAAGAGGTAACAAGGAAATATTTTTCTATTCCTTAATGATTAAAAATATTAATTTTCCTTGATAAAGAGCTTAGACCAAACAAAATTACATTTTGAGATGAGAACTTCTATGTGCATCAATTTGAAGACTCCTGTATTTTACTTTCAGTTAATAATCATTTTTTAATTTTATTGATTTTTATTGAGCTCTACATTATTCTCTACTCCCCTCCCTGCCTTTTCCCTCCCTGCCTCTCCCCTCTCTGCATCCTCCCCTCCCCTTCATCCCTCTGCCAAGGTCCTCATGCTCCCAATTTACTCAGGAGATCTTGTCTTTTTCTACTTCCCATGTAGATTAGATCCATGCATGCCTCTCTTAGGTTCCTCATTGCTGTCTAAATTCTCTGGGATTGTGATTTGTAAGCTGGTTTTCTTTGCTTTATATTTAAAAACCACTTATGAGTAAGAATATATGATAATTGTCTTTCTGGGTCTGGGATACCTCACTCAAAATGATGTTTTCTAGCTCCATCCATTTGCCTCCAAAAATCAAGCTGTCATTATTTTGTTCTGCTATGTAGTACTCCATTGTGAGAATGTATCACATTTTCCTTATCCATTCTTCAGTCAAGGGGCATTTAAGTTGTTTCCAGTTTCTGGCTATGATAACCAATGCTGCTATGAACATAGTTGAGCATATGTCCTTGTGGCACGATGGAGCATCCTTTGGATATATACCCAAAAGTGGTATTACTGGGTCTTGAGGAAGGTTGTTTCCTAATTTTCTGAAAAATCACCACACTGACATCCAAAGCTATACCAGCTTGCAGTCCCACCAGCAATGCAGGAGTGTTCCCTTTACTCCACAACCTCCCCAGCATAAGTTGTCATCAGTGTTTTTAATCTTGGCCATTCTTACAGGTGTAAGATGGAATCTTAGGGTTGTTTTGCATTTCTCTGATGACTAAGGATGTTGAAAATTCCCTGAAGTATCTTTCAGCCATTATAGATTCCACTGTTGAGTGTTCTCTGTTTAGGTCTATACTCCATTTTTTATTGGATTATTTGTTCTTTTGGTGACCAATTTCTTGAGTTCTTTGTATATTTTGGAGATCAGCCCTCTGTCTTATGTGGGATTAGTGAAGATCTTTTCCCATTCTGTAGGCTGTCATTTTGTCTTATTGATCATGTCCTTTGCTTTACAGAAGCTTTTCAGTTTCAGGAGGTCCCATTTATTAATTGTTTCTCTCAGTGTCTATGCTGCTGTAGTTCTATTTAGGAAGTGGTTCCCTGTGCCAATGCGTTCAAGTGTACTTCCCACTTTCTCTTCTATAAGGTTCAGTGTGGCTGGCTTTATATTAAGGTCTTTGATCCATTTGGACTTGAGTTTTGTGCATGGTGATAGATATGGATCTATTTTCATTCTTACACATGTTGATATCCAGTTGTGCAAGCACCATTTGTTAAATATGCTTTCTTTTTCCATTTGATATTTTTTGCTTCTTTATCAAATATCAGGTGTTCGAAGATGTGTGGATTGATATTGAAGATGTGTGGTCTTGGATTCGGTTCCACTGGTCCTCCTGTCTGTTCTTATGCCAGTACCAGGCTGTTGTCAGTACTGTAGCTCTGTAGTAGAGTTTGAAGTCAGGGATTGTGATGCCTCCAGAAGCTCTTTTGTTTTGGCTATTCTGGGTTTTTTGCTTTTCCAAATGAAGTTGAGTACCGTTCTTTCGAGGTCTTTGAAGAAATAAGAGGTACAAGATGGAAGAGAGTTAATGCAACATGATAGAACATAGATTGTTATAAGTGGGTTAATATAAGTTACAAGAGCTAGTTAGGAACAAGCCTAAGCTAAGGGCCAAGTTTTCATAATTAATAAGTATTCTTTATGCCATTATTTGGGAGCCAACTGGTGGGACAGAGAAAGACTCATTGCACTTAACCACTGAGCCTTGTCTTCAGCCCCCTCCCTCCTATGTGTGTATGTGTATGGGTACATGTACGCATGTGTATGTAGACGACCGAAGACTGCCTCAGCTGCTGTTAACCAAGACCTGTCTTGCTCTGTTTTTTAAAGACAGCATCTCTCATCTTACTGGCCTGCAGCTATCCATACAGCCTAGCTTGGCTAGTTGATGAACTGCAGGGATCTGCCTGTCTCTGCCTCCGCAGCACCATGGTTACAAGCGTGTGTGATCATGCTGGCTTTTCTTACATTGGTTCTGATGGATGGGCACAGGTCCTCATGGTGACCTACCTCCCTGGCCTTACCCATTTTATTTTTGCTTCTGCGCTGTAGTCTCTTTGATTTCTCACAGTTCTATCTATGGTTCCCCTCATATCAGCCCAATGTTTCAAGATGTTTGCTGATATGGCTCTAGCACTTTGGAATCCTTGTCACACAGAGAATGTGAGTCAAGAGTGTCCAAGACTAACACTGTGAACACAACCAGATTGCACTTAGCACCTATCCTTCCCATAATGGTCTAAGCAAGTTGTGCCTTGCTTTAAGAAGCATCAAATTGATCCACAACTTCTATTACTTCAGTTTTGGGCAAATCTCTCTATGTACCTTTCATGATTTATGGACTTTGATCACATATTCCTTCATCTTTCATCTGACATGAATTTTAATTTCCCTTGTCTATTCTCTTAAGGGAGATGATCTAACTTTCAAAAAGCAAAGCAGAAGTTATTCATTCTGTGTCAGCTGAAACTGTCTGACTCTTCTCAGGGTTTGCTTGGTTTGTAATACTTCCCAGTCTGTGTTGTAGTCATAAACACTGGGCTAAAGAGAAAGCTCAAATAGATGGCACATACCAAGAAATGTATTGCCAATAAATTTTCATCCTGGGCTCTTAATTGGCATGTATTTGATACATATTCTTAATCATATCATTGAAATTCCCCTTGGTTTTTTAAAGTTTTTTAAAATATATTAAGATTAGTCAATGTCATCTCTCTTAACATTTTTACATATTAAAAATAATGTATATACATGATTGGGGCAAAATACCCAACAAAACAATTTAAGGAAGCAATGGTTTGGCTCACAGTTTGAAAGAACAGTCATTCATCACGGCCAGAAGTTATGCCCGTGCAAACAACCCCAACCGTGGCAGCAGGGACCATTAGGAGGCTCCTGTGACATCATAGCTACAGAGGAGGTCCAGAGAGACAAATGTTGATGTTCTCGTTCTCTCTATCTATCTATCTATCTATCTATCTATCTATCTATCTATCTATCTATCTATCTATCTCTATCTCTCTCGTTCTTTCCCAGATCAGCCCATGGATGGTGCTACCCATTATTCAGGGTGAGCCATTCCTTTTCAGTCAGTCCTCTCTGGAAATACCCTCACTGATATACCTGGGGAGTGTTTCCTTGGTGTGTTAACCAAGTCAAGTTGGAGATTAGTCACCTGAGATGTAGTAGAAAGCACAGTTAAGTGGCACACGGACTCTCCAAACCTCGCAGTAGATTTGCCCAGCCAAGGAATCTTCATTTAACTTTACACCATCTTTGAATATCTGTACTTGGTCAGCTCCAATACTTCCAGATCAAGCCACAATCTTTTGTATGCTGGGTTCATCACAGTGTTTAAGCTGAGGCAACCACTGTGACTGATGTAACCCATCGCACCAGAGCAATAGAAGCTCCATTCAATGACTGCTTACCATCCCACTAACAGAAGGAATGGGTGAGATTCATGCCTCACATGGAGGTCCTCCTCCGTCCTGCAGTGTGGTCCCTGAGCTGAGATGCTTTGACTTTCTCCATAGAGTACACACACTATACTTCCCATCTCATGGAAAGCGGCTATATATTTTGAATGAGATCTTCCTCAACAAGTTCTAACACAGCTATTTCATACTGGAGACTCTGGAGAAGAACGCTGAGAAACAATAGCCGCCAGGGTGTGCTGGAACCAACTTTTACTGGCTGGCAAGAAGCAGTTACGGGCATCTTTTTCCAGCTGTACATTCCGTGACATCAAGCTGCTAGTTTAAAATGGACATAATGAAAGTATACATTTTGAAAACCGACAAAGCAAATAAGTGTTTTTCTCCCCAGGAACTCAATTGTGAGAACTTTGCCAGCACTCTACTACTTGAAAAAGAGGAAGCAAAGGCAGAATGGGCTAGAGGAAGAAGGACAGCTGCTTGGACTTGATCTTTTTCATAACAATTGTTACCCTGCCTATGACAGAAACAGAGGAAATTTTCTGCCACATTCCAAGTACTCCATCCCAACATCACAGACTCAGAAATGGCCACCAACCAGTCTGTGATCCTCAGTGGTGGCACATCCCCATTTATTTGCCAGACTCGTTCATCCCTCATCTGTGACCAGGGAGCCATGATGATCCTCTGGGTCACCAGATACCAGTGTCAGATAGAACCTGATGCCCAACCATTCTTGGAACAGGTAGGTGGAATTACCTAGTTCAGCAATATGTCAAAGGTGAGGGAGGTTGGTATTCTAGAATAGTCTACAGTAAGCACTATCACTGGGCCTGAAAGAGGTATGTCATTGCTGCTGACCTTGAGCTACACCAGATATCTGCATCATAGACATCTCACTTACAGGATAGATAGAGTGCAGCAGCAAGTAAAAGAAGTAATTTTCTGATTAGAGTAACCAGGCAATTAGGGGGAGACCTTGACATATGGATAGTGTTATTAGGAGGATTCAGGGGCACAGTTATGTAGCAGTTGTAATTAGCATCTAACAAGGAATTAGATTTGTTTATGTACGCTTCAGGGGGAAGAAAGATTATGGAGAATATTTTCAAGGCACCAAGTGTGCTGGAAATTAATGAAATATTGAGTGACATCTTGAAAAAATAACGTTTCTGGAACTAATACTCTGGCCTATACAACTACCAGTCATGCTGGGACCACAGTGAGCTAATGGGTTTAGGGGTGATTTTCTATCCAAACAGGCTTTGAGTACTTGAAGTAATTAACAAATTTCTAGCCAGATTCAAGATTGTAGGGGAGAATTTTGATGTGAAATGCGTTCATGTGGGAACCCTTAAAACCCATCTCTGTGATTATCGAGTGATGAAGCCATCATCACAAATGCTGGCATCCACAGACCTCCTGACTCAAGGATTCTGGGAAGCTAATATTCTTGTTAATGGTCTCCTCTCAGAGATCTGTAGCAACAACTGGGGGGGAATGCTCTTTCCCACATGATGGTGAAAAATGGGATCATTGTATGAATTTTACTGACCACAGCTTCATGAAAGGATGGTTGTTCTCCACTGTCTGTGAGAGAAACAGGAGCAAAATAATCTTGAAGGAGCTACCTGAATGAAATAAAAAGAATTCTGAATCAGGCCACTCATAAAAGGTAGAATTGAATAAGTAACCTGTTGCATGAAATCTCCCTGGACCCCAGAAGGCTGCCTGTATTTCTGATCCTTGATTTTACAGATTAAGCCATACTCACAATCACATCAATGTTTTCTTGTTTGCAGTGAAAAAAACTGTGACTGCTCTTTGCACACTAAAACCAGGTTTAAATTGGCTCAACAAAGATCAGTTAGAAGGAAATGCAATGATCTTACAGAACTGAAAGCAACCTGGTCACGTTTTCTTTTCCATCCTCTGTCATTAATGTCCCTATTTAAGTAAAGTACTAGTATTTGGTTTTTCTCTCAGCACATTGTTTCTTAAGGACAAATCATAAATATGGACATTGTGTGGACCCTCTTCACTGTATATGCCCACACACAGATGAGATCCCTCCTTCCTCTCTGCCGCTAGCCAAGTTCTGTGATGAGAGTTTTGAGCACTCCAGCTGGTAGCTGCTATGCAGCCCTGAAGAATTTTGTATCAAGGTAATACAGGGATTGTAATGGGAGATTAAAGTCCCATGAGTGTATCTTAGGAGGCTCTAAGCTAGAAAATACTTTTAAACACGTTTTGTTCCTATGATGTGACACGTAGATAAAAGTTCCTCTCCGAAGCTTTGGAGGAAAGAACTGCCATGTAGCCCTTAATTAGGCTATGGTGTCAGGATATTATTTTCCATTACTTATACTCAGTATTTGAAATTCAGTCTTCATATACAACAGCAGTCCTCAAACTGTGCATTGAGATATCCTGTATATCAAATATTTACACTCTATTCGTAACAGTAGCAAAATTAGTTCTGAAGCATCAATGAAATAACTTTACAGTTGGGAGTTACCACAGCACGAGGAGCTGTATTAGAGGGTTACAGCATTGGGAAGAAATACTGATAGATAGCATAACACATAATATTATACCATAACACATAACATAATGGTGAGGATAGCCATGTAATGATGCTTTCTCGAAACATTTCAGATAGCCTTATTGGTAATAACACAAGTTTCTCATGTTTTCACTATCTTTCACCTTATCTGTCTTTCAAGGCAACTGCAAATATTTGAGTTTCCACTAATCTGATGGTAACACTAACCAATACACGACAGCAAAAACCCAACAAAGAACAGCGTGCACTCTCATGAAGATTCCAAGACCCCTGTTTGGGAGAAGGGTCAGTGTAGCTGTACAATACTGTGTGCGTGCAGATGAATCCACTCCATGGGCCTTCTCAAAGGACAGCTCTCCTCACTAAGCCCGCACTGAGTCAGCCACAGTGGAGGCAAACCCAGAACAAGAAATGTTCCTCTCCTCCTTCTGGGGACTGCTCGGTTTGCAACACTTTGTTTCTTCCACGGGCCCTTTATCGGTTTCTGTCTTTAACTCAACTTATATTCCTTTACCCAATGATACTCTCTGCATTTTGAAGTCTTTTTCCAAGAAAGAAAATTTCCAAGAAAGCTATAGGGAAGCTTCCAAGCAAGCCTGGAGATGAGTGTAATTGAAGATTAGTTCAGGTTTAAACTCATGGCATTTTTTTTCATTGCATTATTTATTTATGTAATTGTTTGTTTGTTTGTGTATTACTTGGGGGCATGCAAGTGAAAGTCATAAGACAACTAGGGGGTCTGTTCTCTCCTTCCATCATGGTCCTGTACAACGTAGACCAACCCAACTCTCTATTAAAAGCTGTTGCATACCAGTTTTTGTTCAAATATTGTGTTCCTCCTGTGTGTTTTGAATCCTGTATATATATTAATCTTTTGGAAAATATTAAAAAGATTGCATTGGGTGAGCTTCAATTGTTATAAAATCTAACCTCTCCCTCCAGTTTACGTGGCTCTCCACAATTCCTCCTTCTAGGTTCCCAGTTGTATGTTATTTTCCTATTGCCCAATCCAAAGCCAGATTCTGTGTTCTAAGTAACACTTGCACCCAATTTTTGTTGTCAAGTCTTCACAAAGACCTTCTCCCTCTTGAGAAGTTGCATTCAGACACTATTTGTTGGTCTCTCTTCTATTCATTGACTTGTTTGATGGCCTAAATCTTCATAACCTCCCTTCTCCTCTGAGAAGCCCTGCAAGTAACTGAAAGCACTTCATTGCATATGCCCAGAGATGACAAATACTGCCTGAATTTTGACTCTTGATTCTTCATTTTTCCTTACACCACCATCCATTTCACAAGATAACCATTCTTCATAACTCCCAAGTTTGTAACAAATTATTATTCATGGAGGCCTTGTGACCTCCTGAGAACTTGGCTTCACAGGTCTTCTGTTTCAGATTGTCATGAATTCTGACTATCTCTATGAAGGCACAAACAGCAATGCCTCTCTCTCTTCCTTTTCTGTGCTTTGGATTCCAATGCCTAAGACTCCACTTAACATCCATGCCTCAGCTTGCACAGCCCAAATGTTTAGGAAACTCAGCACACCAAAGGAAAACATAAGCTAGCGGATTTTGTCTGTCTGTGTCCTTCATATGATGGTTCTAAGATGAAAAGTACACAAATTACTATCAGTGAAGCTCCACAGACTTAGCAATCCCTAACACTTAGCAGAGGAACAACTCCTGTCATTCTATTGCACTTGCTCTCCCTTAGTCTTGCTCCTTAAATAAAAAGCAAAATGTGCTCTGCTCTCTCGGGTGAAGGCTTATTCTATTCCTCACTGCTAACTGTCGCTGCTCCTCTCGATTTACAACTCCTCTCTCCTAACGATAGTCCTGATTTTAATCAATAGTCAATTCTCTCTTTTGAAAGACTAGCCTTTCAAAATCATAAATCTGTTTACTTTGTTTGCTTTAAAATGCTCAAATAGCTTCTGATGTTTCTCAGAATAAAACCCAGAATTCCCTACTGTGGCTAGCATAGATCCAGAGGAACTGGCTTTCTTTGCCCAGCTCTCGCTGTCAACCCATATAACAAATGGGCAATGTCTGAGCAAGAATCCAATTTTATTTTATTTTTAGGCTGTTTCACTTTATATTACTTATAAAAATCCAAATGTTTTTAAACTACTTGGAAGAAAGAAAGTAATATCTTCTGCCACCTGATTTAAAGTTCTCCCCAGTACATATCGGATTACTCAACACTTACAGCTGTCTGCTTCTTCTTCCCCTTTCTGGCTTCTATTGGAGTTATCTTTGCCACTCTTCTCTCATTTCTTAATCTTTAGAATGTGCACGTCTTGAATTAGATCTTGTTAGTGCTCAATAACTATTAGATCTTGTTAGTGCTCAATAACTATCTTTCACCATTGAACATGTCAATGTTTGCCAACCCGCTTGCAGTGAAGCAAAACCATATATTAATTCTGACTAAGTGTTTGGAGAGAGATTATGGCATTTATATCCCTTCCAAGTCAAGACAGACAAGAGGAGGGCTGGAGACATGGCTTGGCAGTTAAGAGCACTAGCTGCTCTTTCAAAGGACTGAGGATCAATTCTCAGGACCCACATGGTTGCTCACAGTCACCTGTAATTCCTCAGGGGCCCTAACACTTTCTTTCAGCTTCTGCAGGTATTGCATTGCGTGGTGCATAGTCATACATCCAGGCAAAACTAAACATCCATACACACAAAATAAAAGTAAAAGAAAAAATTAAGATAGAGAAGAGTAGATGACTTGCTAAGGGCAGCTTTGTCAAGGCTAGGGAAATGGTTCAGTAAAACTGTCTGCCTCGCAGGCACGAAGACTTATTTAAAGTCACCAGCACCCATATAAGAATCAACATGGTCTCACACATGTCTAACTATTGTGCTGGGAAGTGGGGAAGATACTTGGATTTCCCCACTCTCTTAGCCAGCTAGTCTAGGCAATCAGTGAGCTCAGGGTTCAGTGAGAAAGTCTGTCTCAAAAGAGAAGATGGAGAGTAATAGTGGAATATATCTAACACTGACTGTCCTTGGGCCTACACACACACACACACACACACACACACAATGAGACACTTTTTTAATGAATGATAGGGATGAAGCAACTTCAATGGGGCATAACCAGGGCCAAGCAATGAACAAGCGGCCTGTAAGCTCTTCCGGAGGGTGCACCAGGACCTAAAAAAGAAATATTCCTCACTCCAGAGCAGCCTCATCCTACCATCAGGAACTCAGACATCTTGTCTAACAGGAGCTTTTATATGCTACACTCACTTCCAAGAGCTAGTTCTTATTAGAATGTATTATTTATTATACCAACGCTTTTGCAACCATCATAGTATTTTCAGTATGGCTATATCTTATTGCCTCTGGATCAAGATAAACTATCTGTGGATATAACAAACAAACTTCTTTGCAGCTTCCAAAAATCATAGATTTTGAGGTCATGGATCTATGGATAAAAGGAACATTGATTTTTTTTCAGTTGCTGTGTTCTTGAAAGAATGAACTGTGACATGATGACAAGATAATTGAAGGGTAAACGACATTATAAATGCTCACAGTATCTGGCCTACCTCTTTCCAGTAGACGAAACGTAGTATTTCTAAGCCACTTAAATTTAAGAAAAGTTATTGAATAGCTCAGTGGTCTACAAGAAGTGAGCCAGTCTTTTCTAGCTTGACATAGAGACAAAACTGGTTTAAACACTCCATGTCCATTCTTCTGTTCCTTTTTGTCAGGTGGTTTATTTTTCATAGTAGTGATAAAAGTAACTAATATGAAGTTGTAAACCCAATATATTTTACACCTATCATTATATTCCCATTTCAAATATAAGGAATGAAAGTATATTGAGGAAAGACAGAATCAAAACAAGACCAAAATGTAGAAGGGCAAACACCAAACGCCATGACTCCATATCCAGTATCTGGGGTTTGTAATGAAATCATCTGAGCTCCAACAGTCTTGGATAGCCCATACTTCCAACTCTACTGTCTTATTTGACATATTTTAATACTACCAAATTTATTAATATAAGAAATCTTTAAGTTTTCTAATGTAATCGATGATAATTTGGCTTTTGAAATTGTTCCATTTTACCATAATCAGAGGAGACATATAAAATTTCTCCTCTGATTATGGTAAAATGAAAAAGATCTGATATATACATATATATATTCTGATCCATGTTCTTTTCTGCTTAAGACTCAATGTTTCTCTTCAATTTGAGAATTCGCATTTTCCTTTGACTGAAATATTCTTGAGCATGAGTAATTAAAGTTTTGTATACATGCGTTTGTTCCCATTTTGGCCTCCGTATCCTTTAATAAAAATTTTATTGTTAACCAATTCATTCATGGTGTTTCAGTCAAAAAGATAAACCCTTCAGATTTACTTTCTGCTTCCAAATCCTCTCTTCATCTGGGTCTGGGTGACTGTTCAATCTTTGCATTTAGAATTGATATATGAGTAAATTTACCTGGGCCCATTTTAAATTTTCTTTTTGCACATTTTATAACTGTCTTGTGACTTCTTCCTTTTATCTATCCAAGCATTTTAAAGAAAGGGATGGCAAATTTTTGTGATTATTTTGTTGTTTCTACTTGTAAGCTTCTGAGTTGCCCCACATGTGGCTCTATGACTTTTCTACAGTGGTTCATTCTATAGGATGCCATCAGTATCAGTGTGAGTTCATTCTATAGGATGTCATCAGTATCGGTGTGAGTTCATTCTATAGGATGCCATCAGTATCAGTGTGAGTGAGTACATCTCTATAATTCTCCGTATTAATTTGTAGGACAGTCATGCATGCCCTGAACTATGTAAGCATCTTTTATTGCAGCTACCTGATCATCATGACATGCCCTAGAGTGTTTCACTGACCTTTAACTTCCTGACCTCACACACACACATCTGCTGTCACCCTAAAGTTTAAATTTTCCAGTGGCATTCCCCTTCACCAGACAACTGAATCTGAAGGCAAATATTTATGCTAGTTTCCAGAGCTTATGGAGGTGACTCGGTATTGTTCATTTTGGGGTATGAGATAATCCCAAATGATTCTGGTTTTTAGTCACAAAGCCTAGTGCTGGTTTCTTGCTTTTGGGATTCATGGACAGTCATGTTTCCTTCTGTGAGTGTCTAAAGCATCAAGCCAAGATACTAATATCTCAATATATTTTCAGTAGCCCCTTGGCAGCAGTTCCTGCTCACAGCTGGGGTATTACACATTCTGTTTATTTTTGCCTCCCAGTGATTTATCTATTGGTTTTAAGTTTGACTATGTTTCCAAATATTCTTGGGCTTATTTGCTCCATCATTCACTTGTTTGTAAAACAGTGTGCACTCTGTTTGATTTATATTTTGTGAAATTTAAAACTTAATCTTCATCACATTTTAATTGAGATTGAACCACAAATATAAAAAACAGAGAGAACAGATATCTATCACAGCCAAGAGAATGTCAAAAGGCTGTGTTTACTCATTACTTCTTCTTCATTCTCAATATACCAAAAGCCTTTGAGATTTCGTTTATAGGCTGAAAAATCTAAGAACATCTGTTATTAGCTTTATTCCTGAGAATTTTTAATGCCATATTTCTCTGTGCACATGGGTGATATATAAAACAGATCTTAGTAAATGCACCTTTATTGCATTTAAGTTGTATCCATTAGGAGGTTATCATAATAATCCGCTGGAAGAAGAGGAGTATGGAAATAGACAGTAACCATGCAAATCTCAGTTTTCAAGATGTCTAAGTTACGACTGAGAGAACTTGATGAGCAGATGCAGGGTGCTGATGAGAAAGGTACTCAGGACAGTACCTGCGTGTTTATCTTGATGAGTGGAGGTGTCATCGATTAAAAAGAGAAATAATTGATAAATATATTGATGTGGAGGCATAATGGGATGAATAAAAGTTCAGTTCCATGATACACTTGCATTAAGACTCTTCTTTCTAAACAATGGTCTTGGTAAAGGAAGTTACTTGATAGTAGGGTCCATCCCGGCTGAGACAGGTGAGACACAACTGGAGGGTAGCCAGAGAGAAGAGATGAAGGGTGCTAACACAGCCAAGAACCAAGACAAGACACTGAATGTCCTCTCCCAGAAGTGTCCTGAGGCGACCATAAACACGAGGCAGCTCTTTTCCTGCAGAGGGAGAAAAGGTATTGAGATGACATTTAGAATATTCCATTTCTACATCTGCTGCACCACGGCCATTACAGCCCTTGATGGTGAAAGAGAATAAAACTTATCTATCATCACAACCCTTGGGCTAGGAGACAGCACTGAAATAAAATGCCCAGTTGCTTGAAATATTCTGAATAGATTTGGCAGAAGAAAGCTTTTCCTTCCCAGTAGCACTCTGGCATCTTCATGCTGGAGTCGTCTGCTTAGTCATTAACATCTCAATTTAGCTGTGGATACTTTGTGAAGTAGAAGGATTTTCCTGGCTAGTCTGGCTATGATGGAGGACTTGAAAGATGACTTGAAGCATTTCCAGCCCAACCCGGTAGATGCCCCCAACGAGACAAGAACCATTCTATTACCTGACAAATATGACTGGCAGACTCATAAGCCACATACAGTTATTGTCAGAGTAAATGAGCCGCATGCATGACAGGAAGACTGGAGCCAGGCCTCACCCTCCTCTGCCTTTGCCTGCAAACACGAATGCTCCTGCAGGCACACTCTGCCAGTTGTCACACACAGGAAGCCAGCATGGCCTCTGAGCATTTGAATTCAGAGTTGGCTTCTTTCCAGCCTAGGGGAAACAAACGAGCAATGAACAAATCAGCTCTGTGCTGGGAGCAGAAAAGGCAGCGTGGGTGCATTTACTGTTTTCTGTCACTCCTTCCCACTCATGGGCAAGACAAAATAAAGACTCAAGCAAGCAAGAGGTGGGAACCCATGAACTGCAATAGCCCTTTCCACTCTGATACGTGGAGTTAGCAGAAGATAGCAAAAATGAGAGTCCCCCAGCACACCTGTGTGTCTCAGCCACACATGGGGCTAGTCACCACAAGTCTGTCCAATTGTTCCTTTGGCACCACCAACCCCACTTTCTTCCTTGCTGCCTCTTCCTCCTTTTTACATCTTCCTTTTCCCTCCATCCATGAATCCGCTTTCAAAATCTCTTATCAAGAGAAGCTCTGACAACATTCACAAAGTGTTTAAACATTCTGTATAAAATAACAGAAACAGGACCCAAAACAGAGAACGGCAAACAGAAAACATAAACTGCAAGCGAAGCCCTGGGTTATACACCTTAGCAAAAATCTTAAACAAAGCAAGAATGCCAAATGTCAACAATTCAAATATATATTTTTAATGCTTTACTTGTTTCTATTTTGGATTGCTTAATTTTTTCTGTATATAATGACTAAATATCAGGAAACAGTTTTGAGTTCGTATCTTGTTTTTTTTATTTTTGAGATTATAATACAATTACATCATTTCTTCTTCTCTGTCCACCCTCTAAATTCTCCCACATATCTCTCTACTTGCTCTTTTTGAAATTAATGACCTCTTTTTTGTTAGTTTTTTGTATATGCATATATGTGTATACATATATGCTATAGACATCAATATTTTGCATTGGTACAGATATTGGTTTATTGATACAAATTTATATTTGTTATATATATGTATTTTTCTCTTGATTAAGGTACTGTGTTTGTGCAGCTCATTTAAAAATGTAATGTATAATTAAGAAAAAAAGGTTAACAGATATTCATCAATAATAGTCAAGCTTGCGGTCGTGTTAATTACGTTTTCTAGATGTACAGAGATATTTCAGTTAGATAGGTATTCTTCAAATCTTTCAAAGACTACAAAATATGGCATTTAAAATGTTTAAGGACTTAGGACTTTTCATGACAATAAGACACATCTGTTCCTGGCAGCAACAATCTACATCATGAGGATGATGAGCACCAAAAAGTCTCCTTATGGAATTGGTTACCATCTGGGCAAGAAACTTCTCTTGCCTGGACTGCTTGATGTTATGCTGTATGAACTGGACATTCATGACCCACAGAGAAATGACTGATGAAACTGCCTATATACTTTAGACTATACTATAGTCATAAACGGAATCCAAAAAGATTGCTCGAAAGAAGAATCCAGGATACTGGTTCTTAGAGGATCCGAGGCTTAGGAGGAAAGACAGGGGAAGTGAAGAGTTTAATCACTTATCTCACATCTGCCTCTTGTAGAGCATCCTGACAGCAGGTCTCGTTACTTGCCTTCCTGAGTTACGTTCTTTCTTTGGGTCAATCCTCCTTGCTGTCTTCACGCTAGGAATGTGTGTTTGCTCTGTTTCATTGGATACTGGAAATATGTGACTTATTTTTATCAAGCATCCATGTTGAATCTCAGAGGAGACTTTGAACATTGGGGACTTCGGAACACTTTTGGAACTGTTAAGATTTGGAGTACTTGTAGATATTAACAAAATGGATTTGTGTTATGGGGTGAGTATGAGACTTTGGGATCCAGGTGTAAAGTCTCATGATTCAAAAGTGGTGTGTTTGAGTCAAGTAGACAAGGACAGGACAAGTGACAGTTAATATTCATTGTCAATGTGACATCATTGTCAACTCATCCTGAATGTGAGTAGTACCATATCATGGGCTGGGTCCCAGACTCAATCAAAAGAAAAAACGGAAAAGATAAAAATTAAAAATTTCAATTTAATTTTAGCTGAATTTATCACAATGCTAAATAAATTTGAACATTTGAGAAAAACAATGCAGAATAAGACAAGCACTTTTGTTCTTTAAAAAAGCAAGATATGATTTCAAAAGAAACCAAAAAAAAGCCTTTAAAAACAAAACATCAAATTGCACATCCTCCTTTCAGTGAAATAGTCCAAATGAGAAAATCAAATCACTGTTACTCTCATAGAAATGGCTCGGCGACACCCAGAGCAGATGAGTCACAAGCTTGTTTTCGTGTCAATTATCTCAGATCTGCCTTTTCAAGAACATTTTGGAAAGGAAAAATAATGTCCATGATAGCTTCATCTCATGTTCTGGGAAAATAGAGCAGAAAATTACCCAGCCCTAGTGCATTGGATGGAGAATGCCTAAATTATTCAAACAAACCAAAGCACCTAAGCTTGCACTGACTTTTGAATGATTCTCTTTGATATGAGATGCTTCTGTACAGTGGGGAACTTGGCTCTAATTTTCAGAATTCCATTTCTCAGAGTTTTCTACTATACAGTTGCCTGTGGTATCACACAATTGTCAAAGCCCTAGTTGATTTCTTAACTACCAGAATGGGAAGGTGTATAGCTTCTCTATTTAAGTGTATCTACCTAGACAAAAGGAGTTAGAGGCATTTGTTCATTCAATTATTCACAAGCAAGCATTGATTTCTCTGTGTGATGTTATGGTGCTAATGACAAAGGATACAGAGAAAAAGTCATAGCATCTGCATTTGAGGATATCAAAACCTAGTAAGTCTGGACAAAAGGGGAGGCAACTGTTATCTAGGTGTATGAAAAGCTATTCATCTACACACCCTAAGACGAGTTGAATGCAGATCACCAAACACCTTGAGATCGGGATGAACCCAGATATCTAAACACAGAAACATAGGTCCTAGCTCAAAGTGAATGAACATCCATTAAACCTTGGTGGAAATAATACTTGAATTGAGTCTCAGCAAGGGAAAATTACTTCCCCAGAGGGTACATGGCAATGCCTGGGGATGCTGCTCATTGTCATAACTGGAAGTGAGATACTGACACCTAGTGAGGAAAGAAGAGGGATGCTGGGAAATGCAGGAAATGCATGAGGGGCTCCACAAGAGAGGATTATGTGACTCAAAATATCAAGGATACCAAACTGGAGAAACCTCTTTTTCAGGATGGAAATACAAACCAGGGACTCAAGGCTAAAGTAGGGAGCTTGTGGATTGAAGGCCAGCCCTGGTATGCATTGTTGAAACCCTATCTCAAAAAAGAAACAAAGGAAGAGAGAGAGAGTTCATATATTTGAATAGCCCAGGGACATGTTCATTCACTAAGCAGAAATATTGAAAACTCCCTAGGTGTTCAGTGATGGTGTAGGTATGAGGGACACTGGGGAAGCATCTCAAAACAGGAACCTGGAGCAGAAACCTTAGGGGGAGGCTGCTTATTAGGTTGCTCTCATTAGGTAGCTTTCTTATACAGCCAAGGTCCCACCCGCCTCAAGATGGTGCTTTCCACGGAGGGAAGGGCTCTCACACACCAATTAACAATTGAGACAGTCTCCCAAAGACATGGTCACAGGTCAATATGATCTGAACAATCCCTCATTTGAGATTCTGTTAGACGATGCTAGGCTGAGTCAAGTGACAGTTGAGGTTAGCTAGGACAAGGAAATGTGAAATGTGTCATCAAACAATGACAGTTTTAAGGAGAAACATAGAAGTATGGATGAGCAGTCACGTCAGAGAACCAACTGATCTTCATATATCCTTTTGGCTTGTCCATGGAGAATATATGGATGTCTATGATCAACAGAAGCTCTACTATGTGGAAGAACTTGGCGGTCTAAGCAAAAGAGGATGAAGAAGACAGAAATAGCTAGAAGAGACCAAGCTATGTTTTAGATGTAAATCCAAAGGATTTAATGGTTTAATGGGATGATAAGGGAAATAATATTATTAGGATGACTCAAGCTACAAGTGGGTTAACTAAAAGTAAGGCATCTAATAGAATTGATTTCTACCAACAATAGTTTATTTAATGTCTACTTGAAAATAGTTTCTCAAAAACTCCTGTTGATTAACACTATTAGACATATGTTAAATTAAGTAGTAAACATTCATTAAATATCAAGATTATGTCTAAGCAGGATAATTAAGTACTGAAATATTAATTACTGAGACTAAATTTAACTTTATACTTAAAACACTTTTGTGACGGAATGGAAACAAATCCCAGGGCCTTGTACATATGTTAGGCAAGTTCTGCACCACTAGGCTATAGTCAGCCTCAGATTTTTGTTTTTATATGGTACAGGAGTGTACGTATATTTGAATCTGTTCATATAACTGTGTTCTTTCCCACAATGAGAAACTATGTACCACTAGAACAAATACAATAATGAATCTATTAAAAATCAATAAGGACAAGGGGAAACAACTTTGTTGCACAGTATATAAGAAACATAGAATGTGGATTTGGGGGAAAATGCATTTAATCTAAAATTAGATAACGGTAATAGAAAAGAAAGAAGAAAACAAGCTATACAGCCTGTGTGAATGGAGAAGCATAGTATATAGCCTGTGTGGGTAGAGAAACATAGTACACAGTCTGTGTGATGGGGAAACATAGTATACAGCCTGTTTGGATGGGGAAACACAGTGCACAGCTCATATGATGGGGAAGGTTGCAAGGATTTATAGAGACTCATGGACTTCTCATGATCATGGTTGACCACTTAGTATTGGAAAACCAAGTTGGGCCTTTTCAAAAATTTCAAAGATAACACAATAACATGCAATATCTAGATTCTCTGTGTATTTTCCTTCTTTATGTGGCTTTATTTTTACTCTATTTTTTTCATTTTTATTTATTTTTTGAGACAAAGTTTCTTTGTGTATCTTTGTCTGTCCTGGAGCTCACTCTGTGGACCAAGCTGTCCTTGAATTCAGAGATCTGTCTGCCTCTGCCTCCTAAGAGCTGAGATTAAAATCACATGCCACTACACCCGACTAATCTATTTGTGTTCTTAAAGGACTTGCGCTATCCTTTTCCTTTCTCTTCCAAGTCTATGTATATTTTAACCACACTGTAAATTGTTTAGAGATTTTTTTTTATCTGAATCTCTCTTGGTTGTATCTCTATCTTTTTCTGACCATATAAGTCTTAAATCTGTGACATGATTTGTTTAGAATTAAAGCTGCAACTTTCTTGGCTGACTCTGCCCCATTCGTTAGCTTTTTGAGAGTTTAGCTTCAAGATGGAGTTACTGGCGAGAGCAAGGATTATTGCCACACTCTGTGGAGTTTCTAGGTCCATGCCACCACCAATAAGCCTGATGTGCTGGTTGCTCATAAACACCATTTAAGTGTTTGGTGACACATATCTCTTAAAAGAGCTGTGAGTTTTTTTGCTGCTAACACTGAGTCAGGAAGCCTCTCTTAAAGAAGCCATACCTCTGCTCACCACCAGAAAACAGAACCTACAGGAGAAAAGATGGTTACCAACAAGCTGTGTATGACTCTGTTCTTGTATGTCTAGAATCCTTTTTTATTTTAAGCTTTCTAAAGCTTTATGTGGAACTTTGTGCACCATTTACAGAAAGAAATTTCTGTCATGTCTGATGCCACAGCCATTGAGTCCCAATAAAAACACAGAGTCTTATATTAATTATAAACTAGTTGACCTATTAACTTAGGCTTATTACTAACTTACTCTTATAACTTAAATTAATCAATAATTCTTTAATACTGTGTTTAGCCACATAGCTTGGTACCTTTCATCTTGCTTCCTCTGAGTATGGCTAATGACTCTCTGCCTTTCTTATTCCCAGAATTCTCCCATTCTGGTTTCCCACCTATACTTCCTGCCTGGCTACTAGTCAATCAGCATTTTATTAAACCAATATGAGTGGTAAATCTTTACAGTGTACAAGAACTTTATCCCACAGAAGAAACCTACCCTTTCCATGAGTAATAGGGATCTGAACTCCAATCCTGACACATGCAGAAGAGGTGCTCTAACCACTGAGCTCTCCCAGTCTTTGATTATTTGGTTAAATACTGAATATTCTCATTTTCAAAAAAACATAGGATCTTTTCTACAATTATGTGACCTCCTACATTTACTTTTGAAGTCTGTTTTTGCTTTATTTAATTGTGTTTCAGCTGTGCCAGACAGTGAATTAAAGTCTTTGTTATTTTATTCCATGTTCTGATTTCATGAAGTACTGAAATCTTCAGGCAACATCTGATATTTTTTCTTCTAAAATCCCAACTGCAAATAGATTTGTTTATTTGTATTTTGGTTTGTTTTGTGGTGGTCATGATAGTGGTACTAGGAATTTAACCCAGAACCACACACATGCTAGACAAACATGCCACCACTGAAGTCCTGGCCATCTGTTTATATTGATATTATTATTATTATTATTATTATTATTATTTGATTTTAGACAATGCCTAAGTTACCTAGGCAGACACTGAGCTCACTTCTTGTTCAGACAGACCTTGAATGTGTGATCCTCTTGCCTCAGATCTCCTAAATGGTATCATTTACATTTAAAACTGACTCAGATTTCCCAAAGGGCCCCTGGAAACTCAAGAATTTTTACCATGTAAACACAGGATTCAAAAGATAATTGGATTTTGCTGAGAAGCTGAACTTCATGAGAAGTGTTGTTAAACAGGAAAGATTCTCAAACTTTTCTTTGTTATATTTGTGGGGTAAAAAGTCACTATAAACAATCAGAAACTGCATCATATGTACGGAAAATGTCAGCCCCCTCTCTGGCCATCGTATGGTCTGAGGCTAAGCCTGACATTAGGCTAGAGAAGTGCTTTGAGTTTTCATCCTTATCGGGCGTTTTGCTTATTTGTTCATTTTTATGTTGTTGTATACCAAAGATATAACTAGATACCCTGTTCAATCCATTCTTTTTGTTTTGATATTTCATTATGTATTTAACTTTATGTTGATTTTGGTATGCACCAACATAGTTTTGTCTTGTCATAATTCTCTTAAAGTGCTGGTATCCAACATCCTCCAAAGTACTGCAGACAGACACCCATGATGATTCTGCTGTGTTCTGGGAAGCAAACTCCTTGTAGTATTATTTAGAAAGCTCTTATCGCTTCTCGGCCTTTTGGCTAAGGTCAAGTGTAGAAAGCTCTGAGACCATAGTACTAGGTTGTCAGTGTGTCCAGACTTCTAGAAACTTGAAGGAGAAGCAGATAAATTCATGAGATAACCAGTATCGGACAAGACAACAACTGATTTCTTAAGATTGACTGAAATAAGAAAAACTAGTACAGGTTTTGTTTGGCTTGTCGGTGCCTTGGTTTGCTGTTTGCATTGTTAGTGATTGAGCATAGGTCCAGTCTTTGTTAAGCAATCTCCCTACCAATGAGCATTCTACTCTAGCCCTCTACATACTGTTTAATCTGAGACAGATGATGCATGAACTGGTTAGACTGGTCTTCAACTCACTCTGAGGCCCAAGGAGGCCTTGAATTTACAGTCCCTCAGGCTTAGACTCCCTAAGAAACTAAAATGACAGGCCTTTACCACAAGAATTGGCTTATGGCTATGGTTTTATCTGGAATACTCTTGATATTGATACGTACTGTTTTCTTGATACAAGTAATTTGTATTTTCTTTTAAGCTATCTATGTTTATTAAAATAGGTAGATTATAATTCTTAATCATAAATGAAACATTTATCTTTTGCTTTTTGCTAATCTCTCAGTGACAGAAACTTTAAAATACTCTTGTTTTCATGGCAATGTAATTATTTGCATAGGTTCAATAAGAATCTGTCCTTCTTGTGACAGAATAATTAGAAATATTGACTCTTCCCAGAACGTCACCGTTGAGGATGACAAGCACACATCAGACGTGAGCAGACAGTTTCTAGGAACTTGAGTCAACTTTCTGGGACCAATGCTTACAAGGCTCTCTTGTACAAAACAACAACATCACTTTTTGGCAGCCCCAAGAACTTTAAGATAGGTCCAGAGCTGGAAGACGAGAGGAATCCATCCAAACATGCTGGCTCTGGGGTTAAATCTGATGGTAAGGTCTCAGCTCTATTCCCAATTTCAAGGGCTTTTTAAAGATGACTCTTAAACCCTTCTACAAGTTCCCATGATGACACGTGCCAATAACCTCAGCACCGAGGGCAAGTTCAAGGTCAGCCTGGGCTTCATGGGGAGACCTTACCTTGAAGAAAAGAAAAGAAAAACAATTTGAAAGGTATTTATTAGTCTCCCTTTTTCTAACAAACAAAGCTTTTACTAGTTTACCTTGTGACATGAATAATCTTACCTTGATTATCATTAATCATAAGTAGGGGGACTATACACGATCATTGTTTAAAAAGGAAACACAATCACTTTGGGTTAACTTTTAAGGAAGGGATCACAGTGTACCTCCGTTCTCTACCAGAAAGCCTCTAATAGAAAGACCTTCGAGATAGTTAGAATGCATTCTTTATAGCCAGAATCAGAGACACCATGAAGATCCCATTGTTTGGACCAGATACTGGAGTCCTGCTGTCTTCACTCCTGATTTTACAAGCTGCTGATTATAAGGGAATAGGTCCATCCCAAGTGACCTTCACCTTCTAATACCTGACTAGCTACAGAGCAGTGGGGCTTGGATCGGTGCAGGATGCTTGGTTAGCATGCAGAAGGCTCTGGAGCACTTATTTCTCTCTCCTCTCCTCCCCCCCACCCCTCTCTCTCTCCTCTCTCTCTCTCCCTCTCCCCCTCCCTCTCCTCTCCTCTCCTCTCCTCTTCTCTCTCTCTCTCTCTCTCTCTCTCTCTCTCTCTCTCTCTCTCTCTCTCTCTCTCTCTCTCTCTCTCTCTCTCTCTCTCTCTCCCCCCCCTTGTCAATAGATGTACTGCATAAACACCCCAAAGGGATCTGCTTCCTGCGTACTCCATCTGGTAATCAGAAAGCAGCCCAGAGCACAGTGCCTCTGAAGAGATCCACAGACTACAAGTGTGCGGGCTGAGCAGAAGAGCTCAGTGAAATGCAGTCCGTGCATTTTCGCAGCCCTTCCCAATATTAAAACTCCCTTAAGGCCCAGTTCCACTTCAGGTACCCATGCTATCATCTCTACCCAGAGTCTCATCTGGAGGCCTTTTCCCTAAGCCACTGTCTGCCCTCTTTCTCTTCTAAGTCGTGTATTGTTGTGTGCTAATAACCTACAACCTACATTCATAAAACATTTCCAGTAGATGCAATCTTCGGGGGGAAGTATCATTTTCTAAAATTAACTCTCTCCCTTTATTAATACTTGTTCTCTCGTACTGGGAAATGAGAACAGCGAGTACCCTTTTCATTGGTTTCATTCATCTGTTAAGTATCTAGGGGCCTGCTCTTGAATCAATACTTGCAATCTCTCGGAATTAAATTGCCCTCTGTTCGAGAGCCAGAGGAAATGTCTTCCAATGATGAAACGCTCTGTGTTTATCTTCGTTTTCTTCCTTGTTCTATTGTTTGGAAATGAATACATGTTTTCTGACTAATTTAAATATCACCTGTGAGTGTTTATTTAGCATCCTCCTCAGGGTGTGATAGGTCAGGAGTTGAGATCAGAGTGTCCCCTATTTACAAAGCCAGTACTGCTTCTGAAGGTTTTTTTTTTCTTAGTTGACTTATTCAGCTGTGTGAGAAGCTCTATTTAAATAACAACTCTGGCATCACTAGATTGAGGGAATAATTTGCCTTCTCCAAAGTCAGATTTTACTTACCTGGATAAAGGTACCCCAGTAGTTGTCACTCTCCTCATGCCCCACCCCCACCTCACAAGATGGCTGCTTGGTTTCCACCACCAAAAAAACTTGAGAGACAGTGCTGCGCTTATGGATTTGACACTTTGTACTGTTTGGGCAGAGAAAAAAAAAGGAGAATGTGTGAAGCATAACTTCACGCACCCAGTTAGAGCCATTTGCCTGGGCCACCACTCTGTTAGACTGAAACCAGATGACTGGTTGCCCAGCACTCACCTTCTTCCTTTGTCCTTTGTCACTTTTTGCCTTTGCAGAGGATCAAGACATTTGAATGTTTATCTAATTTCTCACCACATCATAGTTTTATTGGGTTAGCTCAAGCCGGGTTAGTTAACTATGAATGTACACCTGAGGGACTTTTCTCAGAACCTCCCTAAGGAAACCACATCTATCAGTCATATTAACAGAGAGAGCCAGGGAAAGATTCCACACAGAATCAACACCAGACCGTTGAGGACAATGATAATCAAGAATGATGGAGGTCAGCAGTCAAGTTTGAATTCTATCACAGTGATATAAGCACTCTGACCAAAGGCAACTCAAGGACGGAAAGTGTGTGCTTAGTTTCCACTTCTAGATCATAGCCTATCTTTGAGGGAACTCATGTTAGGAATTCAAATCAAAAATTTGGAGCAGAAACCATGAAGGAAGAGTGCTTGCTGGCTCACTTGAAGGCTCATTCTTAGCTACTTTTCTCATACAGCCCAGGACTACATGCCCAGAGAATGGTGCTACTCACCACGGGCAGTGCTTTTCTATTTCAGTTAAGGATCAATATCTATGGTGTTTTGAAAGAAAATGGCCCCCAAAAGAAGTAGCACTATTAGGAGATGTGGCCTTATTAGAGTAAGTGTGACCTTGTTAGAGGAAGCACGTAACTGTGGAAGCAAGCTTTGAGGTCTCATATATGCGCAAGTTGTGCCCAGTGTACCAGACCACTTCCTGTTGCTAATGAGTCAAGATGTCGGGCTCTGAGCTCCTTCTCAATCACCACATCTGCCTGCATACCACCATGTTGCACCATGATGAACTAAACCTCTGAAAATGTAACCCACCAATTATGTTTTTCCTTTATAAAAACTGCCATGGTCTCTTCACAGCAGTAGAAACCCTAACAAAACGGTATTCTACAAATAAGCTAACAGACCAATCTGACGTAGGCAATTGCTCAGTTAAGATTCTCTTCTCTGATGGCTCTAGATTGTGTCAAGTAGATGGTTAAAACTATGACAATCAGTGATGATCATCTGCCCCATGTTCATTCCTGTTTCCAACTCAGGACCAGGTAGGAAAAGGTTAATTTGTTCTCCAAAGCAATCACCAAAGCTCAGTGCTGATCAGCTTACCCCGAGCTTTCTCATGCTATCAACATATGCTCAGCACTGACCAAAAGCCCCCTCCAATTCCACTGTGAAATGTTCTACCCACAATTCAAATGGTCATAGAGAATTCCCTGAGGATAGCAACATATCAGTAAGTGATGTCTAAGTTCCCCCGTGATGTCTTTGTTATTCCTACTTTATCTAAATGACAATAAAGGGACGCTGGTTTTTACCTTACAAGTTGTGACTGCAAGAAATAATGCAGAACCAAAGAGCATTGGTTAAAATTAGAAGCTTGTACAAGGGACTTTCCTCCTAGATCTGGGTACCCTTAGGTTCACAGGCATGCATATAACCGCATTCTGTTATAAAGTTTGTGGGTCATCACAATGGAATCAGGGTTCTTTACTAAGGCTCTACTCTGAATTCAGCCATGTAATTTCTAAAGCACACATTAGCAATTAAACATGTGGTTCAAGAATGCCAGAAATCCTCAAGACCCTTTTAGAAGCTCTGCTGTTTCAAAACTAATTTGCTAAGAAGTTCATATACTGGTGTATGAGTTCATGATGCAAATCCATCAAGGCTGAGTGCTAGCAAGCACCAGTCAAGACAATGGCATCAAGTTAAACATGAACCAACTGCGATGGTCCTTTGGGAGGAGTGGGGAGCCAATGATGGGATCAAACACAGATCCCTGAGTTATCAGATCAAACACAGATCCCTGAGTTATCAGATCAAACACAGATCCCTGAGTTATCAGCCCATCCCTTCATTCTCTGTAGACACGGATTTGCAGAGAAAAGAAAAGAAGAAACAGATTCCCATAAAGATGTGCTTAATGATGGAGCAAAGTTAATTTTAAGAAATTTTATTTAAGTGTGTAGATTTTTAATCAATACTTGAGTGAATGCGTTGTAAGATTTGCTACAGGAATAAAAGTGCCCAGCTAGGGCCTGCTGACAACAGGCCCCTTGGCAAGGACTGGTGTGCATGAGTTGCAGGCCGAACAGCCTACTTTTCTGCAGGACACTGGTTTGATTTGGAAGAAGGTAGCTGACAAATTGTTTTCAGATAGGGATATTTGACAGATAATTGTCTCGAGGATGAACACAGTAAAGCTGTCACTTCCAGAAAATAACAGCAAAATCTGTAACCGCTGAAAACATTTGAGCATTTGAGAAAAAGAATTAGAATTTCGAAAACTTCCATCTATCACCATGGGTTTGATAGCTTTCCAATATATAAAGACTTCTCTGATCTGAAGGGTAGTGACGGGGGGGGGGGGATTTTTAAGTGTCCTGTAATTAAATGTCAATTCTTAGACGGGCTGATAACTCACTAGATTATGTGTGTGTGAAAAACTCATACAGAGTGAAATGAATTTTAATGTTACAAAGTGTAAAATGTTCACTAATAGGGCTTAAGATTCTAGTTTACAGGCCTGGAGAGATGGCTCAGTGGTTGAGCATGTGCTGCTCTTATAGAGGATCTGAATTTGGTTCCTAACCCCCATGGCAGGCGGTTGACAACTGCCTGTAACTCCAACTCTTTGGGATCTAATGTCTTCTTCTAGACTCTGCAGGCACCTGCGTTCACACGTGAATATGCAGACATGTGTGTATACACATGTTTTAAAACAAATCTTTTAAGAACATATTTTTAAATGATTCTAGATTACAGCTAATCTTTTATAAACTGTATTGATATCAACTCACACAATTTCCACTTTTCCAGCAATATATGGATATGAGACTGAATCCCCCTTGTGTGTGTCAAACAAACCAGCTCACGGCATTAGTTTAAGTGTTGATGTAAAAAATAACCCAGATGTCTTCAGATTAAAAAAGTTGAAATGTTGCTGCTCTTTAAAGCTTCTTTGACAAAAACAGTCATTTTATTTTAAAAATAAACTTTATGTTAGCATAATATACATATTCTTATTTTAATAATTCATAAATATGAAAATACCTGTTTTAATTTCTAATATAGAAAATACCTATAGCTATAACCAATGTGTTTGTGTATGACATATATGTTTGTGTGTGTGTGTGTGTGTGTCTTAGTCACTGTTCTATGGCTGTGAAGAGACACCATGACCAGACAAATCATAAAAGAAAGTATTTACTTGGGGACTTGCTACAGTTTCAGACTCATAGCTCATTATCTTTATGGGGGAAATCATGGCAGCATGCATGGTGCTGGTAGCTGGTAGGTACATCATAGTCCACTGACAGAAAGTAAGAAACTCTGGGCTTGGCATAAGGTGTTGAAACTTTAAAGCCCACCCCCAGTGGCACACCTCCAACAAGAACACACCTTCTAAATCCTTCCCTAACAGTTCCATCAACTGGGTATCAAGCATTCAAATGTATCGTCCCATGGGGGGCGGGCAGTCTCATTCAAATCACCATATATATGTTATACATATATATGGAGGTAATAATTTACCTTAGTAGTTCAGAAACTTATAGCACTGGCCTTGATCATAGTTTAAATCCCCCAGTACCACAGATAAATAGATGATAGATAGATAGATAGATAGATAGATAGATAGATAGATAGATAGATAGATAATTTGTCTTAGGTCCTAAATAAAGTTTGAGTGAAAAAGTTTCTAAAACAAACAAAATGGTTTAAAATCTGGTATTTTAGATTTCCCAATATATTTTATCTTCACTAAGTCTTGAAACATATACTAACAAACTTCCTAATCTTCAGAGAGGATCCTTACCTTACAGAAGGTTTAGGAAGCTAAAATAATGCCTGTGCTTCGGTAAACAAAACAGGAAAAAAAAGAGATGTTAATTGAAAAATTAATGAGCAAGGAGCTGAAGTCTCCAAGACACCTTTTTGTGTGGTCAGTTCTTTGCAATTTTTACAAGCTCTTAAGTTCAACTGGGGAATCCAATTATCAATCCACCATCATGCTAGCCTGAGCAAAGGATCCAGCACATCTGCCTGAGACGTTCTTTTCTGCATTGGTGGAAGACTGGAGTTTCTAAATGCTGTTTAACTGCCGTGCACCGCGCCCCTGTGTCTGTGCTCTGTGCTCTGGCACCCAGTTCCAATACACAAACACACACAGACAGAGAGTCCTCCTTGAATTCCACAAGAATGCCCCCTTTAGGGGCTGGAGAGATGGCTCAGTGGTTAAAAGCATTGCCTGCTCTTCCAAAGGTCCTGAGTTCAATTCCCAGCAACCACATGGTGGCTCACAACTATCTGTAAAGAGGTCTGGCGCCCTCTTCTGGCCTTCAGGCATACAGACAGAATATTGTATACATAATAAATAAATAAATAAATAAATAAATAAATAAATAAATAAATAAATAAATAAATAAATAAATAAATATTAAAAAAAAAAGAATGCCCCCTTTATTGTGTTCAGGAGCAGATTATATAGAGATAGCCACGCCCCAGCCAAACCCACCAGAAACCACTCTCCTGCCATCAGGAACTCCTAAAGGTCTCCTACTCAGAGCAGCTGTAGGCACTCAGATCAGGGGATTACAAGAAATTCAGGATCTGGGGTCTCACTGCTCCCAACAGTTAACCAGATTAGTCACTCTTAGACTTCTGATTACCATACTATCTTGGCATTCCCCCAATAAATACCTAGACAGAGAAGGGATGCTGTCAGAGCTCGTGTTAAGTGCCTGCACGGTACTGCATGCATGACAGGTCATTGAATCCTGTGACAGAGCCTGTAAGGTAAGGTCTCCTTATGTTTAAGGTGGAACTAAGGATTAGGGAGGCATAAAGAGGTCTGTAACCTGCACCAGAGAAGAAGAAGAAAGAGTACAAAGTGGGCCCTCGCTTCGGAGATGAAGTCTGATGAGACCAATCCCTGAGACTGAGAGGTCCAACTGCTCAGCTATCAGCACGGGGATAATTAGAACCTATTTCCAAGCTAAAATAAAGTCCAGCATCCAGGTAGGGCTGCTTTGTGGGCACCTCCATAAGTCACAGAGATCTGGGATAGAAGTTTTCAGGTGTGGGAAGTAATGAGGCATGGAGACAACGATTCAGGCAAGATCTGGGAATGAGAGCCATTATCTAAAAATGAAGATATTGCCTTTAAGGAAGATTAACATTCTAGTGTGCTTACCTCTCCACTCTCACTCAATATGAATTTTTAATATGTGAAATTTGCATAATTCCTAAGTCTAGATTTTTGTCTTTTCACAATATCTAACTAAATATTGTAAGAGAAACTAAAATGCCATTCAATTAGATTGCACATCCTTTAAATTTTTACCTTAGTGAAAAGTCACATGCTTTTTCTAATTTGATATCTGCTAGAATATTTCTATATTTGTTTAGTATCACATTTTGGCACTAAAAATCATTTGTTTATTTTTGTGGGGAGATACTAAACACAAGAATTAATGGATGGCTTTTCTTATTAAAGGAACTTTTATATTTTTCCCTCTATTTCTGAGCAAAAATATAGATCTTCACATAATTTCAGGACATTCTGTCCTGCTTAGAGAAACTAACTTCCTCAGGTTGCTCCTCATGCTAGTACCTTATACCACACGGTTCCACAGGAAGACTGGGTGTGCTGAGGTCTCTGCCAGCCTTCTCACCTTGGGCCACAAAACTCCAGAGTACAATTATTAGGAAGACAAAACAGAAAATATGTTGGGTTGATGTTAATATCCTGTGGTACTTCACTTGCAGACTATGTTTGATACGAGATATTTTATGAACTACTAGATGGAATTTAGCTTGTTTGTAGGGAAAGGAGCTAGTTAAGAGGAGGTTGGTGAAGCTGAAATTGGGATGGTAGAATTGAGGCAGTGCTGTCTGCAACTTTTCCACCAAAGATGTCCCTGGAAGTCCCTGCTTTGTTCTGTATTGCCCAGCTTCGGTAATCTAATAGGATTCATGTACACGCACACAGCACTCAAACTCCATCTCCTCCTTTTTACTTTCTTCAGCACTGGGGCTACTTACTGGGTTTCTTCTCAATTATTCCTGTCCCACTGCTGTAAGAGAACACCTACTCAAGAAGCATCTCCTTGTTGGAGGAAACCTCATCTCTCGTGAAGAGAGAAGTCCCTCAGATTGAGAGACTTCTGTTAGCAGAGCACTCTTGGATAACTGTTGACTTTGAGATGAAGCCAACTTCGGGAAGCACGTGCTATGGTCTGTTCCTCCAAGCCTTCTGTGCTACAGAATCCTGCAGCTTCCCAATCAAGCACTGCCTGTGCTTTTCAGATACCTGTGATGGGCCAAACTTGCATCTTTTCTGAAGCATTTTGTGGTTGGCACAAAACCGGGTCATATTCTCAAAAAATTAAGAGGGGAAAGGTCTTTTAATTTTTTCATAAAAATTTTAAAAAATAAGAATTTAAAAATATGTTTGCTTTTGTTGATCTTTCCCCCTCCTCCCTTTACCTTACTCACTCCTCCCTCCTCCTTCTCTTTCTTTGTTGTGTGTGACTGCAGGTATGCTATGCTGTGGAGGTCAGAGTACAACTTTCCTGAGTCTAGTCTCACCTTCATCTTGCTGAGGCTGAGGTGGGTCTCTGTTGACAGGGATTTTCCTTACGCCCAGTCCCACAGCCATTCAGTCCCAGAGAAACACACAGAAGCCTACATTCATTATAAACTGGTTGGCCTATTAGCTCAGGCTCCTTATTAAGTCTTGTTAACATCTTACATTAACCCATAATTCTTGACTGTGTTAGCCATGTGGTTTGGTACCTTTTATCAGTAAGACTTCCTCATCTTGTGTCCTCTGTGTCTGGGTGATGACTGTAGACTGACCCTTTCTTCTTCCAGAATTTACACATGTGTAAAGCTGTCATGCAACTCATTATTTTACACAATTAATCTACATCACTAATAATATCAAGACCAGAAGGTCCAACTTCCACTTCTCCTGAATGTCTTAGTCCCAGGAGAGAAGCATGAAGCAGCCAAGTAGCATTGACTCTGACCCCAACAGAATAATTAAATACATAACCTTTATACCTAAAATATGTTCTCTTGGACAATGCCTCTTCACTCAGCTACTGGTTTTGATACATTTAGTATTTCAAAATGATCTGTTTAATATCTTAGCAATTTTATATCCAAACCTTGCTCCCCAGAGTGAGTGCTCATGTAAGACATGCAAAGTTAAGGCTGCGGATCATCTTTCCAGGAATTTCATGACTTAACAATGTGGCAGACCCGGGGAAATAGGCATTATAGCAAGAGCAGAATAAATAACCCACAGACAGTAAACCAAGACGCTCATTGTGCTTAGTTTTTAGAAGCTGATAAATGATCAGAGAGACGTGAAAGAGACAGAAAAGATTTTTTTATGTAAATTGCTTGAGACCCAGTGAACAGCCAAATCCTGTTCAGAACAGTCATGTAAATCCTTTCTTCAGGCATTGGACAAGAACATTAAAGGTCCCTCCAGTATTTTTTTTTTCTGGCTCCCCAGGCCTAATTGCAAAGAGAGTGCCAATCTCCGTCATTACATTCTGCTCAAAATACCTTCCACAAGGCAGCATCCATCGCTGCATAGAATGGAGACATTATTTCAGGGCACATACGCCCAGATCATCTCTTTTTGTTATGTCTTCTCTATTATCCTCTATTCTAAGTCCCAAGTACTTTTTCATTTTTCCCGTTGCATTGGCTCAACCTGAATTTCAAAATATTCTTTAAAAAAAAATTTAAAGCTCATTCCATTTTTCATATATGCAAATGAAGCTCACCCTGGCTTTTTAGAATTCCAGCATCACTCCCTTTCAGCCACTAATGTCTTGTCACGAGGCTGTAGCTGGACTCAGCACTATCGTCTCGGTTCCTTTGGTATTCAGCAAGCAGATTATTTCCATTTAATGACAAGTTTTAGTCCTGAATTTTAATGGGACATATTCTAACTTTTAATTGCTTTGAAAAATGAGAGGTTCTTTTTTTTTAAGGAATCCACACATATTTGGCACAATCATAAATATTTTAAAGAGAAAAATCTCAAACTGGCAAGGCATAAAGGACTTGTCAGTTAGAGCAAATGGGAGCGTGCAGTTCCAGGATGAAATTTGCATTACTTCACATCTGATTGGGGCAATTAGTGTGTTAAACTCCAGGTGACATCAAAGGCAAAGGATATGTTAAACTTGTCTCTTAAATTATTAATTGACCAAAATGATTTAATTATGAATTCTCTATTTTCTCTTACTACAGAAACATACTTCCTGTATGTCACACTGTTTTCCTTTGGTCGCTGAAGGCTTTTCCTCGTTGATACTGAAGAACAATAGACTCTTCACGTGGGTTCATCCCGTCATCGCCAGAATCCCTGAAGCTCTTGCAGCGGAGCCCCAGCACTTACCAGTTGTCACATGCCACTCTGAGCCATAAAAGAAGACAAGTGAAAAAGATGTCTCCATGTGACAAGTAAAAGATGAGGGCTCGCCCATCAGGTGTCGTCATCCCCATCCTCCCTTCACTTCTGCCTCTGTTTCCGCTGGCAAAGGTTTGGTGATAAGACCAATAAGGGTGGGGTGGGCGGGGTGATTGGAGGAAGATAAACAAAAGCCTTGCATTGAAAGAGTCACTTTCTCTCCCCTGAGTGGGTGACACTGAGCTTGGGAATTTTTTTTTCTGCAAATGATAAACCCAGGTTACTTCCAAGAATCTCCCAGTGGAAGATAGAGGCACTTTCCTGTAGGGGAGCAGATGAAATATCAGATTTAATAAACCCCACCTTCAAGTTACTTGAGTTTGTAATTTTCATCTATCTTTATAATTTTTCATCTACTTTTAATGTTTCATGAAAAGACTTTGCACACATGAAAGAGTTCTGGTTGTCATAACAAATGCTGACACCTGTTCTCTGCGATCATTAATGTCTTTTTTTAAGTTTTTTAAATAACTAAAAGATCACAGATGCGACTCAAGTTTCTACTGAAAATGACTCAGAAGCAACTATTTATACACTGAGTATATTGTCTCCATGTTTTTCATATTTAACTCCTTATATTTTCATGATGGTATTGTGTTGAGTTTAGCAAGCTCCCATGAATGGTATCATAGGCATCATATTACAACTTGATTTTATTCTCAGTATGACGCTTCTGGATGCTACCTGTATTGTTCCACAGTGATCTCAATAACTTTTTATCAATCATTTTTGACTACTTGACAGTCTACCTGTGACAGTCTGTCCTTTTGCCTCACTGATAACTATTTGACTTACTAGTTGTGATTATGATACATTGACCCACTTCAGACTCCCTCTTGCTTTATCCCTATTAATAGCAGCCATATTTCAGTTCCGTATTTCCCTATTTAACTCCCAGATCTATTGTTATTATTATTTATACTTCTGCTTAGCCCTTTTAATGTAAATGTTTTCTTTTTCCCTCATATCCTGCTTATGTCTCTCCCCTGGTCATCTCTGATTTTATTTCACACATTTAAGTCTTTTCTCAGTAGCCTTGTGGTGATTTGGTCCAGGATTCCCATGGAGGGAGAAACTTGTGGGTACCCAAGACCCTTGAATGAGACAGCTCACTTGCATATAACTCATGCTCACCCCTGTGGGTACCAGGGTTGACTATGTCTATTTCAGTCATCTCTAGATAGCTCACCATTGGAAATATTCTTAAGCTATTGTGCCTCCACTTATACCCTGAATCTACTTTCTCAGAGTGGTTTTTCCTCAAGAACTTGATACTTGTGACAGAAAGGTCAGTTTCCATGTGAATTTCTCTCTCTCTCTCTCTCTCTCTCTCTCTCTCTCTCTCTCTCTCTCTCTCTCTCTCTCTCTCTCTCTCTCTCTCTCTCTCTCTTCATTCCCCTAAGAAACAATCCTGTGGATAAGTTCCATTCTTACCTTCTGAGTCTTTGACACCTTTGGTTGTTCTGAGTTCCTGGTGACTGGACATGAAGCTTCTTCCATCTCTTAGCTTTGACAATGACACTAAGTTACTGCTTCCTGTTCAGTGTCTCCCCCACATCTCTGTGTTTGGGTGGTAGAAGGCTGTTTTCTCCCCTTCCACTTCACCATAACTGTTCCTGTGCCTTAGAATTGAGCTCTCAAAGCCCTGCAGCCAATCCCATGCCTACAAAATATTCCTGTCATTATAAAGTGAAAGGAAGAAAAACTATTGTGACAACTGCAATGTTTTCAAATTTTATTTGCCCATTTAATCCGGTTCAATACATTTTCATCCTTTAGACAATGTATTTCCCCCTGAAACCTGAAATCCTTTCCCACATCTCATTGTTTTGATGAGATGTATTGAAAGGTAAAATTATGGCCTCTAGAAAATGTGTAAGGTTTGGTTCATAAATCTAACTTACATGAGCATTTTATTTGAAAGCAACTACAGAAGTATTACTTTCTAACTTTATATTGTTATTCTTTTCTTAGGATTGTGTTCTTTCATGAAATCCAAAATAATCTTTGTAAATACCTTTCAGAAAAGTAAATCTTGTGAGAATTTTCAAGGAAATAATTGAAGTGAAATATGGAACAAATAAGAGATTTGAAAGCTATAAATACGTGTGTGTGTTTCTTCTATGTATGCATGTGCGTATGTGTGTGTATATATGTATACCACAACAGAGGTATAATAGAAAAAACACATTATAAACCCAGGTTGGTATTACTTCTTGATAACTCCATTAAAACAGGGGGAGATGAAATTACACAGTATGTTTGCCAGGGTTTTCCTGACATCAAGTGACATTTGGGAAATTGTCTCAGTACATTCCATGAACTGGCAATATCAGGCTATAACCAGTCTGGACTGTATTGATATCAAAAGCAATTAAATTAAATTCTTAAATCTTGCTTAAACTGAAGCATTTACAATATTTTAAGATAAATTGATATCTATTATACTTTTTCTTTCCAGGGCAAAAAAAAAAGTTGCAATCTTTGGGTACTCCTAGAAAAATTAACAACATCAAAATGGGTAACAAAACTCATCTAAAGACATTAACAGGTATTACATTTTTGCCATTTATTCTTTTACATAGTGTTAGCTAATTATACTTGATTTTCTGCCCAGTGCTTCAAGATAACAGTCTTACAGCCTCTGTTAATGAGAAGCATCTGAGAGATACTACACGAAGGGCAGAATACTGAAAGATACCTCCACCTAAGCATCTGAGAGATACTACACGAAGGGCGGAATACTGAAAGATACCTCCAGCTAAGCTGTGTCAAGCGCTTGCCTCAGAAGCACCAGGACCTCACTTATTCCAAGAACACATATATATTGCCATCTGTAATAGTATTTGCTTGTACTCCTAGTGCTGGGGAGGCACAGAGAGGAGGATCCTTGGGCCTCCATGACTAGACACTCCAGTCAAATTACCCAAAGAGAGATCCCAAAGGAAGTGGATTACGTTCCTGAAGATGACACTTGAGGTTATCCTCTGGCCTACACAAACACACACACACACACACACACACACAGAGAGAGAGAGAGAGAGAGAGAGAGAGAGAGAGAGAGAGAGAGAGAGAGAGAGAGATTCTGTCCTTCTACAGAAAGTCTATGTGACCAAGTTGTTGCTCTCCCTTCCTTCTTTCCTTTTAATTTCAAAGTAACTTACATGAAACAACTTTTTAAATGTATTTTCTATAACTACAGAACCATAGCAACAGCTGTGGCCTGACACTGTGATAAATGATGGTACACTTCCATGGTTTTGTTGTTGTTGTTTGTGACATGTAGGTTTCTGTGTATTACTACAGCCGATAATATGAATCGTATGATCACAGTCTCTCAAGTCACTCCACACTTCATATGTGTGTTGCTTTTTCCTTGACACTTGTGTCTCCTTTGACTCCCCAGGATCCTGAAATGTTGGGCACATGAGCTTTGCTCGGAGTGTCAGTCTGTGATCGTGGCTCTCCTGGGCCCCTTCCATTTCAAACCACAGTCCTGCAGCTCTGAGTCATGCTATTGGTAGCATAGTAAAAATGCTTTCTTCTGCACATTGTCTGAGCTTTCTGAAAGTCATAATTTGTTGGATATTGGTTTTCTGGGACACAATTATCACAATCTTTATCTCCAATCATGCATCATTTTGTCAGTTGGGTTTTCTGTCTTAATGATTCCCTGAATGCTATTTTCCAAAGCCTCTACTGAAGTTTTCAGTTTGGGAAAATCATTTTCAATTTTCTAAAGCACTTACTTTTTCATCAATGGACCACTTTTGTCGCATTTTATTGATGGTTCAAACAAGAAATATATTGTGTTATCTAATAATAGGTGTATCTCTCTGTTTTTAAAGGTTTGTTTTCCTGATGTCCCCAGTTTCAACTGCATGTTGACATTCTTTTTTTTTTTTAATTCTCAGTCTTTCATTTGGAAAGCCTTTCCTAGACAGCTGATAAGTTAGCAGTGTTTTTGCATGAGTTAGGCCTTAAAGGACTGCTCTCTATATGTATAGCAGGATGGTGCCTTGTCTTAAAATTATGTAGGGGCTGATCTGCTTTGTCTAAGAAGAACCCTAAATGTCTTCTGAGATTCTTTGCCTGTTTGGCCTTCCAAACTGAGCTCACGGAACTTGTGCAGTCAGGGTCTTCCAGTATGTTTGTGTCGCATCCCTATCATTCCCTAGCTTCATGAGATGCCTTTTATCTCGTGCTAGACTCAGCCCTATCCTCAGGGGCCTGTCCCCCTTCATCCCATATCCGCTCTGATTCTTCCTAAGGGTAACAAAGAGGGTGCTTTCTCTCACCTGGCTGCTCTCCCAAGCCCTAGGTTTTGCCTCATTAATTCATTTCATTAAGTTTCTAGAAAGATCTTTTCTAGCATTGTGAAGAGTTTGTTTCTCAGAATGGTGTCCATGGGATTACAGAAAACCAATTAGTCCTCATGCTAGGAAACCCTTCCAGAGAACTCGGTTTCTGGTCTCATAAGATGAGTAGTCATTCTTCCCAGAGACAGCACTGTCTCTGCCATTTCAGGAGTACATTTTAAAGTTTCTAAGAAACTAAGTTTAGAGGAGGAGTACATAAATCCATACAACCATGGCCATCTGATGTTTTACAAAGGTGAAAAGTACACACACTGGAGAAAAGATAGCACAGTCAACAAATGGTGGTGGAAAACTCAAATATGTAGAAGAATGAAACTAGACCTTTATCTCTCAACGCAACTCCAAGTGAGTCAAAGACATCAACACAACCCGAACAATAATGATGTTGTTTTTCTTTTTCTTTTTCTCTTTTTTCTTGTTTATTTTGTTTGTTCTTTGTTTGTTTGTTGTTTTTCAAGACACGGTTTCTCTGTATAAATTTGGAGCTTGTCCTGGAACTTGCTATGTAGACCAGGCTGACCTCATACTCACAGAGATCCCCCTGCTTCTGCCTCCCAAGTGCTGGAATTAAATGCATGTGCCACCACTGTCCGGCTAATGAAGATTTTTTTTTTACATTTTTAATAGTATTTTGTTAATTCCTTGCAAATTTTATACGTTTTTGATCATATTTACTCCCCTCCATAAGTTCCTCCAGGATTCACCCCCACCTTCCTACTCACTCAACTTCATGCCTTTTTTTCCTTCTAAGACCAAAGAATCCAATTTCTACTGCCCAAATTCTTTGTGGAGTTGTGTCAACCCCTGAAGTGTGACCTACCTGTGAGGAGTCACATCCTTGAAGAAAACTGACCCTTCCTCTTCCAGCAGTTAACAATTACCAATATCTCCTCAGCTAAGGATGGGACTTCATTCCCACCCCTCTGCTGGGCTGCTGTCTGACTTGAGCTTGTATGGGTCTTGTGTATTCTGTCACAACTGCTGCAAGTTCATACATGTATCTACCCTGTTGTGTCTAGAAAACACTGCTTCCTTGTCATTATCCACCAGCTCTGGCTCTTAAAGCATTCCCATGCCCTCCACTATAAACACCCTTGAGTCTTGAGGGGAGGTGTGTGGTATAGATTATCCCATTTAGAGCTGAAAGCTCTGTGGTCTCTTAATCACTGTGCCTTGATCAGTTGTGGATTTCACTCTCCACAGCAAGAAGAAGGTTTCCTAATAAGGACTGAGTGATATACTAAACTATATAACTAGAGTTATAGAGAGAGTTTATATAGTTATAACTTATGTATCCACAGGTTGTTGGCCCCAGTAATGGTGCCAGTGATGACTTCCATCTTGAGGAGTCTTGAATCCAGTGAAAAAATTAGTTGGTTGTTACAATAACCATCATGCACTATTGCACTGTGGGTTTACCTTGCGAGGCCACCTATTGTTATAGCTCTTAGGATTCATAGCTGGGTAATACTGATAGTTACATTTCTCCTCTGATAGCATACATTGTAGTAAGAGGAGCGACCTGGCTGTGCCCCTGTACCCGGCCGCCCGCATGGCCCAGCTTAATCCCTGAAATAATTACACGAAAACTGTTTTCTTTTAATCACTGCCTGGCCCATTATTGGCTAGCTCTTATATATCGACCTAACCCATTTCTGATAATCTGTGTAGCACCCCAAGGTGTGCTTACCGGGGAGATTCTAGCCTGCATCTGCAGGGACTGGGAACATCATGGCAACTCCTTCTCAGCTTCCTTCTCCCAGAATCCTCTTCTGTCTACTCCACCCACCTAAGGGTTGGCCTATCAATGGGCTCAGGCAGTTTCTTTATTTTAACCAATGAAATCAACAGATAAGATACAAGACCCACCTCCATCAATACATAGAATCTTCCCAGTACTATGAAAGCTAGCTAATAATAGTGAAGAGGGTTCCAAATGAGTTGACTACCAGCTTTCTTTGTATATGTCCTGTGACTCAAATGTGTGATGTCTTTAGCAAAATGGCCTTACTGTCAAGTTCTGGTCATAGCCTGTAATGTTTGGATTCTGTGCAGCTCATATAAACTTTCAGAGACTGTGGCAGTATCCATAGGGCCTGCATAGGTCTGCACCAGGTCTTCTATGAACATATTATGGCTTCCAGTTTAGTGGTCTTGTGGGATTCCTTAGTGTGCAGAACTAGTGAGTGTCTGATTTTTGGGCCTTCTCTTGGGCTCTTTCCATTCTGTTTTGTTCAATTCAAACACGTTAACCTTTTTAAATCTTATTATGTTTTTATTATGTTATTTTATCATATTATATTATGCTATTAGCCCTTAGAAGCTTTTTTTTCCTTTTTCTTTTCTTCTTTTTTTTTCCTGTTTGTTTTTTAATGAGAGACA
Organism: Microtus obscurus; assembly: GCA_963919715.1. Taxonomy (NCBI): domain Eukaryota; kingdom Metazoa; phylum Chordata; class Mammalia; order Rodentia; family Cricetidae; genus Microtus; species Microtus obscurus. The sequence continues at coordinate 9,069,200 of CAWTZC010000170.1, read as the reverse complement.
GAAAGGGAGTTCACATAGAAGGGGAGATGGTGAGAAGCTAGGAGGAACAGAGAGAGGAGAAGCCATAATCAGGGAGTATTATGTAAGGAAAAAAATCTAATTTTAATAAAAGGAGGAAAAGAGTAATGGTCTTAGGCTATCTATACAGAATGATGTTTTAATTGCCTTTCTTTAGTTTGTGTGTCAGATGGGTGGGAGACTGCATCCTTGGCTCATGCAATGGCCAGGAAACAATTAGCAGGAGTCAGCTCTCTCCTTTCACCCATGGAGATTGAATTCAGGCAAACAACTTTACCTGCTGAGCCAACTCAGGCTGTATGTGAGGTTTGAATTCAGAAGTTCCAGAAATACAGACTCATTATATAAATAATCCTGTAATCTTATATGCAAGCTTTATAAGATTTTTTACTACTCTGTGGTTTTAGCTATTTTACAGCAATTTAAGCATGGCTGTACAGTTTGGGGCATGGCGGATTATAAATTGAATGTGGCTAAAAGCAACTAAGTGATTAAGTTTTACTCCTACGATTGCAATGATGAAGTCCGTAAATAATAAGCAGTTTAATTATATTTCTGACACACATGACGTGTCACTTATGCATCATAATAATTATTTAGTTCAGAAGCTTTATTCTATTTTTTGCTGAAATTGGCTGAAATGATCATTTGGACTTAATATGTTTTTATTAAAGAATGAGCATCCTTGTTCCTCTAATTGGAAGTAGTTTATTTGCATTTATTACATTTCAATAAAGACATGAGAGGAAATGATCTAGGAAGAGAAGAGGTTCATATAGAATATCAAATGCAAGCTGACTACTGTCCAGAAGAAGAAGAGCAAGAAGAGAGCATCGTTTTTAAAGGGAAAACGCCTGCTGTGGGACTCTGTCCTCTGAGCAAAATGACCATTCCATTGTAATCAGAGTAGCTGTGGTTACTCACAAGAAACACTCAGGGTCTGACGGTTAGCTTTCCTTATACGAAGTGATGGGGAGGGGCATTAGAACCTCACCTGAGATGCCAACCACTCCTTTCTGGGCCCCCCTTTCAACCGAATGCAGTTCTCAGAAGCTGCTAGAATATGTAAAGGATGAAATGGTCCTGAGGAGGGCATTCCATCTGTGCAGCTATAGGGAAGTTGACAGCCACACTGGGAAAGAAACGTGGGTGATGCCACTGTTCTGAAGTCACTCATGCTCCAGTAGGTTGCCGTACAGCCATGCTTCTGTAGGCAAGCCCATCGAGATAGACTTGGGTAGAACCTATTCCTTTGGTCTTCCTCTCATCACTGCCTTATCTGGAATTAACAAATGTTTATTCATGGTTCCCCAAGGGAAAGTTCACACAATAGCACTGTAAACAGTAAAAAAGGAGGAGAAGCAAATTTTAAAGAATGAGTTACTAATGAACGTTTAATAGGCAATGAATTAAGACGACCTTTTGATTTTTGGAAACAAAGACATTTCTCGGGAAATTACTAAAGAAATCTTGATAAAACGGCAGTGATGGACTCATTCAAGTGTTTCTAGAAAGTAGATATCTCCTCACATCAAAGATCTTTTTAAATGAAAAGTTAAATAATTCTGTTTAGTGCGCCTGACACTGAAAGTATCAATGGATGTTGCTTCCCGTTCGCTGCAGCTGTGGGACAGTACAGGCAGATCGAATCAATAATTCTAACTCTACTAGCTCCTGTATAAATTACTTCCTCTTGGTTCTCTTTAGTAAGATAAGAATTGAGTCAAAGTGAACAGTAAGATTTCCCCCAGCTTTAGAACTTCAGTTTCTGGGTTCAATAAAGAATCAAACAGAATAACAGAACCTTGTCTACATACAATGCTACTGATATTGGCATTTATTATAGTTATTAATTTTCACATCGTCTCTTCCAAAACATAGAAGTCCTATTATTTTTTCACTTATAGTAACAGAAAATTGTAAGAATACAAGTTTTAAGGTTCAAATCTGGGATGCTTTTGAGATTCTTGATCAAGTTGACTTTAGCATCACTGTGGATTAGTTAGAAGGCAGGGTGACATACAGGCTCACAGGGGAGCTGAGCTGCTTACCCCAGCTCTGCTGGTGTACATCTGCCAGAAGACCAGTTACGGAAGCTTGGAAATTCTCATTGATATGTTAGCTTTTCCTGCGAAACAAGAACAACTTGAAATTTTACATTTGTTTGCTTAAATCATTGCCTGGGCAGGCTCTGCTTCAGGATGCTGATGGACCTGAGGTCTGCTCTATAGGTATTTCATTCTTCTTGAACCTACAGCCATCTGCAATACGTCCTCAGAGAGCAGTAGTATCAGAAGAAGCACACAAGGCCTTCTAAGGCATCTCCTTCGGGCTAGTATACTGGCATAAGCTCAATGGGGTAAGGGAAAATATTCCATACCTTCTAATGAGACGTTTTACAGAACTGTGTGATAAAGGGCAAAGACATATAATGATGCTAAAAGAAAAGCTGAAGAAATGGGAACCAGCCGGGCGATGGTGGCGCACGCCTTTAATCCCAGCACTCGGGAGGCAGAGGCAGGCGGATCTCTGTGAGTTCGAGACCAGCCTGGTCTACAGAGCTAGTTCCAGGACAGGCTCCAAAGCCACAGAGAAACCCTGTCTCGAAAAACCAAAAAAAAAGAAATGGGAACCATTAGCCAGCCTAAAACACTGCTTCACATCTTGCTGTACAAAGCAAGTTCTTAGAATCTTTATAGTGGTGATATGTATATGTGTATATATGTTCGTGTGATATATGTATGTATGCATGTATGTATACATATATATCACATTTGAAAAAGGGATATACCCCTGAGATCATAGAAATCCTGGCTTGATCCCTGCCAGTCGTAACAGTGAGAGCGAGTGTTTACGCCAGCGGAAGTGACTGGAGGCTGGACGTCGTATAAACTGTGATTAGTTCCTGGGATCCTAAAGAAAACTATTCAGTTCAAATAATAGTGAATCCTGGAAGGAGTCATTTAGTGGCATACCTAGCAGAGTTTAACATTCGTGCGAAAACGAGATTGCTTTTAAATTCCGAGTGCTTGCAAACTGCCATGCCGTATACTCCCGAACAAAGATCACGCTCACTGCTGGGTGTTTGGCGCCCTTACCTATCAACTCATGTGCTCAGAACAAATCAGCCAAGCCCCCATGCAGTGAGGAAACAGCTTCTCATTTCACATACACGTGTAAGAGGATCCCAATATAAAAAAGTGGAGCAGAGAAAGGAGGCGCTTTGGCTTTTTTAAAACAGGAGTTAAGATGGTCCAATTCGCTGTGCCATTTAAATTCTTTCACCAAAAGGGGAACATTAAATTGGGCCAATGTCACCTTCTGTTCCTTAGAAAGAATGACTAAAAACTTAAAATCTGAAAATTGTCCTTTTGTTTCTGAATAATGGGGTACCTGGCTTGGTCTGAAGTGTTGATGCTGAAGATGACAGTCCTATTTTCCATCTCCATCAGACCTGCTAATAGATACAAAGACCATTCTTCCACCTATTTTCTGCAATTCAAGCCCATTTGTCCCATATCAGCCCTGTTTGTTGCTAGGAAGAAAGATTCTGCTAAGCAAGCACTGCTGGCGAGTCATGTTGCCGTGTAAAGGGTCTGACATTTGTTTTCTGCAAATAGCTCTCACCGCCACAGCCTCCCCCTGGCCTAACTGCTGCGGTAGCGTCCCCTCTCCTCCTCCCAGCAGTTCCTTCCAAGCCCTGGGTCTGCCACTCTCCCTGAAGCTCAGCCCTAATCATGTCACTCTGATAGGACAGCTGCAGTTCAATGGATTTCTCCCTCCTGCCCTTCCACAACTGCCATTTCAGTAACTCTGAACTGTCTGGATGAGAAAGGCCACAGAAACCTGGGACAGCTACTTCTTCTTCTCGTAATTGCATCAGTGTGTATGGTGCTCTTGGGATGTAGCGCCTACCTGGCAAAGCCCATAATCGAATAGCCTGCCTTTGAGTAGCATGGCTGGGACTCCCTAAAACACCTCACACTTCTAACTGCACCTTCAACATTCTCTCTTCTTTCCTTCCAACATGTAATGTCTTCCAGGCTCTTGAATCTTACTTCCATACAAGCTGTTATCCTTGTTCCTAGTTTCTATTCCGTGCATGTGTTGTATGCATGTGTGTGTTCACATGTGTGTGCACAGGTCTTTGCTGGAGGCAGTAAGTTAGCCTATGTCTTCCTCGGGTGCCTTCCAGTTTTGTGTTGCTGTTTTGTTTCATTTTGTTTTAATACAGCGTCTTTCACTGAAACCAGGGCGCACTAACTGGACAAGACCTGCTGACCAGCGATGCCCCAGGAGCCACCTGTGTCTGGCCCTAAGCAGTGAGATGATATATGCAGCATATATAATATACATGTGGGCCATCAGAACTCAGGTCCTTGAACTTTCCAGCAAGCACTTTGCCCACGGAGTCATCTCCCCGGCCCATCTCTCTTTTCTGGTTTCTCTTTCTCTGTTAGAATCCTACATGGCACAGGTAGCATTATGATTCTTTACACTGAGAACACACAGATCAAATATCATCTTTCAATGCCTTCAAAGTGGCTGCTCATCCTGACTTCTTCTTCTCCAGAGTGGTAGTATAAGTCTCTCAGTCTTCGTGACTGAAGATCTTGTAAGCTGTTTAACCAATCTTTGCCCTTGACTCCGCAATCAAAATGAGATCTGCCTTGCCGGTCTCACTGACAATACCTACAGTACATTTCTGTGCCCTTCATGACCCTGTGATCCGCTGGAATGAACACTGAATGAGCCTCTTTGCCTCTTCCTTTCCTCATTTTATCCCAATACTTTCACAGCCCCAACTGATCTAGGCTGCTAAGAGGTACCTTCGTCTCCAAGGCCCTGTTCATTTCTCCTACTAAATCTTTGATGTACTCTGTGGTTCTTGCTAACTAGACTGCTTCCTCTTCCCCTGTATATCCTGAGCATTTGTCTCCTAAGCTTCAGTGTTTATGCTCTACAGCCTTACCTGTGTGAACACTCTGCCTGCCTTGCCTTGACCTTCAGTGTCCATGCTCTGCAGGGTTACCTATGGGAACACTCTGCCTGCCTTGGCCATGAATTCCTACTCCTACAAAGACAAGTACAATCTCCTTCTCAGCACTGACCCAGGGTTTGCCACCTGTGTCATACCGCTCTGTCGCTCAGTTAGCATTTGACAAGAATGACTGGATTTATTTTCTTGCCTGCCTGATTGAGCGGTGGCTTTGTAGCATGGAACACATGGTAAGGCCAGCAAATACCATGAGAGAAGTATCGACAAAACAGAGAGTACTTAAGAAAGAACAATTCTGCAGAAAGGGAACCATGCATGCAATGATTCCTATATCCGTTCACCGAGAGCATCTAATGCCATGTGTGTCTAATCCTCTTTTAGATCAAAACACAAAGACTATTCCATAGGAAGACCATGTTGGGGCTTCATGCAGGAGTTGTGCTCTGTGCCTCTGTATAACTGCCAGGAGCCCTAGGCATTGTATGTGCCTGTTCCTCCATAAACCTATTTAGATCAAGCCAGGCTTGTGACTCATGCCTATGATCTCAACACAGAGCTTAAAAGATCAACCTAACCTACATCATGACTTCTAGGCCAATCTTGGCTACAAAGTAAGACTTCGTTCAAAAAAATGGGATTATATTTTATGACTATGTCTGTATAAATATCAGTGGTCAATATTGTTTACTAAAATATTTCTTAGCCTTATGAGTTCACTTCTTATGTTTTGATTTTAAAAGATGTTAAAAACATTTTCATAGAACCTGAATAGTATAATGGACTCTAAACACAGGCTATAACTCCTAGGGAAGATAACAAAGAAAGTTTAACACAGAAAGAAAATGTCCCAAATGATTGCAGATGTCAAAACATCACATATAAAATAGTTCTTCATGAATCACCTAAGAAAGGCTATTCTCTTATGTAAGCACAATACTATCATATCTTACAATATTAATTCCTTGACTATAATATAGTGATTATTTAGTCTTGCCTCCTATTCTTTGTGCTGTGCCTTGATACTTCCATTTTGAATCAAAGTTATATTACCAAGTTGAAAAACTCATGTAATTTTCCATGAGTCAAAAGATAACTTTTGACTCTTCTACAAATAATCTCCACACTTTTTTCTTGTTGTGTGGTATGTCTCTCAAGATATTCCAGGCTCACACAAATTCAGGACCTTCCTGCCTTGGCCTCCTAAATACTGGGATTACAGCTGTGCTTTGCTACTCTCTGCTAAGGGCTCTCATTTGATCATTTTCAGTGTTTCTATGGATACACACCTGGCAATGCTTATTAAGACACAAATTTCTCTGTATCATATTCTTTCAGTGTCCTCCCTTGATTTTTTTTTCCTCCAAAACATCCTTAGCCCAAGCTCATGTTCAGAGAGCTTGTTATTGATCCAGAGACCTGATCAGGAAAATGTCACTTGTATAGAAAAGTACAGAGGACACGTGGGGTTTGATAGTGCCGCACTTTCAGGAATCTGCTGAGGATCCTGGATCCCTGTTAGACTAGAGGAGACTGCTGTGCAGACCACTTATTAATAAGAATGTTATTCAACTGAGGTTTCCTGATTTTCCCGTAATTAGATTTAGGTCGCACAAATTTTGGGGGGTAGGAATATAACATAAATGATATCATATCGCCGGGCGGTGGTGGTGCACGCCTTTAATCCCAGCACTTGGGAGGCAGAGGCAGGCGGATCTCTGTGAGTTCGAGACCAGCCTGGTCTACAAGAGCTAGTTCCAGGACAGGCTCCAAAACCATAGAGAAACCCTGTCTCGAAAAAACAAAAAAAAAAATGATATCATATCCTCAGGACACCACAGCAAGAGATATGTGGTGTCAATTTGTCCCAATGACCATCCGCAAACTCCACAAAGTCACAAAGCCTTAAAAACTAGTTTTCTCGTGCATCTTTGGAAGAAAAGGCTGAAACATCCCCTTTCCCCTTTTAATATGCTTTGTTGAAAAGTGAGGATAAAGGGAATGAGATCCCATGTTGATACAGGCACTTACATACGACACTCCTCAGCAGTTTCATTTGAAACTGCCAAAGAAGAAGAAAAGGGAAGAGGAAAGGGGAAGGAGGAGAAGGAAACTGGCCGAAGACACACGGGTCTCTGTTGTTCCTTACAAGTGTGTGTTAACTTATAATTAAATGTATGGTAAGTTATAGTATGATCATTGATGAAAACTAACCACCCTAACACAATTACACATAAAAGTTGTTTGATGAAATTTATGGTAGTTCTTCAATAATTTAGTCAAACTTGCTTTTCATAGGATATTTATATTTACAGTGAACATGTTGACTTTTGGGGGGTTTCTACATACACACACATGTACATGCAGCTCCTATCATTAGCATTTTCTTGATTATATATAATAGTTGGTCTGTTCTTATTACTTCATCATAAATGAATAGAAGAAATCTATAATAAAGTTGCTTTCAAAACAGGTGGGAAATGGATACAGTTTATTAGAGAGAGATGTGGAAATCCTTGTCCAGGGCCCTTGAATGTCCGTTTCAAACCTTCAAGCACTAGTCTGGCTGCTAAAGGCACAGCTCATATCTTTAACAGTAAATTAACAAAGTTTCCATCATCACAAGAATCAAGGTCACAGTCAACTGCATTATAAAGATGGACGGACAAATAAAAATATTTCATGTGACACTACAGACCATAAAAGGAAACATATCCAGGCAATTATTGACAGAATGAAACGGACATTAATGTCATCAGAGTAGAGGTCTGTCAGCTGTTCTGAAGAGCTGATGCTGGATCGCCAAGGGTGACACGGTAGAGAATCAGTGGTGTGTTATTACTTAGTCATTCAGACATAACCAACTTTCATCCTTCCAAGAATTATGCTCTTTATTCTTGATTCCCAGATCCAATCAAAAGAGCAATAAGTCCTTAACCAAATTTCTTTAGCTTTCAACCAAAAGCCTGAGACATTTGGTCAGAAGTGGGGGAGGGGGGATTGAGTACTTAAACCTGCTCTTGCATTCTCTGTGCTCTGATGTTTAGGCTTCTATAGATCTAACAGGAAAAGATCTTGCCATCTTAATGAGCACCGCAATTAGGAGATGAACCACCTGGAACTCAGCCCCCTCTAAGTAGCCGTGAGGTCAACGTTTTCCTCATTTGAGGTCAATGAAGTCTGGTGTTTGTGTCTCCCTGGGAAAATTCTTCTATGTAAGAACATTTGACTCACTCCGGCTACCTGAATCCTCCCACGGAGCTCAATCTTCAGATCAGAGCAGGCCACTCTTTTCCAATTAGCCGTCTTTCAGACCTGATCATTGTCCTTGTCTTCATTCATGTCAAATGGCATTCCCTGTAGAGAGAAGCAGCTGTTTATCCTAGGCTAACTCAGATAAACCTTATTGAAGTAACGCTTCCCTTGTGCAAATCTATCCATCACCTTTGCCTTGCCAGTCAGCCTGGTGCCCTGTACAACTCTGGGTCCTGGAGGGCTGAGACTCTTCTCGCTTCCAACAAACACTGCACCATCAAGAGCTGCATGTGGATATTCTGAGCCACTTGCTTCTTAGAAAGTTACTTCCATTTTAGTAAACATTAACTGACAAAATTGTAAATCATAAGGAGTGGGTATGTGGTATAAGTCTAAAGGTTTCTTGAAGACTATGGGGCAACAAGGATGGTTTGGGGTTCTAAACTCACACAATGTTCACATGTCACACAGCAAGTGACATGGAAAGGAATATAAGATTTGAGCTATGATGAACCACAGTCAGCTTCAGCGTGACACCTACATGGAAGCTATCTATCTGCTTTGGCTTCTAAATTCAGTCTCTTACTAGACTAGCACAGAAGTAAATGGGCCCGAGAGGTTTATAAGAAGACTTTGGAAGGGCCTTCATGGTATCAGCTTATGTACAACCTCCAGTAGGTGTGGTAAGGTGCTGAGACCAAGAGAAGCCGATGAGCCTTGTAAAACCTTTATTACTGATGAGATAATTGAGAACCATTCACTTCTCATATGTGTACGTGCACTCTACATATACATATGAATATATATATATACAGCGATGTTTAGCATAATGAATCATAAGGAAGACTGGTAGATCCAACAAGCAGAGCCAATCACTTTGGCAAAGTAAAATCAACCTTATTTGAATAGTCAGTAGAGGGCCCATAAGCCCAGGACTGCACATATATCATATCCTGCTCCCAAAGTGGACAGAGAAGTAAAATAAGAAACAATGAGAGGCCCAGACAACAGAATATTTCAAAGAAGCAAACAAATTCCTTGTTAAGGCATAAAGACCTGAGTGTGTAAGAGCTTATACACTAACCCCCAAGAGAGAGACTCTTCTCTAGTGAGTGTGCAGGACACATCTTAACTGCTACAACTGGGAAATTTGCCATAGAACTGTGGTCACCAATCAACACCAACAGGGAATTTAAGACTCAGAAGGAGCTGTCCATTCCTTCCCACAAGAAGAGAGATGTCTACACATGTCCATGTGTGTCACCTCTGTAGTAGGAGCTGCGGGCCACTTCCCGCCGCCCAGCTCCCGCACAGCTAGTTTTACCCGAAATAACAACACACAAATTGTATTCTTTTAAACACTGCCTGGCCCATTAGTTTTAGCCTCTTATTGGCTAATTCTCACATCTTGCTTTAACCCATATTTAATAATCTGTATAGCACCATGAGGTGTGGCTTACCAGGAAAGATCTTAACCTGTGTCTGTGTTGGGTGGGAGAATCATGGCAACTGCCTGACTTGACTTTTTTCTCCTAGCATTCTGTTCTGTTTACTCCACCTACCTAATTTTTTGTCCTATTAAAGGCCAACCAGTTTCTTTGTTAATTAACCAATGAAAGCAACAGATAGGTGAGACTCCCACATCATTTCCCCTTTTTCTGTTTAAACAAAAAAAGAAGGCTTTAACTTTAACATAGTAAAATTACATATAACAAAACAGTTATCAAGTAAGAATTACAGTTCTCAGAACCCACCCAGCTCAACTAGAAGATGTCTCATGCAGAGATGTTTACACTGGTGTGGGAGGGGTACCTTTCTAGCTTTTACATATATAGAAGAGGGCAGGAGACTCTTCAGCCTCCCAGCAGCAGTGATCGAGGTTCACACAGACCAAGTCACAAAAGGTTGTGCAAAGTTTGAAGAGAGTGTAAAACAATAGACTAATGTGTACCCCACATTTGCAGTCAGAACCTGCTCTCTGGCCAAAAGATATTTTCAGAAATAATTTGGAATGAGTTATTTTCCCACAGCCCTACAAATCTCCAAGCCATGTTTAGCTTATTACAAAGAAAACAGGAACTGTACCTAATTTCTAAGATGTTGAATGCTTCAGAAGAGAATCAAATGCTGCTATCAAGTACTATTTAGGCCTTTTTTTTTATTCCCTTTTAATGGGTGGAATTAGGGAAGTCAGGGCATAGAAAGATGAGATTAATACTACGATAAAGTACATGCAGTTTTATTCTTTCTACATTATAAAGCAGCAGTTGGGACATTTTTTAAGATGTCAGCCTACACCTGCTTTCCCTTGTGATAATAAATTGGTCATAATTCAGTAACATGACTTGCCCCTGGAAGTAACGGCTCATAATTTTGAAATATTAAGGTTTTGTCAAGCTCCTGATGATTGTTAAGTAAGATAGCCTGGGATTACTGGAGCAAACAGTGTAAAGGAGGAAGCTATTCTAACTACACAGGATGCTTGAACGCTATTAATATCCTGTGCCACCTCCCTTCATCCAGATATTTGATAAAAATTTTCATTTGTATTAAACATCTAAAGAAGAATCAAGGCTCCTCTGGCAACATAGCAAGTCTTCAGGACAGATGGGATCCTACATGATCAATTCCAAATCCCACCATTAAAATGCTGAACAAGCCAAATAAAATGCCCTGGTCTTCAGGGTGGCATAAAAAAAAAAGGCTACTACTTTTTGGGGCATGATCCTTATTCTAATTCATGTATTTTATGTGTTTGGGTGTTCTGTCTACATGTATGTACATGTACCACATGTATACCTACCTGATGTTCAAAGAGGCCAGAACAGGGCCTTAAATCCACTGGAACTGGAATTACAGACAATTGTGATCCACTCTTGTAGGTGCAGGAGGTAGAGCCCAGGTCCTCTGGAAAAGCAGCTCCAAAATGCAAAGCCCATATCTCCAGCCCTCCCTGCCCCCAGGACACAATTAAAGGGTTTGCCACATGTATTACCATTTGATGTCATACTTCATGACTATCTGACCACTTTACTAAAACATGCACAGTCCAAGTCTAATTCTGTATTTCTCAGCTGACTTTGTGAAGTTGTTACCTATAATGAGAACCCCTAGCTCACATCACTGTAAACATCATGACCAAACCCAACTTGGAGAAGAGAAGACTTATTTCATCTTACACCTTACAGTGCATCATCTAGGGAAGCTAAGGCAGGAAGGAGGCTGGAGCAGAAGCTTCAGGGGAGTCCATGAGGAGCAGTCAGACTGCTGATTATACTCTTTTTCTCATACAGCCCAGACCCACCTGCCTGGGACTGGCACTTCCCACATGGACCTGGTTCTCCCCCATCAATTAACAACTAAGAAAATGCCCCCAACAAACCTGGCATGCAGGTGCACGCCTTTAATTCTAGCACTCTGCAGATAGAGGCAAGTGGATCTCTAAGAATTTGAAGTCAGCTTGTTCCAATCATGAGTTCCAGGGCAGACAGGGCTGCATAGGGAAACCTTGCCTCAAACACTAAAATCCAGAAATTATACCCCACGAACCTATCCATAGTCCAGTCTAATGGACATAATATCCCTATTGAGGTTCTGTCTTGCCAGGTTTGCATCAAGTCAATCAAAATCAACCAGCAGCAGTGGGTATTTGGCTTGTTGTAACTTCCTGGGCATTTGTGGGTATTGTCACTAACTAGAAGAAATAAGGTTTTGTGTTCTCATTCAGTCGGCTGGTTTGAGTTTGATATCTTTCTGTTGGACTTTCCAAATACAGAGGCCTGTCACTTCAAGCTTGTCATCATGGGGTGGGAGGAGCAAGTGTCTGCCTTGGAACAGTGTGTGCTAACTCTAAAACTGCCTTTCAGAAGCAGGATGGAGTGACAATAACCAGTGAACTGCATTTTGTGTGCACTGTATAGTTTTATTGTTCTTCATCATCTAAGCTTAAAGTTTTGTATTTCTTAGGGGAACAAGCTTGCATGCTACAAGTCACCACATGCGCAGACAGCACAATGGACTGTACTGGCTCTTTCACAGCCTTTGAGGTCTATTATAGGAGCTCAGCCACTATTGCCCTCCGGAGGACACTTTGTGTTTTGGCTGAAGTATTACTGGCAGAGTGTAATGTAATATGGATCCTCTGCATTTATTTATTTATGTGTTTATTTCAGGGTTCATTTATTTATTTATTACTAGAACTCAATCCCAGTCTTCTCTCCACCCCACCCCCACCTCCCTTTCCCTGTGGAACATGCTGTGTATAGCCATGTATTTTGTATGACTCTATTAGAATGGATGAATCTGGTTTTTTTTTTTTATTTTTTATACTGTTTGGTTACTATGATCCAAAAGTTTGCTATGGGGCCTTGGAGATGAATCATGGGTTAAAACACATGCTCCATGGTGACACAAAGACCAGAGATTGGATCCCCAGAACTCATTTAAATGTCAGGTGGATGTATCCTGCCACTGGTCATTCCAGCGTGAGAAAGGTAGAGACGGGCTACCCAAAACAAGATGGCTGACCAGATTACCCTGAGGCTCTAGCTTGTCCCTCTGCTATTGGGACTAAACACTGACAAATACAACTGGGGAAGGGCTTTATTTTAGCAGGAACTCAAGGCAGGATCATGAAGCAGAAACCATAAAGGAACAATGCTTCTTGACTTGCTCCCTCTGGCTTGCTCAGCTACCTTCCTTCCACAGCCCAGGTCTACCTGCCAAAGGATGGCACCATCTTCAGCAGCTACCAAAGATTGCTCTATCAATTTACAATCAAGAAAATGCCCCACAGACATGCCCACAGACAAACAGTTACTCAATTGAGGTTCCTTCTTCCAAAGAGTGTCAAGCTGACGACTGAAGCTATGACATCAGCAAGGTCCAGGTTCACTTGTGATGCTCTGCATGACTGGATCAAGTAAAAAGCAAACCCAAAAGACTTGTGATTGCAACTGGCTTCATATGCACACATGCATTAACCCCCCCCCATACACAGAGAGAGAGAGAGACACACACACACACAAAGAAAGAAAAAAGGAAAGAATTTACTGTGGTATTAAATAGTTGTTTTAATATAGAAAAGGTAATCCAACCAATGCTAGTAGCATAATGCTATCTGTCTTGGAACTGGATTAATGGAGAATTATACTTTTGAAACTTAGAAACGCTGAACTTTGGTGAGCAAGTCAGTACAATTTCTAACAGTTTTCTCAAGTCCTTAATAAGCTAAGAGTCCTTCTGACCAATTGTGGCTAAAGTGGCAGTTAGAAATCCCAGGCTTGAGTAGTTTGGGTGTGGTGGTATCCTTTTCAAATTCTCTTAATTCTATATTATGAATTATGCACACATTACATAACACAAACTTTCCTTCATCATTTTTGTTCTAACAATTATTCAGTAGCTTCTCATTGCAATGAGAAGCAAGCCCAAAAGTGTCTGATATCACTCCTGAGGCCCTAACCCACATCTCTTCTCTACTCCTTTACCAATGCCAATTATGTAGCCCCCCTGCCCATCAGTGGCACAACAGTCCCCTTGGATGACTGAACTCTCTGTCTGGTGCCCCAAGTGCTTTAGTGAGCAGGCTCCCCTCCATCCTCCAGGTTGCAGTTTGGACTTCACTTCCTCCAGAAGGCTCTCCGAAAGCCCCACCTGCATCCTGAACTGCTCGCTGTGGTCTGGCAGGATCTGATTCATCCTCTCATGGTTCTTAACATACATTTACAGTCGCTTGTTTATTCAAACCCCACACCATCTGCAAACTCCTCGTAGCAAGATATGGTATCTAGCTCATTGTCACGTCGTCAGCCAAAATAGGATCTCTTAGGAGGACAAATGAAAGAGGACTCTCATTCTCACTAGCAGACAGGAGGCCTGCAATTCAGGGCCACACTCCACCTTGGGTCTTCGCCAAATCATAAACTCTGTAGAAGAGAATCTCAAAAGAAAGTGTGATCCTCTGCCTTCATGAAGCCAGGTGGCTGGGCCGAGCAATGCCCTCCAGGTCCTGCCAATGCTGTACTCAATAGCTCCATATGCCGAAGGTTGCGAGGTGCATTGGGTTGCTCTAAAACACATGCAAGACAAGCACCCCTGAGCACTCTCACCCTGAAGAAGAAAGGTGAACTTTCTCTGTAAATACACATAAAAAAAAAAAAACCTCTACTCTGTTGCAATGGGAAGAAAGGAATTGCCTCAAAAGACAAGTTCAGAAACGTGAGTGGTGGGGCCCCATGATGCCCAGCTCTGCCCTCTAAGACCCAAATGTTAATTTAAACATAAAAGTTAGACTTAATTAGAAAGGGTTATGTTCTTTGCTGATTTGAACTTATTTATTAATTTTTAGCATACCTCCCAGTTCTCACTCTGGGTATTTACTGGGCCTCTTCCCTCCATGAAGAAACACAGCTGTGTTATTTGAAGCCTCCCTGATGTTAGGCTCCCTTTCGCCTCTGTCACGGAGAGGAAGGAGCTGTGTTCTCTCTGCTCTGGCAGAGCCTTGGCCGCGTTTTAGCTGGCATGCAAATAGGGAGTGTGATCCATCATGTTTTATTTAATAGAGTCGCTGAGAGAAAGGGAAGAGGAAATTGTTGTGAATTAAATGTCCTTGTTTCTTCAGGCAACAAGATAAAAGTTCTGATTGATGGCTGAGATGGCTAGAAACGGAAGTATTAACACACAACTAGGATTCTGTTATATTTCTATTCTCCGGAGTGTTGCAAATGGCAGCGAAAATTTTATTCCAGAAACAGATTAAAGGAGACGTTCTCCCTCACTAGAACAGAACATTGGTGAAGTCAGGAAGAGGAGGGTGGCTAGCAAGGGAACAGAGCTCAGATCTGTACTTTGTCCTAGCCTCGCTGTGTAACCTTCAGGGCCTTGAACAAGTCATTACCATCCCAGACTTATATTTCTCAAAATCTCAGTTTTCCGAGAAACAGAATCTAGTCTCTTCCTAAATTTAACACTATAAGATTTCTCCTGAATTAATCTGAGCAGTAGTTGTGAATGCACGGTTTTCTGGGGATCCCTCCCTTCTCTGTTGGTTGAATAAAACCACCAGCAGAAGTTCATCCCCTTCTACCGCTCCTCTGCAGTGACTGATGGGAAACTATTCTACCGAGAGCCTTACAGTTTAAAAAGCTCTAGTGTTGGGTGACTCCAACAGTGGACTTCACTGGCCACTTGCCGCCATTAGCTTGGCCAGAACTGTGTACACAATGAACTACGTAGAATGAGTGACAAGGGCTTGGTGTTTCCCTCTATTTCCTCCCCACTATCAGAATGGGGAATCCTTAGCTGGATGTGAATTGTGGGAATAGCTCTGCCCTGAGATGGGTTAGAGCCTCCCTCCTTCTTGTGTTTCTGAGCCTGTAGCTCCCTGAGTCAGGGAGTCTTGTGTGCAGAGACACGGGGTTATGACTGTGTACAGGGCTGTAAGCAGGGAGAGCATTCAACACGTGACTTCAGTTCCCCGAGGTGTGTTTACTACAAGTCCTTCTCTTATTCACACACGGGCACTGCCAAAAATTAATGACAGTTTTGAGTTTCTCAAGAAGGGTTTATTCTGCAAACCACAGAAGACAGTTCCCTCAGAAACGGCTCCTCTCATTTGAGTCTGTAGTTCCTGTTTCTATCTATCTATTTATCTATCTATCTATCTATCTATCTATCTATGTATTAATGTATGTGTGTGTCTGTCTGTACATCTCTGTGTGTGTATGTGTCAGAGAGAAAGAGAGAGAAATAAACACAAAGAAACCTCTTCTTTGAACACACTACCAGTCTCTACACGATCATAACAATGTCTGATATTGCTCTCTGTGTCAGAATTTGGCTCATATTTTGAAATTAAATCCAGTCATTGTTCTTACAAACAAAAAACGGTCCACTTTCAAAGCTCACTTCAAGGGAGGTGAGCTCTCACAAAGTGTTCTTGAAATATTCTTGGGTTTTATCTGGGCTTCATTTTGTTCAGAGTCTGCTGGACAGAAGACTAGCACAATTTGCATTCTGAAAATGTTAAAAGATAATTCTGCTAGAACCACAATGGATGTTGGCTTGACTATTACTTTGCTCAAATCAATTATTTAACGATTTAATGCTGCAATGTCCATATCACAATACCTGGCCCCTAAATGTGCTGATTTTCTCCACAGCCTTAGTGGTTTTGTTTTATTTAAAATTTGTTTCTGGATACATAAAAGTCAAGTATAGAATGCTGATAGTCTAATGTTATGGATAAAATGGGCAAAATCAAATTCTGCTCATTGGTAAAACTCTCAGATAATAAAGAACGATCTCTTGCAGGCCACTAAGGCATAGCCCCACACACACACACACACACACACACACACGCAGTGTAAGCAATTCCCTGGCAGAGTAAATTAACAAATGTAACTCAAATGAACTTAACTTGTTAGAGTATAGAGTTAATGAGCCTGAAACATGTGAGATTAGTTTAGGAGACTGAGCTTGGGCAGGCTCCAAAGCAACACACTGCATCCCAAACAGGGGGAAGTTCAGACCGTCACAAGGATTGAGAGCGAACGAGGAGGCAAGTGGGTGAGTATCCAACCACCTTCCTCAGTGACTGACAGCCAGAACGGGCAGGGACAGCTTTAACTGCCTTCATAGCTGGATGTATGGAAATGGGTAAAGCATTTTCAAACGTGTTGAGTGAGTTTAGAAAACCCATTTAGACTTGCCTCTGTAAGTTTATATTTGTACCTACAGGAGTCTCTGTATTAGACTCTTGGGGATTGCTTTAGCAAACTCTGTTTTTCATAATATAGTCCGAAAGCATGTTAACTTAACCTTCATCCTGCCTTTCAATATTTTAAAAAGAAAAAACATAAAATATGATTATAAGGAAAAGGCTATTCTACTTAAATCTCTGAGAATGGCCCCTTAGGCCTGTTCTCAAGTGAGATTACCAGTTAAAAGGTACTAGGTTCCATGGCTCCTCAAACCAACAAAGATTTTTATTTGGATTTCATGAGTTACATAACATAACATTTATCTGCCATTATTTCTTGCTCAAGAAAAAGATAATAAAAAAATACCTACCTCACAGAGTAAATTTGCTATGTGCCTGATTACTTACTGTGTTTATTTTTACTATTTCAAATGTTTAATTAGTTTCAAAACGGAATCAAGTTAGATCTGTACTATGTAACATAAAAAAAAAATACTTTGAAGTTTTTAAAGTAATCAAGGCAAAACGTCCTTAGGCAGAAAATAAAGGAAAGTGTTTTTTAGTCTCGTAGTAAATAAGTTTGTGTGAGAAAGACAACAAAGCAGAAATAATAATAGATACATATTCACAAATATGAAAGTGTGTTATATAGAAAACCAAATTTTCAAATAAACTGGAGAAACTGTAAAACTACACTTAAAACATAGGAGACATTTGACAGTGTGGTAATGTGCTCAGTAGAGGAGCTGATAAAGACTCCCAAGGGAGGAGTACTGGGTGAGGGGTTTGTGTGGGCTACCCACAAAGCAGATGATTCCTCTGGAAATGTTTGCGTCACTAACAAAAACAGATTAAACCAACAGTGAAGGTAGCAGCTGAGGGGACTGCCAGGAGGGACGTGTGTGAGTCTGGGAAAGGAAGAGATAAAAGAGAAACATGGGGCGCTGGGGACTTCTGGCATAATTAACTGGAGGAATGCTCCTAGGTCTTCTAGGTGTTGGTGCCAATGGACCTGAGTCTGAGTCTTGTCTCTAAGTCACGTCACAAAGTTCCTGGCTGTTCTCTGTTTCTTCATCTTTGATTTAAAGCAGTGTTGTTAAGACTGAAAGAAAGAGACATTGGTTGCTTTTTCTCCTAAAGTTGTGCCACCACTATTGCCCTAGCATGTTTTACAGGCAGGACACCGTCGTGGATCACAGTTTTAACACTGGAACATATGTGTGACAGTTCTGCGGGCACCAGTTTGACGTCTCCATGTGCAATCAGTTGTGTAGATGTTGTCTTCAGCAATGGGGCCTTTGCTGTGTGGAGAGCCACCTGTAGTCTTGGCAACTGCTTGAGTTATTTGGGGATTCCTCTGGGACCTCTTTGACCAACAATTCTATTAGATGTACCCAATCCTTATACTGGAAGCTTCATTTAGTGACAAGAAATGATCAATATAAGCAAAGCTCAAATGAACTCAGAGTCTGAAGTAGCAAGCACAGGTCTGCACCAGGTCCTCTGCATATGTATTATGGCTTCCAGGTCAGTGTTTTTATGGAATTTCTGAGTGTGGTGTAAATGAGTGGATCTCTGGCTCTTGTGCCTTCTCCTTAGACTCTTTTCCTTCTGTTTGTTTGTCATGTCCAACCCCAACACTTTTGGATTTATCTTATTATATTTTTATTTTGCAATGTTTTGTTGTTATCTCTTAGAAGCCTGTTCTTTTCTCATGGGAGACAAACAGGGAGTAGATACAGATGGGAAAGGAGATGGGAAGGAACTGGGAGGAGTAGAGGGAGGGGAAACTGTAATCAGGATGTATTATCTGAGAAAAGAACCTGTTTTCAATAAAAAGGAGGAAGAAGATTGAATCAAACAAAATTTTTGATGTAGTCAAGTCTGTCCCACCAGGAGCTGGACTTGTGGGTTAGGGAAGCCTTGCGGAGCATGCTAGCATTGTCCTTCCAGCTGTGCAATCAGCAATCAGACCAGGGAAGCCACCAGACCCCTCCCCGTGACCTGTGAAGAGACCTGAGGCAGTGTCAGAAACAGGAGTTTCCTTCAGAAGTTGAAAGCAAAATGGACAGACATGAGTTTTCAGATCTCAGCCTGAGCTGTCTGCTTCAGACACCTCCTGGTGTCACCTCCTAGTGACCAGGGAGCAAAGCAAGGTTGGACGGGTGCCAATCTTCCAGGCAAAAGAGTCTCTAGAGATTCTGGGATGGATTCGATGCACATTTGGGTAGGTTATTTTATGTCTTTTCCTTTTACGATGAGATCTTGGTAGCTGATGCTGAGCTTTGGTCACCATGATGTATTTTATGTGCATGAATCTGTCGTAGCAGTACTGTACTCTGTCAGAGCTGAAAAGAGGGTTGTGGCTGTAAGGACACTAATATATGATAAATTCATTCGTGAAACTATAAATAAGATGGATCTTAGGAGTGAAAACCACAAAATAGAGAGAGAGAAAGAGGGATGAGAAGAGACAGTGAGTGAGGAAACCAAATGGAGAGAGAAAGCAGTGGTTTCAGCTAACTGGGTTTTTTTTTTTTTTTTCCGTATCAAAGACTGCCACCTGGTGGAACTGTAAGGCAGTCTGTCCCTCCCGCTGCTGAAACTTTGGAAGGCAGCCAGAGCAATCAGATGCAGCTGACCTGTGAGCCTTCAGGGCTGAATAAAAGGCAGGTGAATAAATGTCGGTGCATCCGTAGATTCTGAATCTTGACAACACAAAGTCATACTTAATTTGAGCCCTGTGCATCAGAGGCTTTAAACGGCCATTAGTCGAGCATGCTGTGGCTCTCTTCTCAGTCACAAAAGGTTGGGGCTGTTTACGGGGCATAAACCCGTGATATTTCTTGTGAGTCAACAAAAGGAAAGGAAATTTCTTGTGATAAAAAGAATAAATATTCCCAAGACAGACTCCAAAAACTTCAGAGAAACCGTGTCTCAAAAAACCAATAATGATGATAATGATAATAATAATAATAATAAAGAATAAATATATACATCATTGCTTTGTTCTACATGAACCTTCATGAACTTTCTTTCAACCTATTTAAATAGTTTTCTTTTGGGGAAAAGATATATGTAGTTGAATTTTTTGAACAAATGAAGTGACCACTGACATTTTTTAAATGACCAGAGTAGTTTACCTTGGGTGGGATTTTAAAGAGGTCATTTCTATCTAGTAAGAAGCAGTATTGACTACTTCTTATGCAGTGTGTAGTATTGACAGGGGAATAAATGGCATGTTAATTTTTTTCTTGTTCTACCAAAGGTAACAGTAAGGTTGTATGTGTGAAGAATTTATCCTTAACATCCTGCCTCCATACTATGTTGCTGACTTAAACAAGGATTACTGTATAATATGCCAGAAAAATCTATTTAAATGTCAAGAACAACTTAGCATTTCTAAGTCCTTGTATTGCCTTTTTTAGATAGTAAAGAAAACGCAAATGAAAGTTTTCTTTAAAAAAATTAAAAAATTAAAAAAAACTCCTGCCTGGGGAGGGAAAGTCGTTAGAAGCATTCATATTCTTTTTAATCATATTCTCTACCACTAGTCTCCAAATCAACTGCCATTTACGCATGGGGTCTTCATTTCTAAAGAACACCATTGTGTATTTCTGTCCTGTGAATGGAACATTCTGGAGTCATCTGTTTTAGCACAAAGATTTAATCCACCTAGCTCTGTGAATATAAAAGCAGATAAGCAGTTCCAAGAAGATGCTTTCTCTGCTGAGTTAGTGTAATGTCAAAATTAATTGGATAAAATTAGAATATATGACCTGCTAAAAATTGTTTAAAGTTAACAATAAGGTTGTCATTTGGATAGCCAACCTAAAAAGCTTTCAAAAAACAAGAAATAGCTACAGTGAACATGTAATTTTTATAATTCCTTTAGATACGTCATTTTAATTCCTTTGAAAACAGAGCAGATTTGCTGAGCAGCCATACATCCCAATCAAATAATCTGAGAACTAGGAAAGCCAAGAGTAAGATCTCATGATGTCCAAAGGGGCAGTTTTGGAAAACAAAAGTAACCACTACTGTGAAGTTCAGTAAAATGGTCTTGGAAAACATCAGTGTCATTAGCTGTGACCATGAAAGGGCCATTGGATCTCAGGGACAGCAGTCCCAGTGGAGTATTGGGGCACAAGTCAAGACAAGAAGTTAGAAGAGTAACAATGGAGACAGCAAGGCTACTCCTTCCAAGACATGGGTATAAGAAAAAGCAGTTGGGCCCTCAGTCCACCTGAGGAGGCTGTTTTAGGACAAGATAACCAACAATATGCTCATTTCCCAGAAGAAGGACTCAGTGAGAGGGTAAATACAAAGGTGCAGAGGGAAAAACTACAAAGGAAGCCATGTTGTACGTCAGGAGGATTCTGGGTGGCAAGGGAGGGACAACAGAAGAGGGGTGGTTTTCTGACAATGCGGGGGTGTGTTCAAGAGGGTAGATTACTGAGGAATAAGGTGTTTGTTAGGAAAATTCTTAACTTCATGGATAGACAGACATATACGACAGCATCACAAGGGTCCCAAAGAGAGTCCAAGTCCCAAGCCAAGGGACAGCACAGCAGGGAAATCTGAGCCTACATGGCAGAGGAGGCTTATACTCACAGTTCTTGGAGGTAGGAAGAGGTTGCACATCAAGAATCTGCAACCAGGCTCTCTGACTCCCAAGAAGAAGGCGAGGAGGGGAATTCCTAAGACTCGCAGACAACATCCCAGTTGGATGCCTGTGGGTACCTGTGAAAGAGGAAGAGGAGGCTGCTGCAAAGACTGCAGCCTGAGCAGAGATGAGAGTCTAACATTACATTCTTACATGTGACTTTTGTCAATATTTTTAAAAAATAGAGAAATGATTTTACAGGAAAAGGAGGATGCAGAGGAAGGGCCCTTATGAGATAATGGATTATTGAAAGTATAATCTCTGAATGTATCTTCTGCTTGGGTCAGACAATCTACAAACTGCAAAGAGGAGGACTTGTGGCCTTTCCAACCACACTCCTTCCTTTGCTGAGTAAAGGTGTGTGGAAAATTGCATACAGTGCTCATAGAAAAATAAGAGTCTAGTCGTTCCTCATAAACTCCGCTTTCTTTACAGGATGTCAAGCTCAAGAGACTTTCAAGATAGCCATAAATAGAGAGTCCCTTATCAAACCACACAGACCTCCTCTCAGCTCAAAGGTGATGGGCTTGCACCACCCCCGCGCTGCATGCCCACGGAGGGTTGTGCTCAACAGGCCTCACACATGGCGGAGATGACTCTGGGCACACAGAGATACAGACATGAACTGCTTTGAGCTCCCCAGACGACTGACAAAAGTGGTCTATACTCTCAACTTCTTTCTTATCACCCTAAGCTGTCCTTCTTCACGGGTAATAAACTCCCTGTTGGAGATGACAATAATTCTCCTGGAAAAGCAAAAAGAGTTCAGTCTGTCAGCAGCAGAATGGGGAGCAAATGCCTCTCACAAGGACCAATGCTATCTTAACAATTGCTCCACTAAACAGTTTACAATAGTATAAGAAAAGCCCTTCTCCACAATGATATGACCCAAAACATCTGAGCATTAATGTCAGACTGAAATGAGAAAAATACACCAAACCCTAAGATTAATCTTGGGAAACAAAATAAACAAGTAGATTCCTAAGTTCTTATGCTACTTACAGAAACATTTAGATGCAGAGTGCTCGGGGCCTCGGAGACCACTGTCTCCAAGATTGTTGCTTAACAAACAAGAAACTGAGACAAGATTGCTTTATTGTTTTTAGTTTAAAACCTTTCTAAACCTCTAAACGGTCACCAGAGTGTACCCATGTTTATTTCTGTCTCAGTGCTCTGATAATGGCTTTGCAAGGCTTCCCAACTACAAAGCATTAAGGCTTTAAGATAGAGACAATGGGATGCTCTAGATCAGAGGGGCTAAACCAAACAGAGGATATTTTTATCCCACCGTAAGACAAACCAACTACTGTTTCTCCGCTAAATTTTCCTGAAATTCATGCTAGAAAGAAATTAGTCCTAGAATTTGGGGATCCTTTCATGTTTACCAGATAATAGAGGGGAAATGGGGAGTGCCTTTTGTGTTTCTTAGTCTTATTAATTAAGAATTTAATTTAACTCAAACAGAAGCTTGAGGACAATTTTATTAGAGTGTTAAAGGAAATCTTGCAAGGCAGACACTCTGTAAATCTCACAGCTGCCTGGGGAGGAGACTGGAGTGGGAGACGGAAAAGAGTCATTCAAAGGAGCATGGCCATCAGACACAAGGTAGACAAGCAGCCACATGGCTGGAAGGGAGGCTTTGGAAAAACAGTAGGAATGCCCAAATGTTAGAGAAAGCCAGAAGTGTTAGGAAAAGCCTGAAGTGTTCAGGGGAAGCATGCTTAGAGAGGAGAAAGAAGAAAGGGGGAGGCTACACTATTTGAATAACAAAGAAAAGTGAGCAAACTCATAAAATTTCATGACTGCTCTGGGGTCGGGGACTTGGGGAAAGAATTGTACAGTATTTCATTAGAGGAAATATTATCCCTCACAGGAAGGGGGAGAAGAGGGTAAAGTAGAGGATAGTGTATAGGGATGGGTAATAACACTAAGGACCTTTCAAGAAAGATCTATAGAAACCTGCTAGTGTAGAAGCTTCCTAACACAAACACACGCATAAACACACAGAGTTAAAATAGAGTCACTCTATAACAGAGCAATAATGTCCCTACTAAACACTGGAGACTAACTAATAAAAAGCCCATTGCCAGGAATGCATTAGTTCTTTTGGAGTTGGTGCCAGTGGTCCCATAGACAATACACCCCCATACCTGCAAACATTACACGCTTGCTCTTAGTTACTCTCCAGAGCTTGACAATAAGATAGATATTGTTGCGGAAGACAGCACATATTTAAATGCTAGAATATAGAAAAATCAAGCTGGTATGAATCCAGCATCATCCCTAGTAGCTAGCTTTTACAGTGTTAGAAGGTGCTATGCAACTTGCCTTTGTTAGGGTTTCTGTTCCTGTGAAGAGACGCCATGACGGTGGCAATTCTTATAAAGGAAAACATTTAATTGGGTGGTTTACAGTTCAGAGGTTTAATCAGTTATCATCATGATGGGACACGAAGACATGCAGCAGACATACTGCCAGAGAAGGAACTTAGAGTTCTATATCCTACAGGCAACAGGACGTCGACTGTCTCACAGTGCCGAGGACCGGCCTTGACAGAATCACCTCTTACCATGGTAGGGGCATGGGAAATGAAGAAATATAAGTAAAAGATTTGAAGATGCATAGAATAACAAGCCAGAAACCATAGGACAGTACAAGGAGAGTATCCCAGAGATTACTGAAATCCTGAAATCTGCCAGCATTTATTTTTCCACAGCTTTTATTCCCAACAGAAACTGGGGGAGAAGGTAACAAAAGACTTTATTAACATGATACAAAGGGTAACTCACACGGTCAACGCTGAGATGTCAAATCATTAGCATTCTGATAGGTCTACCTTTATATGTTACTTGGCCTTTTTCCTTTGCAGCTCTTAATAATCTTTCTTTACTCTGTATGTTTGGTGTTTTGATTATTATGTGGTGAGAGGACTTTTTATTGGATCCAGTCTATTTGGTGTTCTGTAAGCTTCTTGTATCTTCATAGACATATCTTTCTTTAGGTTGGGAAAGTTTCTTCTATAATTTTGTTTAATATGTTTTCTGTGCTTTTGAGTTGGACTTCTCCTCTATACCTATTATTCTTAGATTTGGCCTTTTCATGGTATCCCATATTTCCTGGATATTTTGTATTAAGCTTTTGTTAGATTTAATGTTTTCTTTGACCCATGAGTCTATCTCCTCTATTGTATCTTCAGCGCTTGAGATTCTCTCTCCCATCTCTAGTATTCTGCTGTTTATGCTTGATTGCATTTGTGGTTTCTGATCATTTTCTCATAACTTTCATTTCTATAACTCCCTCAGTTTGTGTTTCCTTTATTGTCTCTATTTCAGTTTTCAAGTCTTGAATAGTTTCTTTCATATGTTTGATTGCTTTTTCTTGGATTTTTCTTGGTTTTCTTTAAGGGATTTGTTAATTTCTCCCTATTTTTTATTTGTCTTTTCCTCCATTTCCTTGGGGGAATTCATTTCCTCTTCAAGGGCCTCAAACATTCTCTTAAAGTTATTTTTAGGTCATTTTTTCTGCCTCATCTATATTTGGTAGTTCAAGTCTTGCTGTTGTAGGGCCACTAGTTTTAATTGGTGTCGTGTTGCTCTTTGTGGTGTTACATGTGTTCTTACCTTGTCTACTTATCTTTTCCTCTGATTGGTGTAGTTGGAACTGTCTGTGTCTCTGTGATCACTCTTCCAGGTGCCAGTGGATCTAACCATCCAAGCAGATGGTTGCTCCTCATGGTGTAGTCAGGCCCACGGTTCCAGTCACCCCAGTTAATCTCTCCATGTTCCTGGAGGTTGCTCAGCACTCCCAGGTGTCATTCTGCAATGTTGGGGGGTTGTTCAGGCCTGCTCCCACAGAGGTTGCTTGTTTGGGCTTTTTCTGCTATGGTTGCTGCCTTGGGCCTGCTCTGGCAGAGGTCACTGGTCAGGTCTGCTCCAGTGAATGTAACTGGCTCAGGTCTGCTACCTCAGAGGTCACTGATTCATGCCCAGTCCCACAGAGGTCTCAGACTCCAGCCTACTCCCTCAGAAGTGTTCCTTTGTACCTGTGGAATTCTACTGCCTCAGGCCTGCTCCAGTGAAGGTCACTGGTTCAGGCCTGTTTCTTGTTCCTGACTTGGGCCCACTCCAGTAGAGGCCTCTGGCTTGGACCCAGGCCCACAGAAGCCTCTGGTTCAGGTCTACTCCCTCAGAGATCCCAGACTCATGCCTGGACCGGCAGAGGTCTCAGGCTCTGGCGTACTCCATCAGTGATCAATCCCTTGTACCTCCAAACTCCACTAGAGTTTGCTCCCTCCAATTCTCTTAATTTTTCATACACAGCACTTCATAGTCTATTATTAAAGCCTGCACTATGGAGGTATAACTAATAAATAGAAGATGGGATATATTTGGACACATGCATCAAATAATAAATAAAGCTTGCTTGAAGATCAGAGAGTAAAACAGCCGCACTGATCAGCCTTACAGACCAGGCAGTGGGGACACACACCTTTAATCCCAGTAGCCACACTGATTTGCCATAGAAACAAGACAGTAGTGGTGCACACCTTTAATCCCAGCACTGAGCGGAATATAAAGATGGGAGGAGACAACTCTCACTTACTGTCTCATTCTGAGATCCCTGGAGGCAGGATTGCCATTTTGGACCTAGATAGAGGTAAGAACCAGTAGCTGGCTGTTTTGCTTTTCTGACCTTTAGGTTGAACCCCAATATCTGTCTCTGGGTTTTTATTAATCGTGCTACAGAATCTGCAGAGAAGACCTTTGTACTTTTAAGAAAGTGGAATTCAACCAGATAGAAGGTCAGCGCAATGAACGCATATTTATTTTCCGTGGTGCTCACAACAGCCGCGGTCAATTTACCCGGTGTCTTCTCTAACTGTGGAGAATGTGTGAGTAGCATCTCAATAAATTGATAAGTGACAGCTTTAGGTTAATCAGAAATTGAGGCTGAAAAACTAACAGCTAACAAGAAATATAGGAAAGCAAAATCAAAGCCATTTATTCTGCTAAAAGTTCAACTCTAAGAACAGAGCAGTCAGCAGAATTGCCGAGCAGAGTTAGCGGTGTTACCTGAGAAGGTTTCTAGCAGGAAAGGAGGGAACTGCGGCTTCCTAATTAACACTTCAGCGAATACTAAAATGGCCTTAAAGTAGAGCTTAAAAGGTATTTTAATGAGTTTTCGGCAGGGACTGCTGATGAGCCCTTTTTCATAAGTGAAGGGAAATGTCTCAGAATTAACTGAGGCTTATGATCATCATATTGGAATCATATTTCAGGGAAATAAAACCTTTTGCCGAAAGTTAAACAAAAGGCCCAGCAGGAATACTAATCAAGCTTGTAGCTTGTTCTAATAATTCTAAGGGGCAGATTTCTGGAGCCTAAATAGTACGGCATTGTCTCTTTTTAACTGTCCTTCTGAGAAACTGTTGGTGTAGATCAAAATGTTCTCCTCACAGATGACTGAGCTACACGGGATTGCATACACACATATACACATGCGCACGCGCACACACACACACACATACACACACACGTGTGTGTGTGTGCAGCACTTTTGCTAGTTTTTCCTTCCAAGTGCCCACTGGTCACCAGGCTGCCCCACCTCCGCTCTGCTTTACTTCGGTCTCCCCGTCTGCCTCCCATGTCCACGGAAATGTTCAAGCCCTCCCTCTGGCTCCCCTCTCTTTCACTGCTGCCAATCCTTCTTACCATTACCTGTCATTTCAGAAAGAAAGGTTAAAAAGAAAATCTTGGAGGTTCAGAACCTTTACGTTTTCTTTTTTTTTATTAAATAAAGGACTGACTCCTTGTCTGTTTCTCTGAAACTCTAATAACTTTGGATCCTCCAAGAGACCACAGTGGTTAGTCTGGAAAAATCTACATTGATGTTCACAGTTGCCTGGGGGAAAGAAAGACCCTGTATGTCTCAATTTTCTTAGGACAGTACTGGCTTTTGATCATCTTTTAGAAGTGCTTTGTCTTCTGGGAGAATAAAGATAGGAAAGTTAGAAGTAGCGTCTGGTTTAGTTTCTAAAAATAAGTTATGTGAGTTGTTTCATATTCTAAAATAAATAAGTGTTTCATTATCAAACAAAGTGGAAGTGGGCAAGATTAACAAATGACCTCTCATTGGAAATTATTCTTAAAGTCTCTTGAAGAATTTGGGGTCCTTACCTAGACCCTAGACAGAGGCTGAGGGGCAGGGTGCAAAAACAGTAAAAGTGGAACCACTGTGTCAGCCGTAGAGTAAGCAAAGCCTGGGGTTATCAGGGATAATAGCTGTCGGGAGAGACTGCCAAAGCTTTGACCTTTCACAAAAACACTCCTGCCAGAGCAACTGCCTCACAACTTTACAACCTCAGCCTGGTGCCAAGGATCATCCTTTCAAAATACAAAATTATCCCATTGCCTTTAGAAACTTCACCTTGCCTCAATTCCCTCAAACTGGGAGATGACCCAGTGGGCAAAGAGGCTGCTGCCCAGCCTGATGACCTGAGTTCAATCCCCAGAAGTCACAAGTTGGAAAGAGAGACCCTGGAAAGTTATCCTCTAACCACCATTTGCTGTAGTACACACACACATACACACATGCACACACACAATGAATGAATGAATGAATGAACAAATTGGTGCACACAGGTACACATGCTCATGACTTACTGCGATATTCTCATTATCACTCTCTGATTTTCCTGAATAAATACCACTATCCTTTAAAGAAAAAAATTCTCTCTCCCTCTTCCTCTCTCTATATATAGGTGTGTGCTTGTATGGATATATACATATATTTTTATTAAGTTGGCTAAGTAATATCTATTTGCTTGCTAATCAAAAATTTTGTCCTTAGACTAGTAAAATACAGACCACTTAGAAACTTATCACAGACACAGAATCACAAACCCTTTCCTAGGTGTTTGTGCTTCTTAAAGCTAAAGAAATCTTGATCTGGAGATCAGACTTGGAGGGATCTTTCATAAGGGGACAAACAGAAAAGTGGAACTACTGAGCCATCACTTTTTCAACTTTCTATCATCCAGAGCCTCTGCCTCCCCTCTTCCCAGGGTTACACAGAGGAAGGCACCTTGGGTGACTTCAGAAACCAAACCAAGTTCCAAGGTCCTCAGAAGGAAACAATGTGCAGACTCAGCAGGCTCAAGTATGCTGAGTTGTTTTAGGATTGATTTTTATTTTCATTATGTGTATGCAGAGCAGAGGCGAGCTATGGACACATGAATTAAGATGCTACAAGCAGTCAGAATGAAGCACCAGACTCTAGGGTATCAGATCCTCTGGAGCTAGAGTTACAAGGGGTTGGTTATAACTAAACATGCAGAGGACATGGAACTGAACTATGGTCCTCTGCAAGCGTATTACACATCTTTAATTGCTGGGCCATCTGAGAACCCCTGTCGTGAGTTCTTTATACAGTAGAATGTGAATTAATCATAGACCTCTCAATAGCTAATATTACAGAGGAGGCTCAGACTTTCTGAGAATCCTGTATTAGGATTTTTGAGTTGTAGTAGTAGGAAATCCAAGTCAAACAAGATTGAATAAAGGGTTAGGGTATTTATTGGCTTTGTAACTGAAAAGTCGAGGTGTGAACAGACTCTCAACACAGCATCAGTCTGTGTTATTCAAACAATGCTACAGACTGTGTCTTAGCTAGGGTTAATGTTGCTGTGATGAAATACCATAGCCAAAGCAACTTTGGGAGGGAAGGGTTTATTCATCTTATTCTTTCACATACATATAACCATCAAAGTAAGTCAGGACAGGAACTCAAGCAGAATAGGAACCTGGAGGCAGCAACTGACACAGAGACCATAAAGGGGTGCTGCTTAAAGACTTGCTCTACTAGCTTGATCATTCTGCTTTCCTATAAAACCCAGTGTAGTAAGGAGCCCACTTGATCATTTCTCAGATGCCCAGACTCACAAAATAGTCATACAGAAACTATATTATTTAAATCACTGCTTGGCCCATTAACTCTAGCTTCTTATTTTCTAACTCTTACATCTTAATTTAACCCATCTCCATTAATCTGTGCATCACCACAAGGCCGTGGCCTACCAGCAAATTTCAGCGTGTCTGTCTCTGGCAGCATCTCCAAGGCTTCTCCTTGACTCTGCCTTCTTCCTCCCACCATTCAGTTTAGTTTTTCTGGCCTAGCTCTGCTCTACCCTATCACAGCCCCAAAATAGCTTCTTTATTAACTGATGGTATTCACAGAATACAGAGGGGAATCCCACATTACCTCCCCTTTTTTGTTTAAATAAGAAGGGAGGTTTTAACTTTAACATAGTAAAATTACATATAACAAAACAGGTATCAAGCAAGAATTATAGTTATAATATTTTATATCTACTTTATCTTTTATCATAACTAAGGAAAACTAAAACTATCAATTCTTTAACTCTGTCAAAGACGACAGAAGGATATAATATTGCCTAAGTAAACAGGAAGTACATTGTAAGCAAATTCCAAAACTCTAGAATTGACAATGACTTCTCACTGCCTGGACAATCACCCAAAGTTCTTCTGTACCATTGGGGCATCCATCTTTAGCCTACAGACCCAGCAGACTTTTCCCTGAAGCAGTAAATTTCAAAGACAGTTTCAACCTATGTTGGCAGTCAGTCACTTTCTTCTGTGTCCTGCAGAATGTCTAGCAGACTCTTTCTATTAACCTATATTTCTTAATTATACATTACATTTTAAATACATAAACACAATACCTTAATCAAGAGTAAAAATATACTTATAA
The DNA here is from genome assembly GCA_963919715.1 of Microtus obscurus. Lineage (NCBI taxonomy): Eukaryota > Metazoa > Chordata > Mammalia > Rodentia > Cricetidae > Microtus > Microtus obscurus. The sequence goes on along the minus strand of CAWTZC010000170.1, from coordinate 9,038,795 downwards.
CAAAATTGACCTAGAATTTGTATCAATAGAGCAAGATCCATACCAATGCAAATTTTTATAGCATATCCCCCTTAAATATAAACAAACATTTATAAATAATATTTGGAAATATGGAGTAGTTCTCTCCAAACTGCTTCCTGCTTTTTGTTGGGCAAAGTCTTTTTGGGGAATGTTCATGGTGACATTTCAGGGGGTCTTGGTCCATCAAACCACATTAGTCTGGAAGGAATCCATAGGTTCTCATCTTTTGTGGAAACAAAAGAACCTCTTTTCCAAAGCAACATATCCTTAGACCCATATTTTGAAATCAAGATACCTTTAGAATATATATTCTTGTTTAGTTAACAGTCTGTACAATGAAATGTCTCTCTGTACTTAACTCATTCACAGTAAAAAAGTTCAAAGAAAGCACAATAGTATACATAATCCATACTCTGTGAATTTCCCATTTTTATGTGGCTTACTTTTCTTTATTATTTTTAATATATGACTGCCTTACTCTGTCTCTTGAAAGACTTTTTTTTTAAACAATTTATTTCTTTTCCAACTCTCTATACTCTTTTTGTTCTCTCCCCCAAGCATACATACATTTATCCAACACTGTGACCCATTTAGAGATATTTTTATCTGGATTTGTCTTTACTGCATATCTGTAATACTTTTCTGACCCGAAGTGCTTCTTAAAAGGCTAATCCATTTTTATGAACTTAAGGGGCAGTGTTGCTAGGGGAAATACGGCACTACCTGCTTGCCCTGCCCAGTCCAGTATGACAGAGCTGTTTGCTGCTTTTGAGAGCCATGTACATTGCCCCATCTTTAGGCACACAGATGGTCTATGTTGTTATTAAGCAAGTTGTAGCATTCTGCTTACAAACCCCTTTTAAATGCTCCATAGCAGGACCTTGTCAGAGTTTGTACTGGTAGCACAGCCCAGGAAGAAGCCATTTTTTAAAAAGCTTGACTTTTTTTCTGTTACTGCTGAATCAGGAAGACTTCTCTTAAAGAAACTGCATCCAGCAGCCAACAAAATGCTGGCTACCAAGAAGCCACGCTTAACTGTGTTCTTTTGTGTCTAGAATTACTTTTTAAGCTTTCTCGGGTTTTATGTGATTATAGCTAGCACACGTTGGAGCGCCAATTTGTTGTATGAAGGTCACTTGTTCATTTCCCGGCTGATGGAAACTCAGACCCAAAATAACCACACAGAAACTGTACGAGAAATCACTGCTTGGCCTAATAGCTCTAACTTCTTATTGGCTAGCTCTTACATTTTAATTTAACCCATTTCTAGTAATCTGTGTGTTGCTACATTGCTGTGGCTTACCAGGTAAAGTTCCATCTAGCTCCTGTGGGGCTACATGGATTCTCTCTGACTCTGCCTCTTTTCCCCAGCATCAGTTTAGTTTTCCCCACCTAGCTTTGTTCTATCCTATCAAGCCAAGCCAGTTTCTTTATTAACCAATGGTATTCACAGCATACAGAGGGGAATCCCACATCAACGCAGGACCACACCAACCCAGGCAATGTTCAAGCCCTCCATCTGACTCTCCTCTCTTTCAGTGCTGCCAATCTTTCTTATCGTTATATGTTACCACCCATAATGGGCTGGGCACTTCTTCATTAATTGATAATTAAGAAAATGCCCTACAGGCTTGCCTACAGCCCAGTCTTAGGAAGGTATTTTCTCAATTGAGGTTCCCTCCTCTCTGATGACTCTAGCTTTTGTCAAGTTGGCACAAAACCAGCCAGTACAGACAGGTACCTGCCTTTTATAAGATGTTTTCTCTATAGTGGTCTAGTTTATAGTGATAGTCTTCACCGTGTTTGTCTATTCTCTAGATGGCTTGTGTATTAGCACATCCTTCCACTTCTGGGCCATAGAAAGGAAGATTTCTCTCCTAGAATGTTTATGAAACTCTAACACTTTTCTGCTGGAATCCACAGGTGTCCTCTCCCTCCTCAAAAACAGCTTGGCCATTCATTAGCCACAGATGCCAAGGCAAGGAACTGTAACCCCCAAATGCTGTGTTTGGTTATCATCTGAAGGATTCTATGGTTCCATTTCACTAGTCATGATGGAACAAATTCAAATTATATTTAAGCATGTAGATTTATAGCCCTGCTATCTTAACTTTTCAGGCTTGACCCAACAAAAACTCATCAACCAGTGAGAATAAAGAAAAAAAGTCTCAGTGAAGTCTGTGGCATGGGCTGACATTGTCTTAGTTAGTGTATCAAGCCACCGTCTACTAAATAACATTGAAGGATTTGACTCTGACCAAAGCATCCAGAGATTTCCTAATGGCCTCTAATAACTATGGCTTTGCATCAAGGAAATCATTCTCACTTGTGTCTCCAAAATCTGGATGTAGAGCTGTGAGTCGCATTTGGAGATGTCCAAATTTGTTCTGTACCACTCAACTCTCGAGTGAACTATTCTGTACAAATCTACTTTAATTATGTATTAATTCCAATACTATTACATGCAGCACACAACTTCTGCCTATTAAAAATTCATCAGGTTTCTATCATTTTATTTAGTATTCATTATAAGGCAACGTTCACTTTTTAAAAGCCTCCAGATAAATGTGTTGCTCTACATAACCAAATTATGATATAGAAGAAATAGAGCTACCTTCATGAACCACCTACCTTTCCCCTCCCCCATGTCTACAGAGGCCAAAGGAGAACTTGCTGAGCACAGTATTGAGGACCCCACTGTTGCAGAATGTTGCTGGGGTTGGAATGTCAAAATCCTATTCTTATTTGGTTGTTAGGGGAAATATTTTATGCCCTCATTGTCAACCATCCACAGCAGGGATGTCTTTGTCCAGATGCTGGTAAGAGCCACATGGCTTTATTTCTCCATGCCCATTCCATTGTCTTTCCATGCAGGTAAGTGCAGAAAATGATGACAATTCTGAAGTCATGTGTGGGAAGAACGCCATGCCAATGCAATCCAGTTTTTTCTTCAAAATCTAAAAACCTCATCTAATATTCATGAAATTCCAGCTTCAAATGCCTACCTTATTTAATCCCAACTGTAATTATCCTCATTTATTGAATTTTATGCATTTTTAATACTTTAGAAGAATTTATAGACATGCTCACAAATACTGAGCAATACTTTAACTCAGGAGAACCATGGCTTTAATCTGTAATTCTCAAGGTCAAACAAAGTACAGCAAAACTTTTGAGGTACAATCATCTGTTGGCCAACAAATCAGCATTTCAGAACAGAGCTGAGTAATACATACTGGTGTGGCCATTACTTCTTTAACATGGGTGGTGCTGCAGCACTTCAGGCTATTGCTTAAAAATATTAGCCTCTATAGTCCAAATGTCCATCAACTAATGAATGGATGCTGAAAACGTTGCATACATACACAGTGGAACGCTATTAGGCTGTAAGAACATAAAATTTCACAGGTAAGAAGATGGAACTGGAGAGTATTATATAGAGTGAAGTAACTTGAATCCATAAAGATAAATGTTGTCTGTTCTGTTTGATTTGTAGATTCTTGATACAAATTTTAAGGCTTGGATATGTAACTTGCAATAACCTTAGAAACCAGGAAAATAGGAAGGGACCATTTGGTGTGAGGGGATAGAAAAACAGTTCGGGGGGGGGGGGGAGGCTTGATAGCAGGACACGGGTACTATAAAGGGGAAAAGGAGGCAGGAAATTAACTTAGAAAGTGAAGGAGGGTAATAAGAATAGGGCTCATTAAATTTTCTGTCATCTTTACCTTATAAATTATAAATTTGACCTTATAAATGTCTCCTGTAATGAGTTGGGGTAGGTACAATAACATTACAGGCCAGTAGGTGTAGTATTTGTAGTCACGTGGCCGGGAAATATCCTTGAACAGTTTGAATTGGTTTTGGTCCATGAGATACTGAAAAGTATGCTTAAATTAAAAGCAGTTATTAATGCAGTCAAAACGATTTTGAGAGTTGGTGACCGGGATAAAAAGAAAACCCAGAACCTTCTGTCAGTGCAAATCACAGACTGTGCACTCCACAGAGATCCCTGACTGGGCCCCACAGCAGCAGGCAGGGGTCGCCCGCAGGGAGGATCAGTGCCCAGATACCCAAATGCACCACAAATAATAAGACTCTCCTGTAGTCTATACAAATGTACTTAATGAAAGTATTGATCTGGTGGTATTTAATGATAATATAGATAATTATATAATAATAAACTCTTCTCAAAAGGGGAGTAAAATGCCAAAAAGGTACTTTGCCACAGAACAAGTATTTCTGGATTCCAGCTGATTGCAGGCTCCTCTTTAAAACACAGGTATGCTGAGTCCCAGCCCATTTTGCTTGGCAAAAATAAAGAGGTATTCAAATTCTCAGATTCGTTGGCAATTTTTAGACTTATTAACCATTACATTCATCCTACTGAAAGATGTTTGCTGTCCCTGGTTTCCAAGCCAGACTGATAGGAACCGACTGGAGGCCACAGCTCTGGATGAGACGGCTTTTTGCATTATTAAGCAAAAGCAGAAACTAATAATAACCCAGTGCTTTGATTCACTAATGAAAAGATAACTTATTAGTGCCTAGTTTACATTACGAAGCAAGTCTAAAAGGTTAATCACTTGTGTCTTAAATTAAAATACTAGAATAAGGTCATTACCATCTATTTCTTGTTGAAAAAAAAAAAAAGATAACGTGTTGAGGGGCCAGCAAGCTGGCTTCGCTAGGAAAGGTGCTTGCCACCAAGCCGGATGACATGAGTTAGATCCCTTCAGGCACATGTGGAAGGAAGGAACTGACACGTAAAAGTTGTCCTGTGACCTCCACATGCACATACACACATGCACACACACACACACACACACACAAACACACACGCATGCACGTGCACACACATACACACATGCACACTATAAAAATGTGCTGAGAAAATATAAACAAGTTTAGAATTTTTACTTTTTAAGTTATTTAGTTTATTCATTGAGTACCTGAATACCTACTATGTGTTAAGGCTAATCCTAACTTTGTTTTACTTTTAGTGCTGGGAATCTTGTACATGCTAGACATACATTCTACCAGTGAGCTGCACTCACAGTCCCATGAACCCAACTATAAGAGATTTACTTCGGATGCAAGGTTTATGCTTTATTCTTCAGGTAGTTGGCTCTATTATGTATTATTACTAAAGTCCTGACATTAAAACAAACATACTATTGGTTTACAGGTATGTTACCCTTTTAAATGTTGAACAGAGTTGCTGTTACCCCAGTTTCCATTTTGTTCATTTTACTTACTATAAGTGTGTGGGGGGGGGGTGGGGGGGGGTGAAGGCTGCTGTGACACACTTGTGGAGGACAGAGGAGAGCTTTCAGGGGTTAATTCTCCCCTTCCACCTTCACTTTGGGTGCCAGTAATCAAACTCAGGTCATCGCTCTGTGTCAAGTGCTTTTATCCACTAAGCCATTTCCAGTCAAGTGTCCATTTTTTGAAAGAAGTTTTGAGACCTCTTACTGAATAGATACATAAGTAGCTATAGATATGCCTCCTAAGAAAATCAGACCCCATCCTAAGCTTTTACAGCAAAGAAAATATGGCATAGAAAGATGCAATTACTCAGAGGTGACCCCAGAGGATTGATAATAAAGATATGACAGAACAGTCTTGTGACATGGGACCTACAACTTTGCCTCAATATCACACGCCAGCACTGACTTAATGATTCCAAGTCATGTGACGGTGCTGAAATTCCTCCGGACACCTGACTTCAGAAAATGACTGCTTTCTTTAATTCTTCAAAATCATATTAATATGGATTGATCCCTCACACAAGAAAAAACATATCTCGTTCACATTTGGAGGCATCTAGAATCAAATATGTATTTGCTTTTATTGCTTTAGTAAAATTTGTGCAGTTAATGATGGATGTCAAAAGGCTACAAAAGTAGTTTTGGAGTGGCAAGTAATCAATAATGATCCCTAATAAAATACTTGCTTTGGTTCGTTCTTTGTGTCTTTGTCATCCACACTAGATCTGGCTGTCCCTATGACTGGCTGTAATGTCTATAATGTAACAAAAGTAACATTGAACCCCTGCTATTCCATTAACTCGCACTGTACTGTAAAAGAGCCCAGCAGTTTTCATACTGGTACTTTTGGGAACCCCAAAGTATGCTGTGAGAAGTCCAGCTGCCGTGCCAGGGTGAGAGACCTCTGCTGTCTTGTGGAGAGGGTAGCCCACCTGAGCCCAGCTCTCCAACCGTTTCCCACAACGTACAAATAGAAGTCAAGCCACCTTGAACAGCCATACCTCAATCACAAATCAATGCAGCTCCATGAGATGCCAAGCAGAAGCAGCAGTTGAACATCTAGCTAAGCCCACACAACCCAAAAAGTTTTGAGAAATCCACTCTTTTTATTGCTGCATAATAAAGAGAAACCCAAAGAAGTATTTGTCACCATTGACTACCACAGAAGCCGCAATGCAGAAGAGGACCAAAGCAATTATGTGAAGGTTGTGCTTTGGCATGACTGCAGGCAGGACTGATCATCTTTTCCCACCATAGATTAAGTCCTATTTAATGACAACAAAGGGCATGGAGGAAGAAGAACCTGGCTCTGATTTCCACAGGGTCTCATTTGAATTCAAGGGAGAGCGGTCACTTAACATTCTCATCAATGGACATCTTCTCTGGGTTAATCAAATCATTGAAAACCACTGATTCCTAATTCCTTATGCTGTGGGGATCCACCAGAGGCTACTCGGGCACAGGTTTAAACCAATAGAAAGTCTATATTAGCCAGCCAGTGACTACATTGAGCATTTGGGATCCCACTACAGTCCCGAGTCATCCTAAAGATGAGCTTTTAAGCACGAAAACCACATCCTTGATTAACACACCTCAGTTAGTAAGAACAGTTAGCCAGAAGTGAAGCTACAGAATCCAAAGAGCCAAGGTTAGTACATTTAGAGACTTTCCTAGAACTGTGGACTTCAATGAATTGGGTCCTTGTCCCTGTTGCTGCCTATGTGCTGGATTTCAAGGCCTGAATGGTACTTCCAACATCCTGCCAGTTACGCTAAAGTCTAGGAGCCAGTCACAATTACAGAGTATGAGACATAGGTCTGGCGTCTACTACCATTGGTCCTCTTTCTCTGAGGAAATCCTGCCTGCTGCTCACTCCTATGTAGCTCAAGAGAACTACTGAGGTCTGACTCATTGATCTATTGCATCTGTGCAAAATGAGAAATCAGGTGAGGTGTGGAGTGGGCTTGAGGAAGAAAGGATGCCTGAGCTTTAAGACTAAAGATGATCAACTGGCCACAAAGTCAGCTCACACAAGTACAGGGCAAACCTGACAGCAGCCTGTGTCTCTTCCAATGACACAGGTGTAATAGCGACTGTTTACTTGTCTGCAGCCAGAGAGGTCTCTATGTCTCCAATTCAGCCACAACTTCAAAAAGCCAAAAATAGACTCTGGAGTTAGAGACAGCCAACCACACTAGACTCTGTATGTCCTTTGGGAGAGCTACTTTATCAGAGGGTCAAGAAGAGGAGTCAGCAATGCACTTAACACTAAGGAAGACATCAAGAAGAATCAATTACGTTCAAACTACAGATTATCTAAATAAGACTAAGCTGATAGTCAAAAGGGGAGTGTAGGAACAATAATTGCTTAAACGTGGGAAGGGGGGGAATTAATAGCTTTAGGCTTTTTATAATTTTGGAAAATTAGTTTTTTAATTTGATGTGTATGGGTGTTTGCCTGCATCCATGTCTTTTTGCCATGTGTGTACATTGCACTCGGAAGCCACAAGAGGATATTGTAGTTCCTGGAACTAAAGATGCAGACGGTTGTGAGCTGCCATGCCATGTAAGTGCTGGTAACAGACCCTGGGTCCTCTGGAAGAGCAGCCAATGCTCTTAACCAGTGAGTCATCTCTCCAGCCCAATAGTTGATTTTTGTAAAGTGTTTTAAAGATAAATTTGCTGCTAAGTTATCAAGATGCGTTTTTATATTGACTGTTTTCTGTGTCCTGCATAAATACACGAAAATTGTCCTGGGAGAGTAACTCATTTCATCTACCACTCTTTCCTTACTAGGAGATCAGATACAACAGTCTAACTTTTCCTGCCCATGTGTTATTGAAAAAGAAAACCCCTCCAAGATATCTTCCTACCTGTCAGCAACAACATGCAAAGAAGCCATGATGTTTGGGGACTCCCTTGTGAATGAGATCTGTAGAATGTGGTCCACCCTATGTGTTGGAACTCCTTCAAGGAGAAAGCAAGTCAACTTTTCTCTGTACCACTGTGGACACAGAACTTGGTAGTTGCCTTTTTAATAAAGAAACAACACAGGTCCTGGACTGTGCAGCTGTTTTAAGCATTGCTGAACACAGAGTACACATTATCTAGAGACTGGAATTTCACAAATCAAGAGAAACAACTCCTGCTGTTATCCAAACTGGCGACTGTCAGCCAACATGTCTGTAAGGTGGAAGGAAAAATAATGGGACCTCTTTTTCCTGGATTTTGAACCCTTAAGTGGCAGCAAGACGGCCTGGATCTGACCAGAGTGCCCAGCCCTGCTGCACAGAGATCCCTGGTTGGCTTTCTTCTTGATCTTCACCCCACTAGAAATTTCCCTGGCACACGTGAGCACCGTAGCTCCCACTGCAGAAGCTCAGACCCACAGGCAGGCACAGCACCTGGTGCTTACGGATGGAGAGGCAGAAAGCCAGAGGATAATCCCCGGCAGGTCGGGCTGGCAGGGAATATCAGAATGCGGGCAGGAGGATAATGATTAGGACAAATAGCAGGTACATGGCTGCCCTTCACGGGCCATGAGAGTCAGCGTGTCCGTCACACTAGCGGGTGAGCGTGGGGACAGAAAAGAGGCAGTCTCAATCTGTTTTCAATTGTTGCCGGGAGAGCTCTCTGTCCCCACTACACGAATTCTGGGTCCAATTAGTTCTAAACCACTAACCCAAGGAACATGCAGTTAATTCCAAAACATTGGATAATTTCCTTCCCAGCTGAAGCCTTAATGAATTGGCTGGCTCTTCAGTCTTGGTAGGGAAAGCACTGTCTGGAAGGCCGTTCTCCAAAGAGTAATAAAGGAGAATACCAGCTCCGACAACCCACGGCTGTCTCTAGTACCTCTAACCAGAAAATCTAATCTGGCTTTTCTTCAGAAAATTCCTCACAGCCACAGGTGACAGAATCAAGGGTTCCAAAATCCTTTCCTCTCCTAGCGCCTTACCCTTGCTGTCTCTACTGTGACCTGACACTTGAGCTCATCCACGGAGATGCAGCTGTCCCTGGGAAGATTGATGAAATAGCTCTGGGCCCTAGGATCAAGCTCTCTCAAGAGGAGGAAGTATAGTATGGCTAAATCCTGGAGCTCACAGAACAAGCTGAGATTGAACCTCAGTGTTTCCATGAGAGCTGTGTGAACTTCAGTAAATCGGCATTGCTGAGGCCTCTTGCTCACTTGCAAAATGAGGAAATAGTATTGTAAGGATTAAACGCCAGCTGTTACTAATTTCTGTATCTAAAAATGCAGTGAATGATATTTTAGTGGAAGTCGGGAAATGGCTCAGTGGGTATGAGTTCAAATCTCCAGTGCCCACATTTTAAAAAAAAAAAAATGCTGAGCAGGCAACAGTCATCTGAGCCTCTTAGCTAGAACAAACAACTGCAGAGACCAGCAGGAAAACCTTCTCCCTTAAAAACTGCCCTGTACCTAATAAAACATATTTCTGCTATATAATATTTTAACTGTCATCCACAGTTGAAGAGCAGGCATACCGCTTTCAAAAGTTGGCCAACCATTGAGAGGAAGCCAAAGAACTTTAATCAACATTTTGTGACAGCCAAGAAAAAGAATCCTAACAACCCTGGGCTAGATCCAGCCTTGTGATGAATTGTTGATGGCAAATTCAGATTCACCCAGTGGGGTGCTCTCTGATGTTCAGAGGCAGGCTTTAAACGGGCTTCGGCGGACTTGATGAGCTGTCTGTGATCTAAGACACTTCCGATAATCTCAGCTTCCGAAAAATCAGGAGAAATTTATTTTATTTGGAAACAATGCAGACAGACGTACTCATACTTCAAGTTTCAATGCATCATAGAATGTGTTACAAAAATTTTGGTACAAGCCAAGAGAAGGCACAAAACTAAACCCAGCAAGCTTCTCAAGTATAGAATGGTAGAATAAATATCAGCAATCATTCCCCTGAAGTACAGAGCAAAGCTGACGTGATTAAAAGGGATCAATGGCCAAACCCCCAAATCTTTCATTCTCCAATATGCGGTTAGTTCGCCCTGTTACAACCCTTGGTCAGGACTTCCTGCTAGGTTTTGCTGTGAGCATTTTGGTTGTCTCGGAATATTTGTGTGTGGACAATCCTACCTAACAAATAGCAAACTCTAGGTGGTAGAGGTTGTTCTGCAAGATTCTAAGATACCAGGACTTTGCTTTAAGATTCAGCTCTGCATTGACTGTGACGGGAAGGCAATCTTTGGCAGTTAAGAGCATAAAGGTCTTCATTTTCATTTTGAGTAAATGATTAAAGTCTATGTGGCATTAAAAAAAAAACTTTGAAAAAACGTTTAACTTTTTGTAGATCTATAAAATGTGTGTTCTGTAGAGCCTGGTTAGCTAGACATGTGAGAATTAAATGAAACATTTTAGGTTAAAAAAAAAATCTTAGCGTGAAGTACAGCATGACTAGAAGAAGTAGAAATGACCTGTGGTGATAACTAAGTGTCATGCTAACAAAATTCTTCTCCTGAAACTTCCTGTTAAAATAAACAGGGACTCACAAGCATTGAGAGCTAGCTTAGCCCAAACCCCAAACCTAAAACATAATCTTCTCCCCATGCACAGTTAGTTTCTGGCAACACATGGCACTCTAAGCTTACCTAATCTTTCTTACTCCTATTTTAAGAGTACCAAGTTCTATGAGCTTCGTGGGATGCAAGGGAGAACGTACAGATTGATAGTGTGTCATATCTGTCACCCAGGGGCAATTGCTTGCTCCAATGAATTGTCTAAAAAGAAATAGGAAAAACGGAAACTGGAGCCAGAGATGCAGCTCGGTGCTAGGGTGCATGCCTCGGATACAAGAGGCCCTGGGTGAATTTCAAAACAAACCAAGAGCAAAAGCCCAGAAGGTGGCGTACCTCTGAGAGACAGGTTGAACATCTGTTCACCTCCATATAGAAAGCCCTTTCTGGGCAGTGCAACAGGGCAGCTTGTTCTGCCGGGATTCAGGGATGCCGGGATGCCGGACAGACCTTCACTACAGACCCAGGTCGGGCAGGGAGCAGTCCTCTTTCATTGAGAGAACCCTGAACCTGTGAACGTGGCAGAATAATGAGTCCCCCCATTCATCAAACTAAGTGAAAACTGGGGGACGCTTACCGTTAGCACCAAATGATTTGCGGAGACAAAGTGAGCACAGGCGTTCGCCAGAGCTCTGTCTCTGTGCAGGACCACAATAAGAGTCAGAATGCCAAGAAAGTCAAATGGTGGAGTGATCTCAACAATGCTTTGAGGAGGGAACATAATATAATTTCTTTGGAGGAATAATTTAAGTTCCTGACACAAGATGCTACTTACCTCATCCTTCAGTCTGTTTCCCCAAAGCCAAGCCCCGGAAGGACATTAACAGAGGGTACCATGCTCACAGGATGTTTGAAGCCTGGTTCTTTCCTGGACATACACTTGCATCCTGTTTACAAAACACTGCCACTTGGGATGCAGTGTTTCCTTCCCAGCCTGTCTTAGCAAAGAAAATTAATCCCGGGAAACTCATCTTCCCCCTATTTTCTTAGACAAACAGATCGTTGTTGTGTTTTGGCATTTTGGGAAAGTAACCCTCATTATTTTCCCTGTTGCTTTCCACAAGCTTTGACATCGTCTTGTCAGTCGCATTATCTGTGTAATTCATCAAAGCGTCACTGGCAACCAAACGTCCGCAAGCACACCTCGTTGGGAAGTGTCCTCACTCTCTTTCTTCCCTTGTAACCCTTCGAGTTAACTTCTGGCTGACAGACCACACTTGGTTTTGTTTTTGTTTTTTTTTTTTTTTTTTTTTTCTTGCTTTTCTGGAATCATTCATCTTTGCTGAAAAGCTGTTTAAATGCCTTCCAACAGCTTCAGGGCCAGACCCTCCCGCTGGCACCCATAACTCTCATAAATATTATTGGAATTGCGCGTGTACATCGGGGGAGGTTTTTTAACCCCAGAGCACATGAAAAGGAACCCCAGCAGTCTTACTCTGAACACAGGAGAGAACGCAAGCAGGAAATTAGTTAGCAACGGAAAGGGCAAACAGGTACTCCATGTGGTTTCTGCTTCTTAGGAGCAATAAAAACAGCAAATTGGGTATTATTGTAACTATTAGTACTTTTATCTCCTCTAATAAATAATGCGCTCCCTACGAGCAGCGGCTCTGTATTATTCACAAAATGTGAGGCAGTAAGCTTTCAGGAGATGTCGGCTGAATAAACAAGCAAATAAATGGCCAAGCAGGTTGATTTAGGGGAATGAGAGTCTTTAAGAAATGTGCTCTTAACATGTCAAAACAAAATAGGCCCTGGTAAACACATATTTCACCATATAAAGATCAGGAGGCCCACTCTTTTCTAAGATAGCTATCACCAGGCTCAATGGTGCACGCCTGCTGTCTCAGGTAGTAGGGAAGCTGGGGCACAAGGATCACTTGACCATGGAAATTCAAGGTCAGGCTGAACAGTAATGCAAGACCTCAACCAAAAGAAAAAAAACATGAGAGAGAAGAGGGAGAGAGAGAGAGAGAGAGAGAGAGAGAGAGAGAGAGAGAGAGAGAGCTTATCTTACAAACCCACAAACCACAAAACCCACATAATTGTTGGGGCATGACTGTTTTTTGAGATACAAAGCACCAGGGTGTTTTTTCATATTGAGGTTAATTGTCCGGACGTCCACTGGAGCCTTCGGACATGTCTGGATAAACAATGCCTGTGGCGACTCCTCAGGGAAGATGATGACAGAGAGAAGAAACAGTTGCAAGAACTGCATGAAAAGGAAGCTATTACACACTTCTTAAAAAGTATAACTACATGAAGGCCAGTGAGACACCATGGCAGGTGTTAGCACATGTGTGCACATACACAGACATACACACACATAATAAATACAATAACTTTTAAAATTATACCTACATTAATGCTCTGTGCATGTGTGCAAGCACATACATGCGTGTGCCCTGGTGTGTGTTGGAGGAGATAAAGTTCTTGAGAGAGAGAGATTCTGAAGCTAGTGTTGTGGGGGTTGTGCATATCACATTCAAAAACATTCCAGGGAAACTCGTTTTCCAGCAGGGTGAGCATCCACGCATCTTTTGCTGAGCACCTCCTGTCTACTCCCAGAAAGCCGATGGAACAGCGCTTCCCTGTGATGCTCATGGACTCGCATCTCGATAAGCAGCTCAAAGCACCGCTTACACACTGAAGCAAATCTTACCTTCTTCCTCAGAGGGGAGGGGGATCAGAAGGAGACAGGGAAGGAGAAAGGAGCAAATATTTGGAAAAATAACAACCAAGAGTTTTCCAAAATTAATGACAACCACGAAACAGAATATCTAAGCAGCTCAGGGAATAGCAAACATGATAAATTAAAAGAAAAACTCGAAATAGCATATCTAAGCTACTAAGGATAAACACAACCACAAATTCCTGAAGCACAGCCAGGCATGAGGAAGAAAAAATAAAAATTACCAAAGAACGTGGAAGGCAGAAAACAATACCAATTTCCATATGTAGCAAGAGCATCCTCAAAGATGAAGAGAAAAATATAGGCTTTTCAGAAAATTCAGATAAACAAACCAAAGAAATTTAATGTGGGGTGGGCTTGCCATGCAGCCTGTGAGGAAAACCGGGATGAAAGATTCCCAGAGCAAGCAGGCTAGCAAGACTAGCCAAATCATTGAGCTCTAGAGACCCTGCCTCAATGAATAAGGTGGAGGAGTAATTGAGGACGATTCTCAGACATTGATCTTTGGCCTTCACATGCATGTGCACACACAGGCAAAAACATGTGTGTACATAGGCAACACACAGGCAGAAACATGTGTGTACATAAACAACACACAGGCAGAAACATGCACACACATGCAACACATACACAAAGACACAAAAAGTTGGAGAAAACAACCTGAATAAATTCATTTTCAGCTTACACGGTGTGTTAGAAATTGTAAAGATCCTCAAGCAGAAATAATATATCAGAGTGGACAGTGGGACTGTATCAATGCAGGAAACTCAGGGACTGGAGAGAGAGAGAGAGAGAGAGAGAGAGAGAGAGAGAGAGAGAGAGAGAGAGGGGGGGCTCAACAATGAAAAGTTTCTCTCGTAGGGAATTCAAGTCCGGTGCCCAGCACCTGTCCCGGCAGTTCACAACCTCCTGTGACTCCAGTTCCACATGAGCCAACGCCCTCTTCTGGCCTCTGCAGCACCCACACTAGCATGTAGCAGACATAGGCACATACACATAATTATATATATGTATATATATATACACATATACACATATGTGGGTAGATATCTGTATATGAAATCAGTAGATGAATATAACGTTTATCTTTTCTTGTTTTTCATTGCTTCAAAAGTAAAATAATAAGAATGGGCGCTGTATGTTACAGAATGTGAAAACAGAAAGTGTGTGGTGGTCGCACAAAGGGCGGGAGGCGAAGCTGAGACTATACCGTTGAAGGCTTTCACTGCTCGTGAAGCGGTCTTGGAGAGAAACTATCATTAGTTAAGTACAAACATCAGGAGGCCCAGGTTAACCACAAAAGCTATGGTAAAGGAAATTTAGGAAATGGTCAGAGGAAACAAGATAGAATCATGAGAATGTTCTAGAGAGAAAAGGAAATAGAGAGCAAATAATACACGGGAAATGGGCTCAGGTGACAAATTTTAATTCATCCATATCAGTAATCACATTAAATATGGATGAGAAGAAATATGGAGAGAAATATTAAAAGACAACAATTTTCAGATTGGATACAAGATCACTAAGTTCGTCAATTTTGCCACTGCTATGAGCAAATTCCTGACAAAAGCCGTGTTCTGTGATCAGCGTTGGGAGGCAGAGAGAACAGTGTGACCCACTCCTGGGTCCTGCCTGGTGGCAGGGATTCTGCTCAATACTGGGACTCGAGTATTTTCTGAATCTCTCATTCTTTCTTTCTCGTCTGTCTCTGTCCACGCACCTGCAGCGAGTTCTACACATGAAATCTCCATTCTGCTCTCTAACTTCCATCTCACTCTCAAGACTAAAGAGCATGTTTCCCAGAGTTTTGTTCTTTCCTCTGCCTCAGTCTCTACCCTTGGTCACACCGCTGGCATATACTCCATGAGCTGAAACCATCTTTCCCTCTGTTCTGTTCCCTAAATTATCTTACTTTTTAAAAAATTATGCTTACTGCTCAAATTTCAGTGCCTGTCTTCAATCATGTGTGACTAAAGGTACATGTTCACCAGCTGGTCCAGCCCTACACCCTGGGGATGCTAGTGATTGACGGGTGCCACCACTGTTACATCTTTCTCCCAAGTTCCTCTGCAAACCTCTTGATAACTGCAAAGCAAAACTCTCTGCCCTGAAGAGAAAGGAAAATAAAAAGATTCTAAAGGGAACTCTGTACTAAGTCAGACTGTGATAGAAGACAAAAATAACAGACAAAAACAAAGACTCTGGGGGGAAAAAAAAAACCTAAAAGCCAATTAACAAAATGGTATTGGCAGTCCTTTCCTCAGAAACCACAACCGTGAATGTTAATGCACTGGGTTACCCAGCAATGGCATGCAGAGTGAATGAGGGGAATAAATGGGAAAGGAGGATCCAACTATGTGCCGGCCACAAAAGATTCACCTCTGTGCTGAGGACAGATCCCCTGAAAACTGAGCATAGAAAAAGATAGTATATGCAAAGAAAGAAGAACAGAGAAGGGAACAGCTCTTCCAATATTTACAAAATAGACTTTAATGCAAAAACTGAGACTCTTCGCCAGACGCGGCGGAACAACCCCGGCGCAGCGCAGACCTGCAGACACCAGCGATCAGAGGAGGATCACGGGGCAGCGAACGGTGAGCCTAGT
This sequence comes from Microtus obscurus, assembly GCA_963919715.1. Classification (NCBI taxonomy): domain Eukaryota; kingdom Metazoa; phylum Chordata; class Mammalia; order Rodentia; family Cricetidae; genus Microtus; species Microtus obscurus. The sequence continues at coordinate 9,022,660 of CAWTZC010000170.1, read as the reverse complement.
CATATCCCTGAAGACCACCTTGTATAGGGAGAGTGTTTTTGCCCCGGGGCTGGACACAGGAAACGGAGCGGAGGCACTCCCCGATCACCTTGACAGCCCGGTTAGCCTGGGAGGGCTACTACCCACTGCTGGGGCTGCTCCTCCTCGCTGAGACCTCTCTCTCCCTGGCATATCTCAGATTGCGACCAGGGTCCTCCTTCGCTCCCCCCCCCCTTCCGCTGGGCACGGGACCACCAAATTTAACCTGTTTGGGCACTGGATAGGGAGCTCAGAGCAGAGGGCACCTCGAGTTCCTCTGTTTTGGTGGCTGGCCTGCAGAGGGGTAGGCCTTTTCTTGGCGAGGTCCATGGCAAACCAGGAGCCTGGTCCTGATCCTGAAGACCCTTCAGAGCAGTGAAAGAGATCTTGGCCAGTGGCGGGACTCAAGAAACGGGAAGGAGGCTTTTTGTAAGCAGGGCCCCTGGCCAGCAGTAAAACCCGTTCCTGCATTAAAAGACACATTAGACAGCATCGATAGGACGAGATGGGCAGGCGCCAAGGCAAGAATTCACCCAACAATCTGAAAAGCAGCATGAAAATACCAGAACCCAATGATCTCACAACAGAAGGACTTGAACACCCTAACACAGAAGAAGTGGGAAAAAATGACTTTATGAAAGCAATAGAGTCCCTTAAACAACATGTAAAAACCACCTTTATAGAAATAGAGGAGAAGTACGACAAAAAGTTTGAAGAAATGAGTAAAAAGTTTGAAGAAATGAGTAAATACGTACATGAGACCCTGGGGGAAACAGTTCAAGAATTGAAAACTGAAATGGAAGCAAGGAAAAAAACACAGACTGAGGACCAGCTGGATATGGAAAATCTAAGTCAACGAGCAGAGTCTACAGAAACAAGCATAATCAATAGAATACAAGAGATAGAAGAAAGAATCTCAGATTCTGAGGACACCATAGAGAAAATAAATGCACTGATCAAAGAAATCAGCAAAGCCAACAAATACTCATCACAAAACACTCAGGAAATATGGGACACAATAAAAAGACCAAACATAAGAATAATAGGGATAGAAAAAAGAGAAGAGTCACAGCTCAAAGGCCCAGAAAATATTTTTAACAAAATTATGGAAGAAAACTTTCCCAACATAAAGAAAGATATTCCTTTGATTATCCAAGAAGCATACAGAACACCTAACAGACTGGATCAAAGAAAAACATCCCCTCGCCATATAATAATCAAAACACAAAATATACAGGTTAAAGAAAGAATATTAAGAGCTGCAAAGGAAAAGGGGCAAGTAACTTATAAAGGTAAACCAATCAGACTTACACCTGACTTCTCTATGGAAACTATGAAAGCCAGAAGGTCCTGGATAGAGGTTCTGCAAAAACTAAGGGATCATGGATGCAAACCCAAACTACTATACCCAGCCAAGCTATTGTTCACTATCAATGGAGAAAACAAGACTTTCCAAGATAAGAACAAATTTAAACAATATGTAGCCACAAACCCAGCCCTACAGAAAATAATAGAAGGAAAATCACAACCTAAGGAATCCAGAATTGCCAACACTGCCTACAATAAGTCAGGCGTCTAGCGAACCTTCACCTGCACACCTCAAAGAAGGGAGACTCACAAACGCTACTACCAAAACCAATAATAATAACCGGAGTAAACAACCACTGGTCATTAGTATTACTTAATATTAATGGCCTCAATTCACCCATAAAAAGGCACAGGCTAAGGGATTGGATACGAAAACAGGACCCAACATTCTGCTGTTTGCAAGAAACACATCTCAACCACAAAGACAGGCATCTACTCAGAGTAAAGGGTTGGGAAAAGGTGTTTCGAGCAAATGGTCCTAAGAAAAAAGCAGGTGTGGCCATACTAATTTCTAACAAAACCGACTTCAAACTAAAGTCAATCAGAAGAGATCGAGATGGACACTTTATACTCATAACAGGAACAATTCATCAGGATGAAGTCTCAATCCTGAATATCTACGCCCCTAACATAAAAGCACCCACCTATGTAAAAGAAATATTACTTGAACTCAAGGCAGACATCAAACCACACACACTAGTAATAGGAGACTTCAATACACCTCTTTCTCCAATGGACAGGTCAATCAGACAGAAACCTAATAGAGAATTAAGAGAATTATTGGAGGTAATGAAGCAAATGGACTTAACAGACATCTATAGAACATTCCACCCAAAAAGGAAAGAATATACCTTCTTCTCTGCAGCTCATGGAACCTTCTCAAAAATTGACCACATACTCGGAAACAAAGGAAACCTCCACAGATACAAAAAAATATCAGTGTCCACCTGTGTCTTATCAGATCACCACGGACTAAAGCTAGAAGGCAATAACAATGCCACCCCCAGAAAGCCGACAAACTCATGGAAACTGAACAGTCAACTACTGAACCACACATGGGTCAAGGAAGAAATTAAGAAAGAAATTAAAGTCTTCCTTGAATTTAATGAAAATAAAGAGAAAACATACTCAAACCAATGGGACACGTTGAAAGCAGTGCTAAGAGGAAAGTTCATAGCACTAAGTGCCCACTTAAAGAAAACAGAGAAAGCATACATTGAGGACTTAACAGCACACCTGAAAGCTCTAGAAAAAAAAGATGCAGAGGCACCCAGGAGGAGTAGAAGACTGGAAATAATCAAACTGAGGGCAGAAATCAACAAAATAGAAACACAGAAAACAGTCCAAAGAATCAATGAAACAAAAGTTGGTTCTTTGAGAAAATCAACAAGATCGACAAACCCCTATCCAAACTAATTAAACAACAGAGAGAGAACACGCAAATAAATAAGATCAGCAATGAAAAGGGGGACATAACCACAGACACAGAGGAAATTCAGAGAATCATTAGATCTTACTACAAAAGCCTATATGCCACAAAACTGGAAAATGCAAAAGAAATGGACAGTTTTTTAGATAAGTACCACATACCAAAGCTAAACCAAGACCAGGTGAACGATCTAAATAGACCTGTTAGTCGCGAAGAACTAGAAACTGTTATCAAAAATCTCCCTACCAAAAAAAGCCCAGGACCAGATGGTTTCAATGCAGAATTCTACCAGAACTTCCAAGAAGAGCTAATACCTATACTCCTTAATGTATTTCACAATATAGAAACAGAAGAGTCATTGCCAAATTCCTTTTATGAAGCCACAGTTACCCTGATACCAAAACCACACAAAGACCCAACCAGGAAAGAGAATTATAGGCCTATTTCACTCATGAATATCGACGCAAAAATTCTCAATAAAATACTGGCAAACCGAATCCAAGAACACATTAGAAAAATTATCCATTATGATCAAGTAGGCTTCATCCCAGAGATGCAAGGCTGGTTCAACATACGCAAATCTATCAATGTAATCCACCATATAAATAAACTGAAAGAAAAAAAACCATATGATCATTTCATTAGATGCTGAAAAAGCATTCGACAAAATTCAACACCCCTTTATGATAAAGGTCTTGGAGAGATTAGGGATACAAGGGTCATACCTAAATATAATAAAAGCTATTTACAGCAAGCCGACAGCTAACATTAAATTGAACGGAGAAAAACTCAAAGCCATCCCACTAAAATCAGGAACAAGACAAGGATGTCCACTCTCTCCATACCTCTTCAATATAGTGCTTGAAGTTCTAGCAATAGCAATTAGACAACATAAGAGGATCAAGGGGATTCGTATTGGAAAGGAAGAAGTTAAGCTTTCGTTATTTGCAGATGATATGATAGTATACATAAGCGACCCCAAAAACTCTACCAAAGAACTCCTACATCTGGTAAACGCCTTTAGTAATGTGGCAGGATACAAGATCAACTCCAAAAAGTCAGTGGCCTTCCTATACACTAAGGATAAGGAAGCAGAGAGGGAAATCAGAGAAGCATCACCTTTCACGATAGCCACAAATAGCATAAAATATCTAGGGGTAACTCTAACCAAGGAAGTGAAAGATCTATTTGACAAGAACTTTAAGTCTTTGAAGAAAGAAATTGAAGATGACACCAGAAAATGGAAGGATCTTTCTTGCTCTTGGATTGGGAGGATCAACATAGTAAAAATGGCAATTCTACCAAAAGCAATTTATAGATTCAATGCAATCCCCATCAAAATACCATCAAAATTCTTCACAGATCTGGAGAAGACAATAATCAACTTTATATGGAAAAACAAAAAACCCAGGATAGCCAAAACAATCTTATACAATAAAGGATCGTCTGGAGGCATTACCATCCCTGACTTCAAACTCTATTACAGAGCTACAGTATTGAAAACAGCTTGGTATTGGCATAAAAACAGAGAAGTCGACCAATGGAATCGAATAGAAGACCCTGACTTTAACCCACAAACCTATGAACACCTGATTTTTGATAAAGGAGCTAAAAGTATACAATGGAAAAAAAGAGAGCATCTTCAACAAATTGTGCTGGCAAAACTGGATGTCAAGCTGTAGAAGAACGAAAATAGATCCATATCTATCACCATACACAAAACTCAAGTCCAAGTGGATTAAAGACCTCAATATCAGTCCGAACACGCTGAACCTGATAGAGGAGAAAGTGGGAAGTACTCTACAACAAGTGGGCACAGGAGACTACTTCCTACGTATAACCCCAGCAGCACAGACAGTAAGGGCCTCATTGAATAAATGGGACCTACTGAGACTGAGAAGCTTTTGTAAAGCAAAGGACACTGTCGCTAAGACAGAAAGGCAACCCACTGACTGGGAGAAAATCTTCACCAACCCCGCAACTGACAAAGGTCTGATCTCCAAAATATATAAAGAACTCAAGAAACTAGACCGTAAAAGGCTAATCAACCCATTTATAAAATGGGGCACTGAGCTGAACAGAGATCTCTCAACAGAAGAAGTTCAAATGGCCAAAAGACACCTAAGGTCATGCTCAACTTCCTTAGCGATCAGGGAAATGCAAATCAAGACAACTTTAAGATACCATCTTACACCTGTCAGAATGGCGAAAATAAAAAACACCAATGATAGCCTTTGCTGGAGAGGGTGTGGAGAAAGGGGTACACTCATCCATTGCTGGTGGGAATGTAAACTTGTGCAACCACTTTGGAAAGCAGTGTGGAGGTTTCTCAGGAAATTCGGGATCAACCTACCCCTGGACCCAGCAATACCACTCTTGGGAATATACCCAAGAGAGGCCTTATCATACAACAAAAGTATATGCTCTACTATGTTCATAGCAGCACTGTTTGTAATAGCCAGAACATGGAAACAACCTAGATGCCCTTCAATTGAAGAATGGATGAAGAAAGTATGGAATATATACATATTAGAGTACTACTCAGCAATAAAAAACAAGGACTTCTTGAAGTTTGCAGGCAAATGGATGGAAATAGAGAACACTATCCTGAGTGAGGTAAGCCAGACCCAAAAAGAGGAACATGGGATGTACTCACTCATATTTGGTTTCTAGACATAAACAAAGGACATTGAGCCTATAATACGTGATCTTAGAGAAGCTAAATAAGAAGGAGAACCCAAAGAAAAACATATAGGCATCCTCCTGAATATTAACCTTCATCAGGCGATGAAAGGAGACAGAGACAGAGACCCACATTGGAGCACCGGACAGAAAGCTCAAGGTCCAAATCAGGAGAAGAAGGAGAGAGAGCACGAGCACGGAACTCAGGAACGCGAAGGGTGCACCCACACACCGAGACAATGGGGATTTACTACCAGGAACTCACCAAGGCCAGCTGACCTGGGTTTGAAAAAGCCTGGGATAAAACCGTCTTGGGAAAAAACATAGAGACAATGAGGACTACTGACATCTCAAGAACAATGGCAATGGGTTTTTGATCCTACTGCACGTATTGGCTTTGTGGGAGCCTAGGCAGTTTGGATGCTCACCTTACTAGACCTGGATGGAGGTGGGTGGTCCATGGACTTCCCACAGGGCAGGGAACCCTGATAGCTCTTTGGGCTGAAGAGGGAGGGGGACTTGACTGGGGGAGGGGGAGGGAAATGGGAGGCTACGGTGGGGAAAAGGCAGAAATCTTAAATAAATTAAAAAAAAACTGAGACTCTTCATCATTATATAATAATAAAGCAGCAACATAGTATGCAATTGAGATATATAGATATACAATCAACAGGGAGAATCTAAATGCATTAAAGAAGTATTAAGTTCTCTGGATGGAATCATAGATTCTGATACAACACTAGGAGATTTCAGTGCCCCACTTTCAACTGCTGGCTCAGCCGTGTCAGCAGCGGGCACCCTTGAAGGAGAGTCTCCACCTAGACAGAGAGTAGACCTCCTTAGCAGTTGCTATGAAAGCAGTAAGTTCACTCCTATAATGACCCATTGTGAGTGCACCACCCTCCCCTGTGCGTGCAGCATCTTTCTAGGCCTTTTTATGCCACCCCACAAGACAAGGTGGGCATGGGAGAATGAACCCAGCAGGCTGCTCACACTGTTCACTGTTCTACTCTGTTTCTGGTCCAGAAGCACGCCCTCTGGCAGCGTCCAGAAAGCAGAAAGCAACTTGCCGTCTCTACTTACCTTGCAAGTACAGTAAACTCAGAGCCTTGGCCATCTGCGACAGACTCGATCCCTCATTTCCTCTGGAAGAACAAGAGCTGCCCTAGCTTCTTCAGAGAATCACTAGTCACTGGATAAACTGGTCTTCCTGTGGACTCGCTGTCAGGTCGTCAATAAAATGGGTCAGCAGAGCACCGCAGCGATGGGATCTACCAAATATAATACAATATTGTTGATTGCAAGTTGACGAATGTTTAAATTTGTCAGGCCTTATCTTACAAGTATTCCGTAGGGTTTGGGCATGAAGAGATACCAGACACAAAATAATGGTGTTTAAGTGACATGTTCCCAAGCGTGCCTGCAAATGAACCTTCTGGTAACTCATAAAATGAAACAAAGACAAAAATCTCCCATCAGCTCCTCCTGGCTGAGAGGCAGCCCACCATTCTTTTCTTTATAACCTGCTGGAATTACATAGTTAATTTCCAGGTACTAAAGGAGCTTTAGACCATGGGGATTCTGCAATTTTCCCGTAAGGACTTTATCTTTTTCTTCTGGACCGAGAACTGTGAAGATTGACATAGAAAGCCAGATTTGTTCTGCTCCTCCTACCCAACATACATCAAGGCCAAAGAAAAACATCTGCTCTGAGACTTCCTGCCAACGGCAACGACCCAGTGAAAACTCCCACCTCTGAGTGATGCGAATGCTCGCTTCCAGTCCGAATCTGTCAAGCGGTTACTGGTTACACAATGGCCCACAAGCTGAAACCGTCAAATGTCCAGATGGACCTGCCCAAAATCAGAGAGCTGCGGGTCACTCAAAGCTATCAATAGCACCCTTGACATTTGCCAAACCTGGCACACATTATGTGAAAAGTCATTAAACTAGCCTTAATACTTCATAAATCTCTACTTCTAGGGCAACCTTTTTTGCCAACCAAAACCAAAATCCTCAGAAACTGTGTGCACATAATAAATGTTTATTAATCACAAATGGGTCCACGTGGATGGAGAGCCTCATACATCTCTCTGCAAATGTCTGGTGAAGGAGGGCGAGACCAATAGGAAGTCATTTGCATGAGTCAATTTGCAAATGAGCTTTTTGGATTTTGACTGATGGAAGGAGGGATTTTTTTTTTTTGTAGGTCTACAAACCACCTGAGAAATCAATGGCAGAACAGAATACCTGCCCTGCCCTTTGCCCTGCAGTCAGGTGCTCAATCACAAACCGCCTGTGAGCCGCTGGGAAAGTCCACAGTGAAGAGTATAGTTTCGATCTTGGTGACACACACAGTCTCCCAGTAATCAGAAGCTGTAGTTCACAGCTTAACTGCTGTTAGGCTAGCACGTCAACCATGTGCTGAGTACGAGTTGGCCTATTTGCTTCAGTTCAGTGAGCCTAGACAATGGACATCAGTGTGACGAGCAGGGTGCCGCTCAGCCTTGTGAGACAAACACTATAATCACTTCTCTGTGGTGGAGGAAGGGCTCTGCAGCCCACATCTTATCATAATAAAAGCCAACCATGGAATAGATTAGGAAAATGTGAACTTAGAAAAACTTCCAAAGATACATGTCATATTTTATTTATTTTTTTATTTAATTTTTTTCACTTTACATTCCAACCCCAGTTGCCCCTCCCTCTGGCCCACCTTTCCCCCTTCCTATCTACTCCTCAGAGGGGGTAAAGGCCTCCCTTGGAAGTCAACAAAGTTTGGCATACCGAGTTGAAGCAGGACCAAGCCCCTCCACCCTGTAACAAGGTATCCCACCATAGGGAATGAGCTCCAAAAAGCCAGTTTATGCACCAAGGATAAGTCCTGGTCCCACTGCCACCCCCCTCAACAGATCAAACCACATAACTGTCACCCACATTCAGAGGGCCTAGTTTGGTCGCATGCAGGTTCCCCAGCTGTTAGTCCATAGTCTGTGAGCTCCCACTAGCTCAGGTCAGCTGTCTCTGTGGTTTCCCCATCATGATCTTGACCCCGCTTATTCATGTGATCCCTCCTCCCTCTCTTCAACTGACCGCCAGGAGCTCAGCCCAGGGCTTGGCTGTGGGTCCCTGCATCTGCTTCCATCAGTTACTGGATATAGGTTCTATGATAACCATTAGGGTAGTCACTAACTGATTATGGGGAAAGACCCATTCAGGTACCCTCTCCTCTATTGCTAGGAGTCTTAGCTGGGGTCATCCTTGTGGACTCCTGGAATTTCCCTAGCACCCTGTTGCTCCCTAACCCCGTAATGACATCTCTTTCATTGCTCTCCTCCTCTGTACCTCCCCACACTCAGCCTTCTTAATCCCTCATATTCAAATCAAAATGACTCTGACATTTTAGCTTATAAGGAGAATGGCAAAAGAAAGTGGAGGGCAAGAGAAAATAATGAAGAAATCAAATTCCCAATGTCTATCTTTAGTGAGCCTTTGTAGGGGAAAATAGTCCTGTGATTTGTTTGTTCTGTTTAACTTTAATTTAAAAAATACTAATTGCATGGTTTTCTCTTCATGTACTCAGTCTCTTCATAACTATTGATGTCACCTCTAGTATGAATCACTGTTCCTCAGAGTACAGTCCCTTGTCTTGTCTTTGAAGCTGGGACACTGATATGAGGCCCTCTCTTGTCCAGGAGACTTTTATCATAACTCAGCAACTCAGGAGTGAGAAAGGTAAGGCTTCTCTTGGCTTTCTTGACCCTCAAAGGCTTAGGGAATCCTACAGTAATCCATAGACCCATGAGCCGTTAGCTTAGCCACTAATGATAACACAGGAACCAAGAACTCCAGGGGGTTATTCTGCAGCTCTACAAGAGGGAAATTTGAAATTACAAAATAAAAAAACTCTGACCATCAAATTTAAAGAGGAGGTAGACAACCAGTTGTTAGTAAGCACACTTTGTTTGCCACTGAAACGTGTGTTCAGTGCTGGTATTTTGCACTTACATCTGTGTATAAAACTTATAATGCGGACACGTTAGTAAGTGACCATGAGTTTGTAGTCACTGATGTGTTGCTGTCATTGCATTTTGCAATTTGTATCATTGGTATATTACCCCAAACTGTGGTGTAAACCTCTGTTCCCAGATCACAGCAATCCAGATAGGCAAACTAAGTCTTGTCATAAACGCTCAAGTTCAGCATCGTCCAGTTGGGTCCCTTGCTGGCTTTGTTATGGTAGGAGTTTGTACAGTGGTTGTCTCCCCTACAATCCTGAACAATGTTCCTCTGCCATCCCCACCTCCCCACCAGCTTCTCTGCTCCCTGCCTCAGAGCATGTGATGCCTGCTGCCAATCCCTAAATGTCTTTGCCTCACAATCAAGGGATTTACCAACAGTCTCCATCCTGTCGCCGCCACAGTACATCGTACACTACATGATCCATCTGAATAGTGCCCACAATAAACTGTCTAAATAAGACTGACATTCTTTATACTATGATATATATTAGATATTTTATATATTATATAATTTCTAAGTATGATTTGACATGCTATGATGTATATATTTATATTCTACGTGTTTATTTATAGATTACATATAAATACTATATTATTAAATATATATATTTAATTGTCCTCCCATATTTTAGTTCTCTAATCCCTTGACTAATAGGACTTGGTCAAAAGTATAGCCATGCAGTCAGAGGACCTGAATTCATATCTAGGCCCCAACACTTTTCAAGAGAGAGATATTGGGCAATAGCATCTCTAATCCTGAAGTTCTTACATACATAATAGGGCAATTAGCCGAGCTCAGCTCTGGTCCATTGTCAGCTCTCTTCAGACACTGGAGATATCTTCTTATTTAATATAACTAGGACGAAACTTCATGGATTAGTCAAATGCTAAATGTAGACATGGTAAGAATTAATGATATGTGGGATAAAACCGGACTCTCTGAACATGGCGGACAATGAGGGCTGCTGAGAAGCCAAGGACAATGGCACTGGGTTTTGATCCTAGTGCATGTACTGGCTTTATGGGAGCCTAGCATGTTTGGATGCTCACCTTCCTAGACCTGGATGGGGGGGGGGGGACCTTGAACTTCCCACAGGGCAGGGAACCCTGACTGCCCTTTGGACTGGAGAGGGAGGGGAAGGGGAATGGGGGGAGGGGGAGGGAAATAAGAGGCGGGGAGGAGGCGGAAATTTTTAATAAATAAATAAATAAAAGAATTAATGATATGTTCCACAGCTGACAGAATAACATTCCCCAGGGTTGGGGAGATAAAACCACCTGCTGTACAAACATGAGAGCCTTAGTTCAGATTCTAGCACCCACATAAAAAGCAGGAGCCTCTGCTCACACCTGTATCTCCTGCTTTATTGAGGGTTAAGACAGGTGGATTGCTGAGGCTTCCCTGCCCCCTACCTAGCTACAGATTCAGTGAGAGACCCTGACTTGAAGAAATAAGGTAGAAAGTAATAGAGCAGGATACACAAAATTCTCTTCCACACGTGCACACCTGCAAAGTCACAATGCTCCCAAAGACGTCCACATCTCAGTTCCCAGAAATCTGAGTACATTATACAGCAAAGGGGAATTAAGGTTGCCGAGAGAAGTAATTGGTTTAAAGAACTCAGGTTAATGGAGGACAACATCCTGGCTTATCCAGATGGATCCAATATGATCACAAAGATCCTTAGAAGTAAAGAAAGAGGCAGAGGGGAGGCAACATGAGACCACATGAGCAGGGCTTAGCCTGATGTTGCTGAGGACGGAGGAGTGGAGGCACAGCCAAAGAATACAGAAGATGGGAAACACAGGGAAATGACTCTCAGCTTTCCACAAGGTCTGCAGCCCTGCTCACACTTCAGCTGCAGCCCAGGCAACTTCACTCCTGCAGACCTTGGAAGATTTTTCAACTGTGCTTTTTCAAGCAGCTAAGTTGTATTAAATTTGTCAAAGCAGCAATAAAAACTAATACACATATAGTAAACATGTCGAGTGTTCCATAGGTTTTGGCAAGTGTATAATGGTATATATGCACATTACAGTGACCTACAACATAGTGTTAGTACCCTTGAGAACATTTAGCAAAACTGAAAAATCACAACATGACAATCAGAATGCCCATAATCCCATGCTCACAGTGGCAAATAAAGCACCAGCAATGAAAAATAGGGAGACACTTGTAATGGTCTTCATCTATCAAGTTTTCAATATAGCACCAAAACCTTTTATTTGGATATATATCACAGATGGAAGTCTCTTAAATTAGACTCCTACATGATTATAATTTCCAGTTTCACATCTTTGAAATAAAGCAAATATCTACTAAAAGACTATATCCAAATATAAAAATAACCCTTAAAACAAGAATAAGGGATAGGGAGTTGGTTTGGTGGACAAAGGGTTTACCATGCAAGAGAGAAGACTGGAGGTGAAACCCCGCCCCCAGAACCCATGAGAAAATTGTGTAGGTATTGAAGCTGCCTATAATACCTGCACTCAAGAGGCAGACACAGGGATCCCCAAAACCAGCTACCTAGCTAAACAAGATTAAGAAAGGCATATACACATACATATACATATATATGAATAGGGATATATATCTATATATACATAGACATATATATGGAGTTAAAAGAACATTTCACAAGGGAAAGCACAGACGCCCTGAGCTCCTAGTGCAGCTAAGTTCTGATAGCACCTATCATAAATTTACAATGCCATATTGAAATCCGTTCAGTACCCAACCCACTGAGCATGACTTGGTGACATGGCTCTAAGTACGGCACCAGTTATTCTCATATGTGCTAGAGCAGCTCTTCGGGAGATGGGTCTCATTGCCACTGCCTGACATGTCAAGGAAGTGTTGTAACACTTAGGACTACTCTTGGAAATCAAAATACAAATCTCAGAGTACAGCGTCTACCAAATGTACATCACTTTACTACTATGGTAGAACTGAAAAAAAAAATCTTTCAGCCGAACCATCCTAAATCATGGACCACTTATATCCATGGGCAAGGGGATTGTGAGAAGATGTTGCAGGGTCATCATGAAAATACATCAGAAACGCAATGAGATCGCGTGATATTCCCATTAGAGTGGCTGGCACTTATAACTCTCACAACAGCAAGCATTGGTGTGGATTAGACTTTACTGAAGCAGCATGGGCACTGAAAATTGTATCTTTTCTAGGAAGTCTCATCAACAGTTTAACTGACTATAATTTATTCAGGAAGCAAACTGACAGAATTTTCAAGACAGCTTTTAAAATATTTTCTGAGATTAAGATTATTTTTAAAATACACATTCTAAGAAAAAATATCGGATTAACATAAAACTTCTTTCCCAACTGAGATGTCAAGAAACAGAAAAAAGAAAAAAAAGAAAAGGAGGACGCTGAGTGCCACATGCCCCACTCTCTCACATGGCCTGTGGAGACAGGAGCAGCAGATCAATGGCCCATTAGGCAGAGTGGAATGCTGGACTATCCCTGGAGGACTTGCTGCTTTACATTTTTCCTGGTTGATTCTCTGGAATGAAGTAATGCCTGTTGTCCTCTGCACAGACCTCTCCTGCGCCTTCCAGAAGTGAAGCCCACACACCCCAAGCAGCAGTAACTCCGTGGGTCAGCTTTGCTGCATTATTTTATTTTGCCATGTATATTATTTATTACAGCATTTTTGAAACCTTGTCCTATTTACATCTTGAAAACTGCTCAACAATTCTCTCATTAATTTAAAAAACACCGCTTGAGAGAAAGTCGGGGACCAGCCTTGACAAAAACACCACTTGTCAGGGTAGGGGCATAGGGATCGGAAATATAAGGGTATGAAGACGTGAAAATAATAAAACAGAAAACATAGAGCAGTACTGAGAGGGAATCCAGGGAGTACTGAAATTGCCCATGTTTAATTTCCAATTGTTTAAAATACCCTGACCCCAAAAGGTAGGAATAAGATTTTTAAAAAACTGCATTAACATGATACAAGAAAATGAACAGACCAGTTGAAGGTCACAGGCTACATCCATAGTTAACCATTCTGCTGCTAGAACAAAACAAGTCACGCTCACAAGTTAGCCAATAAGAAGCTAGAGCTAATGGGCCAAGCCGTGATTTAAATAATACAGCTTCTGTGTGATTATTTCAGGGCTAAGCAATCGAGAACTAAGTAGTGGCCTCCTCCTACATAGAAACACAATAACCTTGAAGCAATAGAAGTAAGTTCCAACTCTCTCTAACCTTTGGTCAAGGTGAAAATAGGCTCACATTTTTGGGCCTCCATAAGAGAATGCTACCTCCTTACAGCTGCTAAGTGTTCTTGCTGCTGTAGCTACTATTGGCCCTTTGGTTGACAACCTGGTGCTGTGATGATGGCACTTATCACTGGCTTTGTTTTGCATCTGTCTTGGCATTCTCCCTAAAGCCAATGATGTAGCAGATGCATGTGGTACAACTGTGGGCTCTGGTATAGTAAGTGATCCTGAGGCAAGCCTGTATCTCAGCTGCATCCTTAAAATGGTAGGCTCAGTCTAATGTGGGAATCAGGGGGATTAAAAATGAGCAAAAACAGCCAGAAATATTTCCTTGGTGTGAAGCTGTATATCTCCACCCAAGAGCTACTGATGACAGTCCTCCATGGCCTCCCCAGGGCTATGTTAAGTTCTGCATGACCAATAGTGCCTTCAATTAGAAGCTCTTATTTCTGGAATCCATTGGATTGGCAGTGCAACCATAGGTTCTTCTTGATCATGGCAAAGAAGCAGAGGATGCCAAGCAGTCTGAGATGATAAAATTAAGATTTTTTTGGTTTGTTTCCTAATCACTTTTTAGTATTATTCTAGAATTTATTCTTCCCTGTGTATGCACTCATCTTTCATAAAGCAGATCAGGTTCCTAATGGTTTGTGGCCTGATCAATTTTTGATTCCTGTACAATTAGGACAAACGTCTCTTCTATCATGGCACTACAGCCATGCTATACCTTCTCAAGCTTCTTCTGTGGGGTACCATCCTCAGCTCAATGGAATTTGCAGTTTTCTGTGCCCTCATCATCTGCCTCTTTGCCTCAACATAAAAAGAAAATATTGAAGATGAAATGGAGCTTATATCTTGTTTTTAAGTCCTTTTAATTTAAAAAAATAGTTTGGAAAAATAGTGGGAAAGGAAAGAGTCAAAATTGTCTCTCGGGGACACTGTTTGCTTTGCCACTGGCTCTTTCTAGGTTGTGATTGAAGAAAGTAACAGTCATGATCAACCTTGAGAAGCTAAAGTGACCTCCAGAAAGAGAGGTTTCCCTCCCTGAACCTCAAAGAAGAGACTGGGGGAGATGACAAAGGACAATCAAACTGCCAGAAGTCACAGAAACGCCAATCACTGGTCACCAGGAGCATCATGCTGCAGCTTGTACGACAAACTTCCCCATAACCTAATGCTGACAACAAGCCTTAGATATGTGACTGCAAAACTATGCTCCCTATGCCACAGTCCTGAATTCACTCTGTGTGGGAGAAGGTTTGCAGAAGGCTAACAATATGAAGGAGTCTGTGAGGCCTCACAACACCAAGAAGCACATTTGAGTGGATAATTATAGCTGCGGCTTTGGTGGTGTGTCTTACCCTCACTGGGACCTGGAATGAAAACAAATATCAAAATAAATGTGGATCCAAGTGAAGGAAGGAGGCAGTGACTCTCTGGGATAGTAAGTTTGAAGTCACTTCTTCCAAGCCCTGTAGATCCTGACAGCCTGTTGCAGGTCATTTGCCCATTATGGAAAAATATGTCAACAAATGTCACTGGCCCTCTGGTTGCTTTGTTTGTGATGCAGATGTTTCTTCGAAGGTGGTGATGGTCACTGCTTTTAATCTTTGAAGGTATTAGTATCTGAACAGGTCTGTGGGCTTGTAGAAGACAAATGACCCGAGCTATGAGGTCCTGACACCAGTCCCTCGCTAGTGGCTTCAGTACTGTACTGGCAACTGCCCTCGCTGTGGTACCCACATCAAATACTGACTGGCCTTCCAGTCTGTACCTTCAGCTAGGTTCCATGGTGCCCATTGACTAGCTACATCCCATGCAGGCTGTTGACTGATGACTCTTTCCCAGTATTCTTCTGGCCTCGATTGTTACAGCCCCATGTCTAGCATTATCAGAGTTGCTGTCATGGCTGTCTTCAAATATGTCACCTTCAGAATGAAGCAATTTGAGATTGAGATTCATGTCAGTGTCTGGAACCACCTTACACATCCCTGCTCCTAAAGAAATGATTATTGTGTTACCGCAGACTGACACGGGTATTTTTAAAGTTTGGGAGCCGTGGGAAGGAACTGTTACTTATGCTATAATTACTTTTGTGCTAAATATGACTTTCACAAAATGAGCTATGCAAAACAGCCAAGTTTCTGCTGGATCCTACTGAGGTCTCTTTTCTTTGAGGGCTGAAAATTCCTGTACATCTTTCTGTACTTTTGTATCAGACTTCAATTGTCACTTAAAGCTGTCCCTGAAGATAATATGTGTGCCTATGTTTAAACAGCCATGCAGAGCCATTTGACACAGTACAATCTGCTTTGTTGGGTTTAGCAGCCCTGCCCTAACATGGCCAGGGCTTTAACAGCATATTGTAATGGATGCTTCCCTGTAGTCTTTTACAGCCGTTGGCTTTCTCCCCTCCTGTCGGCTGTTGCAGATTCTACTGGCATAAGTAAAACTCTTAGAGTTGGCTACAGTGCAAACGTGAGTTGGCAGTAATTTCTTTTCAAGCACTTTATTGGCTGCTAATGTTAAGAGGTAGGAAGAAAAAGCCTTTTAGCAACCTTGGTCATTTGTTGGCATTGTAGAAGGAATGAATGGAGAGGAATATGAAGTCAGACTTCCTGTTCATCTTCCCATCTCCTCACTGAACTAAGAACCCTGCAGTTTCTAGGGGGAAAGAACGCCACAAAGCAACATTAGGGAAAGAACACTGTGAACCAAATTATAATTTATATAAAAGAAAAAATAACAAAACTTTAAAGAATGGTGGCAAAACACTGACTAAGGAGGCAGGGAGGGGAAAAGAGAAGAGAGGTAGAAGAAGGAAAGAAGGAAAAAAGAAAGATGTTGCTTTGGATATGTTCAATGAAAATAGGACACATTATAAATAATCCTTAAAAATTATATAAAACATTACGTAATATGAATCTGGATCTTAAGTACAATATTATGTTTTAACATCCTGATGTGAGTCTAACGAAGTAAGAGAAGGGTAGGGGAGTACATTGGTCTTCTCGGGTTTTATGATCCACCATTAAGTGAAAGATTTTAAATTTCCAAAACATGAGGGTTTTTACACAACTAAATATGAACACAGTCATTCAAATCCATACTTCTGGCTAAACAGACTATGTCAAGTTATGGTCAGATCTCATTAAACAGAACCGGTTCTCAAGGTCACTTAGATCTAACATTTATAAATAAAAAAAAAAAAAATCACAAGTTCTCCAAGGTTAGAATAGAGCCCAGGCTTATGAAGAACCAAGACCTGACCACAATACTGTGGCTCTCTTTGCAAGAAAGATGGGCTGGGAAGATTAGTTACTGAGAACCCGTTATATAGACATCACTAATGTCCTTTCCATCAGCGACACCCTTACCAGTGACCAGCTGTGTTTAGTGTTTGTGACCAATAACCGAAAATGAACATCACAGGAAAACCACAGAGCATTTCAGTAAGAAAGGACAGGACAATAAATGATTAATCATATCATTTGGACTGGGTAACTTGGGGAGAATTAAAGGAAGCAGGACTTTGCCATTAATTAGAGGCTATCTGGAATCAGAGCTAGTTCTAGCTTGGGTATCTGAATAAATCGTATCTACAAGTCAAGAAGAGTGATCAGGCCAAAGCTGTGTTCTCATTAGATTAGCCAAGACAGTAGGGTATTGTTATCTTTGTGGTTAGTTTTATTTTTCTGCTCTTGGAAAAAATTAGGAAGCTTTCTTGCTTCTTTTTATTTTCTCTTCACCGCTGTTCAGGATCCCTCGAGGTCAGTGTTTCATGAATTCTCCAAGTCCAGCAGAAGAACACGATGGACGAACTACAAATCAGGTTAGCGCCCTCAGATCAAGAGGTATGTTTCTTTTTCATTGGTTACATTCAGAGAATGGAATCAATACTACTGTTTGCCCTTAGTGTTTTTGGTGCTTCAAGGGACAACCTTGACAAGAGTTCAGTAACAACTACGTTTAAATACAGATATGCTTCTATCTGAACTAGTGGAACAGTTATCTCTCTTTATGCAGGAAATGATGACCCTTCTTTCACCCTCTCCTTCCCCTGAAGACCCTCGAGGGCACTGCTGCTTGTACTAAATATATAGAGCTTTATTTATTTATTTGGTCTTTTCTAATACAATCATTGATTTTATAGCAGTGGGTTTATCAGCAAAAGAAAAAAGAAAAGAAGAAAAAGGAGCATCCCCAAATGAGTATTTCTAAGGAAGATTTCTTGCCAGCAGGGAATTTGTTTCCCTTTCAGTTGTAATTCTCTACCAACAAGGTTCTACCAGGGGAAGCCTGAGAAGAACCATGTGCGGGCTAGCTCAGCCCAGCCATATTTCAAGATGCAGCCCAGGCCTGGTGTGCCAGAGGCAGGAAGAACAGTAGCAGCCTCAGATTTTAAGAAGGTTGTGTCTGGACCGGATCCTGTTGCTCACTGCAATGGCGAATCTTGACCATCAGCTTGACTGGAGTGAAAGATGCTTAGAGGTGTGGGAAAACATGTGTGGAAAAAAACAGGTGTGGAAAAAGGTCACACTCCCGCATGTGTGACTGCGATGGTGCTTCCAGAGACGGTGACTTCATAAAGGTTCTGACTGAATGAGTCATTAACCCCCTCAATATACTCCTAATACGACGGTACTATTGGGAGGTGGTGAGAGGTCAGAGGTGAGGCCTAATTGGGGCACTGAGAACATGGCCTGGGAGGCCAGATCTTATCCTATACCTCCTATTTTCTCTGGTTCTAGACTGCCATGATGTGAACTTATATTCTCCACCACACTCTCCCACCATGGTGGACTGAACCTTCTGAAAACATAAGCTGAAATAAATCCTTTATATTCTCAATAGGTATTAGACCTCAGCTACACTAAAGTAGCTACTGCATCCATGTCCTTAGGATCTACTTGTGGCCATCTGGTCGACCCCCTAGTCACAGCTATCCTGCCTACCCCTTCAGCCTCATCTGCCCTGACGTGTTGATCCAGACTATCTGATATGACTTCCGCCTAGGTTTCCAGGTCTCACGCTCCCACTCCCCCTTG
Organism: Microtus obscurus; assembly: GCA_963919715.1. Classification (NCBI taxonomy): domain Eukaryota; kingdom Metazoa; phylum Chordata; class Mammalia; order Rodentia; family Cricetidae; genus Microtus; species Microtus obscurus. Next base: position 9,003,842 of record CAWTZC010000170.1, on the reverse strand, counting down.
GAACTGACTTCTCTTTCCTTTCCCTCCTCCTGACTGGACTGTTTCCTTACTGTCTTTATCCTTTCTGCTGTGTAGCCTTTGTATTTACCCTGAGCTGATCTCAGGGTCTCCAGCATGCTTCAGAATCCTCTGCACTGATTGGGAAACACAACACGTCATACCCGCAGTTTGCATCCTTCAAGCTGTAAACCAATGCTCTGATATAGTCGCGTTAGTAAAGGACAGTGCAAAGCCTATGAAATCAGGGAAAGAAGATGGCTGTGGTGGCTCGGGTTCTGTTCACTGTTGGTCCTCTAAGTTTCCCTTGATGGACAGGGAGCACGTGTAAATGAAATCAAATGCCTGCCTAGGAAATATCCACAGAGTACTACGATTAATCAGCTCCCATAATTGTCCACTTAAAAAATGTCAGTCTATTTGTTAAAGTCCAGAAAATGTGGACTCATAAACCATGGAGAGCCCCATCCCAGCTGAGTGTTAAATCACCGTTTTCCATCCTTCCCCTCCCTCTCCCTGGATCATTCCGAGGGTTAGCATTTGCCCTTCGGCAGTGATGAACGCCGTGTTGTGCTACTGCTGGGCCGCGCCATTATTCACGTCCCCATCCGCTGTCCAGGCCTCTAATTGCAGAATACTGGAAGTAGAAGCAGAAACTGTAACACAGAGGAAAGTTTCATCTTCCCGGTTCTGCCTGACGAAAGGCAAGCTTCTCTATTCGTCTCAGGCACCTTACACTGGAGGGCCATCCCTTCCCACTCCCGGTGCACCCTGCTGGTCCCAGCCAGAGCGGCACAGAAACGGAATATATGGCTCATGGGATCGCTAACATCAGCCGGAAGAAGCTGAGCTGGTAATCGCATCACTCCACAGACACCCTTAATCAGACTATTACTGGAATAAATTAAGAGTTTTACTGAAGAAAATCAGTGGCCCAGAATTCCTCCCTGGCAGGACTCAGACGAGCTCCGCTGAATACAGAGCATTGCACCACGTTCTGGCCTCTCCTCGTAGTCCATTATAATCCCATGCACGATCCCTCAGAGATGCCCTGGATTTGCCCGAGCCATCTATTTCCTTCCTTTTCCGTCCTTAAAGGGATACTCAAAAGTGGATGTTCAGTTACGCAAATTATATCCAAAGGATATTGGCCAAAGATTTATTGCTCAATACGTGTAATTATAGTGATTTTTTTTGTCTCAATTAACAAAGAGGCAGGACAAGTGAGCAGTCCATCTGACCGCAATAAAAGCATCAATCTGGGTGGCAAGACAGCCCACCACTGTAGCTGATCACTGCTCCTTGAGTCTCCGAGCTACAAAGTTGTGACTTGGCCATTGGCTGCTTTCTTACATGGTTTATAGGAAAGCTCTGATCTAGAAAAAACTGTAATGCAGCTGCAGCCCTCTTGCTTATTTTCAATTTAAGAATTTTTTCAAGAAACTCTAGGGTTCAACCCAAACTGCAGAGGGAAAGATAAATATTACTATAGTATATTGCACACAAACGCAAAAGTTCGCCACAGTTTAGTTAGGATGTATTATATACTAGACACTGTCCTGGCCACCTGCAGTAGTTACATAAGGGAAGTAGAGTGGGGCCTGAACCGTGAACCAACACTGGCTTGTTTGCAACTTCTCCCTCTTTCCAATGGACACAAGCAGCCTCCTTTTAGGTTATAAATACTGGAAGTCATGATGCAACCTCTTTCTTGCTATGGAGACTGTTTGTTAGCTTGTAGTTGCTGTGACCAAAATACCTGAGAGAAATCAACTTAAGGAGGAAAATGTTTTTGGGTTTTGTTTTGGTGTGGTTTTTGACTCACAGTTTCAGAGATTTCTGTCTTTTAGTCACCTGGTTCTAGTGACTATAGTGAGGTAAACCATCATGGAAGGAAGTCTGTGATACAGCAAAGCTTTGTGCTACTTTGTGATGGTCAGGAAGCAGAGACAGAGAGAGAGACAGAGACAGAACAAAACCACCCTGTAGAGCACAGCTCCAGAGACCTACTTCTTCCACTAACCCCACTTGTTAAAGTTTCCACAACCACAAATATCACAATCAATTACAAGTTTGTTAAAGGAACAATCCACCAATGCAGTTGGAGACACTGTAACACAACCACTTCCCAGAGGTGTCTACCTCTAAAGACTGGGACCAAGCCTGCAGCAATGTAGTAGCATGTTGAAATTGGGGCGTCGGGTTTGCGTCCCCAACACCCCAATCACCTGGCTAGCTTATGCCCGAAATAACAACACACAAACTATATTCATTTAAACACTGCTTGGCCCACTAGTTCTAGCCTCTTACGGGCTAACTCTCGCACCTGGTTTAACCCATTTCTAATATTCTGTGTTAGCACCCCAAGGTGCGCTTACCGGGGAGATTCTAGCCTACGTCCATCTTAGGTTGGTCGGAGCTTCATCGCGAGCATGCCTCAGAGAGCCGAGCGATCCCCTCTGGCCCGCGAGAGAGGAGGCTGACTTCTCTGAGAGGAGCTGTGTGCATTCTGAGCTCACTTCCTCTTCCTGTCCGCATACTGTTCTGTTTACTCCTCCCACCTATGTTTTAACCTATTAGGGCCGGCCAAGCAGTTTCTTTATTTTAACCAATGAAATCAACAGATTGATATATGACACTCCCACATCACTTCCCCTTTTTCTGTTTAAACAAAAAGGAAAGGCTTTAACTTTAACATAGCAAAATTACATAAAACAGTTATCAAGTAAAAATTATAATAATCTTTATCATGGCTAAGGAAAAGTATAACTATAACTAACTATTCTTAACTCCATCAAAGACTCCAGAAATATACAATATTATCTAAGCAAACAAGAAATAAACAACTTTCAGACTCTAGAAATGACAGAGACATCTTGCTGCCTGGACAGTCACCCAAAGTTCCTCTGTACCGTTGGGGCATCCATCTTCTGCCTACAGGCCTATAGTTTTCAGCAGACATTCCACAAAGCAGAAAATTTCAAAGGCAGTCACTATCTGCTTGTCCTGAAGAATGTCTTGCAGACTCTTTCATGAATCAGGAACCCCGAAAGATCATCTCACCTTTAGGCAAGTTCAGTAGTCCTCACTCTGCGGGTTCTCTGTGTCCAGTTTATGCAATAGTCCAGGCAAGAGCAGTTTCTTGCCCAAATGGCTATCAAACTCCATAAGGATCCTCTTCGATGCCCATCTTTTTCTTGAAGTAGATTGGTGCTGCCAGGAGCAGATGTGTGACATTGTCATGAAAAGTCCTAAGTTATTAAAACATTAAATGTCCTATTCTGTAATCTTTGAAAGATATGAAGAATGTCTATCTAAAATTTATCTATGTACATCTAGAAAATCTTAACTAACATGACTACAAACTTGACTATTATGATTATCTATTAACAACCTATATACATTACATTTTTACATGAACTACACAATCACAATACCTTAATCTATATCAGAAATACATATACATATAACAAAATTGACCTTAAATTTAAATCACTAAAGCAAAATCCATATCAATGTAAATTATTCATACCTATACCATTTCCCACTTTAAATGTAAAAGAACACTTATAAACCATATTTGGGAACATGGGCGCAGTTATCTCTCCAAACTGCTTCCTGCTGAATGGGGGCGTCGTTAATTAGGTCTTTCATGGTATAACCTGTGTGCTAGTTTCATCTCAGTTGGCAGTTGAGCGAAGCAATTTTCTGAAGGCGTTCACAGCAACCGTTCAGGAGGGCATGGTTCATCATACCATATTGGAATAGAAGAAATGAACAGGGTCTCATCCTCTGTGAAAACAAAACAAGAAACTCCTTTCCAAAGTATCATATCCTTAGATCCAAATTTCAAAGTCAAGGCATTTTCACAATATCTATTTTGGGTTAGTTTAGCAGCATTTATAAGCAAATATCTTTTAGCAGCTCTTGCTCCTTCCTCAGCATTCAAATGATTCAAACAGAGCATAATAGCATACAGTATCAAGATTCTCTGTGTATTTTCCATCTTTGTACAGCTTTGTTTTAACCTCTATTTCATTTAATTTTACTTTTAACTTTTTGCTTTTTAAGTGTATATCTTTTACCTGGACACTGTAGACCAGGCTGTTCTTGAACTCTCAGAGATCCACTTGTCTCTGCCTCCCAGGCACTGGGATTAAAGGCGTATGCTACTACACCTTGAACTCACAGAGATCTGTTTGTCTCTGCCTTCTAGGCACTGGGATTAAAGGCGTGTGCTACCATACTTTGAAGTCACAGAGGTCAATCTCCCTCTGCATCCCAAGCGTTGGGATTAAAGGCATGTACTATCACAACCAATTTCTCTTTTTCTTCCTTATTTTTTACTTTTAAGAACTTACTTTTAGCTTGCATATATTTTTAACACACTGTAAACCATTTAAAAATTTTCTTTATCTTTGAATCTCTTTTTACTGTATCTCTCTCTGTTTTTCTGACCACATAAGTCTTTAATTTACCAAGCAATCTCAGTAGGACTAAAGGCGTGGCTTTGCCGGCTAGATGTAGCTCATTCCTTAATTTTCTGCCATTCCAACCTTGTGACTGAGGTACGGGCCAGAGCCGCCTTCAGTGCCACAAGTCTACAGTGTTTCAAGGTTCTTGTCAGCAATTAAGCTGCAACAGACAACACTCAAGTCCTCTCTCTGTAGCCAGCCCTCCTGCCTCAAACAGTCAGAGTTGCCCTGGCAGGATGGCCCAGAAAGCTGGCATTTTTAAACGGCGCAGCTTTTTTCCTGCTACGGCTGAAAACCGAAAAGCATGCGTTCAGCTTTTTGTCAATACCGTTTCAGTGTTTCGTGGCAGGACCTCTTAATGAGCTGCAGGGTTTTGCAGCTGAAGCTGAGTCAGGAAGCCTCTCTTAGCTGAGAGCGCTTGCTCGCCTCTAGCAATCAGAGCAGAACCGAGAAACTGCTGCTACCAAGAAAACATGCTTTACTCTTTCCCAAGCTTTCTCAGACTTTCTGTGGATTCAGTTGTCCACACGTTGGGCAGCCATCTGTTGAAATTGCGGCGTCGGGTTTGCGTCCCCAACACCCCAATCACCTGGCTAGCTTATGCCCGAAATAACAACACACAAACTGTATTCATTTAAACACTGCTTGGCCCACTAGTTCTAGCCTCTTACGGGCTAACTCTCACACCTGGTCTAACCCATTTCTAATATTCTGTGTTAGCACCCCAAGGTGCGCTTACCGGGGAGATTCTAGCCTACGTCCATCTTAGGTTGGTCGGAGCTTCATCGCGAGCATGCCTCAGAGAGCCGAGCGATCCCCTCTGGCCCGCGAGAGAGGAGGCTAACTTCTCTGAGCGGAGCTGTGTGCATTCTGAGCTCACTTCCTCTTCCTGTCCGCATACTATTCTGTTTACTCCTCCCACCTATGTTTTAACCTATTAGGGCCGGCCAAGCAGTTTCTTTATTTTAACCAATGAAATCAACAGATTGATACATGACACTCCCACATCAGTAGCATCAGCCTCAAGCGGCCCCCTATTCCTGCAGCAATGTAGTTGGATCAGCCCAAAGCGGCCCCCCATTCCTACAGCAATGTAGTAGCTTCAGCCTGAAGCGACCCCCTGTGCATCAGAGCATTGGGCTTGACCTCAGAGCGCTCTGGCCCACCTCACGCTCCTGCGAACACTTGTACTTTCTTTAATGGTCTCTTCCTCCTCTTTGCTAAATCCCTTTTGTGCTTTGACTGAACGGAGTAAATTCTCTTAATTGCAAATAAGAATGTCTGCTGATTATAGAGAGGACCCTTCTGTTTCAGGCAGAGAGATACCTGCAAGCATAATTAAATATAACTAAGGCTCTATCTTTAGAACTTAAGCTTTTCTCCATGAGAGTGAATTCAGGCTTCATTCAGTCCTATGCCCTTCCCTTCAACAGTAGCGCTGGGCAGAAACTGTCTCAGGCTGGAATCACTCTGCAGCGCAGGGATAATAGAGCCTTGTGTGTGCAAAGAAGCATCTCCTCAGAGTCCTTAAAACCCTCTGAGGACATCAATCATGGGCCCTTTGATAACCTCTCTCTGATAATTAGTTCCCGGAACTTGGCTTTCTATCTCTTTGTTAGTCCACTTCTTCCCAACGTTCCTGAATTGCTTGTTAAAAATTATTTCTTCCTTGGCAGACCTGAATCAGAAACTCTGAAGTAAATTATAGAAATGTAATTTTCAACTTGTACTCAACTGTTTGTTTGTTTGTTTGTTTGTTTGTGATAGTTTTATTGTATAGTCTGGAATTCACCATCATCCTGCCTCGGCTTCCTGAGTGCTGGGATTACAGATGTGCACCAACCACCAGAAACAGCTTAAAATTTCTGAAAGCAAACCTTTCTTATTTTCATCATCAGCTAAAGTATTTTCTTCTCCTCTGAAATGTGTGTGTGTGTGTACACGTATGGGTGTGTGTGTTAGTAGAAAGTCCTAGGTTTTCAACACTAATTACATGTTTAAACATGGCAAATATAGCATCCATGTGCAGTTAAGTAAAATTTTTCAGACTCTGGTTTTGGGTTAATAAAAACCCTTCAAAATGCCTAGAGAATGTGAGTAAGAGTGGAGTTCCAATCAATTTTTCTGAAAGTCTTTCCTCCTTTCAGGCCACCCTCAGGAAACTCCTGTCTTCCACAGGAGCCTACCCTCAGAGGGGGTATTCCAACACTGCCATGTGGTTCTGTCCACAGCAACTCCCCCTCTCTAAAGGTTGTCATGCATGCTCCTTTTCGGGGCCCAGACACAGACACCTGTTACCTGAAGAAAGAGAGCAGGGCCTCAGACTCATTGTTAGAAGACAGGTGTGTTCACATTGCTTTACTAAATGCCTATGTTGTAAAATTGCTTCCTAAGTATTTATGCTTATGCTCATATATTAATGCTGCTCTCAGCCTTGGGCAGAGAATCTGTTGGTACAGTTGGAAGCAGTTGCTACAAAGGCTCATACTGGTCAACGTGCTTATAAGTTACAGTTGAGATTGAGTGTTCAGCCCTAACTGGGACATATATATCACATGCAAACATACAGTCATGCACACACACACACAGAGAGAGAGAGAGAGAGAGAGAGAGAGAGAGAGAGAGAGAGAGAGAGAGAGAGAGAGAGTTTGGGTAAGATCCCAGAAGAAGGTCTGAAGAGAATGCAAGGGCCAGAGAATGGGGAGGGGTGCCGTGAAACACTGTGTTCTGGGCATGGCGTGACTACAGCACTTAGGACCTCACTGTGACTATGGTTACCTGCACAAGACCTGTGTAGATCAAGTCAACCAGAACAACCAACATCCCAGCAGACAGAACTAACTGGACTCAAGTGGGTTACAAGAGAAGCAAAAGGAGAAGACATAAAAATAGAAGGGGACGTTTTGAGGAATATCCCCAGGAAGTAGGAAGGGAGTGTTGAGGATAGAATTATTAGTGTGTACTTCTGTGAAATTGTCAGATAGATAGCTAATGATTATTTTTAAAGTAAGGGGTATTGTCAACAGCTACAGGAAACAGACTAGAAAATACCTTATTACAATCTGTCAAAACCTCTCTCCCCATAATCCCATCCACTTTCTCCTAGACAATCTATAATAAAACTCTTCTTGTCAAACCTGGTGCTTAGCATTGGGTCCTAGTATCACCAGGCAGTAAGCCCTTACTGGATAGCACTGCTGTCATTCTCGAAGCCAGGAAACCACGTTTATACTTTGTCAGTCACCCCTCTGCCATCTTGGCCTCTCTGTCTATATGGTGCTGTCTTGAGAACCTGCCTGGAGCAGAGAAGGGCAAGTCAGATCCACATCCCAAAGCTGCTCCAAGGGCGGAAACAATCCTTATGGAAGGTTCTGCCTGCTCTGATGGAGGAGTGTTGGCAGCTCCTTGAAGAGAACTGAGCTTGCCTTTCTGAAGAGATGCTTTATGGATTTCATTTTCCCACTATCCTCTGGTGCCTCTCTGCTTGGCTTTCTTCATGTATTCTTGACAGTTATTCTTATGAATAAATGGATTGTTTGATCATTCCTGGATTTCCTTCTCAGCGACCAACATAAGAAAAGAAAAAAATTTCAATGAAAATGTAGCCCTCAGACGGCTACTTACGAACAGTCTTAAGAAACACACTTCTCGCACATTCTTTGACTGATATGTTTACCAGTTATCATATCTTACACATGTAGGTACAAGCGCCCCACTCCCACATCTTATAAGCTGCAGCCGCTGCCCAATCTCAGCACAATGGACATTTGTAAAGGGATCATCATTTGGGGTGAGCAGCTGTCGCATGCATGGACAAATGTTTAGTGACATCGATGACCTTTATGCTGCAGATACCAGAACTGTACCCAATTCCATTGTACTAACCAAAACTTCAATTGACCTACAGATGGTAAACTTGCCCCTTATTCAGAACCACTGACTATCCTGGGCAGACATAGAATGGATTCCTAAAATGTAGTGAGGAGGAGAGCGGTTGGAGGCAGAATGCCGGCAAATACAGCACAGAACTCGCATTCTGATGGGAAAAGGAGGAAATGTCAGAGGATGTAGCCTAGATTTAAATGGAAATAACTCTTTGCTTATAACTCAGCCCAGCCTTCTCACTCAGTGACTCTCAGTTTCAAGTTTCTCGTTTGATCATTTGAAGTTAATAAATGCAAACTCCAGGCTTCTGTAAAAAGGTTCCTAGCTCACACGACACTGTCTGCCTTCTGCATCCTCTGCTGTGAACACTGCCCTTGCAGAGGAGATGCATGGCGAACGAGCTTCTGCCACTGTCAGCGAAGAGGTCCGAGAAGAGAGCTGGCACTGAGGCAAAACTTGAAATTCAGGGTCTTCTCTGCGCCTGAGCAAGTTTGCACAGCATACAAGTCCACACAAGAACCTTCAAAGTCTGAGGTGTTTTCTACAATGAAATGATTCAAAAGTGAATTACAGAATACGGCTATGTTTTCCTGAAATTTCACAGACTTTGTTGAATCCTCTTCTTACTCGGAACTCCTATACACTAACGCACTGCTATAGACTGATAGAGTTCACATTTTTCTTCAGGCTCTAACTGGTTGCCCATTTCCTGGCAAGGAAAAGCTCCACCTGGGACAACAGGTGCCAAGAAACTCACTGTGCAGGGTATTCATGTTGAGCAGCCACAATGTGCCATTGACCTTTGTCCTCAGGACTACTGGGTACACAGCCATCTTTCTGCTCGCTCTCTTCTCTCTGGCTCTCTCCCTTTGGTCGCGCTGGGCACACACAGGGTGCAACACAGGGTCTTGCAAGCATTAGAATGTACTCCTCTACAGAGCTATAGCCCAGACATTCTAGTTTCTTCTCTGTTGCTGTGATAAAATGCCCTGACAAAAGCAGCGTTCATGAGGAAGGTCTTATTCGGATTACAATTCCAGGGAAGTCACAGGAGGAACCTAAAGTGTCACATCATAGTCCAGAGTAGAGAGAGAGAGACGCTTGGGCTCCCTCGGCTTACTCTGCAAGTGCTCAGCTAGCTTCCTTCTCTCTTAAATAGTTCAAGGTCCAATTCACAAAATGGTGGGTCTCCCACTCGGTTAACAACTAAAACAATCCCCCCACAGACATACCCATGGGCCAACCTAATAAAGACCTAATAAATTCCTCAATCAAACTCCCTTCCCAGGTAATTCTACATGGTAGCAAGATGAATTTTTTTCTTTTTAAATATCACGTTACTTTATAATTATTTTTGTTACTTTTATTTATGTGTGTATATGTGTGGCCACATGAGTGAATGTTATATGTGTGCAGATGCCCAAGGCAACCAAAAGAGTCTAGCAGTTCCAAGGGGAACCGAAGCTACAGGAGGCTGTAAGCTGCCAGATACAAGAAAGAGGAGTAAGCACTCCTGACCTTTGAGCCATGTTTCGAAGCCTTGCTGCAAGTTAACACTTGAAACTAACCATCAACCTTCTTACTGACTTCAAAAAAAAAAAATAAATATTTTGCTTTATTTATTTATTTATTGGGGAAGGGTTATTTCATGTGGAGGTCAGAGAACAACTTGTGTCCAACAGCTCTCTCCATTATGTGGGTCCCAAGGATCAAACCCAGGACATCAGGCTCGGTAGATAATGTCTTTCACTGCTGAACCATCTTGATGACACTCACAAATTTTATTACTGATGCATATGAGAAAATGGCATCGGGAACTACTTCCAGAACAGTGCAATGAGAATCTCCAAAACTCTCCATAAAAATCTCAATTAGAGCAAAGAGCACACAAGCCAAAAAAGAAAAAAAGTCCAGAAACCAGTAAGGGTCCTTGAGAAAGGGAAGAGGCCTTCTATAGAAAACAGGGTAGTACAAATCACGTGATACGAAATTGAGAGAGGATAGTAGGGCTCACGTAGTGAAGAGTTAACAAAACTAAAGACGCATTTAAAAGCTTTATAGGAACCTACTACTTTGTAAACTAATTTTAAAATATATTTTTAAAGGAGTTTGAACACAGGTAGCCTACGTGGGTAGACAATGCTGTTCTCAGAATAAATGGGTTATTTAAAAAAAAAATCTCATGACCAAACATGAGATACTTCCCTACCAACTAACTACTGGTCAGGTAGACCCTAGAAGCTCCCAAAACAGCATGGGCTATTGCCATTTCTCTTGGGTGTTTACCATAATTAGGTGATAAGACCCTATTGCTGAAGATAACACGCACTTTGGTTGCAGGCTATAGAGAAATCAGACTGAAGCTGACCTGAAAGCTTTCTCGTCGCTGGATGGCTTTCAAAGTGCCAGAAGGTGCTGTGCAGACTGCTGGGAAAGGGAGGCAATTAGTGGTGTTACACAATGCTGGACTCTGCGTGCTACAATAGCAACCTGCCAGGCAAGGTGTGCTCATAGCGGTACGAAGGTTACTGGGAAACCACACACTTTTAGAGTGGATTTGAGACCCCCACAGGAGGGAATTCATAGCTGATGTTACAAACCTGGTCAAGAGCACAAAGCTAGGATGATCAGAGGTTCTAGCAGGGCAACCTGCTAGTGTTGTTTTAGTAAATGGTCATATTGGAAAACTGCCTTCTAAACATTTAAGTTTCTATCTATAGAGCTTTGCTGTTCTCAGCCTTGGTCATTGACCTTTGCTGCTACCGCAGTCTTGCAATGGGCATCAGTTAATGCAGAGGCTCACACTGGCCAAAATGCTGAGAATTAGTGACTGTTGAGTGCTTATCCCTAAATGGGACATATGTAGCTGTTGCACTCGCCCAAGGCTCAGGGAACGTCACAGACACAAAGCCAGAGGATGAATAGGAATGCTGTGACGCTCTATCTTCTGGGTGTGACAAAGCCATTGCACTCATGAAATCATAGCTGTGATAGTTACCTACAGAAACCCTCCTAAGAGCAAGCTAGCCAAGATTCCAGCACAGACAGGAGAGGGGCTCTTGAGACCTCATCTCATTCTAAGAAGCTATTGCTGAGGAAGGAGATTTTTCTTTGGAGATATAGCCACTGGGAGGTTGCCCATGCTCCAGTGGGTTGCCCTACAGTTATGCACATATAGGCAGCAATAGAGGTTATAGGGAAGAAGAAAAGGAGGAGGCAGAGAGGAGGAAGAAGAAGGAGTTGGAGGAGGGTAGCATGAAGTTGGAAGAAGAATGTACTGACAGGTCCTAGGGGAGCGGGAGTGAGTAGCAATGGACCTGATCAAAATATATTGCACTACATTTATAGAATTCTCAAAGAACAAATAAAAAGTATTTTGTAAAGAGTTAAGGATTTAAATTTTTCAGAACCATGCTAAAGCCTGGTTAAGATCCAAGAGTGTCTGGATTTGTGTGGAAATTGGTGACACGTGTCCTGTCCGTTCTCCCTGCTGCTGAGATAGACTCCTGAGAAGCTTCAGCAACTGTGGGAAACAACACCATAGCAGCCATCGGAGACCACAGAACAGGCCTGAAATGCTCTAAAACTCCGCAGAGTTTCCACCAGTTGGCATCCGAAACTCATGGGTCCTCTTCGTATTTGGCCTGAGTCAGAGGTAACTCATTGAGAAAAACTCAATTCCCAGGACATCTATCAAAAACAGGCAGCAGAAATCACTTAAAGCCGTAACTACCCAAAGCAGTGAGGTCAACTGAGTCAAAAAGGAAGATGGCTAAAACCTGTACCACAAACATCTGGGAATACATTGCCAGAGGAAGCTTTCAAATCTACAAGATGTTGTTGGAATTTGAGAGGGCCACAACCACCTTGCAGAAACTGAGTAGGGGCGATGATCACAGCTGTATCAGCACAGCCTCATTATAAATATCTCTTGCTCCCTGTTCTACCCTTCTTCTATTTAAAACAATAGCTCATATCAATGCCCTAATGACTTTGGGTCATTGGGCCCCTTGATCTGCTCCTCTTTCCAACATGGCTGCACTGGATTAATCTTCTTCCTCTGCTGTAACTATTGCTCATCTCTTTAATGGAATAGCAACAGAGAGAGCCAAACCTAACCTGTTGTGGGGGGAGGTACCAGAGCCCCAGCTCTTGCCCTTAGATTTCAGTAGTAAAGTTGACCATTAAGCTAGCTCAACAGGGATTTCAGTGTCTCATAGAAAAAATATCAGATAGGCACAGTTAATCCTGAAAGTTATTCTTCACAAAGCAATATCTTCAATGTGTAGTAAAAGATAACTTAAGAGCCACATGGGGAAAAAAAGAAAAATGATGAAGTTGAGCCCCATCTCATAACATACACAAAACTTTACTCACAACGGACCACAGATCTAAACGTAAGAACTCAAAGTATAAAATTCTTAGAACATAATTCTGGTGGTTAATTTTAGGTGTCACCTTGGTGGACTAAGAGACACCTAGGTATCTGGTTTCATTTCTGGCTACGTCTGTGAGTTTATCTCCAAAGTATATGGGTCAGCAAAATGGACAAAGATCTGTCTTTTATCAACAGACAGATATTCTCATTCATTCTCTCCCCCTCCCGCACCCTCTCCCCTGCATCATGAACATTATATTGGTCAGTGTTCATGTGTTCTTTAAACTTGCTGACTGCAGACGCTGAGGGGGTGCCCTAGGTTCCATCGTGCTTACTTCAAGCAACCTCTAAGACCTCCTGTCCCGGGATGGGCTGTTGCTCTGTGTCATGAGTGACTGTCCTCCAAGCCAAGCACCCGCCACCGTGGGGAGTTCAGCTGTGCCCCTCCTTACAGCAATCTGGGCTTGTCGGTGAGTGGTTTACCCTTTGCATTGAGACACAGGATGTGGTAAAAGAGTCTCTCTGAGTATCGAGCTGCCCCCTGGCACCTGGCAACCTCGCATGAGGCTTGCAAGAGGAGCTAGTGCAGAGTGGGGGATCCATCCATGTGGCTACATGGAAGCCCTCAGCCCTGCTGGGTAAGGCTTTCCAGGTGTGGACAGTCGGTGGAGAAATACCCACACCCCTGTAAGTAACTCTCACTTGAGCTCTGTAAGGAAGCCCAGAAGACTCAATGGTACCACAGGGTGAACCTTGATGGAATCGGTGCCTCCATTGGTCATTCAAACCTCAGAAGGAGGGGGGTAGACAACACACACAGATACACACACACACACAAACACACACATCCCTAGTTCTGACACCTTTGGACTTAGACTGCACCATAATGCCCAAATCCCAGACTCTCTATCTACCAGACAGATTAAGAAAAACATCTGAGTAAAAGTAGAAACAAAAGATAAAATATACTTGATGATACCATTCATATATAACTCTAGAAGATGCAAAGTAATCTGAAGGCAGGCAGTTTAAGAACTTATTTAAAGGGTAAGAATGTGCCTACCATGCAGCCTACTATCCTTCCCCCCAAATAAAAACATACACAAATACTTTTATGGCATCTTTTCATTGTAGCTTTATTTGTAATAACCCAAAGGCTTATCAAGAGGTAAAGAAATAAGCAAGTGGGCTATATCCATTCAATGGTAAGCTATTCCGCAATAAAACGGATGAGCATTCAATACACACAGCAATATGTAGATAATTATATTACTCAAAAGGAATCATGCATAAGCAATAATGACTATAGGATTCCCTTTATATTGAATTCTAGAAAGTGCAAACTAATCTTTAGTGGCAGTAAGTCAGTAGTCACATGAGCTGCAAGGGTTTCTCATGGCCTACTTAATCTGTCGATCTACATTCAAAATAAATCTCATCACTATTTTAAGCCAATGAATTTTGGGATAATTTTTTTGCTCAACTGTATAAACTGGAGCCATTCTGCCCCTCAGTGGAGCCTAGAAACCAAGTGCTGTACTAGGTTCAGTCTTCCACAGAGGAGACTAATGCCTTCATTCTCCCCTTCCAACACAGGACTCCAGTGCTGCCTAGAACAATCCTCAAACCCCATGCCTTCCCACTTCCTCCTATCACCACATACTATACCCTGAAAAATACCCTTGGGTTCTTCTGAGAACTGAACACATGCTCCACCCTGCTTCAGAGTGGAAATTCATTATCTCAAGAATCAGTTTGCCAGGACCGCGAGGGGTGCACCCACATACTGAGACAATGGGGATGTTCTATCGGGAACTCACCAAGGCCAGGTGGCCTGGGTCTGAAAAAGCCTGGGTTAAAACTGGTCTCGCTGAACATAGCGGACAATGAGGATTACTGAGATCTCAAGAACGATGGCAATGGGTTTTTGATCCTACTGCACCTATTGGCTTTATGGGAGCCTAGGCAGTTTGGATGCTCACCTTACTAGACCTGGATGGAGGTGGGTGGTCCTTGGACTTCCCACAGGGCAGGGAACCCTGATTGCTCTTTGGGCTGACAAGGGAGGGGGATTTAACTGGGGGAGGGAAGGGAAAGGGGAGGCGGCAGTGGGGAAGAGACAGAAATCTTTAATAAAAATAAATAAATAAATAAATAAATTTAAAAAAAAAAAGAATCAGTTTGCTTCCATTGGAGAATTTGGCCATATTGTAGATAAGACCTTTTGAGAACACATACCTTATCCCAGAAGTGATTTAAAGCCAGGGAATTTGGAGAAGGCAGGTCAGCCCCTCCCCTAGCTCTTGATTGGATAACCTTGGATATAATCCACCAGCAATAACCAGACATCAAGCTAATTCCATATAGTACATTTTATTTCTCATTTGTTTTGAAGCAGAAATTCAGTACCATTATTTACTGGATGGATGGATGGATGGATGGATGGATGGATGGATGGATGGATAGATGGATGGATGGATGGACGGA
The DNA here is from genome assembly GCA_963919715.1 of Microtus obscurus. Classification (NCBI taxonomy): domain Eukaryota; kingdom Metazoa; phylum Chordata; class Mammalia; order Rodentia; family Cricetidae; genus Microtus; species Microtus obscurus. The sequence continues at coordinate 8,988,620 of CAWTZC010000170.1, read as the reverse complement.
CACAGGCTGCTCTGCTTGATTAAGCATCCACTGAGTTATGATACAACTAAAACCAGTCTATCAACAGCACAGCAGAAGTTCTGCCATCCACAAACCCAGCTTTAACAGCCAGTGGGGATTTTGCAAATAAGGGAACTAACATAATCATTTTTCCTGTTACCAAACAGCTTCCATGTAGGTCTCAAGAGATAGCTTCCTCAAGGAGAGAATTGGAGCTAATGATACACAGTGCACATTGAGTTCTTTGTAGGTTCTTAAAATATTATCATTACCACTACCTCCACAATAAAACTTGTTCTTAGTCATGTATATCTGGATATGTGTGTATATATGTACATACAAGCTCATGTGTGTATGTGTGAGTCTATGTGGTATGTGTGTGTGTACTTATAGGTATATATAGGAACATGTTGGGTATATGGTGTATGCTTTAGTTGCCTTTCTATTGCATTGACAAAGCCCCATAACAGAGACAACTTATAAATGAACATGTATAATTGGACTTAGTTTCAGAGGATTACAATCCATGATAATGGATCAAAGGTATGGCAGCAGGAACAGCTGAGAACTCACATCTTGATCCATAAGCAGGAATCAGAGAGACCATTAGGAATGGTATGAGAGTTTTGAAACCTCAAAGTCCATGCCAGTGACACACCTCCTCCAACAAGACCATGCCTCCAAATCCTTCCCAAATAGTTCCACCAACTGGAGACCAAATATTCAAACATATAAGCCTATGGGAGCATAGGCTTCCAAAGTATAACAGTGCGTGTCCATATAAATTTTGGGGTGTGTGGTATATATGTAAGCACATATTGGGAGTGTGCACGCATGTGCACATGCACATGGAGGCCAAAGAGTGATGTCAGCTGTCCTTCTAAATCAGTCTCTGTCTTATTTTCTGATACTAACCATGGAGCTAACCATTTGATTAGACTGGTTGACCAGAAAGCCCCAGGGATCCTCCTGTTTCCATGTCCCTACTTCTGGATTATAGGCATGCATCACCACACCACATCTTTGCATAGGTGCTAGGACTTGAACTCAGGTCCTGATACTGTGCAGCAAGCCCTTTACCCAGTGAGTCAATTCCTTAGCCCAGTCCTTGGGTTGCTTGACCAGGCATCTACTGCTCAAACGTAGAAGTCTAAATAGAGGTGTTATTAAAAATCACAAAGACTCCTCCACACACACGAAAAAGAAAATCTTAAATTGCCTAGAACTCTTAGTGAATGTTTCAGTATTTTTCACACTATTTTAAAAACACATTTTTGCCAAGAGTCTAAGTCACTTTCGCATATCTCTGACTACATTAGTTGCCATGGCTTTCTAGCTTTCACTACTTCTGAAATAAACAACCCATTAGATTTATATCACTGTTAATTTGTCTTTTTGTACAATGTGGATGGGTGGTTTATAGCCTAAAAACCAGCATGAGTTATCCTAAGAATCCCATCGAGAAGAGCTGGCATAGTAATGTCTTAATAGTATGTAGAATGAGGTCAGTTCTATTTGCGAGGCAGGGCCTCATGAGAAGGTAAGTATTCATTCTAATTAATATGTTGATTTTATGTGCCACTTGTTAAAGATTGTTGGTTCTATTAATTGTTTGTAAAGTTTAGTGCTGTCTTGTTGCAAGTCCCTTTTCTTTCACAGATGGTAGAAAAATAAAAATTATCCAAGGGTTCTCCCCCCACCAAACCCACAAATTCTGAATCAAGGTCATATTCTCTTTCAGTGTCTTGGAGAACAATTGCCCAAAGTCTTTATTCAAGAACCTACACACACACACACACACACACACACACACCGCCACCCTCACCACTACCACCTCCATTTCTAACACAGGCCTGATGTAATTCTTGCCAGAACCTGAGGTTCCATTTCTCCATTTTATACCTGAGCATATAAATGTTTTAAATATGTTGAAGTAAATGGAGCTAAAATATCTGTCAGACGAATAATAATTATACCATTGTTATTTTTCCAGTGTGTCCTGAGTGTGTAGTGATATAAAGAGAAATTTAAAGGGTATAAAAAGGGAAGAACCATAAGAGATATTCTCTACCCAATTTTATAGGAGGAAGAAGAATATGCAAAAACTATGAATAACCATCTTTCACATCATACTTATAAGGCAAAATCTTGTCTATGACTTTTAACTCTTCACTCACAGTAGAAGGGAATTCCAAGTGTTGCTAAGTGGTCCTCTGCTCAGAACACTCATCGCCTCACTCCCGATAGAAAGTGTGTTACTTTCCTCATGCTCTCACAGATTACCTGACAGGAAGCAGCTTAAGGGAAGAAGGACTTATTCTGGCTCACAGTGTGAGATGATACAGTCCATGATGGTGAGGAAATCATGTTAGCAGAGGAAGGAGACTGCTGGTCACATTGGGCCCACAGTCAGCATGAAGAGCTATGAATGCCACTCCTTAGGTCTCTCCTTTCTTTAGTTCAGAACCCCAGCCCTGCCCACACTGAGGATGAGTCTTCCTACTTAATCAACCTCATGTAAAAATCTCTTCATAGATAGACCCGAAGATTTGTTTCCATGGTGACTCTAAATTCAAATTGACAATCTAGATTAACCATAACAATCTGCAAACAATTTCCTCCATAAATATGGTCCTGTCCTTCTCAAGGACCATGCAACAGTCTACAAGGCTCCAGAGACTTTCCTTGTCAGAGCACTTACTACATTATACACTAATTGTCTACTTCATTCCCTGTAGTGCGATTAAATTAAATCCCATGAAGACAGAGATACACTTGGCCAAGTAGGTGAATGAATGGCTGCTCCAGGTTTGGTGCACAGAAGACATTCCATGGATGTTCTATACACACTTATGGGTCAGCCAGTATCCCCAGAGCACATTTGAAGAGCCTGAGCACAAGGCAAAGTACAATAACATTGAGAACCAAACTGCTCACCAATCCCCTTAGACAACAAGGAGGAAAGAAAGAAAGAAAGAAAGAAAGAAAGAAAGAAAGAAAGAAAGAAAGAAAGAAAGAAAGAGAGAGAGAGAGAGAAGAAAAAACCCACTTGTGGTCAGCATGTAAATAAATGAAAATTTTAATTACAAAATAAAATAGATGAAGACACACACAAAAATGAACACAAACTCTCCCACTAAGTATTTAACCCAGGTTGTAGACCCTGTCCATTGTGTATGGAAGGGGAGTCGCTGGGACTCAGCAAAAAGACACAGAGAAAACAAAAGTAAGGAGATGACACAACTTTCATCCCTACCATTTGTTTCCCACCCCCATGATACATGTAATAGAGTTGCTAAGAGAAGAAGCAGCTGCCGGACTTTCCTCTCCCTCTCCTGCCTTCTAGGCTCCTCAAGAGGAGCTGACAACAGCCAGAAGAATAAGGAAGAAAGGGCATGACTAATCCCTGCCTCAGCTTTCAGTTGTCAGTTTCTGACACAGGATCAGAGTCATGTCTGAGGCTCGAACAACCCAGGGAGCCAGTATTCAGGCTCCATAGCTCCAAGCCTAGGCCCCCTGCTTGCTCCTCCATCTCAGAATGGGCCTGTTATGGGGCATGAGGCTACACATCCGTCAGCATCCCTCAGCATCACTGGGTGTCAACGTACCTGGACAGCTGCTGAGTGTGACTCTGGGCTGCCAACTTACAACAGGGATGCAGACAGCCAGCCAGCGCTGCACTTCTCAATGGAAATCCCTGTTTGATCTGTGTCAGCACAGACTGCTTCTTCTACAGGCTTGCCACTGTGTGTGATGCCTCTATTACACACAGCCTCTGGCACATGGGCAAGGCGGAACCTTTGCCCAAAATCAAGAGATGCCAAAATAAGAAGCAGAGCTTAAGTTGATGTAGCCGTGGTTACAACACAAACATCAAAGTTGATACTTCCATCAGTAATTCTGGACAGAAAGCCTAAATGGAGACCAGGGTCTCCACTTTTTCCTTCTCAGGCTCCACCCTCACCTCTGATCACCAGAAGTCTTATCTGCACCCAAACCCACCCTGTTCCCCCTACACCACAGCGCTGATGAGAATGGATTCTGGCAGGGGAGTGTTGCAAGCACCCCACGAGGCCTTCCATCTCCAAGCTGAACCCAGAGGAAGTAGCACTCCGCTGACAAGCGCTTGCATCTGGGTCCTCCCAGCTCCCCAGGTGCTTCATATGTACTCTCAGTTGGAAAGTGACACTTTCCAACGGAAAGCAGCTGCTCCGCTGAGCACCCCTCGGAAGAGGGTCTCTGCTAAAAGCTAAAATGCTGCAGTCATGCCTACAGAATAAAAAAGCAGGCTTAAAGAGACAGCCTTCCAAATGACAGGGCTTGCGACTGCAGATCTTGGGAAGTCGGGATGAAGCCAAGGCTGCCTGCAATTCTTAGCTTCTTTATTCAGCACAGTTGTGAGAAAGCCTTTTGTTACAACATCAGGTCCCTTTCTTAAAGCACAGATGAGAAACCCAGGATAGAGTAACTTGCTTAGCTCTTGCCAAGAATGTAAGCGTGCTTCTCTCTCCACAGCGGGCGGCCACCAAGGCTTCCACCTGGCATGATTTTACATTTGGGGACAGTTAGGAAAGGACTAAAGTTAGATCCTATTGAATTCACACTTGGGAAGGTATGAAAAGTAGGGCTCATAATGAACCTTGTTAGGACTAATTCAGCCTCACAAAGAGTAACGTGTCTTATTTCAAAAGGTAATTCAGGTTCTCTGTAGAAATATAGGCGAGCACAAGTAAAAGGAAAAATCTATTCTGTCAAAGCAGTTGCTTCTCTCCCTCTCTCTCCCTCCCTCTCAGGAAGTACAGTGCGTGTGTGTGTGTGTGTGTGTGTGTGTGTGTGTGTGTGTGTGTATTTCAAGTTCTGAGTGCTATTTTTTGACTGGCATTTTAATGACTAAAGTTGTTCTGAGTTGATATTGTATGCATTTTTTAAATACAAAATAGCATTTTTTTAGTAGACTCTTGCTCTGTTACCCCTTAATCATCACAAAGATTTAGTTAGCTAGCTAGTTAGTAAGTTAGCTAGCTAGTTAGTAAGTTAGCTAGCTAGTTAGTTATTTATATTGTATGCGTAGTGTGCATGGATGTGCACATATCCTTGTGCATGTGTAGAGGGTGGAGAACCGTCTTTCAAGAGTCAGTTTTCTCACCAGGCAGTAGTAGCACACACCTTTAATCCCAGAACTCGGGAGGCAGAAGCAGGGAAATCTCTGTGAGTCTGAGGCCAACCTGGTCTGTAAGAGCTAGTTCCAAAGCTTCAGAGAAACTCTGTCTCAAAAAAATAAAGGAGTCAGTTTTCTCCTTCCATCATGTGGGACCCAAGATCAAACTCAGTCATCAGGGTTAAAAGCAAATACGTACTGAGTCATCTCACCAGCTCCCCGGGATACTATTTGGGCTATTAGATTTATTACTAATAGATCTTCTATTATAGCTTACCATTTTATAAATGGAGAGACAGATGTAGGGGATGGATGATCATCTTCTGATTCTCCCCTCCTTATCTTCCCGTTCACTGCCCTCCCTCCAAGCCAGCAGAACAAACCAGCCTTTGTTTAGTAGGCACTGTGAAAACAGCCCTGGCGTGGGTTTTGGGGGCCACTTGTAGGGCTCCCTCTGCTAGGGCAGAGCAGGTATGCCTAATCACTGCCTCTTGCTACCCTGTTACCCTGCTGCCCGGCCTGTGCCAGTGTTGGACCTGGGTCAGGTTCATGGGACCGTAGGGCATGCGGATAACAAGGCACAGCCACTCTCTGAGCTTTCCTAGGACCAGAAATTACTTTAACTGCGTTTCCTCTACTTGGAGGTGTTTGGTCTTCTTTCCTGCGTGTTGGCTCTCTTATGGCGTCTTTCCCTCCGTGTCTCTTCTCTCCTGGCCTGTTTTTCATTGTCTCTGAAACAGACTGTGTGTTCTCCTTTCTTCAACTCCCTTGGTCCACCACACCTCAGTCCCCACCTCAGCCCAGTCACCTCCAATAAAGAACCGTTTCTCAGTTTCATTTCTATAGGTATAATAGATCCTCTTTCCCCTTGATCTAACATGCTCATTAGAAGTTGTTCCTGCCACATAGAAAAGCTGGTGATACCCAAACTGGCAAATAAATCCCCACTCTGTATAAGGAGGGGAATGGTGGAAAACCATCCCATCTGGAAGAATCTGCTGGCTACTGCTGACACACGCAAAAACACACACCCCCAACCAAGTTAGAGCCATCTTCCTGACTTCCAATCTGTCCACATTCTTCCGCCAGGACTCCTAGCTCTCGTTTATCCCCAGTGCAACAGAAACCAATCTGATGCTGTTGTGCTAATAGGGTATTTCAGGCAGTGTTGAGTTTCACCACCCGGGTTATCCTCCACAAACGTAAATACAAGTAATGTGTATGAAGAGCTTGCAAGGCTCCCTACAGGTACCATCTGGTGTCAGCTCTGCTTAGCATTTAATGAAGGCCCAGGTATTCTAGAGAGACTCCATGGCAGCCCAACCTGCTACCTAGAAACAAGGCTGTCTCGCTTCACTTGTTACCATTGAAGCTTAAGGGTTAGGACTCTCTCGGTCGGTCGTTTAGAAAGTAAGAGATGTCAGGAACCAAAATGCAATTCCTTTTTCCTTCTAGGGTGACCCTCCAGCGGGCTTTGGAAGCGCAGCTTCTGTTTATTGCATTCCCAATGTCTCGTCTTCTGTTTTCCTGTACCCTGACTGACCCCTAATTTTAGACACACAGAGAGTTGTAAATCAAAATTCCAATGATTTTCAAAATGTGGTGACTAATACTGATTGTTAATTCCAGCTGACCATTTGACTGGAACAGAAATGCCTGCCAAGAGGGGCAAGAAGGACTGGGGTGTGTGAGGGCATCTTCAGAAGTGAGCACATGAGTTTGAGTAGGCTAGGGAGGGAAGACCTGTCTTCAGTGTGTATAGGAACTATCCAGAAAGCTGGGCATTCAGACAGAATAAATACAGAAGCTAATCTTCCTCCATCCGTCCTGAGAGCTAGGATACTGAGCTAGTCCTCCTCCACCCATCCTGAGAGCTAGGATACTGAGCTAGTTCTCCCATTCATCCTGAGAGGAAGTATACAAAGACTCTTGCTGCCTTGGACTTCAAGTTACAGATTCCAAGATTGTGACCTCCATTTTGTAAACTCCACTGAGTTGTATCAGCTTCCCTGGTTCTGAGGTCTGAAGACTTGGATTGAGCCACATTACCACATTACAGGGTCTCCGGCATGCCTATAATCTGTGGTGGAATTTAGCAGCTGCCAAATCGTGTGAGTCTATTCCCCTCATTTCACCTCTCATTCATCTATGTGCATATTCTACTGTTTCTGTCTCTTTGGAGAACCGTGACTAATATGCTATTATTTGTAGTGAGCATTATTTATAGTGAACTTTTGAAAAAGTTACCTCTTACTCGTAAGAGGGTCAGATAGCCCTGGTGAAATTGGTGCTTCCCAGTCCTGGGTGGTTGGCTACATCACCTGGAAATGGTGAATGAGCCGAGGCTACATGCCATGGGCTGCCCACAATGGTCTCCAGATGTTACCTTCAGTCCAGACCCGTGTCCTGACAGCAGCACAGACATCAGCATTATGGTGATGTGTAGCATCAAGCTGTCATTGTGGTTTTGCCTCTCCTCGCAGTCTCTGACTCAAGACAGTGACAGTGATGACTCTGCTTTGCCCTGAGCTAGGGAAGGGTTTCAGATGATTTTCTCAAGAATGACAGCAACGGGCAGACTCTTTCAGGATGCAAACATCTCACTTAAGTCTGAGTACACATGGTGAAGTCAAAGCCTACAGAGAACTTGAAAGAGTCGTTGATGTCGGAAGATCTCAGACAGGAAGGGGAGGAAGAGGCACCATCTTTAAACAGCCAGCACCAGCCGTAAGAACAGGCGAACTGTAAAGTCTTCCAAATGTGGACTCCTCAAACAGCAGAGGTAGAAATCTTCCTAAAATCCTCATACATGAAAAGTCACTCAAATAAATCCTATTTAGGGGACTGGATGAATGGAGGAAAAACATTTGCAGGCTAAGAGCCCATAACACACAGAGGTTGTCTCCTGACAGGGTACTTGTTAAAAGAATCCATTTGCAGCTCCCATATTCGGGGTCAGTAATTTCTCAGAGAAAGGTTAATGGAAACAAAACAGAATTCAGGGCACATGTTTTTTTTTTTCAACCAGTGCGCAGAAATGTAGGCCAAAATGCACCCTGTTGGCATATCCTCAGATGACAGACTGCAAAATTTCTGAGATATTCTTCCTTTTGTTGCCAGTGGATACAGTGGAGGCGAGAAGTCTGGGGGGGAGGGACCTCTGTGTGTGTATGTGTGGTTGAGCAAATGGACTCAGTAGCTTCCAGTCACTTCTTACCTGGTTTGGATGGTTCCTTGTTTGTAGGAAGAAAGCTTAGATGTGAATAAAACAAGTGGCTAGAAAAAAAAAAAAAAACTTCCTCAGGTCAGCTTCTAGCCCCAAACACTGTTCGGAACATAAAGTATGCTTGTCACAGACTGACAGACACTGGGGGGGACATCTAAGGATGGAGCCATCAAACCTGAGAGTTGTGTTCTGACTTCACTGAAAAAGAAAACTGGTGTGGGCAGTAGTGGTCTATAAAGGCTTGGGACAGTAAGACCTGGCTTATGCTTCATAGCCCAGAGAAGCCATAATCTCTGGACCTCAGGAGACAACGGCGACCTAAGCAATATGGCAAGAGAGATCGGAAGTACCACAGGACACTGACAATTTTGGAGGTATGGAATAGAACAAAGAGCAAGTGTGAGGCTGGGGTGAATCTTTCCAGAAGGAAATGACAAGGTGGGCTGTTTAATTTCACTTTTGAAAAACACACCAGTGTGCTGAACGGATGGATTATACACAGATGTCAGCTTGGGTCAACCGCAGAAGCCACCGTATGTCATTTGGTTGAAGGTGTTGATAGTTCGGGATGAGCCTGGATGGCTGTTATTGATGCAGGTTCAGGGCTAAATGTTGTGCAGGTGACATGGTTTTCAGTCGTCACAGCAGCCCTCTGTCTATACCAACCCTCAGTTAAAGAAATAATATCAAAGGCTGCGGAGATGATTCAGTTGGTATTATAATAATGATAATAATAATTGCCATACAACCATGAAGGCTTGAATTTGGATCCCTATCACACATTCAAAAATTTTGGTGTGGCACATGCCTATAATCTCAGCACTGGGAAGTGGAGACGGGAGAATCCTGGGTCTTGCTGTCTAGACAATCTGGCCATTCAGTAAGCTCCAAGTTCAGTGAGAGAGCCTTTCTTTAAAAAGTGGAGAAGTGATTAAGGAAGACACACATGTATGTAGCCTCCACATATATCCACACATGTATATGTACACAAACACACACCCATGCAGGGTGGGTGGAGATTGTCTACCAAGCGTTGATGGGTTCTAAATTGTTTCTATTGATTAAACTACAGAATCATAAAAGTATACATGTCAAGGAGCTATCGAGATCATCATGCCTACCTCTTAAAGAAAGTGTCTGGGGTGCATGGTGTTCGCCTGTCCCATTTACCTGATCTCCCCTTTCATGAACAACACTGTGGGGTTGGCACCAGCTAAAACTGTAGGAGTCAGTCACGTGAGAAGTATGAGCATGTTTACTATGCGGACACTGTTTGTTATGTTACACCCAATAACTTCCTCATGATTTTTAAGGGGTATAATTTCTAGTCTCAGTACTATCAGTTGTATGACCCCTTGTCTTTATGTTACAGACATGGGACTGTACCGACAGTACTCATCCCCCACTGATTTCCAGGGAGTTCCAATACATATTTATTGCCCAACTTTTCTTTCTAAACTTAGTTGTTTGGTTATGTTTTATCTTTATTATAGTATTTTTTTTTGGTTTTTTGAGACAAGATTTCTCTTTGTAACTCTGGTTGTCCTGGAACTTGCCTCAAACTCAAAGATCCACCTGCCTCTGCCTACCAAGTGCTGGGATTCAAAGTTTGATCCACCCTTACCTGGCTATAGTATAAAATTTTGTACAACATTTTATATCCTTTTTATTTCAGGCCAGGTAAACATGCATATATACATACACATATTCACAGTCAAAATTGGAATGGCCAAATTTCAAAAACAGTATAAGCAATAAGAGTTTTGTGTAAACTTAATTGAAATTAGTGAAATTCTTGTCCCTAGTTAATACTACTTCTTGTTAAAATTTATAAGTAACCCAGTTTTTCTGCTTCTCATTTTTATTAAGGAAATTCATTTCAACTTGCCAGAAACCTAAATTTCTTTATTCCTCAGAGAAGGAGCCAAGCTTTCTGATTTCTGTGGAACAACTTCTCCATCTATTGGTATAATTTAATATAGCAAATACTACCTTGGAATGAAATGTTCCCTTGTAACTCTATGGAGATAGGTTCTTCATCGCATCTCTCAAAATAAATAAATAAATAAATAACTCCACTGTCAGTAATTAAATGCATCTCCCAGTCTTAAGCTTCTCTGCCTCTGGGAGTTTATAGATCTATACTCAAAGCCAAGGAGCTGCTTAGATCATCACCTTCCTCTTAAAGCCAAGCCAGATTTCCCCCAAATAAGATACAAAAACACGAAACAGAATGGTGCATAGATTTAATGGAGAATAACTTAAAATGTGAGACTCATTTTAAATCATGTCTTAAAGGCTTAGCGGAGTACTGGAAATGTCAGCATGCCAATCCTCATTTTTGGAACAGGTTCTATGTGACAAGCCCAATGGGAAGTCAACAAGGCCGACAGGTTTCATGCTTATGCATCAGAAACTAATGTCACATAGGGAACCTGAGCCTCTCTCACCACTTCGCCCCCAACAACAAGGATTCACCTTGGGGGACTCACTTCTTCTGACAAGCTAATCCTGTGTTCTCTAAAGCAAAATGCTTCACCCTTGAAAAGTATCAGACTGGAAAATGTTCTAGAAACTCCTGTGATGTTTGAGCTCTGAGTGACTATCTCTTGTCTGTACTGTTATATAGGATAAATATACTCTTCCTACCTGAGATTAAAATCCAGCCCTTCAGGGCTAGAGTTACGGCACAGTGATTAAGAAAGCTTGCTGCTCTTGGAGAAGGCTAGAGTTCTGTTCCCAGCACCAATGTTGGGTGGTTCACAGGGGATCCAATGCCCTGTTCTGGCTTCCACTGGTACTCACATGCATACACACCTCCCTGCACTCCACCCCATCCTTCCACCCATACACACACAAATAAAAATAAATCTTTAAAAAAAAAACCCAAGCCAGGTGGTGGTAGTGCATGCCTTTTTAATCTCAGCACACAGGAGGTAGAGGCAGGTGGATCTCTGTGAGTTCAAAGCCAACCTGGTCTACAAATCTAGTTCCAGGACAGCCAGGGCTGTTTCACAGAGAAACCCTATCTCAAAAAATAAACAAGCAAACAAACAAAAAAAAAAACAAATCCAGCTCCTCCACTTAAACAAAGTATGAGCCTTGAGCTAGTCACTTCTCTCTTCCTCGTGAGTTTCTTTCTTTATGTAGTAATTGTCTTACTGTTAAGTCAGATAACACTTTAAAAAATAAACAGCACTATATAGGCACTCAACAAATGGTAGCTTTCTACTGGGGTGTTATTGTCATTATAAAAAGAAAAGGTTTTGCTATGATTTCCCATAATTCCCTTCTTCACGAAATCTCTGGCCTAAGGAGTATAAGAGGACCCAAAGAGCAGGGAGGTTCACAAACACCAAGAATTGGTAAAGCTCCTCAGGAAGGCTCTAAGAACAGAAACAACAGCAATTGAGAAAGAAGCCCCTTCCTTACCCAGTCTTTCCAGCTCCACTAAGCCCCACAGGCTACTGGTAGAGCCTCACAAAAAGCAGCCAGCGCACCAGAGATGAGAACAATGGGTTCTGGTCACCACAAAGCAAGGCAGAAGGATGGCCCTGCAGGGCAATAGGACAGGTTTGTTCCCATAGAAAGACCAGTAAGATACACCTGGAGACTGGGCTGAGCATATGAGGAGCTTGGAGTCATGACTCTTTGCTAACAAGAAGCTAAGAGTATCAAAGGAAAAACCTTCCGTGACTCTTCTTAGATCATTAGAGAAATAAGGGCTCCAAGCAAGCCATCCCCTCAAAACTAGACAGATAGATGGACAGGAAGATTTAGAGAACTGCAGCTTCTGAGAGCAGAAACCAGAAACTGGCAAGCTGGAACCTCCCAAGGAAGCAGCCTATGGGAAACCTAAACTGTCTAAGGTGGCAGCTGGAGGACTGAAGGGTCTGGGACTGAGTTACAAGCAACCATGGGGTGCAGTTGGTCTCAGAGAGCCTCAGTTCATCACTGGTTGGTCAGTAAAATACTCCGCAAGCTTCCAGCAAGGAGAAGGAAAAGATAACAATTTTGAAATATGCCAAGATCTGCCCTCAAGTAAAAAGATATTACGATATCCTAGACTGCTTGTAGGTTAACATAGCTTAACCTTTATAGAGAAGAGAAAAAAGACCTCTGTTCAATCATCCAACCCCATTCACTGCAGACAAGTCCTAAGAAGCCCTGGCAAGAGGCCCAGCACAAAGGCACAGATTTCCCAAGAGATCAGAGCCTGACCATGAGAATGCAGAAGGCTTCCCCTCACCAGCACACTACCAAAGTCCTGCTTACTGCATGTTTTAACCCAGTCCATCAGCCATTCAGCCAAAATGAACCAGGAATGCTATAAGTCAAATAAAAAAGTAAAATACAACTTGAAGGAAAAAAAGTGTCAATTGGTTGAAGTTTTATAATCAATAATTTGTGTAGAGTGGTAAAAGATCCAGAAGAGTCTACTTAAGGTTGAACAAAGTTGGAAGCATGATACTACTCAAACTCAAAAGGAACTACTCACTATAAGGAACAGATAATGAAGGCGAATTCATGAGCAAATCAAACAGCACGGCAAGACCAGAAACAGACCCAGATGCACTTATTCAAGGGATTGAGACAAAGGAACAAATGCAAATCATGAAACAAAGGCAGCCTCTTGAAAATAGTGTCAAAAAACCTGGACATCCATATGCAGAATGTGACTCTAGCCATACCTCAGACCTTCAACAAAAATTAACTTAAAATGGATCATAACAAGAAAACCAAATAACCTTAGGTATGTTGATGACCTTTTAGAAACACCAAAGCCGTGGTCTATGAAATAAATAATGCAGAATTGGACTTTGTTAAAATTAAAAAATTCTTCTCTGTGAGAGATAATGTCATGATAAAGAAAAGCCACCGACTGGAAGAAAATATTTGCAAAAAAAAAAAAACTTTGGTAAGGGCTGTTAACAAAAATAAACTCGAAACTTAACGATAAGAGAATAACTCAGGTTTTATAAAAGAAAAAAGACCCGAACACCCAGGGATGAATATAAGCCAAGTACAATGGTATACATGAATGGAAACAGCAAAATGAAGCCCATTATTTTCATACTGATTATTATTTTTAAAAATCCTGAACATCACAGAACATACACAAAAGCTGTGCAGGGATGTCCAACATAGTATGTCATCAGGGGGTTACAGGTTAACACCAAAGTGAAACGCTATAGTATGTGTGTGCTGTGCACTCTGGTGTACCAGTGTTTGGTCATGGATGGCAACAAAGGCAGCATTGTGGTGCCAGATATCAGTAATAAGGAAGTAGTTAGGGGTGATACATGACACCTGTCTGGATTTTCTATTCAATTTTATTGTGAACCTAAATAAAGAGTAATAAAATTACTTTTAAAAGTTCATTATTTTTAAGTTCCTGCTTGTTATTCTGAAAGGTAATAATAAACCAAAAAAAAAACTTTTTTAAATATTGTGAGATGGATCATGAGGGAAAAGACAAAGAAATCATATAATCAGTTACACCTGGGGTCACACTGGAGGAGATCAGAAAGGTGCCCAGAGCCTGCCATGTGAAGAAGAGCAGAAGCCTCAGGATGCACCATGAACCAGGCAAGAGTGAGCATCAACGAGACAGGCAAAGCCAATGTGCCAGGAAGAACCATGGCATGGGATATATCAGAACAAAACTCAAATGTTGGAGGAGCTCATTGAAGATCAAGCATTTGGATTGTATCCAAACACCATGCGAAGCCACAGGGAGACGCAATGTGGAACAGCGCAGCCTAGTTTATATTTTAGAAAGAAAACTCAATGTTTCGTGAATTGTAGTGGGAAACAGCTGGAAACAGACAGAGCAGGTAGGATGCTATCAAGTGGGTAGAAAGGAGCTACAGGTGGACTAAGGGAAGGAGGTAGTTGTAATGAATAAGGGGGGAAATAAACAGATGAGGATATAGTTTGGAAGGGAAACTAACAATCCTTAGATAGATGGGAGGACTCTAGGAACAGATAAGCCAAGAATGTTCCTAGGCTTCAGCTCGAGCAAGAGAGGGCCATGTAGTTTCCGGAGATAATGAAGGCTGGGAAGATGTAAGAGCAGGCTCCCGAAGGAAAAAGGGGTGAGGGTCTCCTCTGGGCCCATTAAATGTGGGTGTGATTTGATTTCCTTTGAGAACTGCTCAGGTAGGAAAGGGATCACAGAATTTGGAAATTAAGTAAGTCTAAATTGGAGAGATAATTTTGGCAGTAATCAATAAATACTCTGGATAAGATCACCAAAGAAAGAGAAGGGAAGAAGAGAAGACCCACAGAAGAATCCTACGACTTTCCAATAAGTCAAGCAGATGTCAGTCTCAGTAACAAACGAGGGAGAATCTCCAAACACAATTCATATATTTGGGAATGAATCTTGTAATACAAATATATGTAGGAATATCCAAAGAAACAAAATAAATCAGAGGTTTTAAAGATAAGACAATGTGGTAGTTTGAATGTAACTGGCACCCATAAGCTCACAGAAAGTGGCATTATCAGGAGGCATAAGCTTGTTGGAGGAAGTGTGTCACTATGGGGACGGGCTATGGGATTTCCTATGCTCCAGCAACTCCCAGTTCTCAGTTCACTTCCCGTTGCCTGTGGATCAAGATATAGGACTCTTAGCTCCTTCTCCAGCACCATGTCTGCCAGCATGCTGCCATGTTCCACCAAGATGATAATGGGATAAACCTCTGGAACTGTAAGTTACCCCATTATATGTCTTCCTTTATTGTCTTAGTTAGGGTTTTTATTGCTGTGAAGAGACACCACGATCATGGCAAAGAAAACAGTTCATTGAGGTGGCAGCTTACAGTTTCAGAGGAATCCATTGTCATCAGGATGGACAGCATGGTGATGGACAACATGGTGGCTTGCAGGCGGATGTGGTGCTGGAGCTCAGAGTAGTATATATCTTGACTCAGAGGCAACAGGAAGTCAACGACTGTCACACTAAGGGAAGCTTAAGAAAAAGAGACCTCAAAGCCCACCCCCACAGTGACACACTTCTTCCAACAAGGCTACCCCCTCCTAATAGTGCCACTCC
Organism: Microtus obscurus; assembly: GCA_963919715.1. Taxonomy (NCBI): domain Eukaryota; kingdom Metazoa; phylum Chordata; class Mammalia; order Rodentia; family Cricetidae; genus Microtus; species Microtus obscurus. The sequence goes on along the minus strand of CAWTZC010000170.1, from coordinate 8,973,176 downwards.
CTTTAGGGGCCATTTTCTTTCAAACCACCACATATATAAGAGTTGCCGTAATCATAGTGCCTCTTCACAGCAATAGAAACCCTAACTAAGATAGAAGTTGGTACCAGGGACAGGGGGATTGCTGTGATTCACCTGGTCTGTGTTTGTTTTTAGGAATTTAGACTTTTGGAAATTGGTTAAACTTTGGGGTTAGAAAAATGGTGGATGATTTAATTATGGACCATATTAGTGTAAACATGGAAGACAATGGTGTTGACTATGAATTGATGAACTGTGGAGGCCTTGTTCAAGAAGTCACAGAGAAGAAAAATACTAATATTTTGCCTAGAGATTGTTCTTGTGATATTTTGGAGAAGAAAGTCGTTGCTTTTTGCCCTTATCCCAAGAGTCTTCCTGAGACTAAAGTGAAGAGTTTTGGATTAAGTCCACTGGCAGAAGAAACCTCAAAAAAGCCTACTATAGACTCTGCCATGTAGACATTAGTGATAATTCTAGTAAAAAATATATATATATAATGAAAAGTAGCAAGCTGAGCAGGGCAAATTACAAAAGTAAATTTTGAGGAGAAAAAGAGCATCATAAAGTGAAATGGTGCTAAATCCTGCATTCAAGGAGATGAACAGACTAAGAAATGGAATAAAGGGAGTGGTAGCCTCAGGGCAAAGTCCCACCGAGATCCCCAGAGACCCCCATCGGGACCCCAGACCCTGAAGGTTTATTCTGATCAACCACAGTAAATCTATCTGTGTTAAAAGTCTTGTCTGTCTGTCTTCCATTTTTGTCAGCCCTGTTCTCGGAATCTGAATCTGAACAGGTCAATGTGCTCTGGCAGATATGCTAGAGAGCCAACCTGGAGGAATCAGGAGGCATCCCCTTTCCTTATCTGGATGGGGGTCTCTCATCTGAGACCATCCCTTCAGGGACCCAGTTGGGCCCCGTCTGTAAATCTGAATCTGAAGTCTCTGGGGATCAGGTAGCCTTACTGAATGGCTCCCATCCCATCCATATGGTTTTGGTCTTGTCAAGGCCGAATCTCTGGGCTCTCAACAAACCAGACCATCTGGTATCCGCTGGAGTCTATTTTGGGCCCTTTGTCTAACTGTTGTGTTTGTCTGTCTTGTGTGCTCTGTCTTTGTATCTCTGTTGATGACCGACTTGACTGGACAGACCATGGGGACAACTCCTTCTTCCCCCTTGGACCTCACCCAAGCCCACCGGAAAGATGTAAAGGACACCACTCATAGCAACAGTGTTGATGTAAAGTGTAAATGGGTCACTTTCTGTTCTTCCGAATGGCCCTCTTTCAACGTGGGCTGGTCCAGGGAATGATCTTTTCACCTGAATTTGATTCCTAAGGTTGAAGACATTGTTTTTCAACCTCACACAGGACACCTGCATCAGATTCCTTACATGGAGACCTGGCAGGGTCTCAACAGCAGAGTCCATGACCCCTCCTGTGGGTTAAGCCTTTCCTTCTGCCTAATCCGACTGCACTCCCTTTGCCTTTCCAGATTTTTTCCCCATAAAACCCTGAGAAGAGGTCAAGCCTGTCCTCCAGGGGGGTTCAGATGACTCAGATGTCTTCCCTCCTCCTTATTCTTCCCTTAGACCTGAAGCCCCTCCCAGGCTCAGCCCCCCACCACCACAGGCAGACCCACCTGCACCCCTGGAGCCACCCCAAGGGCCAGCACAGGCCACTAGGAGCCAGAGGGGGGCAACTCCACAACCTGAGTCAGTCGCCCTCCCACTTGGGCCAGCAGTTCCTCCTGATGGAAATGGGAACCCACCCTTCCACTACTGGCCCTTTAACACCAGTGACCTCTACAAGCGGTACATCCAGAATGCCCCTTTCTTAAAAAAAATCTCCAAGATCTTAACCTCTTGGAGACTGTTCTCTTCACCCATCAGCCCACCTGGGAAATGACTCAATGAGATCCAGCTGTAAGGCATTTTACCATCTAGTGATCAATGGGGGAGGGCCCAGCCCACTGTGGGTGGTGCCATGCCCTGACTGTTGGTGCTGGGTTCTGTAAGAAGGTGGGCCGAGCAAGCCATGGGAAGCAAGCCAGTAAGCAGCCTCCCTCCAATGGTCTCTGAATAAGCTCCTGCCTCTGGGATCCTTCCTTCCTGTCCTCACTTCCTTCAGTGATGAACTGTAATGCAGAAGTGTAATGAAAATAAACCCTTTCCTCTCCAACTTGCTTTTTTTTTTGCCATCTTTGTTATTGGTTTTCATATTCAATGATGATTATTATAAAACAATCTAAATTACTTTCTTTGTCTGTCTTGGTTAAGGTTTCTATTGCTGCGAAGAGACAGCTTGACCACGACAACTATTGAGCAAAGGAGATCTCAAGGCCAACTCCCATAGTGACACACTTCCTCCAGCAAGGCCACACTTCCTAGTAGTGCCACTCCCTATGAGATGATGGGGGCCAATCATATTCAAACTACCATATTCTACTCCCTGGCCCCCATAAGCTTGTAACAATATAATTGTTGTGCCCAGTCTGTGGGGACCCCAAAAGACCACCAGGGAGACTGACTCACGGAAATGCAAAAGCAAGGTTTATTGTGTGCACAATACAAGCCAGCAGGGACCTCGTCAAAGCAAATGGTGCAGAAGCAGCAAGAGGCAGTACCCTGCCCTTCTAGAGGGCATGGTTTAAAGGCAAAAAACCAGAAAAGTTACATTAGCAGTGTGGGGTGACGAGTTCAGTCCTGATTGGCTTGTGTCTAGGGACTTTTCAGAAATTTTATTCTTGAGTCTTGCCTTTTGCTTGTCAAATTTTCTTATTGGCTGACCTTCAGGAGGGGGACATTCTGTGGTTATCTGTACTTTCCAGATGGCTACCCTGTTACTTTTGCCCCTAGATATTTCTTCTATCTTTTAAATCCAGTACAGTGTAGCATTGCCGAATGGGAGACATACATCCCACCATTCCCAGTCCTTATACACTGTTGAGTACCCTGTCTCCCTGTGCTGAGAGCTTGCTGTTGTTTTAGGAGACTGGTGAGACTCTTCTCCCACCTCTTTTCTTTCTTTTCCTCTCTCTGTTCTGGTGTCTCTCTCTTATTACACACCTTTCCCACCACTGCATCTAGATTCCTCAGATTCCTTTCCCCTAACCTTTCTAGAGACTGTAACTTTTTATATCTGGTGATGCCTGGTTTATGTAGGCGAACGTTATCATCTGGGTTGACTCTTCTGTCAAGATTCTGTCTCAAGATTGTATGGTATGTATTGGCAGAAAGCTTCTAGAAGTCGCTCTAAGTAAACAGCTGGGCTTTCCTCTGGTCCCTGCCTCTGAGCAGCCTCCAGAATCCAATTCCATTCCTCGGAGGTGAACAGATTTTCAGGAGTTGCTGGCCGAGCAAGCCAGGGGGAACAAGTTAGTAAACAGCATTCTTCCAACGCCTCTGTTTCAGTTCCTGCCCTGAGTTCCTGCACTGGTTTCTTCCAATGATGCCTGTAATCTATAAGTCAAACAAACCCTCTCCAGCTGCAATACAGGACAAAATATAACTCTAATTGCAAACTAGGACCGAAGCTGGTACCGGGAATGTGGGGCATGACTGTGGCAGACCCGGCCATGTTGTTTTGGAGAAGATTATAAAGCATTCGGAATTTTGGGCTAAGAAAACTGTTCAGTGTGCTGTGTTCAATGAGTGATCCTGTGGGAGCCCGCAAGCTAAGAATTTTTAGAGAAATGCAGACAATGGAGGCCTGGCTTGTGAAATTTCAGAGAGAAGCTTGAGGGCCTCAAAGACTATATCAGAGTTGCTTATGATATTTTTAATTAAGGATCCGTGATTTCTTCTCAGGTAAGCCTGAAGAAGCAGCTGAGACTAAGAAGAGATCATTGTCATTGAGTTGAAAGTGTCTAGAAGAATTAGCTCAGGATCAGAAGCTGTGGTCTAGAGGAAGGCTAAGGCTGCACCACGCTGACAGCAGAATGTGACAGATAATGTAGGAGCAGCCTACCCCGTGCTGGTTTCGCAGGTGTTAAGGGGTCGTGAACAGGAACTATTTACCCTGTTGGACTTTTGGTTTTGCTTTGATTTGATTGCAACTGTTCCTTGGTTATTCCCTCTTGGAATAAGAATAAAACTTATTTTTTATATTTTACAGGGTCCTGCAGTTGAGAGACTTTGAACTTTTATGTGTCTGAACATTTTAAATAGGACTGTAGGACTTTTAAAGTTATATTGTGTTTAATATTTTGATCTTATAGATAGTCCAAAAGAGTTATGGTTTAATAGTTATTTATTTGTGTATCAAGTTGACAAGAGTCAGTTGGGCTGGTTTGTTTTTGTCAACTTGACACAATTTCAAGTCGTTTGGGAAGAAGGAACATCAATTGAGGAATTGCCTCCAACAACAGAGTAACACGTAGGCAAATTTTCTTGATTAATGATTGATGTTGGACGGTACAGCCACTGAGTGTAAGTGCCACCCCTACAGGTGGTGCTGGGTTGCATAAGAAAGCAAACTACTAAGCCATAAGAACAAGTTAATAATCAGCATCCCCTCATGGTCTCTGCCTCAGTTCATGCCTCCAGGATCCTGCCTTGAATTCCTGCCCTGGCTTCCTTCAGAGATGACCTATAATCTGAGAGTTGAAAGATAATAAGCCGTTTATTCTCCTAACTAAGTTAGTTATTGTTAGTGTTTTGCCAAACTACAGAGAAACCTACCTAAAACATGAACCTGTATTTATGAAAGTACAAAATCAAAATGATAGATGTATCTATCACCTCCAAAAATATCCTCATGACTCTTTGAAATTTCTTCTTCTATTGTGTTCCAGTCCCCCCAAATACTCCAGATCAACACATTGGTGCTGTCACTACAGACTGATTTGTATTTCCTGGAATTTATGTAAAAGAAATCACACAGAATGTACTCATGTGGGACTTTTTTACTGAATAATTAGATGGAAATGGAATTCATGTTGATGCATGTATTGAAAGTTTGTCCCTTTTCATTGTTGACAGGTATCCTATTGTGTGCCCATACCACAACAATGCAAAAATTGTGTTTTCAATAAGATTTCAATCACCCAAAGCTTCTGATACTATGTGTGCTGACATAAACAAGAATGACCCCCACAGGTTCATATATTTGAAGGCTTTGTCGTTAGGGAGTGGCACCATTTGGGAAGGATTGGAGGTGTGGCATGTGGCCTTGTTGGGGGAAGTGTATCACTGGGGGTGAGCTCAGAAGTTTCAAGCAGCAGACTGGGGCTTTCTCTCTCTGCTTACAGATCACCATGCAGCTCCCAGGTGACTGCTCTAGCACCTGCCTGCATGCTGCCTTGCTTCCCACCATGATAACAATGAACTAAGCCACTGAGACTCTAAGCAATCCCCCAACTAAATGCTTTCTTTCATAAGAGGTACCTCAGTCATGGTGTCTTTTCACGGCAACAGAACACTGACTAAGACATTACGTTTATTTTAAACTACCGGTTATGGATTCCTCATTTAGAGAGACAAGCTGAAGCAAACTTTTTGGCAGTCATAGGTCATCGATGGAATATGGGATTGTGCAAAGTTTTGAAGAGAGAGAGAGAGAGAGAGAGAGAGAGAGAGAGAGAGCAAAGTCTTTTTCAGTAAATATGTTTTAGTCCTGTAATGACAGAGTGCTATGCAGAATCACACCTAATTTCAGCTCTGTTCAAACTCACTCTTACTACGTAACAATAAATGTCTCCTTCAAGAGTACTTCACTTTTTTTCTCTCTAAAAGTTGCAAAAACAACTAAGAGAATGAGCAGTTTAATTGCAGTAATAATTTATTGGCTTGGCTTAGGGAATTAGCTCACAGAACTTTTCCCTGTGGCAAAATAAAAATGCCATGCACAGAGGCATCGTGGTGCTTATGCTAACCCTGGCATTTTACACATTTGAGCTCATTATTGGTCTCATTAATTTTGTGACTGTTAATAACACTGCTATTTATATGTAACTTAGGCTCTACAGATTTCCATCCAACACAGCAAAACCCAATAGGTAATATATCTAGAATGTTAAGCATGTGTCTAAATAATTTTCCTCGGCAGGAAATATTCTTTGAGATTTGACACATATGAACTACTGGGACGCCTAAGAAATGTTTTTATTTACATTTTGATTCTTAGGGCAAAGTCTGGTGAAATGCATTGGTTTCCTCAACTAAGAATAAGGAAATATATATTTTCTAAGAGGATATCAAATTGAAGACAAGATAACACATGAGTTAATTTTTCTTCTGTGATTTTTTTTAAACCACAATGAAAGCAGTTTATGGTGGAAAGCAAACAGGTTTGGTTTTGCCCACAGTTCAGGGTTATAGTTTATCAGCTAGTTGTGAGCCACCTAACATAGGTGCTGGGAACAGACCTCGGGTCCTCCAAGAGCAGCAAGCCTTCTTAGCCACTGAACCATCTCTCCAGCCTTTAGTTTGTAAAACTTTACAAAGATTTAAAAAAATCTGTACTTTTTATGTTGAAAACGAAGCATGACTCCCCAAAAAGTATATCTGTCACTTATGCAACAGAGGGTTTAGTCCATCTTGCTCACTAATAGAGTAACTCGTAATCACTGTCTCTGTCAGCTGTGTCTCTATATAGTTGTAAAGTTGTGAAGAATAAACATTCATTTCATTATATATGAATAGTGAAACTATTGTAATTTTTGTTATTATTCTATATTGTCCAACCATGTGTAAAATTAAAATCATGACAATTAATTACCTATTGGCTAATGGCAAAAATCTAGTAGCTAACAAAGCATTAATTGATGATGGAAATACCTATATGCCATTATTGGGAATGCTTTTGTTTTACTCTGGAGAAAGAGGAGAGATTATTTTGTTTTCAGTAATGGAAATTGAGCCCCATGTCTTATGTATGCCAAGTATGCATTCTGCCCTTGAGCCACAACTCTGATTCCTTTGGAGGAAACGGACATTAATTATGGAAATAGAATTGGTATTTCCCCCCCAAAAAATCATAGAACTGTCTGTGATTCAGAAATCCCAATACCAGGTACATTCCCAACAAATTTGAAATAATTATGTCAAAGACATAACTATATTCTCACAAAAGGGAGAACTCAATTAAAGAGGTCTATTTATGTGTTGGTGACACATGATAATACATTGCACGCTTAAAATTTCTCAGAGTAATTTTAAGTGTTTGCACCACCAAAATATACATGAATAATCTATGGTAAGTAACTTAATTATCTATTCATATATCATACATCATGTATTCATACATCAAAACATAAGGCTATAACTTTATATACAAATACATACTACTTTGCTTATAAATTAAAAAAATATTACTTCATATGGAGACTTGTACCTGTGGAGATTAAATTGCTGCCTCTCAGATTCAAATCTACTATTTTATACCCTGATTTTGGTGTTGAACTACAGTTCTATTTGGCCAGATACCTCTGAGTTAAACTCTGTTTAAGCAAAAAAACAAACAAAAGCTGAAGGTATTGTTTCTATAGAGATCAACTAGACAGCAGTGAGTCCCACAGTGCTCAGACTACAGTCTTTAAAAACCATTTCCCACTAAAGGGAAACAGGGCTTCCTGGAAAATTGGCAGGTGCTAGGTCTGGTAAATACATCGGACAAAACGAGTGAGAGACGGAAGCAATTAAAGGTGACTCAGGAGCCAACCTGAAAATAGTCCCACTGAGTAAGACTAAATTAATTTAAGCATCATTCAAAATGATGGTGCAGCTATTTGAAGCCAACATGCCTAGATTCGTGAGTTCATCCCGCTAAGAAAAGCACACTGGTCTCTTCCAAAACTCATAGGGATCCAGCTTATTATTCTGAAAACTGGCAGTATATAAGTAAATATGATTGATAAGAATGATAAAATCTTTATTTTGTCTTTTCTAGAAGAATTAGACATAAAAGGAACCAAATAGTTAATAAAAAGCTAAGAACCAAGTAGCTAATAAAGATATTCAAATATTGACGAAGAAAGAAATAAAGTTCAGATGCCCATCAAGGTTTGGTATTTTCTCCTCTTGCAGTTGATAAAATCTGCTATTATTTCATGAATCTTGAAGAAGGTGCAAGGTGTCTGAGTCCTGGGAGTCTCCACAGGAAGATACAGAAAGCAGCAGGGACATCCTGTTGCTCCAGCTCTCTTTGCCTGTGATGAAGCAGAGGGATCTAGGAGAATACAACACATACAATGGCTCTGTGTCTCAGCAGGAAGCACTGAGGTGACCACACTTAACTTGGTCAAAGGAATCACGCAGCTGTGACTAGAGTAGATCAGGAGGGGTGAAGAATAAGGATAATCTCACTGGCGTGGGTCCAGGTAATCCCAGAAAACCTAATTATAAAAGGACAACCAGAGAGCCAGAGCTGGAGATGTGGAGAGAGCGGGGTCAGAGGTGATGGCCACTCCTGGCTTTGAAGGTGGGGGAAGGGGCCACAGCAAAGAACACACGGGGTTACTGGCGGCAGGAAAAGGAAAGGGAGGGGATTCTCCCTGCACTCTCGGTGGAATACAGTTCCGGCAACAATTTGGCCTCAGCCCATTTCACATTTCCATTGCACAACACATAAGACAAAAATTAATAGTGTTCTGACCTTCTAGATGACTGGTAATTCATTATAGCTCTAAGAGGAAACTACTATAAAGAAGCAAGAGGATTTTTTTTAATTTTTGAATAATCACATGTCTTGTCCCTTAACCCAGGAAATGTCAAGGGAAGTAGGTCATTGTTGCAAATGCAGCAGTATATCCAGCCAGAAGTCCACCGTCTTCATGTCACATGATGATTTCTGTTTTATTTTGGTTTCGTTTTTGGTTTTTCGAGACAAGGTTTCTCTGTGTAGCCCTGGCTGTCCTGGAACTCCCTTTGTAGACCAGGCTGGCCTCAGACTCACAGAGATCTGCCTGCCTCTGCCTTCTGAGTGCTGGGACTAAAGGTATGCGCCACCACCGCCTGGCTATGAAGAAGATTTTCAAACCTTATAAATATTGTCATAGTTAAATTTTGTCCACATGACATAAACCTAGACATAGCTGGGAAGAAGTCATCTCAAATGAGAAATCACTCCCATCCTATAGGCCTGGGGACAGGTCTCTGGGTCATTTTCAGGATTGTTGATTGATGTGGTAGGGCCCAGACCACTATGGGCAGTGCAATTCGTAGGCACTTGGGCCTCGACTGTATAAAAGAGGTAGGTGAGCTAGGCTGGGAAGCAGGTCTTTAAGCAGCATTTCTCCCTGGTTCTCCCTAGACACGTGATTATTCAAAAATTAAAAAAAAAATCCTTTGCCTCCTTATAGTAGTTTCTTCTTAGAGCTAGAATGAATTACCAGTCGTCTGACCTCCGTCATGGACTGTGTCATGGAAGTGCGAGCCAAGTAAAGCCTCTCCTCCCCACGTTGCTTTTGGGCAGTGCTCTATCATAGCAACAGAAGCCAACTAGGACAGAACTTCCAGCAGAAAATTTAACGACTTCTTAGAAATGTCAAACTAAACAGGGAAATAAGACAACAGATTATTAAAAATATCCCAGAGAAATCAACCTTCAGAGAAGGGAGATTTAGACGAACAGGAGACTTCTGAACAAACACTATGGGAGCCAGAAGGTCTGGCCATTTTTAAGAGCTGGGGAAAAAAAAAATCAGGGACTGGGGTTGTAGTTCAGTCCGCAGAGCGCTTGCCTAGCACGCATGAGGCCCTGGGTGTGATCCCTGGCACTACATGAACCGGCAGTACAGGCCTGTGATTCCGACACTCGGGAAGCAGATGCAGGACTGGAAGTTCAAAGTCATCCTCAGCTACACATTGAGCACAGTGTTAGCTAGCCTGAGTTAATCCTGTGGAGACAGAAAAGAGGAAGGAGTGGAGGGAGAACAAAGATGGGCAGAGGAAAGAAGGAGGAAGGGAATTATTCCTCAAAGGAACCCCGTGAGAGACTGTCAGCAGTAGGCAGATATTAGAGAAAAATACTAAGAAATATTATTAACTGTATAGGAGCCAAGAACCTCTGAATGAAGAACAAAGCTAGACAGTGTATGCGTAAGTCCTAATAAATATTAAGCACATAAAACAATTATAATGCCTTGAAGAGTTAGCATCTAAGGGCATAACATACCAGGCAATGATGGCACAGAAATGAAAAGGGGAATAGAGTAGTTAGGATGTGGCACAAACCAGGTATTACCAGAAAAAAGCAAAAGTCACAATCAACGTTAGATTTTGATATGTCAAAGATGAACACTGCCCAAGCTCGGGTAAACATTAAAATGGTAAACAAAGGACGCGGGGAGATAATAACAGAAATAACTCTCCCAGTTACTAATTAATGTAGTCATAATCATTCTGGGACCCACAAAACCAAGCTCTTAGCAAAGTCAACTTGCTGACCAAATGTTTTTATCTCTAGTCTGACCTTTGAGACAGTCAGTGAACACAGTCTTCAGGGACAGAAAGTTCATTAATCTGTTAATATTTATTCTTTAAAAACAAGATTTATTTTAGTGCGTGCATGCATGCGTGCATACATGTGTGCATGCATGTGTGTATATTTGAGTGAGATGTGTCCATTAAGGCCAGAGATGTTGGAGTAGCTGGAGTTACAGGACTTTGTGAGCCAATCAACGTAGGGCTAGGAACTGGACTCAGGTCATGTGCAAGGGCAGCATACACTCTTAAGCATCCCCCCAGCTCCCATTAACGTTTTTGTTTTAGTGTTACTCTCTAGATGCTAAAACTACACTCGGCTTTTCTTCCATGACAATGTGTTTACCGCATGTTCACATTCCGTCAGCAGAGGGCAGCAGATGACCGTGCTGCTGTTCACTTAATCTTGGTGCCTTCATGGTTGAACTTGGAATGGACCAGTTGTTACTTCTTGTCACCAAGAATGGGAGGAGAATGACGAAAAGGTCCTTCCGTGTCAAAAATCACTCTGCTAACTGAGCTGCACGACCAGCCCCCAACTATTTTTCTCCCAGAGCTTAAACCTACATGTGGAAGCCATTTTTCACGAGCTGGAAATAGAAATGAGCCAGGTAAGCAACAAATTTGCCGGGTTTTCTCTTTTCATTTGTCAATGCTACCAAATTATGTCATTGGAAACATAAATCAGCAGCAGCTGCCTTGGGTCATGGCATTGTATCTCCGTGCCTGGATAGATTCGGTAGACCAATCCTGACATTTTCCTATTGACATCGGGGAAAAAAAAAAAAAGACAAACAAGCATGCATTTACAAAGAATCTAGCAAATTAACATACATGAAGGATACTAGACACTTAGGGATATATAACAATCCTGAGATTCACAGTTGATCTGCCCTCTGTTTCTAACACCCCACCACCCAGGAAGACTGTCTACCTGAGTGTTCCTAAACTACAGACTACGGCTAGGTTGTCTCTGCTACAGTCAGAGAACACGCCTGAAAACAGGTGAATAAAGTATTGTAGGCTGCACAGTGGCTGAAGTCCATTTCCAGTTTATCTAATGCCTGCCATGGTAATTATAATACTCCACAATGCTGTGTAGCATGATGGGAGAGGTATGTATGGAAGCATAGGAGTCAGATACTTACATTGAAGACTGAATCCACCACAGCACACTTCATACTTGCCAACTCTTCAGTGTGGTTGGAAGAGCTGAACTGAATGACATGTAAAGATTCAACAACGGGGCTCTGTTCCATTGGACGCAGTACATGGTAGCAGTATCACTGAAGGGACACGAGCCCACTTGAGCATGTGACTCTGGTATCCCTTGCCCTTCACCCCAGTTCCTTCTGTTTTGCTAAGAAACCATTAGACTGCTTTTCTAAAGCTAGCCACCAAGTTCTATTTCCTTATTTGTGACCACTTCCTCCTGCTGAGGCTGACTACCAAGATCCAGCTATCAGAGTATTGTGGTCTAGCAATCAGAAGCCTCCATTTAATTTTAACATGCCCAGTTAAAATTAAACACCTCATCCTAACATGGGGTTTCCCCCTTTACTTTTATAAACTACCATTTGCCTATGGGCCATGCCTGTCTTCTATTCAGAGACAGTCCTTTGTCCCTCCAGGACAAACACTCCTGCCCCCTTCCCATTGTCCCCGTCCCCTTCTCCCCCATCCTCTCTCTCCTCCACCACGGCATCCTAGGTCATTCTAACACAGACCTCCCCTCTTTTTTTCTGCCCTTCAAATTTACACTTACAAGGTCATTTTCTGCTGTTTCTCTGCCACAGTTAGAAAGCAGCCACTTTAACTTTCTTCCTTGATTAATAGCACTGTGTCCCCTTCAACTACTGTATAGACTGGCCAGATAGTTGCAAAAGACCAACTCTTCCCCCATGGACACCTGGCTAGAGTTTAAGCGTGGTTAAAGATCAATATTACGACTTTATCGCAAGCACATTTCAAACGCTTACTTTCCCTTAAGTAAAGTTGTTAAGGGCCAGAAAGCTTTGATCTTTAGACTGACAGCTATCAAACATGTTCCTTTGTACCCAGTTGCCATGGGTGGGGAATCTACCTACCAAGCAACTCACCTCGGCAACTGACAGGCTGTCCTCGAGGCATTGTGGCTGCTTTAAATGCACCATAGATGCCACAGGGAAATGCTGGGACACTATTCCTGGGCAGATGGGAACAAATGCCTACTCATGCCAGACAGGAAACTGATGAGAGACCAAAGGGCAGATACCTTCAAAGTCCAACTTGGTGGACCAATTAGTTTTATTTGTGTTACATACAAAGATATGTGAGCAAAAATGACTCAAAGACAGCTGCATCACCAAAACCCACCCTCGCATGGATGACAACTCACAAAAGCGAGAGTCCTGGAACACAGTGCACAGCCTACAAGCAATTCAGAGGTTTGGAGTGTCATTTCTAGGTGGCACGGCTGGTCTGAATCTCTTGCAGGCAGCTCTGCTGGTCTTTGCTTCTTCCAGGCAGCTTGGCTTGTCTGAGAATGACTCAGAACAGTTTTTACTGCTAATATATTCTGGTGTGTGTGTGTGTGTGTGTGTGTGTGTGTGTCTATGTGTGAGAATCTGCTCACTTTCAGGGACTTCCTGAAGCTGTTCTGAGTTGTCTACTACCTGTCTTAAGACGCTCCCTTCCAGAGTGGAGTATTTCATCTCCCTGTAATTATCCTGTTGTTTTGCCTTCCCTTCTGTAGCTTGTTTCTTAAGAAGTTACTCTCCAAAGTGCAAGGTTAGGGAGACACAGCTCCTCAGTCGGTAACTATTCCCCAGCTGCAAGGAGTGCTGCAACCATTGGCTGTTGTTGAAGTTACAATTTCTGCCCTGGGAGGCCCTGCTCCCGTCATGATCTCTTCAGCAAAACACACTACCACACTGGCTTCAGAAGACTCTGCAAGACAGAGCCAGTGAACCCTAGATGATCCTGCTCACTGAGAAGCTATTCTTTTCCAGACTACAGTAACTGGGAGTAACTCTTTACTGGCTCCAGAAGAAAAATAAACTGTGATTGGTGCAATGTGAGGCTTGTGATTTGTTTGTAAGTGAAGCTTGTCATTTTGTTTATACAGCACTCGTGATTGGTAGAACTATGCCCATGTGGGGCTGTAACTGATGGGATTACAGTCCATACACAAGCATGCTCCTCTTCTGGCTATGCAAGCAGCGTGTTTCCCCTAATTGTCTCATTAGCCTGGAAAGATTCCTGTGTACAGCCTCCTGGGATTGTGATATTAGGCACAGTAACAGCACCTCATAAATAATCTCTTGCCTACTTGCAGCCTTCATCAGCCTGTGCAGAAGGAGGCTAAGACTTTGAAATGTCCATATCTGATGGCAAAGGCGGGAGCACTGGCATCGGCAGAGAGGAGGTAGCTGAAGAGTCCCAGAGAGTCCCCATGAGCCAGGGGATTCAGCCGAAGCTCAGAGCACTAACACAGAAGGCAGTTAAGAGCTCCAGAGCCCTCCAAGAGCTCTGAGCCATAACACTAGAGAGTGGCTAAAAAGGGTTACAGATCAGGGAGGCACTGCAAAGCTTGGGCTCTTTGACAGCAATTCCTTACACCGAAATTCAAGAGTTATAAGTCTACCTACTGTTTGCTGAGCACTCTACATCCTGAGCAACCGGCCTCTGCCTTGAGTACCTGAAGCAATAATAAGCCTCCAGCTTTGACAGCTTGGAACTGAAACCCAGCCTAATGAGTCCCTGGAAATCGGGGCCTTCAACACTAAGGGAGCAACCTAGAGCGGAACACCCATCTCTGGCCAGGTGTTTGTCATTAGTTCCTAGTCATTCACTCTATATGTTGTTCATTCAAGCAATACTACAAATTAACTTTATACATAGAAATTGTGCCTTTCTGAGTAAGCCACAGAAGTGTTGAGGTCCTATTTCTACAGAGTATTCCTGATGTTCACTTCCCATGTCTTGTCCAAGTAAAAAAAAAAAAAAAAAAAACAGGGAAACCGTCTTTTTCAAGGGTTGGGCATGGTGGGGGCACACCTGCAATCCCAGGCTTGAAAGGTGGGTAAGTGCAGGGAATTCAAGGTCACACTGAGTTCCAACAAACAGTGAGTTCGAAGTCCACCTTGGCCCCGTAGGGTTCTTTCTCAATACTATACCAAAAACCCAAGACAACTAAAATCCCACGAAGAACCCTAAACTAAACAAGAATTGGGGTGGGAACAAAAAAATGAAGGACAAGGGAGAGGGGCGGAACTGGAGACGGGGAGATGATTGATTATGTAGTGTACTGAAGCACTCAGAAAATGAAGTCTGTAGTGACCGCCAAGCTTTTAAACGAAAGGCGGAGAAAAGATACCTTTCTTCTTCGGACTCCCTGCGCCAGTCAGGCAATTACACACTACACCCTGTGCCACGTGAGCGACAGTCAGCCTTCTCCACGCTCCCGACAAGGAAAAGCCTACAAGTCGGCTAAGCACTTCCTGGGACTGAGCCACTAACAAAGCAGCTCGCAGCCGCAGGTCCAGTTTCTCCCGCCTATGGGGCGGAGCCGGGAGGATCTAGGGTCAAAGCTCCTAGGCCTTCAGTTTCAGGCCCTCGGGTCTGGACTACAAGGAGCGGGGCGGAGCAGGTCCTAGGATCTGCCCCCGCCCGGGGCCCAGATTCTCGGGATCTGAGAATTGGGCCGGGCGGGCCCAGGCTCCGCTAATCAGCCTCAGCAAACCGGACCGGCCCTCGGGGCGGGGTAGATCCCCGGCCCCGCCCCTCGATCATGGCCTGTCTTCGGGCTCTGGAAAGGAGAGGTGTCCCACGCTCTGCCCCTTGGTCTCAGCTTCAAGTTCAGGCCCTTGGGGCGGGATAGGTCCTAGACTCCGCCCCTCCTCCTTGGCCCTTAAGGCTCCGAAGGATGGTGGTCCAGGCTCCTCTTGAGAGGGAGGTGGTGTTCGGACCCCGCCCTCTCTGGGCGTGGCGAGACACAGGCCCCGCCCCTCGGCTGCTGCAGCTGGTTCCGGCCCGCTCACTCACGGTCCCGCCTCGCTGCAGGAGCGTCCGGAGGACCGCTCAACGGGAGGAGCGTCGAGTCGGCCTGGGTCCTTGGTAGCAGCCGGCTGTGTGATCGCGGAGCCCCACTGTGAGCGGTGAGTACCACGCGGGCCCGGAGTGTCCGTGCAGGCCTTTTCACGTTGCAGACCGCGGGGACAGAGGACGAGCTGGGGGAGGCCGCGGAGCTCGTTCCTGGGGTGACCTCTCCGCCCGCTCCTCAGCCTGCGTCGCTTTGGACTGGGAGTGGCTCTACTCCGCGCCTCGGGAGTTCTCGCCTTGGCTGTGCAAGCCGCGCCGGGGAGTCTGCCAGGCCCGGCCTACGGGATAAAGAAGGCTGCTTGTGCCGGCAGATGAGGGAGTACCCAAGAGGGGACAGTGAGGGCGAGAGACCCCCCTCAGTGGAGTGGTTGAGCTCAGAACTCATGGTGATTGATTGAGAAACCCGAGGAGAACGGGACTGTACTTGTCGGCCAAGCCGGTACACAAGAACCGCACATCTCCCTGCAGCACGCTTGACAGCCTCTAAGCAGAAGTTGCTGAACTTTTGGACTTAGGACCTTTTGCGCACTTAACAGAACCTTTGTTATATGGGTTGTACCTATTGATAATTGCTATGTATAAATAAAACTTACAGACACTTAGTATGCTTAGTAATTCAGAACATAACACTTTCTAAAATCCTATATTTTCCAAAACCAAGTTATGACGAATAACATTGTTTTACATTTCAACAAATCTCTGCTTAGAAGAAGACAGGTGATTTTTCCCCCCGAGACGGTTCCTCCGTGTAACAACTCTAGTCTCCTGGCACTCACTCACCTTGTAAACCAGACTGGCCTCGAACTCACCGAGACCGGCCTGCCTCTGCCTCCGGAGTACCGCCACCCTGCCAACAGGTGGATTCTTATATCTGTCTGCTTCTGCTTTCAGTCTTTTGCAGTGTGGTTTGTCATGTGGCTACTGGAGACTTTCAAGTATCTTCCTGAAAGTGTAGCATCTCTGTTTGGTTTGGAAGTGTTGTTGGCCTTGCCGATCCCTAGGTGTTCTCCGCCTCACAGGTCGAGGTAGCAAGTGCTTGGGAGGCATAGTTCACTAGGTTCATTACCTTGTTTGTGACCCTTCCACCCAGCACCATGGAGAGTGTTCAGTGTTCCATCTCTGATATTCAGGGCCACTCTTGGCCTCACTTTGGAACTAAGTACTGGATCCCCACACTTGATTGTGGCTGTGCCCTTCTACAAACTCAGTAATGTTCATGCGTGCCTTGGTTGTTTCTGTGCCTGTGGAGTTGACCCATGTGAGCATCAGGATTGCAGGACTGATGTGGCAAACAGGACCTGTGGGTTCTCAGAAGTGTGTGTAGAGAGACCGTGCCAAATGTATAGGGGTTGGCGTAAGATTATCAAGTAGTTGAGAGGTCATTTTTAAAATATCACTGTAGTGAGCTGGGCAGTGGTGACGCACATCTTTAATCCCAGCTCTCTGGAGGGAGAGGCAGGAGAATCTCTCTGAGTTTGATACCATATACTAGGTATGGGGTGTGTTCTTCAAGTCTTCCAAAATGTTTGATAGAGAAAAACAAAAAACCCTGTGTTAAGAATATGCTAATATGGATCGGCAGATTTCTTGGGTAAAGGAGCAGACAGCAAAAATTACAGCCATGCAGTTCTCATATTGCTGTGTGTAAGTAGCCATAGGCAATATGTCAGGCCAGTTCTGATCCGCCAGGGCTACACAGAGAAACCCTGTCTCAAATTATCTAAATAAATAAATAAATAGACTTACAGGATGGCATGCTTTTATCCCCTCCCCCCACCCAGTTCAGTTCTGTTTGTAGTTTCTAGACTTCGATTTCTTGAGCTGTGCTTCCCAGTTTGAGTTCTTTCATTTCCATGTTCTTGGCTATCACTGTGAGTGGTCCTCCGTGGTTTTTCATTAAATTTGTGACTGCGCCTTAAGCAACTGATATCCTAATTGCCAATTTCAACTCCATTGCTACCAGTAGGATTTGGCAACACTGGCAGCAGCCAGGCGGGAATTCTGTTTCCTCAGGCACCGGTTCTATTGGCTACTAAAAGGTTCCTTATATAGATCTCTTTCCCTCTATAAAACTCAGGCTTCAAAGGTTGAGGTGAAATCCAGCTGGCTTAGAGAGGCTGAACAAGTAGCTAATCTTCTCTCTTAGCTGGCATCTCCCCTCAGAACAGGGTGTCCTTCTGCTCCGCCCCCACTTAAGAACCCCAGCTACTCATGGTTCCTCCCTACCACTTCCTGTCAGCTAGTTGCCGACTCAACCTCCTGACTCCAAGTTAATTTTATTTAATCAAATGTAAAATGTCTTTGCATCATTAGGCAAATATTCCATAGCATAAACGAATGTAACACGTCTTAAATTAATATGCCACAACAGTCCTGTCTCTGCCCCCGCAAGAAAGCAGGTGTTAGCAGAGTTCGTTAGACTCTTTCCTTTGCTTTGTGTTCTGTCTACACAAATTTGAGATAGAAGTTGTATTCATATTATCAACTACACATATCAAAACAAAGAGATTTCTGTATCCTCTACCCAAAGAAGCTATCGTATTCTAATGGAGCAGCATCAACACTGGGCTGATAGAAGTGATTTGCACATGGCCGTTGTTCCCACAGGTGGGAGAAGGAGGTTAGGATCTAAACTTCTAGTACTTGTATTCTTTGTCTACGACTCGACACTGCTGGTGGAGCCTCCTCTAATCCCCTCTTGAGAAGGTGTTTATCTCATTCCCAACTCTTCTGGACCTTGGGAACTTAATGAGTGTAAAAGATGCAAGGCCTGTCTGGAACGTCCAGTTGAGAGCATAGGTAAGGACTGGCCAGTTGAGACAGTGCCCTGTCTACATGTGTACATGAAACTCGGTGAAACACGGTCCTGCAAGAAGAACAGTACCCCCTAGTAAAGAGCACTTCAGAAGCATACGCGAGGGAAACCAGAGGCCTACACTGTGAAGCTGACAAAACCAATATTTATTACCATGTGCCTGGCAAGTAATATCTTTTCATCTTATTTCGTCTGTTCTGTCTTTTAGGAGGAAATACCTCTTCATGAGGCAGCAGGCATCTGGATAGGAAAATCCCTTCCAACCTGATGTCAGTTCTTGGACTAGCCTTGTAGAGCATACTGGATTTCTCAGAACTTTAGTGTCTCTGACTTCACAATTAGGCTGTTGTTCGTAGGTGTCCCAAGCACCCCTGGTTTCCTGAAAGAGATTTATGCTGGCTTTTGTGCGCGTTTCTTCTCACCTCTGTGCCCAGCAGTGTTGCATTTCTGCAGCTTGAAATGAGCCGTGATGACAGGGTCTACACCATGGAAACCTTCCAGTGCTCCATGTCTGAGCTTTTTCTACCCGCACACTGCTGCTGTTGTTGGAGCCAAGGTGCATTTGGTTTGTTTGGCTTCTTTTCTGTTTTCTTTTCTTTCTTTTTTAAACAAAACCAGACCCCTTAGCCTGAACAAAGATATGAGGTATGGGATGTGTTATTCAAGTCTTCCAAAATGTTTGATAGAAGAAAAGCAAGATACTGTGTTTAGAATATGCTAATATGGATCAGCAGATTTCTTGTGTAAAGGAGCAGACAGCAAAAATTACAACCATACAGTTCTGCTGCTGTGTGAAAGCAGCTATAGGCGATATACTGGATATATATGAGCATGACTGTATTCAAATAAAACTCTATACAAAAACAGGTGCCGGACCAGAGTTTACAACCCTTGTACTAGAAGAATATAAAGAGAACCCCTGTTTTAAAGATACCTTTTTTTTTTTTTAAAGAAAAGGAGATTCTTCAGGAATTCTGGGACTGAAATCTCCAAGGTGGATATATGTGGAAGTAGAAACTACAGATGACTGTAGTCATAGAAAAATCCAAAGTAGACTCTTCACAAAAGGACCACATGGCATGCACAGTGAATGAGAATCCATCCTACCAAGTCTCAGGAGGGATCGTACACTGGGTGGGTGGACCTGCCTTCTAATGCAGTGTGGGTTTGGACTGTAGGCCCCAAACAGTAGCATCTCTAACACCTATCCTCACTGCAGGGGCAGGGACAAATCTTCCTTATACATGTGTGTATTATAATTATAATTATTATATATATTTGTACACAAACTACAGACACATGTTTGTGACCTGTATACATGCATAAGTTATAGTCATGCTTGATCTCACACCCGTGAATTTGAAATTGCTCCAGAAATGTAAAACAGAAATACCAAACTGTTAAGAATAGCCATTACTGAGCAGTGAGGTCGGGTGAAACCAAGTGAGGAACCTTTTCCTTCTTAGTTTTGGTATTATTAGATACTCATCCATCCTGTACCATTCATGTGGTGTTTTTACATCCCAACAGCCTATGCCTTTAAAGGGAGATAGGTGATTTCTTTAGTGAAAGAGCTGCTCCCCCAAAATATCTATTCTTATGAAAAGATGCCCATATGGTGACCTGAGAGGTTTAGTGTCAGAAGTTTGGTCCATTATCACCATGGCAACATGGTGACACTGAGGCAGACGTGGTGCTGGAGACATAGCTGAGAGTTCTATATCAGATCCTTGGGCAGCAGGCAGAGGGAGACACTGGGCCTCGCGTACACTTCCTCCCTCAAGGCCACACTTCCTAATCCTTAATAGTGGCACTCCCTGATGACCTAGCATTCAAATATATGGGCCTATGGGGGCTGTTCTTATTCAAACCACCACATCACGTTTCTGAACTAGTATATGTGATGCTGGTATAGACTAATTCAGAAAGCAAGCCCATTCAAGTCAAACACTTCATTTCATTCCTCATGTTTGACTTAAACTCTTGCCGGAAGGTAGAAGTCCTAAAATCAAAGTGTTCCTTGACGGGCCCTATGCTAACCCTTGCACTAGTGTTGCAAAAATCTGCTGCATGGTTTTTAAAATTAAAGGTCTGAAAAGACTGTTTCCCTCTGAGTCTCTGTTTCTGAGGCAAGAAAATGTGTGTTCGCGTGCATACTTAGATGTGTGTATGCGTTCAAGTGGGTGAACATATGCATGTGTGCGTGTGTACATATGTGTGTGTGTTCAAGTGGGTGCATGTGCACATTTGTGCGTGTGTCTGTGCATGTGTTCAAGTGGGTGTGTGCATATGTGTGCATGCATGTGCCTGTGTATGTGTTAAGTAGATGAGTGTTGCATGTGTGCGTGCATGTGTCTGTGTGTGTGCACTCACCTGGGTAAAGATACCAGGTTTGTCACAGTACTGAGTGGGTCTCTCTTGGTGATACAGTTAACTTGGGCTTTGGGTTTTCCTCAACCTCGCTATCAGTGCTTTCCGGCACAGATTCTAAACTTGCTTATGATCATAGCCAGCTTCTCCAGTTATTTTACAGGAGCTCACCAAGGAAAGAGCTGTTCCACTCTGTGCTGAGTTACCTACAGCCTGCCTGGCAGCAGAGCTTTGCAGATCTTTTTCCCAGTGGGAAGAGGGGAAATAAGAGCCCTAGGAATGGGGAACTAAAAGCTAGCACACTGCTTGCTGGAGTCACGTGTGCTGTGTGGACTTCCCCCTGGAGTCTACTGTGACCCTTTGGCCATTTGACTGAGAACTTAGAAGGTTCTTCATAGGTTTAATGCCATGGGCTGACCATCTTCCTATCAGTCAGGTGCTCCCCGCCCCCGTCTCTGCCTCTGCCTGTCCTTCTGTCCCCTCTCCCCCGCCCTCTGTCCAACCCCCCTTGTTCACTCATGCTCTCACTTTTGACTATTTTATTAAGACATTGGCAGCACACCAGAGTGACCTGGTACCTCAGCTTCTGGGCATTGCCTGCTGGCCAGTCTCACTTCCATCCCTATCCTCTTGGCCTCCCCTCCTCCCCACCTTCCCTTTCCTGAGCTGCCATCTTCATCTCCAGGTACTTAGCAGCAAGAAAGAGCACAGTCCTTGCTGGGTTCTCTGCCGTTTGTTTGTTGTTCTCCTTAGACCCCACTGAGAGCCGGGTGCAGCCTGGTTGACTTCTTCAGCCCTGCTAGCATTCTCAGTTTCTGCCTTTGCTCTCACTCTGCCCTAGAGACTCTGCCTTTCCTAAGGCCTCCCTCAAATCCCAGCTGGAGCTATTTTTGTCTGCTGATCTTTCTCCTGGCCCTCGTCTTACTGTAGTGAAACATGTGCTGGTGTTAGTCTTTTCTCTTAGGTTGTAATCCTCGTAGAAGAGGCGTGTCTTTTTGTTTTCTTTTCTCCTGCGGTACCTAGTAATTACCGCAAAGAAGATCCTGAAGAAATACACACCAAACCGCGTTGATAAGACTCCCTGAAAGGGGCCTGGAGAGGCAGCAGCTTAAGATTACAGGCTGACCTTCCAAAGGACTGGGTTCTGCTCCCAGCACCCACATTGTAGCTCACAACCACCTGTAACTCCAGCTCCTTTGCCTCCTCCTGACCTCTCCACCTGCACCAGGCACCCAAATGGTGCACATACGTACATGCAGGCAAAGCCACTCGTGTGCATTAAGTAGTATGTTTGCAGGGCAGTGGTGGTGCACACCTCTAATCCCACACTTAATGAGCTGTGCCAGTTGAATCTCTGAGTTCAAGGCCAACCTGTTCTGCAGAGTAGTTCCAAGACAGCCAGGGCTACCCGGAGAAACCCTGCCTCCCGAATTATTTATTTATTTAAAAGTTGGGGTTTTTTTTTTTAAGAATAATTGGAGAAAAAAATGAGTATAAAAGATACATTTTCAGACATTGCCTACTGTAAAGTCTCTCCCATCTGCGTAGATTTTTGAAAGTTTTGAAGAGTTGTAATGGACCAGTTGTTTGCCTTCTTTGTTTTTAGGAGTTTTTTTTTATTTTTTAACATCTGTCTAGAACCTTACAATGCTTTTTCCCACCACAAGAAAAATGCCTAAAAATTTATCTTACTGGGTCACTTTTCTTAGATAAGAGTGGTTCTTGAGTCTGCTTAGTGAATGTGTTTTAAGGTGTAGATTTCAATCTTTAATAAAGGGAATAGTCTACTTTCCTAGCCTACCAAGCTCTGGGAAGTCGGGGGGTGACAGTCTCATCAACTACTGCCACTCCTGTCATAGAGTTCCCAGAATTCACTGTGCTCAGTGTGGTAACTCAGTTATGCCAGCACCCCCTGCCATCCGAGCAAAGATGTACAGACAGGCATTGTGACGTTAAAATATGCAAAGAAGCAAAAGGAGGTTTAACAAACTAGAAAGAATTCTTGTCTATAGCCCTTAGGGACCATTGGGCTAATGTGCAGATTAGAAACCAAAGAACTGGGGATTAAATGTTGCAAACTTGCACGGACATGAAACCACCTTGCTGAGCACTGTATGTCAGAGAGACTCAGCACTGGTTCTTACGTCTGAATGCATTATAGCTACAGGCTGGCATCTCATTCCCTGAGCCAACTGTTTCTCGGATTTGGCTGTCAAGAGTTTACCTAAGTACTCTGATGACTTTGCAATCAAAAGTTTACCCAAGCTCTCTGACGACTTCGCAGACGTAGGTGAATGCGCCTACTCCAGTTCCCTCTCATTCTCTCCTGACCTCTGAGCAACTGGGCCAAGCTTGTCTTTGTCTGGCTTGCCTTGGACCATTGTCCCATGACTTATACAGAACACTTAATCATTCATTGTCCTCCTCATCCTTTGTGGGACTGTTATAGAATTACAGAACATTACAGGTTATGGTGTGGTTCACGAAAGTGTATCACCATTAGTTGACTTCTTATGTGATTCACTAGTTTGGATTTTGGTTGAGAAACAGAGGAGAGAATAGACTTGGTCTAGAACTGCCAAGAATCTGCCATGTTTGCTGTAAGGAAGGCGAGAGAGCCCGTGCACGTTCCGTTCTCCAGCCTTAGGACTCAGGAAGGTGTTGCCTTAGTGCTGATGCGGTTGTTGTCATATCAACCCATCCTTTCAAAGTTAGAAAGTATACAAATTTTGCCAAAAATTAAGGCCATTTGAGGGAGCTTGAGGTTGGTCTTCACATAGTTTCCTTAGAGTCTGAAGATTATTTGTGAGTTTAATTTTTTTTAATCACTATATAATTTGGACGTGTGTATGTGAAATGATGACCCTGCCAGTGGGTGAGAGGTTGTACCCTGGTGCAAGAGAGTTGACCATAGCTGAGTTTAGCTCCCAGCTAGGTTGCCACCCAGAGGCCTCAGCCGGTGACCTGACCCTTCCTTTCTTATCACCTATAAAATAAGAGAGTGGCGCCTTTGTGGATGGGTTGCTTAAAGATTTTATCAGCACTTGTGAGGTGCCTGGTGCTGTGGTGGCAGCCTGCACACCCTTTGGGTAGAAGCTGCTGGTGGTCTGTAGTTCTGCAGGCTGTTAGCCTTCTTCCCAGCTTCCGCTCTGGCTCCACCCACCTCCCCGGCTCCTAGCCTATCAAGATGGTTCTTAGGCTTCAGCCAAACAAGGACAGTAGTGACCCTAGACCCCTCAGCCCTCCTGTCCTGCTCCGGTTTTATAGCTCCTGATTCTTTCCTTCCTGCATATCCTCCCCGGCCCTGCCCCCATTTCCAAGCTCAGTGTTGTAAAGCCCCTGCTTGTCTGACACCAGTCTGGCATCATGGCCGAGAGGAGCTGCCGAAAAGCCTCCAGCATCGCCCCTGTCTCCAGTGTGAATTCGGGCCTTTGAGGGGGGGTCCCTCGTGACCTAGACCTTGACCCTCCCTTTCTCTCAGTCTTCTCCCCTGTGCCCCCATACTTCATTTACTCAGAAGGGTGTGATTCTGACAACATCACTTTTTTGTGTCTCTGCCAGTGTGTGCTCTCCTCACTCCCCTACTTTGGTGGGATTCTAGAAGGTGCATGGTGTCACCTGTCCCTAGAGCCTTCTCCCCGGGACTAGATGCTTCTTCATCACCCTGTACCCGCTGCTGTAGAGTGGGAGACACGAGATTCTATACTGGCTGTGGTGCTTATTCTCAAGCCTGTCTTTGACTCCGAGGGATGGGAACTTCCTTAGCCCTCGAAGTAGCAAATGCATGAATGAATCCCATCCCTTCCTTCTCTCATGGCAGAAGGTGTTGTAATATGGTGGTGTTATCTCCAAACATACTGGGTCACATTCCTAGCTATCCAAGACACATGTGACCCACAGACCACAGGTTGGACATCCTTCCTTAGCCATCCAAAGAGGCACAGATACTAAGGTTTAATGTTACTCTATTGCTTGTCACATTTTTGTAGGTGAATTTTGTGAACTCACAAAAAGATGACATAGAGACTTATTATTAATTTTGAAAGCTCGGCCTATAGCTTAAGCCTATCCCACTGTTTTGCCTGGTGACTTTTTGCCTCTTTTCCATCTTGTACCAGCTCTTTCTTTCTGTGCCCTCTGGCATCTCTCTCGTGCCGAGATTCATCTCCTCATCTTCTCTCTCTGCCCGGAAGTCCTGCATAATCTCTTCCTGCCTAGCTGTTGGTCATTCAGCTCTTCATTAAACCAATCAGAGGCACCTTGGCAAAGACACATCTTTACAGGGTACAAAAACATTATCCCACAACACCTCTTTCACCTAATGAAGTGGGAGTCATGTGTGTAGGCCTTGCCGCATGTGCCTCACTGCGCTGGAATAGAGTCTGAGGACCACATCGTTCATCGCCGTCCCTGTCTCTGTCTCAGCTTGTCTGCCTCTAGCTTCAGAGCCTCTCTGTAATGCCGCCACTGTGGCAGGAATACGCTAGTAGAAGACGCAGGAGCCTCGTGGAAAATCATTGAGATAGGGGTTTATATCAGCGAGCTTCCGGGAACTTCATCAGCATGAGTATCATCTCTTAGTCCCAACAGTTCTGAGGCCCCAACAAGACCACTTCGGGCCTCTAAAACTGGTGACTGCCAGGGTAAACGCATCCCTGTGAGATCGCTGGAGGCTGCACGTGTAGCCTTTTGTGGTGACTCCCTTCTCGTCCTACACTTAAGTCAAAAGGTCATCCCCACATAAACTCAGGGCTTGAGGAAATCATTCGGGTTTCTTAAAGAATGAGTCTCAGCGGGCACTACTATGGAATGCTCTCCTCTGCTCTTCCTCAGAACTCACACATGAGCAAATGTGCCTCGAATTCTAGCATTTGGGAAGTTGAGGCAAGAGGACTGAGAGTGATAGGCCAACCTGGGCTGTGCATCAAGACCCTGTCTTACTACGTAGCTTTGGCTGTCCTGGAACTCATTAAGTAGATTAGCGGGTCTTGAACTCATAGAGATCCACCTGCCTCTGCATCCCAAGTGCTGAGATTAAAGGTGTGCACTACTACACCCAGCATTTTTTTAAGGTTTATTTTTAAGTCTGTGTGAGTGTATGTGTGTGAGTGTGTGTGTGTGAGTGCGTGTGTGTGTGTGTGTGTGTGTGTGTGTGTGTGTTGGTATGCAAATGTGAGTGCATTACCTGCAGAGCCCAGAAGTGGGCATCAGGTCAGCCGGAGCTGGAGTTACAGATGGTTGTGAGACACGGTTGCTGGGACTCAAACTCGGGTCCTCTGGAAGAGCAGTAAGTGCCCATAACAACTAAGTCCTCTGTCCTGCCTCAGCCCTGACTCTTGTCGTAGAGCCACTGCTTCTCCAAGACTTTGTCTGCTCCTCTCTAGTTTTCTATTCTCTCCCAAGGTAGATAATTGTGTTGGCTTCTCTTCCTGGTTACTAATGTCCCACATAAGACCCATGGTCTTAGTTCTAATTGAGAGGGTTCTGTTTGGTTGATACCACTTTCACAAATAGCTGGGAAGATCAGAGCTGCCCTATCACAAAATCCACCTCCCATGGGCACCCACGGGCACCCAAAGGCACAAGAAACCCCAAAGCCTTTCTAGAGCTCTGCTTGTAGAAGAGCTCAGGATGAGACATGATAATTTTGCCTTCCTGGACACATCTGACCTCCATTTATTCTTACATAGACATCCTAGGAATTGTTGTTTTAAATAGCATAATGTTTAGACACAGGACCATCAGTTTGGAAACAGGACCAATTAATTTCTCTTTAAATAGAAAACAGAAGCAGCAGCAGTGAATAGCTGTCTTCCCAGTGAACTGGAGTAAACCCTAAACACGTGCTGACTTTGACCTTGGAGTCGAGAGCTGTGGGTATGATATTCAGGCTGTGTGCTTCTAGAAAGGGCTAGGAAGAGAGGAGGCCACACAGCAAGCAATGCTGAGGAAACCTCTTCCTGCTGTCACATAGACCTTAATAATCTGCAGTCCGCTCTTGTTTTTCTCTGGGTGTCCCAAGTGAGCAACCCTGAGGGTGTGTCGTCTGTGCTTCAGACCCAGGGGGGTGATTCCTACCCCATCAGGCTTGTACAGAACATGCAGTTCCCAGGAAGTGGTTGCACTGCCCCCCAACAAAACCCCAAAGCCCCAATCTTTGCCTTCACCCCACTACTAATGGAGCTCTCTTGTGTAGGACCATTCATTCCTCTTCTTCCCCCTCTGAGGATGTAGGTGCAGTGTTGGCTGCCGGGCCTGTTTAGACACGAGGCAGCTTGACTCTGTCACTGGGATGTAACACAGGTCTAGTTAACCTGGCCGCTGGCGTCAGAGCAAGAAGAGGCAGTCTTTTTTTTTCCTTTAACCCTGCCCATCGGCAGTTAGCTGATATGTCACCTGTTCCAAACAAATACGCCTTTGGTGGACAGACACAGCATGTGCCCTTTGGTATCTAGAGTATGACTCAGCTCGCTTTTCAGGCAAAGAGTGGTGGATGGTCTCCTCTCATAAGCAGAACTCAGCTTTTCTCATACAGCCCTCTTGTGAGATTGCTGCTTGGGTGTGGAGCTTTGGTCTGGAGACACACAGAGCACAGCACCTTGGCCTAGATAGACGGGCGTTTGGCCCACATTTTAAACTGATGAGCCTCTTATCTTACTGTCGGCCATGAGGATCTCAGTTGTTCAAGTCCAGAGTCAATTGTGCAACACGTTTTAGAGCTTTTTTTTTTTTAAAGATTTATTTATTTCTTATGTATACAGTGTTCTGTCTGTATCCTTGCTGGCCAGAAGAGGGCACCAGATCTCATTACAGATGGCTGTGAGCCACCATGTGGTTGCTGGGAATTGAACTCAGGTCCTCTGGAAGAGCAGTCAGTGCTCTCAACCTCTGAGCCATCTCTCCAGCCCCCTTTTAGAGCTTCTTTATGCAGGGAAATCTAACAGAGCTTGGGGCTCAAGTCCAGAGAAGAGCAAGGACAGACAGTTCCATTCTCCCTATACAGATCTGACTCTTGCCCGCATTGGGATCTCACTTACATCCCGTGGAGATGAGAGCATTTGGTGACCAGAGACCATCTCAGTAGTTTGTCATGCAGTTTGACCTTACTGGCAGATAAGCAGTTTACTTCATTCGTTCATTCATTTTGGTTTTGCAGGGCAGGGTTTCTCTGTGTATCCCTGGCTGTCTTGGTACTCACTTTGTAGATAAGGCGGGTTAGGGTTAGGGTCTCACAGGAAATCTACCTGCCTGGGACCCCAAGTGCTGGGATTAAAGGCTTACACCACCATACCCAGCCTGGATAAACAGTTTACAAATGAAGAAATCCACACATCGAACAGACAGATGGGAAAGATTCAGTTTTACTCGCTGTTAAAGAAATGTAAAGATCAGCTTCTTACCTCTCCACTTGGTGAATGTGAGAGGCAATTACCTCCCGTGGTCTGTGCCGTCCATTCCCTGCTCCGAGAGGGACAGCCTTTCCTGAGTGCTTGGGGAAAAGCAGAGACGTACAGATCCTTTCACCTAGCTGTCCTGCTTCTAGACACTAACAGCCAACAGTTTATTAAGTGGATTAGGGGCCTGCTAAAGTTCTGTGTGCAAAGGGGCAGCATTGTTTGGTGGTATGTGCAAATAACCAAGATCAAGGTGTGCCTAGGTTGTGGCGAAGGTTAACCCGTGCCGGATGTGCACAAGTGAAGGCTCCAGATCCCCACAGCTGTCCTACAGTGAGCCCATAGGACAGTTACCAGAAAGATTACAGAGCCCAGACTCCAAACTCCGCACCTGCATGGCTCCCCCTTTCGATGTCTACCTCAGATTTGGCTTCTGGTGCCGATGTTTAGGTTTTGGTTTGTTTGTTTTGTGACTTCCTCTGAAACTTGGTGTCTGTACTCCACTCTCCCACGTAGAGCGAACTGTGAGAATCCTGATGTGAGGTTCACGCGGCCGTCACTTCAGAGCAGGCTAGCTGTGAGCCACCCTCCTACCAGATAATTCTCTCTACCTTCAGAATGTGGGGAGGGTGACAGGCTTCCCTCTTAGTGCAGGCATCCCTTTGTAGAACCCCATTGTGTAAGAACTCCTAGTGCTTTCTCTTGACTAAGCAGCCAGAGATGAGTGTCCTATAGTCCTAAGTATTCAGCTAAGCCTCCTGGAGGGCGGGCCCTAAGTGGTTGCTTTAGCTTTGCTCTTGAAGTTAGTGTTGCCCGGGCTCTCTCTTTTTTTCTTTCCACCTATTTAATGGTTTGCTTTTCCTCTTGCCTCTACCACCATCCCATTCTGTGAAATGGAAATGGTAGCAGCCTACATATGCTATTTTATGTGCCAACTCTCCCCACTTTCCCAACAGAAGAAACTAGAATAACGTGCTGGCCTCGTGCGACCGCCGTAGGTAGGTCACTAGTCTAGTAGTTGTGACCTGCCCTGGCAGCCTGTTACTCCAGGGTCTCGGAGGGGCGCTACCTGGAAGAGATGGGCTAAGATAAAGAAATGAGGCCAAGCAAAGATTTGTCAAAGCCTCCGTTTATTAGGGACAGAGTTACAGCTTATATAGCCCCTGGATTGGGGGGCAGGGCACAGGAGCATGGAATCTGGCCGTGTGGTCCCGGGTCACGTAACCTACATCCGGTCAGGTGTCCGGTCAGGTAGGCCAAGAAGTCAGGAGTTGCCACACCTAGTTCCCTGGATAGCTGGAATTTGGGATGGGTCTGCTAACAGATTAAGTTCATTAGCAGTTAGCGAATAGCTAATTGAGTGTGGAGCAGGTTTTGCCAATAGAACTATTCTTAACATAATTATGGGTGTGGGGTTCCCTGCAGACCCCCAAGGTGATGGTTCCTGAAATAATCTTTAGGGGAAACGGCTTCTAACAGCCTCGCCCCCAAATCTACAGTTCTCTCTCTGAGTCCAGTCCTGTCTTGTGGTGTTACTATATGCAGATTAGCTAGATAAAACAGAAAAGGCTGAAACACAGCCTCAGGGGAGAGGGCACAGAGAAGAAAGCTTGGGCCTGTGTTTGCTGGGTAGGGCCCCTGGCTGGGTGGTCAGCTTCCTGGGCAAAGCTGCAAATCGTGGGCAGTTTGGGAGATTGTGAGAGCATGGCAATCCTTGACAATTAGGAATGAGCTAGCGTTTGACCAGGGAAAGGGGCTGACCTAGAAGGCTCTGACCACTCCTAGAGCCTGTGCTAGATCTGGACCTATTCCCAAGCCAAAGGTCTTCTCCCTCACTTCCTCATTGAAATGTGGTCATTTGGGATTTCTTGTGCAATTAGCAAACCACTGAGACCGCCTATGAGGAGGTTTGCACCAAGACCGATAGTGTGGGTGGAGCCCTGGAGTGCCCCTGGATTCTTGAGTCCTCCAGATTTATGGAGAGGGATTATTTCCCAACTTCTAAGCAAAACCAGTTTTTAGTTGCTAAAACACAGCTACTATTGTTTTTGACCTATGGCTCAGTAAAGATGGGCAGGGACATGTAAGACATGGCTCAGAATAGGTGCCAGAGGAAAGAATAACTCCGCCATTCAATACTGAGCTCGTCCTCGAAGGTTCTGATTGCTGTCTTCAGCTAGGGGTGGGTGGGTAGCCTGGTCACGGTCAGCGTCACTGTCACAGCGGGAGTCCTCATTCTACCTTTCCCCGTGATAAAGACACTGTGCATCCCTCGGAGCTGCCTTTCCTGCAGATGTGAACCGGGAATGACCACGTGCTCCTCGGATGGCGCTCTCGCCAGCACTGCAGAAGGCAGTAGAAGGGGTGTTTGATGATCTCTACCTCCAGGCCCCTTTTTGCTTGGGGGATTTTTACATGACTTTGAATATAGGTGTAGAAAAAGGCATAGGCTCTAAACACTTACTTAAATAGAAAGAAATGTGGTTTAAAATAAACCTTTGATATTATGTGTATTAATTATAATTCTACATAATTTTGGTATCTCTTAAAGAAAAAGGAAAATTTTCAACAGTAATGGGATGGATACTTGTTTTGTTTATATAAAGAATTAAATCGTGGCTGAATATTTGATACCGCAGAATTAGAGTTTCGTTGGTATCCTGATTTTCTACCCATCAGTGCTAAAAATGCTACTTCACATCAACGCAGAATATAAAATGGCAAACACGTGCTTAGGGACACTTCAGAAGCTGTTAGAAACCCTCGAAATCCCAATCCAAAATTCATTTAATGATTTTTTAATGAAATTCAAGTTAACAATCAAATTGCACTTTTTAAAATCAAACATTTTAATGCAATGCTGCTCAAAGATACGCTAATTAGATACTTACAAGAATGATGGTAGGAAATATGAGGAGTCTTTGTTTTCCATAATTAAATCACTATGTTTCTATAAGAACAAAAAATTTGACTGCAGTTCATGATTACAATGGTCAAATCTGAGCTGAGGTACCAGGCAACACTGGTGTTGCATGAGGCAATGACGTGTGCAGGGCAATGAGCACACGCGTGTTCAGAGCCAAGGCTGCAGAGAAGTCACTCAGTGCAGCCTGGGTGAAGACTGCCAGAAACACCTCAGATTCATTATGCGTTTGATTTTGAGTTTGTTTTTGCCGGTGGCATTAAATCTTTCCTACCCACCATGTATAGTTATGAGACCCCACACAGAGCTGCAGCCCACTGTTTGAGAAGCTGGGGGTATTCAGCTTGATGCCGGCTTCTATGCCACGGTAGGAAGTGCTTCCTTTCTCCTCTACTGTCTACAAGTAGGGTTTGCTTTGTGGCCATAGTACTATCAGAATTGCCAATTTCCTAAAGTACAAGGGAGGCAGACAGTAAAAGTTCTTCATACAAGCCAGTTTCTGCAAGAGCCATATTGGTCCCTGCAGCCATCCTGAGCTAGGCCTTGGCTGTGAAGGGTGTGAGGAGAAGCAGGAGTCCGTGAGGACTAATGCTACTCCCAGGGCATCTGAGAACAGCAGCTGATTGGCCTGCACTGAATGATGGGGACATTTAGCAGTTGATTTAATTATAAACTTCTGGCTGGTTCCAGACACCTTTAGGAGTTGACACAGAGACAGAAACTTAAGACTATCTGAAGAAGTGGTGACCCCTTTTGCTCAGTCCTTTGAGTGTTTGCCGGCACTTCCTCCAGCTGTTGCCCCGGAGATGCTCTCCTGTTGATCCAGTTGTTTTCTGGGCAGGAAAAACAACAGCTCTATCATTGCATTTGCTGCCATGAGGCCAACAGCACGGACCGACAGAGCCCAAAGGATGTAGCAATGTGGTGTTTGTAAACGGGTGCCTTCTTCAAATCGATCATCTCATTTTCAGGGCCCAGAGATTGGCAACCCACTTCTTTAGATAAGTTTCCATGTTTCTTATTAAAAAAAAAAATTAGTGGTTCTTTAGACTTGGTTGGTATGATGGTTTTTTAGACTTGGTTGGCTCCCCACTTACTAGGGCTGGCTAACAAATCTCTTCAATTTGTGTGATACTTTATCTTACATGTACCCTCACTTTGAAAAACAAAGCCACAAGGCTGGGTGTGGTGGTGCGTACCTCCTTTAACTCCGGTTCTCAGGAGGCAGAGGCAGATCAAGCTCTATGAGTTCGAGCCAGTCTTATCTACATGGCAAGTTCCAGGCAGCCGGGGCTACACAGTGAGACCCTGTCAAGAAGAGCAAACACCAACAAAAATGAAAGCCCCTCTCCCCGTGCGCCTGCTCTTCCTGTACAGACACCTTGGTGCATGCGCTAGTTTTCTGTCAGCTTCTGATACACTAGAGTTATCTAGTCTCTTAGCTACTTTTCTCTTGCTCTGCTAAAACACAGAACTGGGGCAACTTATAGGGGAAAAAAAAACAGTTTGTTTGGGCTTCAGGCTTCAGAGGAATCAGAGTCCATGATGACAATGTGGAGACATAGCAGCAGGATCTGGAAGTTGAGAGCTTACCTCTTGAGCCCTAAGCAGTAAGTAAAGGTGGCTAGAGAGGAGGGAAGAGGGCCGGGAAATGGCCTGTGGCTTTTAAATCTCAAAGCTTTCTCCCAGTAACATACTTTCTCCCACAAAGACACACCCCCTAAACCTACCCAAACAGCACCACCAATGGGGGTCAAGTATGCAAGCATTCTCATTCAAGCCTTTGCATCTGGGAAGAGGGACCCTCAAATAAGAAAATATCTCCAGCTGGGCGGTGGTGGCGCATGCCTTTAATCCCAGCACTCGGGAGGCAGAGGCAGGCGGATCTCTGTGAGTTGGAGGCCAACTTGGTCTACAATATCTCCATCAGATTGGCCTGTAGGCAAGTCTATTGCTGGGCAGTGGTAGCACAGGCCTTTAATCCCAGCACTTAGGAGGCAGAAACAGGTGGGTTCAATGCCAGCCTGGTCTACATAGCAAATTCCACGATAGGTCTCAGTCATGAAATGAAGTCTCAATATGAAATTTATTTATTTATGCTTCATATGCCCCTTACACACATAAATCTAAAGCTAATCTTGTGCATTATTTGTTAGCACACCTGGTTTTAGTTGTGCCCAGTCATGCGAGTTCAGTTATGAAATCTATGGCATCCTCTTGGTACACAAAAAGTTACAGGTTTCCAGTCTATTTAAATTTAAGATTTTTTTTGGTTGGGCATACTAGTTCTGTGTTGAACTTTGGATAGTTCAAATAGTATCCTGTCCTGAACTTCGGGTAGTTCAAACTTTGGGTAGCACAAATAGCTGTTTCTCATAAAATTTGTAACTAGTTTTTTTTTTTTAAAAAAAAAAAAAACTTGTATGTGCTCACAGTTTAAACTGTAAATGATACATAAAAGCCAAGCCTTCCTCCGGAGGTCACAAGCGGGACTCGCGTCCTGAGTGAAGAATACCTTCTGTCTATAGATGCCCACACTTTGCATCCTCACAAACATTCCTATCCTGTGTGGTAATGCCATCCTGGCATATTGATCATTCTATAAATGTATTGACTAAATAATATTTACTCATATAAGCAGGAAAATGCTGTTTTTATATTTTAATTAAAAATATTGGGAAGGAACTGGAGAGATGGCTCAGAGGTTAAGGATACTTGCTTTTCTTGCAGAGGACCCAGATCTGGTTCCCGGCACCCACATGACAGCTCACAGCTGGCCTTGACTCCAGTTGTGGGGGATCAGGCACCCACTCTGGCACCAGACACACGCAGTGGACATGTATTTATACATGCAGGCAAACATTCATACACATAAAATAAAAGTTAATAAAAATATTGGAGACTAGATTGATTGAAGGGTGAAACCTCCCTGAGTGCGCTTTGCTCTCAGTCCCGTTAAATGGAAGCACCGTTGTCCGTATGATGGACCAGGAATGTCATCCTGTCCCGCAAACATGTGTTGGCGGTTGGTGCCCGATCTGAAGCCCCAGAGAAAACGAGGGAGCACAAGAGAGGGTTCACCTGTGTCGGCACACCGTTTACCATCGGATGCCAAGACAAAGCAGAAGACCTCCAGCCGTGGTTATTCAAGATTATTAAAACTGCTGCAGAGATTTTAAAAATAGAAACACGTAGAGCACTTTCGGAAAACTGGCTCTTTGGTGCCTACTTCCTCAGTTGAAGCTTGATATGGTCCCGCCAGTTGTAGTGGCTGTACAGGGCAGAAGTGGAAGGATCCCAAGATTGATACAAATGCATCCACTCACCTGTGTGGCCTTCTGGCCACTACTGAAAGATGAGTCCAGCTTCAAGGTCTGTTCATACAGCCAAGACTCGCTGTGATATGCATCCCCCCCCCCTTTTCCTACATAAGGTTTGTGGAAGAATGTTGGAAGGAGACTGTTGGAGTGAGACAGAAGGTACTGGGCTGTGTGCTGTTCTGAGAAGCAATGCTAGCTTTCAGACTTGGTAGCATCACCAGAAACACATTTTGTTGAGACTATCAGTCCCATGTTGATTTAAGTCCCATCCCACCTTCTATTTTGAAAAGTTAATAATTGACTTATTTATGTAAAATGTACCATAATTTCTACAAGGGGTCCAGCTCCCAAATAAAAATTAAGTTATCTTTTATTTTAATATTTTTTTTACTAAATCATGAGAAATGCATACACAAACAAAATGTTTTGATCAAATTCACCCTTCCCTTAACCCCTCCCAATTATTTTGTTTTTCAGGGACGTGTGACCATCAATCATGAAGAACCCATTTGCACACCTTGCTGAACCCTTGGACCCTGCACAACCAGGAAAGAGATTCTTCAATCTGAAGAAATTGGAAGACTCACGATATGGTGGGTGCAGTGCTCTGTGGTGGACTTGCTCTGGTGGCAGCTGATTTCATGTTTGCATAGTTGACATGAAGCTAATTTCCCTGGGGGAGGGCGGCTGGAAGAGCTCCTAGAAGACAATGGGTGAATGTAGGTGACACACAAGCACACACACACTTTTCCAAACAAGCATCTTCCTAGCTTTTCTAGTTCGTAGTAGTAACTTTCATATATTTCAAGATAGAATTTTTATTTTGTAAGTAAAATAGATGTTTTAAAATAAATTATTAGTTATATTCAGTGCCCATGCTACATTGTGTTTAGGATGTTTAATTATAAATGGGTCATTTTCTCATTTCTTGGGAACTACTCTTAAGAAATATTATTCTATCTATAAAAAATCATATCGCTTGAGACATACCGTGAACTGAGAGTCCAGACAGATGGTGAACTGCGGTGACTTAAAGGGAACTTTTTTCTGTTACTGAATTCAAAATAAGCAACCACTTAACATCAATAAATAAAATAATTTTTTAGCCTAGTCTTTGAGTATTTTCAATTTCCCAGTGTATCTGAAATCCACCCCCGTACATGGTTTTCACCATATGCGCGTTTTAAACTGTCGGTCACTGTACCCTCTTTCCCTATTGGAAGAAGAATCCGATGTCTTGTGTCACGTTTATCTACAGATTGGCTTTAAAGGAAGCTGATCAAGAGGTGTCCGGTTTGTTTTTAACGTTTTCTGCCTTTACTCCCAGGGCGCCTGCCGTTTTCCATCAGAGTTCTCCTGGAGGCCGCCATTCGGAACTGCGATGAGTTTCTGGTGAAGAAGAACGACATTGAAAACATCCTGAACTGGAATGTCATGCAGCACAAGAACATAGAAGTGCCCTTTAAACCCGCCCGCGTCATCCTGCAGGACTTCACGTGAGCCTGTCACTCCCTCTCCCACTCCCGTCAGCCCCTGCGAGAGTTCGTACTGTAACAAAAATGGTATCCCCAATATCCAGGAGACCAAAGGAAAGCAAGAGATTCTTACCCTGGAACAGGAGTAGATTGCTGTGTCTCCAGCACTCCTCCCCCTCGCCTTGAGAGGGTTACCCGGGCCTGAGGCCTGAGTACCCCGGGGTGGGTAGAAGGCAGCGTGCAGGAGGGCTCTGTGGCGGGTTCTGTACAGAAGACAGCTGTGCTGTCTGTGAGGAGAGAAAAGCCGCTTCATGAGGCCTGGCTTGTCACCCTCAGCTCGCAGTCTACCGCTTCTGGAATTCATGCTACTAGTTATGGCACAGACGTAATCATCCCATTTTGCAATGATGTTCTCCCATTCCCTTGGTGGATCCAGTTTCTCTGTGTAGAAGAAAATCAATAGATTATATATATCTATTTTATAATATATCTAATTATATATTACGATCATTGGTGTTTTGCCTGCATGTATGTCTGTGTGTGAGCATTAGAAGCCCTGGACCTGGAGTTACACACAGGTATGAGCTGCCATATGGGTGCTGGGAACTGAATTCCGGATAGCAGTGCTCTTAACTGCTGAGCCATTTCTCTAGCTCCCAGACTTTTTATTTTAAAGATAATAGAAGAACTGATTCAGTTATTATAAATCTGATTGGAAGCCCATTCTTCTGAATTCTAACTACTACTTTTTTTTTTAAATCGTGTGTAATCCTTGTAGACGGTACACTGTTACATAAGCGAATTTTCAGGTAGTAGGTAATGTCCATTGAGCGTGTTGTCCCCAACCTCCCTCTGCTCCTTTTCTTACCCCCCCATCCTCTAGCCCCCTCTGCTCTCCTAAACAGCCATCCAGCTACTCTCATGTGATATGCACGTAGACAACTTTATATCTGCAGAACATGTAGGGACCACCGATGAGGGAGGGCATATATTTGTCTTTCTGATGGGCATAGTTCGCGCCATAGATTATTCCGAGTCGCATTCATTTTCCTGCACACAATTTCCTCTTGTTCTTTCGGGCTAAACAGTCCTACTGTGTGTGGTGTGGTGCTGTTCTTATCCACTGCTCTTTCTTAACATCTAGCTGGGTGCTTAACTCAGCTGCTACAGGGCCGCAGTGGACACTGGAGTGCAGTGTCTCTGTCATGTTGGCTTGAAGCCTTTGGAGAATCAGTTACCAGGAGGGTATGGCTGGGACATGGCATATGGGACATCTAAAACTCATGGAGTTTTTAAAGAAATCCCTCTGCTGACTACGACTGTGGATGGACAATTTACATTCCCACCTGCTGTGTCCCTTTCCTCCATGTCCTCAATATATGCTAATATTTCTCTTCATGACTTCCTTTCTGACTGGAGTGAAATGGAATCCCAGTGTAATTTTGATTTGCTTTTCTTTGGTGGCTCATGAGGAATTACACATTTTTATGTCTTTATTGGCCCTTTGTATTTCATCTTTTAAGAACTCTTTTTGTTCTGTTATTCTGTTTATTGATTGGGTTGTTTGATGGTTTAGTTTTTGAGGCCTTTGTACATTCTAGATGTTAGTTCTTTGTCCACTGTATCGCTAGCAAAGATTTTCTCCTGCTGTGTGAGCTGCCTCTTCACTTAATAAACTATGTTCTTTAGCATGCAGAGGCCTTTTTGGTTAAGGAGGTCTCACTTGTCAACTGTTGGCCTCATTTCCTTCCTGGGTAGACTGGAATCCTACTGGGAAATATCTTGCCCACATTTAAATCTTAAAGTGGTTCCCCAACTTTCCTTCTAACGACTTCAGAGTTTTAGGTCTTACGTTAGGTCTTTGATCCATCTGGAGTTGGTGTTTGTGCATGGTGAGTTGTCAGGACCTGGTTTCTTTTTCCTGTAGACAGCCAGTTTCCCCAGCATTGTTTATCTTTTCTCCAATATAAAGTGGCATTTTCCCAAAATCCAGGGGGCAGCACTTTGTGAATTTATGTCTGGGTCCCCATTGTGCTTTATTGATCTACGTGTCTGTTTGGGGGCAGGGCTGTCACCGTCACCCTGCAGTATGACTTGAGACCCAGTATGATGAAAGCTCCAGTATTCATTCTTTGCTCAGTGTGGTGGTTGCTGTTATCAACTCAACAGAACCCAGAATCCCCTGGGAGGAAGGGCTCTGAGAACATCTGTGGTGGATCGTCTTATTCATTATGATGATGACAGGGAAGACATGTCCTCACTGTGGATAAGACCATTCCCTCGGCAAGGCATCCCAGCTGTGTGAGTGGACAGCTGTGAGAGTGGACAGCTGTGAGAGTGGACAGCTGTGAGAGTGGACAGCTGTGTGAGTGGACAGCTGTGAGAGTGGACAGCTGTGAGAGTGGACAGCTGTGAGAGTGGACAGCTGTGAGAGTGGACAGCTGTGTGAGTGGACAGCTGTGTGAGTGGACAGCTGTGAGAGTGGAC
Organism: Microtus obscurus; assembly: GCA_963919715.1. Lineage (NCBI taxonomy): Eukaryota > Metazoa > Chordata > Mammalia > Rodentia > Cricetidae > Microtus > Microtus obscurus. The sequence goes on along the minus strand of CAWTZC010000170.1, from coordinate 8,934,870 downwards.
AGCTGTGAGAGTGGACAGCTGTGAGTGGACAGCTGTGAGAGTGGACAGCTGTGAGAGTGGACAGCTGTGAGAGTGGACAGCTGTGTGAGTGGACAGCTGTGAGAGTGGACAGCTGTGTGAGTGGACAGCTGTGAGAGTGGACAGCTGTGTGAAAGCTGAGCACCAGCAAGCGAGTGTTCTTTGCTGCTCCAAGCTCCTGCTTTGACTGCTCCACCGTGAAGGACTGCACCGAGAACCATGGGTTACAGTAAGCCCTTTCTCCCCTAGTAAATGGCATTTGTCAGTAACTTAACACAGCGATGAGAAGAGAAGCTAAGACACTGGGGTTGCTTTGGCAGCCTGGGGTCTTTTTTGTGCAACCGTGGATTTTCACATATTTTTCTATCTCTGTGAAGAATAGCATTGCAATTTTGATGAGGATTGCATTGAACATGTAGATGATTTGGTAATGTAGCCACTTTTACTGATTCTTCTAATCTATGGGTATGGAAGTCTGTCCATCTCCTATTGTCTTCAGGTTCTTTCTTTGGTGTTTTGATGTTTTCATTATAAAAACTTTCACTTCTTTGATCAGTCTTATTCCAAGGTATATCTGCTCCTTCAAGTTTGGTCCAAAGTTGTAGGGGTGATCTTGGAAGCAGTCAGGGTTCCAGGGTGTAAACATCGGCTTCCCCATGGTTTCTTGTGTTCAAGTTAATTTACCGGTGGAGTTCTACTCAGTCATACCACTTACCTCCTGTGTGATTTATGCTCCAAGGTATATGCTGAGAAACTTACATTTTCCTAAGTCACCCATCGCTAGCACCTCTGATGAGATGGTCGCTTGTCAGTATTAGCCTTGGCAAAACCTGTCAAATCCAGTCACACACACTCACGGCTGTTCCTGCTTGCATCTGTCTGCCCTTAGGGGTGTGCCAGCTGTGGTTGACTTTGCAGCAATGCGTGATGCTGTGAAGAAGCTGGGGGGAAATCCAGAGAAGATAAACCCTGTCTGTCCTGCTGACCTTGTGATCGATCACTCCATCCAGGTGGATTTCAACAGAAGGTGAGGAGGCCTGGGAGAGTTTCCGCAGTTGTCTTCCTCGTGCAAAATCTCGGAATACACTTATAAAACTCTGTGTACGTGTTGGGCCGATGACAGCTCAGCAGGTCAGGGTATTTGCTGCCAAGCCTGAGGACCGGAGTTCCATCCTTGGAACCTACATGATAGAAGGAGAGAACCAACTCCCACACTGAGCCCCTGACATACACGAGTCCCATGGTACACACGTGCCCACACTTACCTACATACAGACTAACAAGTGAATGTAAAATAATTTTTAATATGCATACATATATAAGAATATCTATAAAAGTGTTGCCAAAAAAGGTTTTTCCAACGATATTGGGAGAAATGGATTGTGTAAACCCTACCATTGCTCGTCTGTTTGCTTTGAATGCGTGGTCTGCATCTAGTAGCTTAACTCCAGAAGAATGATTCAGGACACGCATGTGCACCGTGAGTTTGTCAGTGCAAGTGCATGTCTGGCTTTACAGGAGTTAGGTGTTTTTAATCCACTGCACCTTTATTCCTCTTTTTTTTTTTTTTTTTAAATCACAAGTAACCATTCTGAGTCTGGCTCCCTGGGCCCGGCTCCCAGTACCCGGCTCCCAGCACCCGGCTCCCTGTACCCGGCTCCCTGACCTGAACATAATGCCTACACTAGTTTTGCCCTCCATCTCTTCTGTCTGGGGTAAATCCAGCTGTAACAGCGCGTTGTAGACCAGCCTGCAAGCTTGCAGATGTCGTTGCTGTTGGCTTGGTTCATCACCAACAGATTGGATGGGAAGCCTTGCAATTTATACATTTAGTTTCTCTCTCTGACAGGACAGACAGTTTACAGAAGAATCAAGACCTGGAATTTGAAAGAAATAGAGAACGGTTTGAATTCTTAAAGGTATGGGCCAGAGTTTGGTTGCACCATTTGGTTTTCCATGTTGTGGGGCTTAATGAGGTGTGCAGATGACCAAGTAAAACTGTCCTCCCTGTATTCTTTTTGTTGTTCAATCCTAGTGGGGTTCCCAGGCCTTTTGCAATATGCGGATTATTCCTCCTGGCTCGGGAATCATTCACCAGGTGAATTTGGAGTATCTGGCAAGAGTAGTGTTTGATCAGGATGGATGTTACTACCCAGACAGCCTCGTGGGCACAGATTCTCACACTACCATGATTGACGGTCTAGGAGTCCTTGGCTGGGGTGAGTCTTCTCGCACGTTGCTGTCATGGATGTTTGGGAGCACTTACCACGTTCACTGCACGTGTCTGCATGGTCGCCGAGGAGGGCTTCACTGCACGTGTCTGCATGGTCGCAGATGAGGGCTTCACTGCACGTGTCTGCATGGTCGCAGAGGAGGGGGGTTCACCACACGTGTCTGCATGGTCACAGAGTCGGGGGGTTCACCACACATGTCTGCATGATCACACAGGACGGTGGGTGCCTTTGTTTGCTGCTGTGTTTTTCAGTGCCTAGAAAACAAGACCCTTTCTATTTAGAAAACTAAACTGACTTAAGTTCAAGGACATTTGCATAAGTGAAAATCAGCTAGGTGTTCATTAACAATGGAGCCTCCTAAACCTACTCTCTGTTGAGGGTGGCACTGAAGAGATGGGGAGGGCACAGTCTATAGAGGGAAATACTGCTCTGTGCCAGATAAGCCATCTGTGGCTGAGGTGAGGGCTTTGAAGCATTGTCTGCTGTGCCGTTCACTGCAGGTGTAGGTGGCATCGAAGCAGAAGCTGTCATGCTGGGTCAGCCCATCAGCATGGTGCTTCCCCAGGTGATTGGCTACAGGCTGATGGGAAAGCCCCACCCTCTGGTAACGTCCACCGACATCGTGCTCACCATTACCAAGGTAAGGATATGTGTATGTATATGTGTAATATATGATCCACACACAAACACACGGCCTCCTGGAAAGCCAATGACAAACGGAATAAACTTAATGGAGTCCGTGTGCTCTAGAGAGGCTAGGATGTAATATGTTGATAAATTATAAAAATAAAATAAGATTAAAAAGAGTTCTTCTGGTTAAGTTTAGATGGTTATCTTCATTCTTCTCCTTAATTTTTAAAATTGTGACATAAAGTACTCAGAAATTAAGATCATGGTCATATTCCTGTCACCAAATTTTTCTTTTTTCCTTTTTGCCCCAAGACAGGGTCTCTCTATGTAGCTCTGACTGGCCTAGAACTTACTATATAGACCAGGCTGTCCTCAAACTCACAGAGATCCACCTGCCTCTGCTTCTTGCCTGGCTCCTGTCACCGAAATTTAAAGAGACAATAATGTCCTGTCAAATTTGTTTCTGAGGCTGTTTTTATGAATTAGAATATATTTATAATTTGTGCATTCTAGAATTAGCATTTATGTATGGTTCAGAAGATCCTATCCCTCCCAGAAGTAATCGTTCTCTTGAGGTTGAAAATTATTCCCATACATATTTTATACTTTTGCTAGTTTTTCCACTTGGATCTTTTTCTCTTGAGTTTTATTACATTTTTATCTCTCACTGTGTGAGGCATGGCATGTGTGGGAGACCAAGGAGAATCTTTGGGAGTTGGTTCTATCCTTCCACTTTCCAATTTTATACTTTCTTCTCTTATTAAAAGTTCATTTATTGCCGGCGGTGGTGGCACACGCCTTTAATCCCAGCACTCGGGAGGCAGAGGCAGGCGGATCTCTGAGAGTTTGAGGCCAGCCTGGACTACAAGAGCTAGTTCCGGGACAGGCACCAAAGCTACAGAGAAACCCTGTCTCAAAAAACAAAAAAACAAAAGCAAAAACAAAAGTTCATTTATTGCGATAGATGTGACTACAACTTAGAAGTTATTATTAGGGCTTTCTCTTAAACTCTTGCAAGTATCCTGGGTGTGTATATGGGCGTGATTCACTTGCTTTAGGAAAAGTTCTTTCTCCTGGACTATGGTGGCCCACACATTGAATCCCAGGACTTGGGAGGCAGAGGCAGGCAGACCTCTGAGTTCAAGACCAGCCTGGTCTACAGAGCAAGCTCAAGGATAGCCAGGACTATACCAAGAAACCCTGTTGGGGGGGGGGGTAGTTTCATGGTCTTTATTCCAAATAATTTTTCCCTTGGTTATATAGTGTAGAGGCCCTTTGTATAGACCCCATGCTGAAAAAGCCAAAAGGTTATCTTTGAATAAATCTTTATGGAATTTAGAATTGGATTTATTGAATACCACAGATTGTCACAGTAGTTTTCAAAATTGCACTAACAGCGCTCACCCCAAAAGTGTGGTAGAATGCAGGTAGCTGAAGGGCTCCCTATGCCCTTAGCTGTCTGAGGAGCTGGCTTCTTTGTCAAGTTAACTTGTCCTGGAGCCTCAGGCCTAGCAAAAGCATAATGGGGAGACAGGAGATGCGCAGTCTGTGGCATTGGTAGTAGTGAGAACTAGGTGTTCACTGTGTCTTTAAAAAGAAATCCTTGGGGGCTGGAGAGATGGCTCAGTGGTTAAGAGCATTGCCTGCTCTTCCAAAGGTCATGAGTTCAATTCGCGACAACCACATGGTGGCTCACAACCATCTGTAATGAGGTCTGCTCTGCTGCCCTCTTCTGGTCTACAAACACACACATGCAGAATACTGCATACAAAATAAATAAATAAATAAATAAAATTAAAAAAATAAAAAGATCCTTTATTTAAATACTGTGATTATATAAGTACTAAACTTATCTAGGATGAAAGAATGTAACTTTTTAATGCCTTTCATTGTTTCAGTCTGACGGTTTGTCATTTAGAATAACGCATCTTGGTGTAATTTTGGCATTCTTTTCCTTTCTTTAGTTTTGGTACACTCTCGGATTCACAGGAGGGTTGTGGAGAACTAAGAGTCCCTCCCCTTCTTCCCAGTCCCCCATGTCCACGTCACACCGGCCTTCTTAGTGCTGCTACAGCATCCCCCATCCCTGGGGTGTCCCTTTGCCATCCCGGAATCCAGTCCCTTAGAGACATTGCCAAGAGATAGCTTTGTGTTATAGATGTGGACTTTCAATCCTCAGACTTTCCTATTGTTTCTGCTGTATAGCACCTCCGGCAAGTTGGGGTTGTGGGCAAATTTGTGGAGTTTTTCGGGCCAGGAGTGGCCCAATTGTCCATCGCTGACCGAGCTACAATTGCCAACATGTGCCCAGAATACGGTGCGACCGCGGCCTTCTTCCCAGTGGATGAAGTCAGCATTGCGTACCTGCTGCAGACAGGTACGTGAAGGGCTGAAAGCAGAGCCCCTGAGCAGCCAACCCTGCCTTCCACCTCTGCCCGCTTCATGCTCTTGTGTTAGATGTATTTTCCTCTCTGTGGAGACAAAGTATGTTGTTGGATTTAAGGAGGTGTGGAGTGGACCTTGATAGCCAAGAAAAACAACTCTCCCTGGTACCCCGGAACCCAGATGTATTATACTGCTCTTCAAACACTGATTGTTGTATATTGACACAAGAGGCCTTGGTAGTGGTAACTGGAGGGCCTGTTGGATAGCAGGCACTGGTATCCACCTACTGTGTCCCCTTTCAGATGTTGATTGGGTAAATTGATGGGTTCCTTGTTTAAATAATGGGAGAGAAAAGCCTAGAAACAGAGCAGTGTAATTAGTAAGTAGCAGAATCGGAATCAAAGCCTGTGACCATTAAATCCAGAACAGCAGTGGGTTCAGGGCTGTATTTCTGGCGATAGGGCGCTGAGGATTAAGACTTTAGACTTTGGGTGCAAATTTGGGTTCTTTGTTCTGCCATGTCCTAGGTGTATTTCTTAGAGAGTTACCTACTAATTTTCCTGCACTCGCATTTCCTCATCAGTAAATGAGAATAATAATAGTACTTGTCCCGTGGGTTCATTAAAGACCAGGGGTGATGTAATTCATTTGAAGCATTGTGCACACAGTGCCAGGCTCACCAAAGTGTATATGGGCCAGAAGTTTGAGGCGATTGGTAATTATTTTAGCAAAGTAATGGCAAGAGTGAGTGTGGCAAATTGAGGACAGATGCATGGGTGCCCTTGAGCAGGGGGCTCAGGCTGAGGATGCTGTTGAATAAGGGCTGTCACCAAAAAGGTGAAGCATAGCTGTAAGGAGAGCACATCACTTGGGTGGGAATAGCAGATGGCGCCCGATAAATAGCAGCCCAGAAGCTGAAGGGGCAGGGGCGTTGGTGATGGCATGACCTATAGAACCGCAGGTGGACTCTCACTTTGTAGTCTTTAACCCGGAAATCGTAACGTGTTCCTCTGTTACTGGTGCCCTTTAGGTCGCGAGGAGGACAGAGTAAAGCACATTAAAAAGTATCTGCAGGCTGTAGGCATGTTTCGAGATTTCAGTGACCCCTCCCAAGACCCAGACTTCACTCAGGTACGAGAGCACCTTCCAAACTCTTCTTTCTGAGGCTGCAGTTGTGGTTGTCTGTGTTTCTTCATGGGTGGTACAATTGTGGGAAATTAGTCCCTGGGTTGCCATTGTAAAGGAACAGGTGGTAGGTAGTGGTAAATGAAAAGGTTAAGGACATAACATATCAAAATAATTCTAAATGTGACTACTGACCTAAACTTTGTGAGTTGAGTGTTCCCTGCCCCTACTACTACTGGTTGACACTTACGCGTGGTAGACTTTATGAGGTAGCTGGAGCTATTCAAAAGCCAAGCCTGTCATTGTTACAGTCCTGGAAAGACGTGAAGACAGTAGCTGTCTGTTTACCCCGTGGTTTGCTTTATTTTCTAGGGGTACAAACTAAATCTGTGTTTTCATAAGCAGCCAGTCTTGGGGTCCCTGTTTTCAGGCACCATCAAAGCGGAAGTACTCATTGAGTTGACAGCGAATCTTCCGCAGTCATGGCTTGTGGCTTCATCCCTCGGTAGAAAGCCAATCTCAGCCTAAAAGCCGTGTGTTAGCTACTCTACAGAGCAGCAAGTAGAAGACAGCAGACAGCCGGTGTCTACCCCGTCCCTCTAAAGCAGCAGAGAGTCCTGCTAGTCCCATGCTACTCCTGTGCCCATCTTAATATTGGGGAGTTAATTTTTAACGTGATAAAAGGATCACTGACTTCCCTGGTTTAGAACGTGGCAACCTGTTCAACTTTTTATTTTGGGATGTTCTAAGGTCTCTGGTGTGGTTGTGCTGTTTCTTTATGGATGCTATTATTGCTTTTGGTTTGGGTGAACAGGTTGTGGAGTTAGATTTGAAAACAGTTGTGCCTTGCTGCAGTGGACCAAAAAGACCCCAGGACAAAGTTGCTGTGTCTGACATGAAAAAGGACTTTGAAAGCTGCCTCGGAGCCAAGGTAGGGCCTGATCTCTACCCTGCACCTTTGTGCCCAGGCTTCCACCCCCTGTTATAATGCTTCCTGGACCCTGGTGTCAGGGACATTTCTTCTCCTTCCTAAACCCCTTCATGAGGCCCCCATGAACTATGGGCCCAGCAACTTCCCTGCAGCACGTGCCCGTCTATAAATGCAACCCCTGTTCGTGCATATATCCTTTTCCTGAACCTCCTGCAGTGTTGGTCGCCCTGATTGCACAGGCTCTCTAAGTCCCCGGACTTTTGTGCATGCCTCTCCGCGTGTGCATGTCTCTGCTTCCTCCCTGCCATCCTCTTCTGCCCGATCCCTTAAGTTCTATCAGATACTGTGCTCTGTAACATGGCCCCCAGCATCTCCTAGCAGGAAGTCCTCTTCCTCTCACTTCAACTCCACGGCACTCTTTGGGTATGTGTCAAGGCTGATGCTCAGATTTTCACAGACTGCCTCCCGAATGAGAGGCTGACAGGGAGGTTATCCATGAGGCCTCGGCTATACCAGATGTGTAGCTGTATCTTACATGACTGATCAGATTAGTTGAAAGTGATATTAAGACAAGTTACCTTTCTCCAAATCTCCATGAGATCAGAATCCACAGACTCAGTCAGGCCACAACCACTGTAGTATATACTTTGCAGGCTAACTTTGAACTGTTAATCGAAAGAAATAGATGTTTACATTTTCTGTTTTATTTTAAAGTTTACTCATAAAAGCATTTGTTCCGTTAATAATTGGCACTTAAAATTACTATCACACTTCTTCCAAAGTGAGGAATTTTGATCACACATATTTTTTCTTCTTTGTGTGTACCCTATTTCCTTTCTTCTTGCATGTAATATTTTCAACCTTCTCTTCCCACAGCAAGGATTTAAAGGTTTTCAGGTTGCTCCAGACCGTCACAATGACCAGAAGACATTCATCTACAATAACAGTGAATTCACTCTTACTCATGGCTCTGTGGTCATTGCTGCCATCACTAGCTGCACAAACACCAGCAATCCATCCGTGATGTTAGGAGCAGGTGAGTGTATCTGCTTCCATCCTCCTGGTCTCCTGGATGGGGGAAGAAGAATTTTCATTTTACAGATGTACAGAGAGATTGACCCAGAACATTTCTACACAGCCAAAAGCATCCAAAGCAAAGTATTTAAGTAATATTCATAGCGTATGACAGGCTGTCCTTCGGTAATTAACACAGAAAATACGTAGAGGAGAGTAGAGGAAGCTGATTTCTGCCAGCACCTGGAATCCGGTCCCACCTGAGAAAGAACAGAAAGAGAACCTCTTGTCCCCACACAGACTTTGCCCCTGTAAGCTGCTGTCTTGGTGCATAGGCAGTTGTGGCTGGACCAGGGCCCAGGGCCCTGGCTGATGAAGCTCGGCGTGGTAGCTGTTGTGCAATGCCGTGAGGTGGTTAATAGTTACATGGGAAGTTCAATGTTGTAGAATCCTTAATTCCAATGTTTCATCACTGTCGAGAACTTCCCTTGGGTCCAGTGACCAGGGTCAGTAGTTCTTTCCCCGTGGGCCTATAAGGAAACCTTTTTAGAGTTCATCTTTGCCATCTGAACTTTCCCTACTTATCTGGAACAAACCTTTCTTCAGGGAGCGCCAGCAGCTGCCCGTGGCCTTTGTATCCTTGTTCCCTCCCCTCCTTGCCTCAAATCTCCCCCTCAGTTGTCATGCTTCCTGACTCAGAGCACGAGCGAATCCATTATGGTCCTAACCAGTGCCCAGGGCCACTGATCTTCTGCTTTGGGAATGTCTGTGCTCCAGATGTGCTGTAGTTGCCTGTGGTCCAGATGTGCTGTAGCTTCCTGTGCTCCAGACGTGCTATAGCTGTCTGTGCTCCAGACGTGCTGTAGCTGCCTGTGCTCCAGATGTGCTGTAGCTGCCTGTGGTCCAGACGTGCTGTAGCTGCCTGTGGTCCAGATATGCTGTAGCTGCCTGTGGTCCAGACGTGCTGTGGCTGTCTGTGCTCCAGATGTGCTGTAGCTGCCTGTGCTCCAGATGTGCTATAGCTGCCTGTTCTCCAGATGTGCTATAGCTGCCTGTGCTCCAGATGTGCTATAGCTGCCTGTGGTCCAGATGTGCTGTGGCTGCCTGTGGTCCAGACGTGCTGTGGCTGCCTGTGCTCCAGATGTGCTGTAGCTGTCTGTGCTCCAGATGTGCTGTAGCTGCCTGTGTTTCTTTCCAGTCAGGACACAACTCGTGTATCTCAGAAAAGGGCCTAACACTCATGATATTCATCTAAATCCAAACAGATAATTTTAGAGAATTTTCCCTCCCAGAATTAAAAACTCACAAGATATCCCTAAGTGGTATTGGATAAATTTATTTGTTTGCTTGGTTGGTTTTGGGAACTTGCTCTGTAAGCCCAGGCTGGTCCAGATGCTGGAACTAAAGATGTGAGCCACCACACCAAGCTGAGGTTCATCTATTAGGAGGAGCAAACGCCCACCTGCCCCTTGCTTCATTTCCATGACTCATTTGGGCTTGCTGCATACATGAATTGGCTCTGGGTAGTGCGCTTTCAATATGTCAGTCAAGAAACATAGCTGGGAAAACCCAGGCCTTTTCCTAAAGTAAACGCTCACCCGTGCTGTCTCTTCACCATCTTGCAGGACTGCTAGCGAAGAAAGCTGTGGAGGCAGGACTGAATGTGAAGCCCTACGTCAAAACTAGCCTGTCTCCTGGAAGTGGCGTGGTCACCTACTACCTTCGAGAGAGTGGAGTCATGCCTTATCTGTCCCAGCTAGGGTGAGGGAGAGGGGTTTTTGGTTGGTTGGTTGATTGTTTCATTAATGCCTTCGCCATTGTCCTGGTCCCCTGGCACCTGTGTCCTTGTGTAGCAGGCTGTCACCAATCCTGTGCACTTTCACAGCATTTTATCATGTGGCAGACAGACTTAAACCCTGGCTTTCCGGTTGCAGGGGGCCCCTGGGATGGTTGCACTAGTTGTTCCTTTTGCAAGTGACCCCTATTCCTTGTGGCAATCCCTCCTTTCCCCAGAAGAGGGCGCCTTTCCTCGCTGGCACTGAGAAGAACGGTGGCCTGGTAGTGAATGTGCAACTGAGTCTGCCTTTTGGCCTGGGAATAATTACATTCTAGTCCTTGAGGCAAATGCATGATTAGTCACCACAGCAGTTGCTCCAGTTACCGTGTTCTTTCCTAGTTTCCATAACATCTGTTTCCTCCATGTGTCTCATAAAATTCCAAAGTCTTTGGGAATGCACGATCATCGGAGATGGAGATATTAAAAGGCACATCGAGTTTCAGTTTTAAATATTCTAGATCATTCGGGTCCTTATGTTACAAGTTTAAGAATGTGGGTGGCATCCTTCTTAGGAAGGGAAACTCTTCAGAATGGCCCTGTCCCAAACTCACTCCACTGTCCCTGCTTTATGTCCCGTGGCCTCCGGGAAGTGTTCCTGCACAGGGGCTCACCGAGACAGCCTTTTCCTGTGCTGTGTTTTACACCTAGGTTTGACGTGGTGGGCTATGGCTGCATGACCTGCATTGGCAACAGTGGACCCCTTCCTGAGCCTGTGGTGGAGGCCATCACTCAGGTAATGTCAGGAGCCCGCGTTCTGCGACCTCTAGTTTGGGTTTCCATAACACTCGGCAGACTCTGGAAGCTGTGAGACGGTCAGTGCTCGGAACCAGAATGTGATAACAGGAGTGTGCGCTTAGAACTAAGGTTCTAAGTCAGTGCTTGGAACCAGGGTGTGGTAACAGGAGTGTGCGCTTAGAACTAAGATTCTAAGTCAGTGCTCGGAACCAGGATGTGATAACAGGAGTGTGCGCTTAGAACTAAGGTTCTAAGTCAGTGCTCGGAACCAGGGTGTGGTAACAGGAGTGTGCGCTTAGAACTAAGGTTCTAAGTCAGTGCTTGGAACCAGGGTGTGGTAACAGGAGTGTGCGTTTAGAACTAAGATTCTAAGTCAGTGCTCAGAACCAGGGTGTAGTAACAGGAGTGTGCATTTAGAACTAAGATTCTAAGTCGGTGCTCGGAACCAGGGTGTGGTAATGGGTGTGCACTTAGAACTAAGATTCTCGAGGAGAAACCACGAGCTGTGTGACACTGGGCAGGTAAATGGGCTGGTGTGAGCCTTGGTCTCCACAGCTGTGAACTGGAGATAATAGTGCCTGACTCTGAGGATTGCCACAGTAAGTAGAAAGTGCTCTGAGCAGTGCTGGCACCCAGGCGAGGTCAGTGCATGCTAGTTTTGACTGCAAAGGGTCCTAAAATTGTGTTTTGTGGGTCATTTGAAATTTGGTTCAGAATCGGACGAGTGCAAACTGCATCGTGCTGGCTTGGTTTCTGTTGTCATAGAACAGTAATCTGTAACCCCAAAAATTACTCCTGGATCTGTCACTGCGGCTTCCCTCAGCTCTCAGCTTCTGGTCTTTCTGGGTGGTCTCTCCTGGTCTTAGACTCTAGCAGCAAAAGCTATGATGTCATATGCTGACCTATCTGGTATCTTCCCAAGACTGGAATCACTGACCACTACTCTCTGATTTGACCTGGAGCATCTCCCCTGGGATGCTGCTCTCTTCCCTCCCCCCTGTAGCAGGAGACGGAAGGGAAGGATGTCTGAAGGCGTTGTCCACATGACGCAGAAGCTGGTCAGACACGAGCAGTCTGGGCAGCGCCTTCTTTGTGAACTGAGGACTGTTGATAACCGTGAACTCTTGCCTCACCAGGGAGACCTCGTAGCTGTTGGAGTGCTTTCTGGGAACAGGAACTTTGAAGGCCGAGTCCATCCTAACACCCGGGCCAACTACTTAGCATCTCCCCCATTAGTAATAGCGTACGCGATCGCAGGGACCATCAGGATTGACTTTGAGAAAGAGCCTTTGGGTAAGAGTTTGGTTTTGTAACTATCTGTCTTCTTCCTATGAATTCAAATATATGACTAGAAGGAAATTGCTGCTTTGGTTAATACAAAATGAAATGCAGAATCCTGAGAGTTGGACATGGTGGCACATGTCTTTAATCCCAAGGCTTCGAAGGCAGAGACAGACAGATCTCTAGAGGTGAACTCCTGGATAGCCAGAGCTACACAGGAAGACCCTGTCTCTACAAACAAAGACTCTAGAGAGTGTTAACCCCACCGATGGAGAATAAGGCCATTATGGCAATTTAAAGCCAAATTTGAAGCAAGCTTTAATTGAATATTAGTCAGGTGGATCTCTGGTTTCTCAGAAAAAAGTGGGCCCAAAGCCAGGCAATGGTGGCACACGCCTTTAATACCATCACTTGGGAGGCAGAGGCAGGCGGATCACAGTGAGTTCATGGCCAGCCTTGTCTACAGAGTGAGTTCCAGGACAGCCAGGGCTACACAGAGAAACCCTGTCTTAAAGAAAAAAAAAAGGCCCTAAGTCACAGTTTCCAGTGACTTAAGTAGTATTTTCCATCAGGTCCAATTAGAGGCATTTTTGTTTCATGGCTCTCTAAGTCATAGTAAGTAAAACTTAAAATATGATTTGGGCTCTCATAAGAGGAGACAGAGAAGTCCTTTAACTGTTCTTCAGTGTACACCCAAATCGCAAAGGGAAGAAACAAGATTCTTTGGGGGCAGTAGGTGGCAAAAGGACATAAGGTCCAAACATATTAGCAATTTGTCGTTCTGGAGTTTTCTGAGGTCGCTGCCCTTTGCCCCCTTCCGGACTCCTGAGATGGGCTTCACTTTACTGTGCACCCTGTAGGAACACGCTCCAGGTCAGATTCTGTCTCAGCTGAAAGTTCTGTTTGTCGGCATCCCTGGGCTTTCCCCTTAGTGCCCTCCTCACTCCAGCCCAAGGAGATTGGATAGTGTGCAGGGCACCCCTCAGATCTGCTTTGAAGAAATGGGACTCTAGCTATCCTGCTGACCCTCGTTGGTCTTGGATCCTACATTTACAGTTATGCCTACTCCCTAAAATGTGCTTGACCCTCAATCAGTGTTCCTGGTGTTGTCATGGCCCTTCGCGGACATGAGCACAGGGTGGCAGCTGGGTCACCCAGTACACATTCAGGTGACACGGTCAGACGAAAGCACCACTCTGCCTTCTTGTCCGTAAGTAAGCAAACGCCCCTCTCATCGCTAGTTAGCGCCAGTTCTTCACTTTTTATGTACTTTTTGTGACAACTTTGCTCTTTCAGATGGGCCCAGAGCATAATACTGACTAGCATCCAATGTTCTATACACAAGAAGCCTGTGATATCCCTGGCATTGACCCAGGCTTCATTCTGTTAGGAATCAGTGTGCTGTTGGCTCTGAGTCCTCAGGGACCTTTGAGGATACTGAAGTCTGCCAGTGACCCCTGTGCCTAACAGAAAGTGAAGAAGTATTTCATATATTCACAGACCGTCCCTAAGTATCAGTAGTGCACAATGCTGTGTAGGGAATAATGAGAGGGGCAGGACACATTCGATACGGACACTTTCTTTTCTTCTGTTTTCAGTCTGTAGTCAATTGAATTAACAAATACAAAGCCTGTAAGTTGGAGGCCAAAGTGTCCATAAATGTCTTTAAATAAGAGAGCACTCACTACCAGGCTGTGTTAATCTGCTGATGGAAATGTGGCCCATAAGAAGAGAGTCAGTCCTGGTTCTCACAACCCTGGGAAGAACAGACCTGACTGTGATAATGAGATGGGTGTGAGAGGCAGTTTCTCTCTGGTCACGTGTTTCCCCAGGAGTGAATGCTCAAGGCCAGCAAGTATTTCTGAAGGATATCTGGCCAACCCGAGATGAGATCCAGGCGGTGGAACGGCAGTATGTCATCCCTGGGATGTTTAAGGAGGTCTATCAGAAAATAGAGGTGAGGCACAGCACAGGGCACACACGCACTGGGAGATGTTGGCTTTGGTCATCTCGCAGACCCGAGGCCAGCAGGAGCATGGACCAGAGAGACATTTATTTCCTCCTCTGACTAGGGCAGAGGTTACTCTGCCTCCATGGCTTCTTCACAGTCTCAGAGCAATGGTGAGAAGACCGTGTCTTCGTGGGAGGGGTCATCTGAAGAATGAGTCCTGAGGGTGGGGCGAATGGAGGGTTTCTGCCTTTCTACCAGGCTTGCTGAAGGTTCCTGTCACCTAGCAAGACAAAAGAACCAGGAACCACTTTGTATTTCTGCTTAGAATCAAAGTGGCTTTAGTAGACCTCTTTTGAATGTTTTGTATTTGTATATCGAGTTTTTCCTGGCCTGTATATGGTTAATTCTTTCCTTTTTTTTTTTTATTTAAGACTGTAAACAAAAGCTGGAATGCCTTAGCGGCCCCCTCAGACAAACTGTACACATGGAACCCCAAATCTACATACATTAAGTCACCGCCCTTCTTCGAAAACTTGGTATGATTTTTATTATATTATTTGTAATAAATAATGTAATATTTTAGATATTAGATATTATATTTTATATATGTATTAAACTTTCATTATTCTGCATATATGATGTCAGGGTGTGAGCGTGGCTGTGCCGTGACACCAGTGTGCAGTCAGAAGACGACTGCTGAGTCAGTTCTCTCCTTCCACACTGGGTCACCAGGCTCGGTGCTGGTGGCCAGAACATTTACCTGGGGCCATCAAGCTGGCCTAAGTTGTTTAAATGTGTACGAGTAGTTTGCTCGCATGTATGTCTGTGCACCACAAGGGTAGAGTGTTGGGGGGAGTCAGAAGAAGACATAGGATCACCTAGACCTAGAGTTACACAGTTGTGAGCCACTGTTTCGTGCTGGAAATTGAAGAGCAGTTGGTGCTCCTGACCCCTGAGCCACTGCTCCAGCCCCTGGCTTTTTATTTTTTAACATAAGTGCTTTAAAAGCTGTTTTTCCTTGTACAGTCTTACCCCACAGCCTTGTGCTGGCTGCCCACTGCAGTAAATCCTTTGCACACTCAAGCAGGTAGTGCTGGGAGTGTTTCATGAAGCTGAGGTTTGGCTGCAGGCACTGTTTCTCTGGCCAGGGGTTCTGTGTGGCAGTGCAGAGACCTCCTAGTAGGTAGACACCACCTAGACGAGGACCAGCTAAGATCCTCAGGACTGGTCCAGGAGAATATCCTCAGGACCTGCTGTCTTATACTCCATGACGGATTGCTATGGAGGGGGCTGGGAGGAGGAGTCAGCAGCCCAGCTGTCCTTGGCATGTGAGGGATTACCTGGAGATGCAGCAAGGATGTCCCTGCAGCTGCGTTCCCATCACCTTTGAGGGTCAGTGCCAATACGTCACCTTCTATCCAAGGTTCAGACATGAATGATCTGTTGACCTTCTGCTTGTGAACGCGGTCGTTATGAGCCAGCAAACTAGAATCTTCCATACACTGGTGCAGAGTTCTCTCTCTGGTGCCCCTGGTTGAGCTCAGCTGGTGACCTGTCTGGAAATCCTGGGCAAACACTGACTTGTGCACTCTCCTGCAGACTCGAGATCTCCAGCCACCCAAGTCCATAGTGGATGCCTATGTGCTGCTGAATTTAGGAGACTCGGTCACAACAGACCATATCTCTCCGGCGGGGAATATTGCCAGAAACAGTCCCGCCGCTCGCTACTTGACCAACAGAGGGTAAGCATGGGGGAGGCGGGAAGACTGACCGCAAAGGGAGGGAGCACGGTGAGGCTGACGTTCTCTTTTCACGGGCCGCCTGTGGGACCACACTGCTCATGAATCACAAGTGCCCAGGAGCGGCAGCTTCCTAAGCAAGTGCATGTCTTAGGCTCAGCATCAGCCCCCTCCCAAGCCATGGCAGAGCCTGCTTGAGGGCCAATGGCAGCGATATAACCTGACATTGTCACGTCCTGTTGGGACAGTGTGGACAAAACCGCCTCACGACTGTGCAGCTCGCTCCCACTCATCGTCTGAGACCTGTCAATATCTATAGCTTCATCTGCATCTTCTGCCCCCTGAATATAGATGACTTCAGGGATTCCCTGAGACTCAGGGGAGGAGGAAAAATGTCCTGGTTTCTGTCTCCCTTCCGAATCAGTTTCCTTGGAGATAGGAATCAAAGCAATTTTGAGAAGCAGAACAAATACTTTTTTCCCTGGGGGTGATTGTCTTGACACAGGAGCTGTTTAGGGAAATGCAAGCAATTATAATGTCCCCCTCCCCGCAAGGCACAAATCAGCAACATTTTTGACAAGGTTTCAGAGGTCCTGAGGCATGCTTGCCTGCTCCTGAAGCCCAACCAGAAGCTCTCTTCACCACCAAATACAGGCCTAACAGTCCAGTCATGTTAGCACACCCACCCCACCCGGCGAATTGTAAGAAACAAGCCAGTGAGCTGGCTACTGTGTCCATGAAACTTGCTGTCCTGGGCCTGCGAAGTTCCTTTCCTTGTTCTCACGCACACGATAGATACGGGATCAGACATTCCCTTGTGCCTCGTTGGCTCTGCCATGACTCTTTTCCTCTGGACGGTTGTGTATCATGTTGCCACCATGCTGCTTCACTTTGCATTGGGACCCTGATTGTCAGGGACAAATTCAGGCCACTCCTGGTTAGATTGTGGAGTGTATTTAGTCGTCTCCCATTCTCTGGTCCACCTGGCTGCCTCCCTATTATTTTAAATTCAGTTTTGACCTTATATGTAGCTCCTGTGTTAATAGGATAAACAGTCCTTACAGAATTCCTTCTGATTTTCTATTCATACCTGAAAGGCCCTTGAGTTGACCCTGGCTAGCACTGATCCCTGCCTTCTCTGCCCCTGGTTGGCTCTCCCAGTTGAGGCTTTGAGAAGAGTCTTCAGAGCGGTACCTGGCAGGCTCAGTGACATGCTGGGTTTAGAGCATTTTCTCGCCTGTGTGTAAGCTAGGTTTCCTCTTTCCTCATGTCACTAAAGAGCTCCCCCACTTCTGTTATCAGCCTGACGCCCCGAGAGTTCAATTCTTACGGCTCCCGCCGGGGAAATGACGCCATCATGGCACGGGGGACCTTCGCCAACATTCGCCTGCTGAACAAGTTTCTGAACAAGCAGGCTCCTCAGACTGTGCATCTCCCTTCAGGAGAAACCGTGAGTACAGTCTCTCTTCTCTCAGAAACCAGTGTCCGTCAGGCTTCGGAGCCTGGCTCTTCACAGTGGCTTTCCTGTCTTCACAGCTGCGGCTTGCCTGGTGTGGGAGGAGGGAGGCTGCTTGCTGGTTCCCAATAGCTTAGACCCGAAACAATCACAACGAAACTGAATTAATTAAATCACTGCTTGGCCCATTAGCTCTAGCTTCCTATTAGCTAATCTCTTACATATTAATTTGACCCATTTCTATTAATTTGTGTATCACCACGTAACAGTGGCTTACCAGCTAAAGTTCCCAGCATCTGTCTCCAGCAACTCCAGCACTTCTCTCTGACTCTGCCTTCTTTCTCCCGGCATACAGCCTAGCTTTCCCCACTAGTTCTGTTATTCCCTGCCATAGGCTCAAAGCAGTTTCTTTATTCATTAACCATTAAAAGCAACACACAGACAGAAGGACCTCCCACACCAGCCTGGCTTCCTACAGGTCTTGCTAGGTGTCCGTCTGTATGTGTGACATTTACCCTGGTAGAGATTACAGTCTCTTGCTTGCTGCTTACTAGTTGGGTACCATGGTTAAACTAAGTCTCATTTCATGGAAGCTGAGCTCAAAAAACAAAATCTCTGAGTGAAATTTCATGTATTTAAAGTGCTTAAAGACTAAATTCCAGATTATTTATTCAGCATATTTATTACAAAGAGCTATGGTGTGTCCCCACTGGTCGTTGTTTTAATCTACTTCATCCACAGCAAAAATGAAAGATCACAGCGGCCCTTTGAGGTCTGCCCAATCCTATAGGAGCTGGTTGAAGCTGGTTTATATGTTGGAGTTGTTTATTTGTAGATGTGGGTGTATGAGGTGGGTTCTATACACAGAGCCCCGAGGTGAGGTCCTAGGACTAGCTATTTTCCTCTCTGGGCCTTTCTGTAAATTTGTGACCTAGAAAAAACGCCAACCATATGTGACTCTGAGGCTTAAAACAAGATGGGATGGCCTGTAAGATCTAGATGGTAGTACATCTGCAGGCCCCCAAGAGTGTAACCCGCCAGCTTCCTTCTTTTCTCATATTTTTTCTTTTACTGAAAATAGACTTTTTCCATACAATATATTCTAATTACAACTCCCCACCAACAACAGCTTATTTGAGCTCCTCCCCTCTCCCATCCAGAGCCACAAAACAAATCAGAAGAGACCAAAGTAAATAGGCCAGGCATCGGAGACTCACACCTTTAATCCCAGTGCTCAGGAAGCAGTGGCAGGTGGATCTCTGAGTTTGAGGCCAGCCTGGTCTACAGAGTGAGTTCCAGGACAGCAAGGGCTAAACAGAGAAACTGTCTCAAAACAACCAAAACACACACAAGCAAACAAGAAAAAAGCATAAGAAACACATATTATAGATGCAGAGACAAAAATGTTTGCACACACATGAATCCTATAAAAACACAAAACATATATGCACAAAGAAACCTGTAAATTTTTTTAAAAATTGCCCTGACAAAATATTATGAGGCAAAGAACCTCTAAAGATGCCACTGAGTTACTTTCATTGCAAGTGGTCATCAACGGTGATAGATTCTGGGTTAGGGATGTGGACTTAGGTGTATGTCCCCTCTCTGCACTGGGACTCTATCTGCTGCACCCCTGTGCAGGCCTCATGTATGTTTTCATGGTCTCTCTGAGTTCATATGTGTATTCTTCCTGCTGTGTTTCTAAAGCCTTGATTCCTTGATGTCCTCCAGCCCCTCTGGCTCCTACACTCTTCCAATCCTCTGTAGTGTGTTTTTCTCTTTTACTCTTTGGCTTTTGGGACTTGGTTGGGGGCCTGCCACCCAGCTCCCAGATAAATCATACATGGAGGCTCATTCTTAGTTGAGTGCCTAGTCTTATCTTGGCTTGTTTCTTGCCACCTTTTCTTAAATTAGGGGCTTTTATCTTTCTCTATTCCTGTATACTTTTTCTTTCCTTCTTACTCAGTGTCTGGCTGTGTAGCTGGTTGGCTGTCCCCTGAAGTTCTCCTTGATGGAAGGAACTGTTTATTAAAATGCTGCTTGGCCCATTAACTCTAGCTTCTTATTGGCTAACTCTTATATTTATTCATTAACCTATAAAAGCAACACATTAATCCCAGGCCCAGCCATCCACCAGGATATTAACATGTTTAGGTAAACCCTATTTTAGAGTTTAACGGAAGTCTTGTCTTGAGCCCCTTCCTCAGTCACCAGTGATCCAATCAGATGTTTGGGGAATTCTCAGCTCAACAGACTATCCTGTGAAAAGCAGAGTTGTTTGTGGAAGATGTTTCTCATTACTAAATTAGCTGAGCCCTCCTGGCCTGCTGCTTCATGCTTTGGTGTGTGCTTCTGCTGCATCTGCCTTGGCTGCGTGGAGAGGGCAAGAAGACTTTGCATTTGATGTTGTTTCTAAACATACTACCTTGTCTTGCTACCTTTAGAACTGACCCCTGCTGGGCCTCTAGTATTGGGCCAAAACCCAGGCTTCGTGGGGTTTTGTCTTTTAAGTTCCAAAAGGTTTAGTCAGTGGAAGAGAAGGAAAAGAAAAGTGGACTTGGTTCCCTTTGTCCTCTGATGCCCTAGGATTTGAATATATAATACTGGGCAGCAGTTACACTGTCGTCAGAAGTAAGGTTCAGTCTGGGAGAAATGAGTAGAGAAAGTTAACTGGGGACTCACAACATGGCCAGGGTTTCAGTTTCTCATTGACTTAGCTGTCTTTCTTCTTCCTCAGCTTGATGTGTTCGATGCTGCTGAGCGGTACCAGCAGGCTGGACTTCCCCTGATTGTTCTGGCTGGCAAAGAATACGGTTCAGGCAGCTCCCGAGACTGGGCAGCCAAAGGCCCTTTCCTGCTGGTACGGATGGAGCAGAGGCTTCCTGGTGGGGCAGCCTTCTAGAACTGGGGTGGGAGTGGGGGGGGTGCCTAGGAAGAAGTGCTACGGCTTTGTTTCCAAGACATTATGAAATAGCAGGTTGTGGACGCTTGTGCTATTCACCCAGCCTGCTTCTCTGTGTATCTAGACTTTTCCACTCGGACGGTAACAGTCCAAGGAGAACTGGCTCACATGGATTAGTTAGGTGGGCTTGGGACCAGCAGCCATGGACTCTGGGTATCTGTAGATAACTTTGGAGGAGAAAGCCTGTGGGGACTAACACATTCAGAAATGTATATGCAGTTAATGTATAGAAAAAACTAGCATGGCTTTCATAATTGTCACTACTCTAGAGGGAGTGGGACCTGGGAGAATAGAGCCAATAGAGGAGGTAGATTAAAGTCCCATGCAACCACCAGACAGTTTATACTGTGAGAGTTAAGAAGGGTCACATTGGTAAAACTCCCATGAGTTCAAGCTATATTCAGTCACAAGGACAAGCCGCATATAGCAAAAACATGTTTTTTTCATAGAGATATATAAAGGATAATTTAAACATTTAGTTGAATTGAATCATGACAGCAAGTAATAATGAGTAATCTGAAATAAACTCACTCCTATCTGGTGCGCCTGGGAGGAGCACAAAAACATCCCAAGAGCAAATCCATGTTTTAAAGAACATGTTTCTTGGAGTGTTCTCACAAGCACTCAGAACTCTCCTTACATGACTCCGTTTCTGGACCACCTCCGAACACATAATTGATTAAGATTATTGTCCTCGGTGAAGGTAAGGTGCAAGCTGTACGGGAGCAGTGAGGAGTGGGCTCCTTTAGAGGCTAGGTTAAAGTAAGACCCGTGCAGCCACAGGTCAGAGGACGGATAACTTGCACTTGATTCTGGCCTTGTGGGACCTTGGCTTGATGGCAAGCGCCTTTACCCACTGAGCTATCTCACCAGGCAAAGGAGGTGCACATTTTATGTCCCTAAAATCCATTCTGCCAGTGTTTCTTGACTTTGGAACATTTGGGGACATTTTCGGTGTTATACTTGGAAAGTACACTTCAAAGGCCTGGACACTGGGATTTTAAAAACCTCCCTGGTGATTGTAACATGCAGCGGTTCAAAACCTACTGCTTTACAACCAGGTTCTTGAAACTCGGATGAAATCTCTCTCTCTCTCTCTCTCTCTCTCTCTCTCTCTCTCTCTCTCTCTCTTGAAACTCGGATGAAACCTCTCTCTCTCTCTCTCTCAAACTCGGATGAAACCTCTCTCTCTCTCTCTCTCTCTCTCTCTCTCTCTCTCACACACACACACACACACACACACACACACACTCCTACACTTCACACCCCTGCAAGGTTCTGGTGCAGCAGCTCTGAGTTGGTATCTAAGAATTTATACCTAGAAGAAAAGCCTAGCTATCCAGTTCTCTGCTGTATTGATTACTGTTGTACACTGCCAATTACACCCTAACAACAAAGGTCCTTCAAAGGAAGCTGCATAGCAACACTGTTCAGCGCAGTTCAGTCTTGGAACAGGAAGCGTGAAAGGAGTGCACACCGATCATTCGCTTGGGAGCCCATTCTCTTGATTAAACCCTTGGAATCTGCTGGTGTGTGCCCACAGTAAAAGAAAACCCAAGGGAAAGAGCGATTTTTTAATATTGTGATATGCATTGCAGATACAAATTAGCGGAGGGCTTTTGATTCTCAAAGTGGCTGTGTGGTCTGACAGCATAGGTTCAAATACTACATCAAACACTACATAAAACCCCCTTACTAAGAGTGGTGAGTAATAGCATCTGCTGCTTTCAGAGTTGGTGGAGGGCAGGAAAGAATTCCTGATTGCTGTATATTGTAGGCAACCAGATAAGACTCACTACTCAGTTATTTGTATGTAACTAAAAGGTAGCACTTTCGATGAACGGCTAGCAGGTACTCAGAATCTAGCTGTGAGACTCTCTGAAGAATTTGTAACAGAGCCGTGTCTAAACTTCTCTCTTGGCTCACCAGGGAATCAAAGCTGTGCTGGCAGAGAGCTACGAGCGCATTCACCGCAGCAACCTGGTCGGGATGGGGGTGATCCCCCTTGAGTATCTGCCTGGCGAGACTGCAGACTCGCTGGGACTCACGGGTAGGGAACGGTACACTATCGACATTCCTGAAACCCTGAAGCCGCGCATGAAGGTTCAGATAAAGGTGAGCAGAGTGTCTGCAGGCGGGACCTGAAGCCAGGGCCTGCTGATTGTCATCTGCTGCTAGGAAGAGATGAGTGGAGGGAGGGGCGTAATGAAAATATGATCAACAGATCCTGTATGCCGTGAGCATCGTCCGGGGCTCCAGGCTTTAATTAGCCCGGTGGTTGTGGTTTAGTTGAGAAATGTCCCCATAGCCTCTGGCGTTTGAACTCTTGGTAACCAGTGATGGTGCTGTCTGGGCCGCCTGTGGCCTTGTGGGTGAAGCGTGTTACCGTGTTACCAGGTTACCAGGGGCAGAGCTTGAGAGCTCAGAGGCTCACAATTACGGTTCCCTCAGGTAGTTGAGGACCTGAGCGCTCAGCTTCCTGCTCCCACAGCCTTGCCTGCCCCTTGCTGCCATGCCCCGGCACCATGATGTCTTAAACCTCTGGAACCACAAGCCGAGCTAAACTCCTCTAAGTTGCTTTGTTCACGGCGTTTTGGCAACAGGAAGTAGCTAACATAGAGGCAGTGACACATCCTGAGAGGAGGCAAGAATAAAGTGCCCAGCGCCAGAGTCCCAAGGGGACTTAGCGCTACAGAGGCAGCTGCTGAGGTCACCGGATGACCCCAGGCAGCAGCTGGAGCAGCTGCCCAAGGAACAACCTCAGTGAGACCCCTGCTGCCCAGAAAAGACTTAGGAGAAAGCATCATCTGTCTCCTGGGAGGCTACTTTGTTCCCACATACCTCTCACCTCCATCGTTAATTCTGCATTAGTCCTGCAATCCTCAACCTTCGGTGGGCACATCGATCCCCAGGGCTCTTGTTGAAATGCGCACGCTAACCCAGGAGGTCTGGCTGAGTGCAGAGACCGCGGGTTCCATACGCAGCTGCTGCCGTTTGGGCTGCACCTCTGAAGCTAGCGGGCAGCCGGGTGGAATTTCCCTGAGGCGGACGTCTCGGCCCCTCCTTCAGCTCACCCGGCCCCTTTGCCTTTGCAGCTGGACACTGGGAAGACCTTTCAGGCTGTGATGAGGTTCGACACTGACGTGGAGCTCACTTACTTCCGGAACGGAGGCATCCTGAACTACATGATCCGCAAGATGGCCCAGTAGGAGCTGGCCTCCCAGGAGACCTGCCCCGTGGGTGGGTGCCGGAGCCAGCAAGGTGCCAGGCCCCAGCAGCTGAGGCCTGGTAAAGCAGCCACCTCTACCTCTAGTGAGGGGGCTGCCAAGATGGGCAAGTGGGCACTGCCACGGCTGGGGGCACCGGGCCAGGACTTTCTACATTCTTGATTTGTTCATCGTTCTATCCTTTTCTATAGTGTGGAATCTAGAATCATGGGAAGGTCAGCAGAACCAGAAAGAGAACTAGCTTGTCTCTAAGTTACTGATCACCGGACACTGATTTTTTTCACTCTGACTAATCGTCAACTGAACACTAGCCAGTATTCTCAGAAGTATCTTCTAGCCTTTTTACTGTCCTTCTCTGCTCAGTGAACCTTTCCTCAGAGAGCCCCTTCCTCAGAGAGCCCGTTTCTCTGTACTTTACACCAGTGTTGACTGACATAGGTAAGAACTTCTTCACACTTCAGATCGTAGCAGTGATGTCTTCCCCTCCTTCCAGGTGAGCAGAACCCTGGTGGATAGGTCAGCCATCAAAGGGGTTTATGTACCTTTCAATCAACGTGAGAAATTGTCTTGACCATTTTCAACATTTGTTGAGAGGGGGGCCTTTGTCTGAAAGTAACTGGGGAGAGAGACAGGATTTCTAATTTGAATAAGATTAAATATATTTTCATGAAAATCTGTCGGCTTTGGAATTGAGTTCTGTTGGGAATGTGACACAGTGCTGTGACCCGGAGAGCCATGTGAGCCCTGTAGGCCTTCATATCTGCTCCTTCCACCACTGTATCTGGACCGCAGACACGGAGGGACTGTCAAGGAGCCAGTGTGTGAGCTGCCTGCCGAGAGCAACGGGAAAGAAGAAGGGTCCTTCTTCCTTGGTTGCAGCAGCAGCAAGGAGCAAACCATGGCCTCTTGGTGTCCTAAAATCTGTTCACTCATTTTCACAGCGGGGATTATTTCGTGGTGTGCCTTGTTCCGACTATGAATCATCCATCCCCATCCTGTTTGAGAACATGTGGGAGCTTGCACATGCGTGCGCACGCACACGTGCACACACACACCTTCTCTCTGGAAGCTGGCTTCCTGCTATTTGCTTGGCTCTCACAGTGTGCGCCTGGTTTCTTTGGGTCTGAATGAGACTGGAGCTGAGCATGTTACTATGCTATGCATGGCCTGACCCCTGAGCCTTGATTCCAGACTAGCCAATGCCTCTGTTATGGATTAAAATTTCCACTCGGGGAGGGGTTGCCTTGTGTCTCTGTGGCAATTTGAATGCAATTGGCCCCCATAATCTCAGAGGGAGTGGCACTATTAGGAGGCGTGGCTTTGTTAGAGTAGGCATGACCTTGTTGGAGGAGGAAATCTATTACTGTGGGTGTAGTGCGAATTCTAATTGGTTTTAATAATAAAAACCTGAGTCAGATCCTGGGGGTGAAGACTGAAAGATCAGAGAAGTAAAGCAGCCAGCCCCTAGTTCTTACCGCTACAAAATCCTCAGACCCAAGGGGGCAAGATCCTGTCTCTATGGATCCTCAGACTGAATGGGGTATCCTGTCTCTACAAATCCTCAGTCTGAATGCGATGACCTCCTGTCTCCTCCTGCCCAACCAATCCTTTCCTGTCTCCACCTCCCTAGTGCTGGGATTAAAGGTGTGAGCCACCACCAGCTGACTCTGTTTCTCTTTAAGACTAGATCAGTAGCCCAGGGTGGCCTTGAATTTACAGAGATCCACCTGCCTCTGAGTGCTGGGATTAAAGGTATGTGCCACTAACTAGTGGCTTAGCTCTGAACTCTTCAGGCAAACTTTATTTGTTAGATCACAAACAAAACATTACCACACTGGGGGTGGCCTTTGAGTTCTCTTTCTCAAGCTTCCTTCCATGTGACAGTCGACTTCCTGTTGCCTCTGAGTCAAGACATAGGACTCTCAGCACCAGCGCCGCATCTGCCTGCAGGCCACACTGTTCCTCATCCTAACAGTAATAGACTGAACCTCTAAAACTGCAAGTGAGCCACCTCAAATACTTTTATTTGCCGGGCAGTGGTGAGGCACGCCTTTAATCCCAGCACTCGGGAGGCAGAGGCAGGCGGATCTCTGTAAGTTTGAGGCCAGCCTGGTCTACAAGAGCTAGTTCCAGGACAAACTCCAAAGCTACAGAGAAACCCTGTCTCGAAAAAAAAAAAAAGCTTTTATTTATAAGAGTTGCCGCAGTCATGATGTCTCTTCACAGTAATAAAAACTCTACCTAAAACAGTCTCTTACTTTTTTTAACTGAAAAAATAATTCATTTACTTTGTACATGATTTATTTGAATATGTAAACATTGTAGAGTGGCTAAATCAGGCCTCACATACTTTCTTTTTATGGTGAGAATACTTCCAATAATATATTTTGAAAAAAATATGTAGTGTATAGGTATGAACAGCCATCAGCATTCTGTACCACAGAACTTCCAAGTCCTTCTTCCTGAATGAACTCCCGTTCCCTTTCATGTTTTCCTGTGTGCTTGCAGAGCTTTCTCCCATGCCTCCCATGGCTGACTCTTCACTGCTTTTTATGTCAATGCTCGTCTTAGCCTCTCGCTAAAGTATCATCAGGCTTTAGACATGATGAAGTCGTGCAGTCATTTGTCTTTTGTACGCCACACGGGGCGTATTTGTGTGAGCACACATGCACCGTTTTCTCTGTTGACTCAGTCGTGGATAAACACTAGACAGGAGGCAGATTTCATAGCTTGGCTTTTGTGAATGATGCCGAAATGGATGTTGGGGCGGGTGTCTCTTCAACATGCTGCTTAGATCCCTTTGGAAGCGTACCTAAAGAGGAATGGCTGTGTCCTAAGCATGTTCTTTTTGAGTTTCTAGAGGGCGCCATACTGTTTCCATAGTGTCTTTACATGCGCATGTGTGTACTCATGCCCTCCTCCATGCTGTCACCGTACTAACCTCTCTTCATTCCGATAACGATCACGCTCAAGGATTTGAAGCGAGAACTCAGGGTTTTATTGGTGGCTCCCTGATGATGCATGATGTTGAGTATATTTTCAAATACACGTTGGTCATTTTGTAACTTCTTTTGAGAAATGTCTCAGTCCTTTGCCCATTTTTAATTGAATTATTTGTTTTTTTGAGTTGAATTTTAATACTGCATATTCTAGAGAGAAACTATCAAAAATTTTCTCCTATTTTGTTGTCAGCTTGACTTTTGACTTTGGCTATAAAACTTTTATTTTGAAGCATTCTGATGGGCCTGTTTTCATTTTCTTTGCTTTCATTTTTATCCATTTATTTATTATGTATACAATATTCTTACTGCGTGTATGCCTGAAGGCCAGAAGAGGGCACCAGACCTCATTACAGATGGTTGTGAGCCACCATGTGGTTGCTGGGAATTGAACTCAGGACCTTTGGAAGAGCAGGCAGTGCTCTTAACCGCTGAGCCATCTCTTCAGCCTCTTGCTTTCATTTTTGAAGCTCTGACTAGAACTAGTCCAGAAGAGCCATCACGGTAACCAGTGCCATGGCCTTCTCCCCATGTGTTTATCTAACGCTTTTGAAGCGTGAGGTCTTATGCTTAAGCCTTCAATCTATTTTTAGATGATTTTTTATATATAGTATAAAATAAGGGTTCGACTTCATTCTTATGCATGTGGCCATCCATTTTTTCCAACAGCATTTACTGAAGAGAGAGCTCTTTCTCCGTGTGTATTCCCGGCTTTCTTGTCAAGTCATTTAGCCAACCTGTAGGTTTTTCTTTCTGGAGGCCTCTGTTCCTCTCCATTGGGTTCTGCATCTGTTTTTGTGTTAGCACCATGCTATTTGTGTTGCTGTGTCTTTGTAGTGTCTTTGGAAGTGAGGTAACAGTAATGACTCTAGGGGAGCCGGAGAGATGGCTTAGTGGTTAAGAGCACTAACTGCTGCTCTTCCAGAGGACTCGGGTTCTGTTCCCAGCACCCATATGGCAGCTAACAGCTGTCTCTGACTCCACATACAGATACACATGCAGGAAAAATACCAATGCAAATAAAATAAAAATAAATTATAGAAAAAAACAGTAATGACTCTAGCTTTGTTTTTACGCTCAGCACATCTTGGTCTGGAGGGAGTCTTGTGGTTTCATGTACGTAGTAAGATGGCTTTTATTTCTTAGAAGAACGTCATTGGGGAAAATAGCGCTGGAAATTTCATGGGATTGTGTTGAATCTTCAGAGCACGGTGTTAGTGCAGACATGTTAATAACTTTAAGTTTTCCACTGCATGGAACTGAATTTCCTTAATTGTCCAGGAATATAATATTTATGAGGGGTTTTTTGCACATTTCTAAAATGCTTCCTGTTGCTGGTAGGTGAGGACTTCCTTCTGTGTCGCTCTGTTGCTTAGCAGCGATGTTGTCCCTTTGTCTTCTCATGCCTTTCCATGTGAGCAGGTGATGCTCTTCATTGGCGTCTTGTGTGCCGACCAGAGGACTGAAGTGTGCTCACCTGGAGATCCTCAGGGGTCATGTGACACTGCAGGCTGTTTTAAAAGCCAGTGACACTCTGATCACATATAAAAAAAAAAAAAACTCCCTCCCACATTTTGTATCTTAATTCCACACTTGACATGTTTTTACATTGTGCGTCTCTTACCAAATGATTGTAACTGTTGAACATCTTAATAGTGTTAACTCTAACCCTTTAAAGTGGAAGTCAATGGCAGTAAAAGATCTACATACCTTACGGCTGTGTTCTCAAAGTGTGTGCTCGCTCTACCTGTGAGTTTTGTGCTGTTGTGTCTTTTCTTGTTCCTCACTTCGGCTTGAGAGCTGCCTGTGGCATTTCCTGTGACAAGTCTGTTGGAGATGACGTGGTCATCTTACATTGGGAAAGCCTTTATCTTCTCTTCATTTTAGAATAGATGTTCTAGGGAAAGTATTCTCGACTGGCGGTTTTGAGGGGAGAGGGTGTTTGATCTTGGTCTTCTCAACCTCTAGAAATGTCTGTGCTTACGCTATCCAGATGCTGTCGCAGCAGCCTGAGTGGACAAGGACACTGGTCGTGAGGGCAGTGTCTTGTGGCTGTGACCCTGGCCCTTTCACTCTCAACTCCATCCAAACACATCTTCTGTTCTTTCCGCTTCAGTATTCTTGGCCTGTGCCCTATGCTCGTCCAAAATAAGACTGTACAACCTTTTCCCTGAGTTCTCGAGGTGGTGCTGCCCACTTACTCTCCAGTTGGAAGTATAGCTTCTGCTGGTCCCACCCGCTTCTTCCTCTTGGAACGGGAGGATAATCTCATTGGTGTTTATGACTTTCCAAGTGCACTACTGCCTTATTCTTCCCAAAGAACAGGCATTCCTTAGCATCCAAAATGAGTTAATTGGCGAGTTTACTTAACACAGCAACAAAGTACATGTACCTTTCGTTGTGTGTATGTGTGTGTATATACAATGCAAAGGAAGGATATGCTAGTCATGTCAGTTTCAAGCAAAAGGGAAAAAAAAAACTAAATTGGCCCATGTAACTAAAAGGCTAGTGACATCGTGGCGTCAGGCTTAGATGATTCCAGTGATTTAAACTCAGGCTCCTTACCTATAATCTCCCCTCTGAGCCACGTTCTCATGGGCTCCGAGACAGCATCTCTTTGTTCTTCTGAGTCCCTTCATGGGTCAGGGTTATGGCTAGCATACTATGTTTGCTGTCACTTAATTCTTTGCAAACGGTTGCCTCAGGCACAGGCAATAGGACTTTGCTCATGGGTGAAGAACCTTAACTTTGGCCCAGCTTCCTCGGGACCATGTCTGAGTTACTGTAATGTAAGAATACACCTTGGCCCAGCTTCCTCGGGATGGTATCAGTGTCTGGGTTACTCTTCTGCTCCTGTAGGAATACACCCTGACAAAAGCAACGTACAGGAAAAGGACTCATGGTAGAGAAGACATTGCCGCCAGAGGCAGAGTGAACAGGAAGTGGAACCAGCTCTCAAGTCTCTGGATCTATCCCCACTGACTTACTTCCTCTGGAGCGGCTCCACCGCTTCCTGTTCCACAACCTTCCTAACAGTGCCAACCTCTGGAGACTGTTCAAACGGGGTGCCTTCAGAGCAAAGTTGACACAGTGGGGCACTGGGTTGTACAGCCCATGGGTTGTAAGGAGCAGCACAGCCCTGCTAGTGAAAATGATAACTGTGGTCCCACTG
Source organism: Microtus obscurus (assembly GCA_963919715.1). Taxonomy (NCBI): domain Eukaryota; kingdom Metazoa; phylum Chordata; class Mammalia; order Rodentia; family Cricetidae; genus Microtus; species Microtus obscurus. The sequence continues at coordinate 8,905,174 of CAWTZC010000170.1, read as the reverse complement.
GCTGCTTTAGGAAGCTGTTAAATGTTATCACCACAGATGAGACTTAGCACTCAGCCAATTTCTGTTCTCAGTCAAATTGCCATAAACAAAGGTAATCAAAGCTGGTATTTTTATTAGGGTTTTTCAAAGCTTGCACCCAGCAAGCCTGTGCGTGCCTATTAAATACAGATTTGTAGAGTGAATGGTAGTTATATTTACAGTGCATTAAAACTGTTTACTGACGTGATCCAGAAGTCGATAGTGCACTTTGATCTCACCTGGCTGGCTGGTATCCTGGCCATAAATCTATCCCTGAGTTTCTACAGGACGCGAATTAACAATGTCCAATGAACCGAAGTGTTTCCAGAACCACTGGTTTAAATGGATGTGAGCGTGCCAGCAGCAATACAATGATCACCTGTGCTGTAAATGCCAAGCAAGGCCTCCCTGGCTGTGCAGTGCACGCCCCAGAGGCCCTTGCAGGACTGAACCAAAGGACTTGCTCACAGAAACAGTGCCGTCTGGTTAGCCTGGCATTTGAAACCTAGTTAATGCTGAGTCTGTCTTTAAGTAAAGGAGTCAGGATTTATCAACCTTATTGCACAATGAGACCTTTGAAGATTCCATTTCAGGATGAAAACGCTGCAGGATCAGCACTGAGCACAAAATAACAAGGTCTGTGATTGTAGAACAAGCTGTATCTGAACTTCAAAAAGGACACATGCTGGCAACCGCTAGGACTCTAGTGGGGACCGGTCCCAGGTTTATGGGAGAGTCCAGATGCAGCCTGCCATTAGGAAGTCCAAAGATCAGCATGCTGGCATTTCTCGGAACCTGCCTGATTTATTCATGCAGTACTCACTAGCCCAGGGTTTGCTCCATCCCAGGGTATATCTGGCAGTGGCTTAACTCTGTGTACAACTCAAATTCTCAGTTCAGTTTCAGCTTTAGTATGCTTTTCCCTATTGGCAAAGAAAGGGTTATTCCACTTCAAATAACTCATCATTGGCAGGGGCTGGAGAGAGCCAGCTCAGCAGTTAGCACAGAGCACTGGCTGCTCTCGCAGAGGTCCTGAGTTCAAGTGTTAGCACCCGCATGGCAGCACACAACCATCTGTAACTGCAGTCTGAGGGGTCCAATGCCCTCTTCTAATGGGCATGCAGACATGCAGACAGAACACCCATATACACAAATAGATAAATGGTTTTTAATTCATTGAATCACTAATATTTAAGGAGTTCTTTTCAAATAGTTTCCGGTAGATCTCTCATACATGCTACAGAGTTCTGAACGGTAGCAGCAAAGAGAGCCATCATCACATGTTAAACATGAAGGATGAAAGTCAGCACTCAGAAAATTCGTTTAACCCACGTTATAGCATCTTAAGGATTTGACCAGTAACCATTATCAATAACTACTACATAGATCATCCTTTTTTCATATAGTCTATCAATTAAAAGCCTAAATCCCTGCAGTTTGTTTTTTTTTTCCAAAAAAAAAAAAATAATGTTGCTGGTTAATTGCCCTGGACATCAGAACAAGTGGGAAGCGGGGTGCTATCTCATGTCATTCTGTTGACCTCCAGGGTTGATTTGGGGGGCACACTGTGCACTAGGTAGTCTGGGGATAGTATTCAAATATATAAATGTCATGTGAAAGAGTTATATGGTCCATGAGCTCTGCAGTTTTGTTCAGGCCATTGAGGGGGCTAATGAATTACAAATAGCTTTTGCAAAGGTGTTTACATCACTGCGCGGCCTCCAAATCAGTACAGTTCTGCCCGAAACTGAAGACCACCTTGCTGTGTGGGCAGCAACAACACTCAGGCACTTATCTCTTGATTTGAAGAACCCCATCCTAAGCTCTCTGATGCATTAGTAAACCCTGACAAGAGATACAGGGATGCAATAACATATATTATACTATATATTATTACATATAATATTAAGTATTATATATTTAAGAAGACAGAGCATACCTTCCGTCACAGCACTTGAAGGGCAAAACCAGGCAGATCTCTGAGATCAAGGCCAGCCTGGTCTACAGAGAGAGTTCCAGGAATCTTGTCTCAAAAAGCAAAAGAAAAAAAAAAGCATTAACAAGAAATAGCCCAAGTGTTAAGTAAGCATTAGACTTTATTGAAAATTGCTAGAGCCCGGTATGATTACAAAAACCTTTAATCCCAGCACTAGGGAGATGAGGGGAACTGTGAATTCAAGGCCAGCCTGGTCCACACATCTAGTTTCTGGTCTACAGGGAGATCCTGTCTCAAGGGAAGAGGCAGGGAGAGGGGGCATGGTTTGAGATGTCTAGTCAAGGAGGGGAAACAGCCCCGGTTAGGACAGATCTTAGAGTAAGATGCATAGCAAAGACGCACAACAGAGGTACCTTCTCAGCTGTCTGCTATAGTGTTCTAAATTTTAAAGGTATACGTCAATTCAGTACACACACGTGTGCATATTGAACCTTGCAGTCACCTATACTTGTGTCAGAATGTGAGTGACAGCCAAAAGCAGGGAAAAAGTCCAATGCAAGAATCAGAAAGTACCCATTGGACTTGGCAGTCTGTCTGGTGGCCTTGAAAAAAACAAAGTCAGAATTCGGTAGATTGTTAAGGGCAAAGCCAACTTGTGGCAGGCACTTCATCCATCATGGGCAGTTCTGAAAAGTTTAAAAGGGAAGTTTTTAACACGCCCCCCCCACCCCACCCCACTGCCACGTGCTATGAGTTACTGGTGACCAAAGTATTCAGTGCTGCAGGTCATGTACATGTGTTCTGTGTGGACGAGAACTGCTTGGAACAAACATCAGGTTATCTGGCATTCCTCACGGTGTAGGCTTGTGTAAGACAGGATTGGGTCATTATTGCTCCCTGGACTACAAGACTCAGGAGCCTCGAGGTCATTTGGTCATTTCTTTCTTTCTTTCTTTCTTTCTTTCTTTCTTTCTTTCTTTCTTTCTTTCTTTCTTCTTTCTTTTTTTTTGTTTTTTGTTTTTTTCGGTTTTGTTTGTTTGTTTGTTTTCGAGACAGGGTTTCTCTGTAGCTTTGGAGCCTGTCCTGGAACTAGCTCTTGTAGACCAGGCTGGCCTCGAACTCACAAAGACCCGCCTGCCTCTGCCTCCCGAGTGCTGGGATTAAAGGTGTGCGCCACCACTGCCTGGCTTTTCATACGGGCATTTCTGCAGGGTCAAACTGTATTCTTTCAAAATGAAAGTCCTTCCACTTTGCGTGCCGCCTCTGAACTCCACTTGCGATATCTTCCACCACAAAACTTTCGATTTTTATGACGGGAATCTCGAACGTCTTATATTTCACATGGATCCCCCAGTCGTGGCAGCACTTCTGTATGGCACAGAATATCTTTGCTTTCTTCTCGAAACTGTCGTAGATCTTTGGCTTAGGGTGCGGCTTAGACACAAAGCGCTCCTTAAAAGCATTTCCAAGCACAGTGTAGTGCGATTTCTGTGAGGAAGAGATTGAACACAAAAGAATATTAGAAACAGTTCAAGAACAGCTTAAAAACTGCTCAGTAGTCAAGGAGGAAGAGTGAGTGGAACCCCTTTATTTTACAGATGGAAACAGAAGAGACTGTGGACAGAGTCTCCTGCAGGCCAGAGCAGGATACACGCACTGGGCTTCGTGCACGGTTAGGGGGAGGTGCAAGTGAGGAGGGTACAAGGTCACCAGAGGCCAGAAAGGCGTGCAATCCGAAGCACAGAGATGAACACCCAAGGGCTGGTGTGTGTGTGAAGAGGCTCGGGAGCTGGACTGTCCATAGGCCCTACCTATAGTTGACTTAAGGGTATACCCTGCAGAAACAAGGCAGACCCCAGCATCCCATCCTCCAGGGAAATGGTGTCTAAAGGGTCCACTGTGAACAAGAAGGCATTGAAATTGGAGCTGAAGGGATCTAAATCTAAAGGATCAGATTCAGAAAACAGATGTCACTTGTAATAAGTAATGTGCTTCTAGGCCAAATGGTTCCAATAACCCATCCCCTAGCTAGTCCAGCCATGCACCACCCTCCATTGGTTGCAAGAATTATACCAGCATTCATCCCTGGAGGTTTTGCCAACCTTTAATTAAAAGGTTGTTGTTGTTTTGTTTTGTTGTTGTTGTTTTTCCGAGACAGGGTTTCTCTGTGTTGCTTTGGAGCCAGTCCTGGAACTAGCTCTTGTAGACCAGGCTGACCTTGAACTCACAGAGATCTGCCTGCTTCTGCCTCCCAATTACTGGGATTAAAGGCACGTGCTACCAACCCCTCAGCATTTAATTAAAAGTTTTAAGGGGGCCAGACGCGGTGCTGCACGCCTTTAAGTTCCTGCACAGAGATAAGTAGTTCTTTATGACTTCAAGGCCAGCCTGAGGATAGCTAGGATTTTACATAAAGAGACCCTGTCTCAAAAAAAAAAAAAAAAAAAGTTTTAAGGGGAAGAAAGTCGAAGGCTAACCTGTAAGTGTTACTTTTTTTTTTCTTTTCATTTTTCAGTACATGGGTTCTCTATGTAGCCCAGGCTATCCTGGAACTCACTCTCTCAAACTCAGAGGGCCACCTGCCTCTGCCTCCCAGATGCTGAGAAAAAAGGCTGGTGTCACCACCACTGCCCCCAGCTGTGTTGCATTTTTTAAATAAGGTGTTTGGTTTTCAATACAGAAATGTCCTGCAGAGCTGGGTAGCAGTGGTGTATGCCTTCAATCCCAGCACTTGGGAGGCGGAGGCACGTGATCTCTGAGTTCGAGTTCACGCTACAGAGCAAGTTCCAGAACAGACCAGGCAACACAGCAAAATGCTGTCTTGAAAACCAGGGGGAAAAAAGAAGTGTTCTTTGTCCCAAAAAGAGTTTAGAAAACAAAAAAGGGAGAATTTCTTAACCAGAATATAACATTTTTATATACTTAGCCTTTATCCTCATTTCTTTTCTTGATGAAGATGGCCCCCAAGGTATTGCTGCTCATGGGGCATTCAGCCTACGGAAAGCGTCTTTATAATTTTGTATTCGACTTATTTCCTAGCAGGTTTTCACTCTATCATATGTGCTTCAAAATCTCAGCCTAATTGTTCCTTTCTTATGTATAATTTCTGACATACGGTAAAGTTGCAGAAAGGGCTAGGAAGATTCCCGAATGCCTTTAACCAGTTCCGCAGAAGCACACAGTGACATGCGTTCACGCATTTCCTAAGCTAAGAAGCCAGCACCGGTGCCTTTCTTTTCATTACAGATTTTTATGCCCAAGCCTTTATTTGTCCCAGGAGCTGATCGAGGACACAACACTGCCTCTAGCATAGCCTTCCTTCTCTACAGCCGCATGAAGAAACTATTCCTTTGGCGAAAGTGGTGGCGCATGCCTGTAGTCCCTACTCAGGGGAGGCTGAGACCCAGAAGAGTTGCAAGTTGAAGCCAGCCTGGTCAATACCATGAGACTGTCTTTCAAAGGACTTTCTTATTTTTATCTAAGGGACACACAATTGTCCATATTCGTGGTATGCAGTGTGATAAACCGAGCATGGAATGACCAATCGGAGTAGTCAGCATTCCCTTCTGCCTGAACAATTTTCACCTCTTCATGTTATGAAGCTTTGAATTTCCCTCGTCTGATTTGTTTGGAATGAATGGGAAACAGTGCTTGCCCTGCCGTGTGGGAGAACCCTAACCCTTATCCATGTGGCCCAACTGCTGGGGCAGCTGTAATTAGACCTCCCTCTCCTGCCTAGCCTCCAGCACCTCTATTCCACTTCATGCTTCCATGATAGCAGCTTTTCTGGCCCCCACACAAAAGCACAACTTTATTAATACAAGGACTGTGGACAACAGAAGCCATAGTGTCCTAGCTACAAACGTCTCTGCAGGAGATGAGACGCTTTAACTGGTACCCGAGACTGCCAGGGCAGCTCACCTCCACCACTCGGATGTCAGCCGTGTAGCACGCAAAGGCCTTGCATTTCCCACACAGCAGTTTCTTATTTTCCTTATCAGGGGCCGGTTGTGGCTTGCGTTGACTATCTCTGATGAACTTTTCATCCAACTGTATGCGTTGAACCTACATGCCAAAGAAAAAGTCTCTTGAATGACTGTAACTAGCACACGAAGGTCAATGCACACAGCCACAACACGCACACACATACACACACACTCACTCAATTATAATTTCCATGAGCATACAACTCCTATTCGTACTGTTTGGTTTGTAAAAGTCAATCTCGTAATTCCTTCGGTTCTCTGAACTCTAGTCATCAGGGTTTAACCCATCCTCCATTCATCTTTCAGTTACTTTCCCAAACACGCCCGTCAAATGGTCACATGAGCCATGCTTTCTACTTTCTACAAAATCTTAGGAACCCTTCACAAATGACCCATCATAGGCGTGCTTCAGACATAAGCCGAAGGAACGGATCGAGAGGAGACAGAGTCCTCTGTCTGAGACCTCTCCTGGAGCACAGAACATACTGCTGAAGTCCAGCACAGTGGAATGCCGGCACAGGGCGGCTGGATTCTAACTCCGCATGTCGACTGGCCGAGTAGAGAAAGAATGGGGCATTGTGACAAACCAAATGAAAGATCATGAAGAGTGAGGAGAGGGTGACCGGCCAGAAACACCAGGGTCCTGGGAATAACATGATGGTGGGCTCCCTGGATTTTCTGTTCATCTGCTATGTGCAGACTTGAAGCCGAAGCAGCTGACATCAAAAATGCCCAGGGGTAGAAACAGAAAGTCCCCCAGAAAAGCCTGCTGTCCCTCAGCAAAGAGCCAGAAAAGGGCAGCCTTGCAGACAAAATCTTTAGATTTTTAGAGCTTAAAGTTCAGACAATATAACTGCCTTGCTCTATGGGTAGAGAGGGCACTGGGGTCCAACCCCTTTGTACCTGTGGCAGCACAAAGGAGGAACTAAGATTTCTACTTTACAAAGCTAATTAGGTCCCAATTATCAGGATGGAGTCGGGGACTTCAGCCCCATTGACAGGAAGACCCTGTGAGGAAACAGAAACCCCCTCCACCCAGCAGTAACACGGGTGTCCCTCCCCTTGTTCCTGTCAGAGACTGGACACCTGCTGCATCCTTCCCCTTGCTCCTGTCACCTGCTTCCACAGGTGGGGACAAAGCAAGGACCCTACCTCCTCAACAGAGCCGAGCCAGTAGCCAGCTAACACAGAAGACTAGGAAGTGTCAGAGTCTCAGGAACAGCAAATGAAAACGTCTAAGTTGCAAACATCTCTGCTCGTATTATGAAACAGAAGACCTCACACTGAATGAAAAAGGCACAATCAATGACGCCAATGCTGAAATGGTAAGAATTACATGGTACAGAGTTGAACAGCCAGGATAAAAAATGCTTCAATGAACAATCATACACATTTGATTATGGAAAAGTATGCAGGTTCATAACAACCCGGACTAAAAGCTCAACAGATGGACTGGACTAGAGGGGACCAAGGAGCAATCATGAACTAAAAGGTAGAACCAACGCTGGAGAGATGGCTCAGCAGTTAATAACAAGGACTGGCTGCTCTCCAGAGGACCTGGGTCAGTTCCCAGCATTCACACAGCCGCTGATAACTCTCTGGAGCTTCAGTTCCAGGGGATCTGATGCCCTTTTCTGGCCTCCTTGAGCACCAGGCATGAGTACTTGATGCACGGACTTACATGCTGACAACACAAGCATACACACTAACATTATATATATTTAATATATATTATGTAATATATGTTTATTTAAAAAAAAAACTAGAACAAATTACCCCAATCAAACCACACAAAGAAAACAGACTAAAAAACCAAATAAAAAAAAAAAAACAGACTCTTTGGGACACGTATGAGTACTGAAGAATTTTTTACATCTAACATCTAATGTCATTAGAGTCCAGAAATGAAGGGACAGGATCTGGAAAGACAGAGAAATTATGGCTAAACAATTACGAAATGTGGAGAGCAGTAAGATCTTAGATTCACAAAGCCAACCATGCCCCAAAGATGATCACTCCAAGGCACACATAATAAAACTTCTGAAAACACAAAATCTCAGCAGCAGGAAAAAAAAAATAAGAAACAGAAGAAAGGAAAAAGAAAATGAAGCTACTATCTCTACAAAGGAAAAACAGTCTGAATGATGGAATGACAGCAGGCAGTTCTGAGAAGCCACACAGGCCAGAAGGAAGAGAAACAGTTATTTCTCAAATGCTAAAATAATTAGCATTCTCGTCCATCAAAACCGCCTGGTGGGGAGCACCTTAGATATCCAATTGTCTTTCATTCACTTATATGCAATGGCTTTTTAAAATCACCCACTAAAATTCAACTAAAATACTAGTCATCTCAAGTATCTTTGTTGTGCCCAGAGTCTGGATGCCAAAACCACCATTAGACCAGATCCGATGCAAAAGCAAAGAGTTTTTTTTTTTAATTATGAGTTAACTCGGGTCCTCTGTCCATCTGTCCGACACAGCGGGTGGAGTAGAGAGACACCTAGCTGCTGTGGGGCAGAGGTCTTCATAGCATAGTAACAGTCTCAGGATTGGTGCACCTCCGGGCTGGTGGAACCTGTCCTGAGCTGGTTGGTCAGCTGCAGCTGTGGAAAGGTTGCTATACCTGGAAGCCTTCTGGGGCCCGACGTACTGCAGTCCATCATTATCAACAAAGCACAGGCAGAGCCCGCTAACTTCTGATTGGTTCCTTACCACATGGGAGGATACCTGGCAGTTTCTTCCCAGTAATCAGGGCAAGGTCGGGCCAGTTTCGGGCGGGCGAGTTTGGGGGTTCAGTACATCCTGCTGAGTCAGGGGCCTCCATATTGCTGGGTTTTTCTGCAGTCTGTCGTGGCTGCCAAAGCTTGGGGGGCGCGGGCAGTGCTGGTGAGGGGCTGGGCCCTTCATCTTAAATGCACTGTTGGTAATTGTTCTAAAGTCTAATGAGTTAAAGCTGCTACGACCATAGTTACAACTTTAAGGCAAACAGCAGCAACTGGTGGAGACGCCACCACGGCACTGCCCCACCCAACCCCACACCTGTGGTTGAAAAGAACTCCACACACAGGCAAAGTTGGTTTCTTCCTTCTATATTGTAGGTTCCAGGGATCAAACTCAGGCCATCAATCAGGCTTGGAGGCAAGCACCTTTCTCCACTGAGCTGAGAGCTAAAGTTGTATTTTAAATTTAAATGACTGTGCTTAAGAGAGCTACAAAACAGAACGGCCTCTAACCTGTAAGCCCTGCTTGCCCAAGGACAGATAACTTGGAATGTTGGAGGCCTTTGATCAGGTTAGACAACAAGCCGTGTGTTTTCACTTCTGTAAACAAGCGTGGTTGCCTCAAATGCACAGGATGTGCTTGATCACACCTAGGGAGGTACATAGGCAGGAAGTGTGTCAGGATGTGTGCTTGCCCCCCTTGTCCAAAGGCAGGAAGGGCATTGCCTTCCTTTTTACATTCTGACTAATGTAATTCGCAGCCAATTCTCTGGAGATCCTAGATATGGACCCGGCCAGTGTCCACCGTCCTGGCCAGTATTTAATAAAGCTTGCTTCAAATTTAGCTCAAAAATTATAGTCGTGGTCTTATTCTCACCTGGTGGGGTAGCATGAGCCATCATCCCCTAAAGGGAAGAAGCCCTTGCAGCAGTTGTGAGTATGTAAATTGTGCCGGAAGTCCTTCCTTCAAAAGGAACATTCATGTCCGAGCTTGGCTCCATGAGGAAGGGAACACAGGCTTCTTCATTTAGATTTCAGATTACACTTTGTGCAGTTATAACCAGAACAGCCCAATAATCTCCACACTGTGAATGAACTACCTGAGTTACCATCATGTCCTGAACCTTCTATTATAGACATGAGTTCTTAGCTTCCCTGGACTGCACACGTTGGGCCGCAACATGGTAACCAGAGAATTCCTGGAGGCACAGTTGTCTTATTGCACCATCCAACACACAACCTCGTAGCAAACTGTGACTCAAGCCAATTTCCAAGTTCAAATCCAGGCCCCAAGCCCTCATTAAAACCACAAAAGAGGTTCTCACCCCAGAACCACATCTTTTTGTTTTTCTTTTCTTTTCTCTTTTGGTTTTTTGAGACAGGGTTTCCCTGTGTAACAGTCTTAGCTGTCCTGGAACTAGGTCTTGTAAACCAGGCTGGCCTCGAACTCACAGGGATTCACCTTCCTCTGCCTTCCAAATGCTGGGATTAAAGGTGTGTGCCACCATTACCCAGCCTTATTGTTTTTCTTTTATGGCACTTTCACACAGAGCTGTCATGCCGTTCAGTTGTTATTGCCACCTCCCCACACTGAATTGCCCCTCATCTCTAGCTGGTCTCCCCCCGACCCCCGTATGTCCTCCCTTTTACATCCCATAGACTTGATCACTCCCTTTTATCTCTAATTCCAACAACTGAGAGGTAGAAATCACCCTCAGCTTCATAGCCAGTTCAAGTTGAGAGCCAGCCTGAACTACTTGGGAACCTTTTAAAAAAAATAACAGACACACACCATACACATACACACTCACACACACCACACATACACTCATAGACACACTACACACACACACATGCATACACACATGCACACTCACAGACTCACACACACCATACACACACACTCACAACACATACCATACACAAACTATACTCATACACTCACACACCACACGACACATATACTCACACATACCATACACACGCACTCACACACACCATACACACCCATGCACATAAACACACACCACACACATACTCACACACTATGTATGCACTCACACACCATACACACACATGCACACTCACAGACTCACGCGCACACACCCTACATATGCACACACACACCACACACACACTCAGCACCAACCCTGCTCACTTATTATTTCTAGTAAGATTCCAAGAGTAGCCCAGAAAAAAAAAAAAAGACTTACCATTTTCTCAAACTTCATTTCATCCCACGTCTGAAGCATTGAAATGGATTCATTCATTATTTTCTCCTTGAACATGTTCACCTTTTCTTTCTCGATGACGTCAGCATTGCTGGTCAGGAGGAAGCACTTGCTGTCTCTTGCTCTTCCCCTGCCTGTCAGAAAACATTTGGTTTGTACTTGTGATGTAAAACCCTGACGTGATGTGGAAACAGACACGAAAGTGTGAGAAGTGTTCCTAGAATTCACTGTTGATTCACGGCACCCTGCTTTCTAGGGGCACTGGACTGAGGAGCACACGAGAATGTGGGCTCCAGTCTGCATGGTAAACACACAGATGAACCAGGATCCACCTGCAACTCGCTTTCTGAGGCTCTCCAGTGATGCGGTGCAATCACAGCCGGATTATCAGAAACACTGATTTCAAGATGATCTAGATGGGTCCTCAGCGATGTCACCACGAGCACTCCCACCTGAACCCTCTTGCAATTGCGGAGAGAGGTTTATAAGCCCTGGGATGCAGGGGAGACACTGGCAACGCTGTTGCAGAGACAGATGGAAAGGGTCACGGGCGTCTGAATGAGAGGTTATTCTGGCCGAGAGAACTGGGTTATGTGCAACGGAGACGGAAAAAGACATAAAATGCAAAGAAGAAGTATGTGAGCAATTCGACATCAGTAGCAGAGTCTGGTTGCTGAACTGGATCATAAGCCCCGAGGAGAAGGATGAAAAGGAGACGGGAATAGGGAGCCACACACAGAGACATTGTTCAGAAGGGCAAAGTGGGGCTGTTCTCGGGGAAGCAAGGGAAAGGAGGGAAGAGCCTGGTCCGGGTGAGACGAAAGGACTCTGCAGTACAGGGAGCTACTCACCACAACCATGAAAGGTCTACTTGCTGAGTGGCAAAGCCTCAGGCCAAGTGGATACCATACTTTCATAAGTGTGCCAGTGAATGCTGGGCATCAGGCACTACCATTGTGAAGTGTCACAATGGGGCACTATGGGTAAAACTATAACCACCTAATCCTGACCAGGGAAGTCAACTTTTAGCCCAATAGTACCCAAGTCGCATGTGCCTTCAATCACATACTCAGTAAAGAAGGACAGACAAGCACCCACATGCCAAACAAAGCGGGGGCCGAGTGGGAATGACGTCAGCTGCCCTCACCTCTGGTTTGGATCATTTTGATGACGTTGCCCACATACTCATACAGGATGACCAGGTTGCACTGAGCAATGTCAATGCCTTCGTCAGCCACCGAGGTAGCAATCAGGATGTTGTTATCCCCGCTGGCTCTGAACGCTTCCAGCGCACACTTCTGTGCTGGGAGTGTCATCCCTGCATTGGATAAAGAGGTCACTGTACAACTCACTCGTGAAAGAGTTACGCTCTTAGAAAACCAGCCACTAATTAGGAACCATTTAAAAGTGGAAAGTTATTTTTACCTTGAAAAACAAACAAACAAAAAAAAGCACACAGTCCATCAGATGTCACAAAATAATGAAACATGGTATACATTTTATACGCATACTACACTAAATCTACTTCACTATTCATAAATACCTGTTGCCTGGTTTGTTTTGCCACGTCCAGTCAATATGCCAGGCTTTAGAAAGCTGAGTGCAGGATTTTCTTCAATCCATTTCTTTAAAGCCTGAAAGTGAGAAGCAATGACCGGTTGGATACTATTTGTAAAGATTAAACCTTGAATTATTTCAATATTGTGTGTATATGTGTGTATATGCAATATATGTATATATGTATATATATACACACACACACACAAAGTACTCTCTCTATATATATATGTGTGTGTGTGTGTGTGTGTCATAAAGCTGAACATGCAGATAGATTTCAGACTAAGTCCCAAACAACAATGAATTCTAGTGGTCTAGACCTCTGTGGTTCATTGTGGCTTAATTTGTGAGATGTTTGCAGTGATTAAAAAGACAAGGTCCAGAACAATGGTACACAGAATAACTGGATTTAGGAAGACTTTGAGATGCAAGATCGATATGTCTAAATCAATTATGGTTACATATCAGCAACAGACAACTGTAATTTGAAAAATCTGTGTGTTACGTGTGGGTATACATGGCTGATCATGTTTGGGGGTGTGCACATGTGTGTGCACACGTTATGGAGTTATGGAGGACTGGGTCAACCTCAGGTGTCATTCCTTAAGAGCCACCCACCTTAGTTCATTTTGAGACTGAGTAACTCCTTGGAGATTGCCAAGTAGGCTAACCTAGCTAGTCTGCTTATCTCTCCTCCCCAGCGCTGGGATCACAAGTGTGCACTGCCATGCTCAGCTCTTCTGTGTGGATGCTGGGAATCGCATCCACGTCCTGATCCCGCACTTCCAATGCTTCACTCTCTGAGCTATCTTCCCAGCCCACAATGTGAATTTGTTTTGTTTTGTTTTGTTTTGAAGACAGGGTTTCTCTGTGTAGCTCTGGCTGTCCTGGAACTTGCTCTGTAGACCAGGCTGGCCTCAAACTCACAGAGATCCTCCTGCCTCTGCCTCTTGAGTGTTGAGATTAAAAGTGTGTGCTACCACTGCCTGGCTAATGTGAAACTTTTTTTTTTTTGGATTTTTCGAGACAGGGTTTCTCCGTAGCCTTTGGTTCCTGTCCTGGAACTAGCTGTTGTAGACCAGGCTGGCCTCGAACTCCCAGAGATCCGCTGGCCTCTGCCTCCCGAGTGCTGGGATTAAAGGCATGCGCCACCACTGCCCGGCTTACTGTGAAACATTTTAAAGTACGATTTCTCAATTGCATCATTAAAACTATCCTTTAGGTGTGGCTCTAAGAAAACGTATGCATGACCTCTATACCAAAAATGACAAAACACTAATAAAACACAGCAAAGGGGACTGCGGAGATGGCTCAGGGGTTAAGAGCACTGACTGCTCTTCCAGAGAACCCGGGTTCAATTCCCAGCACCTATATGACAGCTCACAACTGTCGGTTCACTGCAGTTCCAGAGAATATCATACCCCTTTCTGGTCTCTGTGGGTACTGCATGCAAAATACTGATACACATGCAGGTAAAACACCCACAAGCATTAAAAAAAAAAAACAGACTAGAAATGTTCAGTGTTCAGAGACACTATGAAGATAACTAAGTCAGGCCGTGGTGCCCACCTTTAATCCCAGCACTCGGGAGGCAGAGGCAGGAGCGTCTCTGAGCTCAAAGCCTACTTGGTCTACAGAGCAAGTCCTAGAAAAGCCAGAGACAGACAACACAGAGAAACCCTGTCTCAAAAAAGAAAGAAAGAAAGAAAGAAAGAAAGAAAGAAAGAAAGAAAGAAAGAAAGAAAGAAAGAAAGAAAGAAAGAAAAAACTAAAAAGCAGGCTGTAAGTCAGCAGAAAACACTTCAAATCTCCTGTCTCCCAGAGGACTTTCTTTGGTCATCCTACAAAAAGAATCTTAAGAAACTTAACAATAAGGTAGCAACCTATTGTTACCCAGAACTGGGGCTAAAACTCCTCATGCATTCTAGATGAGTGCTCAACCACTGAGCTATAGCTCCAGTCCAAAACCTCGACTTTGACATTGGTTGTAAAATCTGAATAAGCATGATGTCAAGACAAACTTCTAAAGCATTTAAGATGCCCAAGCATATTAGTTACTAATCAAATGTAAATCAAAACCTACAGGATGGCTGGACGTGAACATTTTAATGGGAAGGTCTTAAAAAGGATGAGTTTGGGGGCTGGAGAGATGGCTCAGTGGTTAAGAGCACTGGCTGCTCTTCCAGAGATCCTGAGTTCAATTCCCAGCAACCACATGGTGGCTCACAACCATCTGTAATGAGATCTGGCGCCCTCCTCTCGCATGTGTGCATACATGGAGGCAGAATGTTGTATACATAATAAACAAATAAATCTTAAAAAAAAATGATGAGGTTTTTACTCTATAGTGCCAAGTCTTACAACTATGGGTAAATAAAACAAGGAGGTTTTAGGCAAAGATAAACAATCAGAACAGGCCCACACAGGTGTAGATACTTGATTACAGGGTAGTGAGGAAAGGGTAACCTTGTCAATAAAGTAGACACACACACACACACACACACACGAGGCTTACATCCACAAGTGCTCTGGTTTTCACAAAAAGAATGGTTTTGGTCTCCGGCTTTAGGTGGTACTCTTCTTGTAAGATCAGGTAGAGGTCTCTGAGTTTAGGATTCTCATTGCTGGGATCCTTGGAAACTTCTTCTAGTTCCTCCAGCTTTTCTGCAAATGGGGAGCATTTTGCAAAAGGCTTATGAATGTAGACGCTTTAGAACTGTGGCCTTCCACTTCTAACGGCTAACCTCTCCATTGTTAGCCAGAAATCTGAGATATAAACACTACTTCAACTGGTGTACCCCTTTAGGAAAGGAGTTTAGCAATACAGAGCTCACACATTCTACAATCTACAGCTAGGGATTTGACCTGCAGTTCTGTTTAGGAAGCTGTGGAGAAGATTCCGAGGACGGTCACTGAGACTGTAAAAACTATGAAAGAAATACAGAAAATAACCCAATCACTGAGTAACTGAGAAACTGCTCGGCAGGTCCTAGGCTACCCAGCTGGTGGAAATACAAGGCTGCCGTTGAAAGTAAAACATGATGAACCTGCCGATGTGGAAAGATCAAAAGAGATATATATTTTTATTTGTTTTTTTTTTGTTTATTTGTTAGTTTGTTTTTTGAATCAGGGTTTCTTTATGCAGCCCTGTCGGTCCTGGAACTTGCTATGTAGACCAGACTTGCCTCAAACTCACAGAGATCCAGCTACCTCTGCCTCCCAAATGTTGGGATTAAAGGGGGCTTTCAAAAGGATATTTTAAGTTAAAAACTGGAACACAAGATGTCTTATCGTTTAAAAAAATGTATGGTATACTGGGGTCAGATCAAACCGGATTATGATAGTCATTGTTAAGTTCTTAAAAATAACCTTAAAAATTCAATTCTATATCCTTGCAGCTCAATGACTTATACTAAAGACAAATACAACAAATAGCCCTGGCCCTTAATTTCATAATTCATTTTATCACACTTTACTATGAGTTAGCGCTTGAGTTATTGTGTATGTATGTATCTGTAGTGTGTGTGTGTGTGTGTGTGTGTGTGTGTGTGTGGTGGGAATATTAGTGTGTGCTAATGTTCAGTTTTACACAAGTTCAATGAGACATTGGTGGTGGGAAACTGAGCATAGTAGAAACTCTTACATATGGAAATGAAGATAACACTTGCTTCATCCTTTGTTGGCAGTCCAGACTTTGTAAAACGCTAAGTATATAATGCAGGTTAAATTTAGCTGTTACTTATGAGTCAAGTCAAAAGGCTTTATCTAGTTCAGAAGAAAAACCGCTCACTGCACTGAGAAGTAAGCGAGACTCCAGAATGTCTCTGTTGTCTCACTAGTTGTTATTCCTACAGAAAACAGACCTGGCATCCATATCAGAACTACATCTGTTTGGGGATTGCAGTATGTGGTTGGCTATGGATACAAGGGTCCTGCCAAGATCACCAAAAGCATCCCGTGGGCCACAAATGGCTAATTCTTCTTTACAATGAAGAATTTCGTGTTTGCCATTTGTAAGTTCTGTGCGACATTATCCCCCATATCAGTAAAATTATAGTAAACATATGCAGTTCATGTATACACTTTCCCCCAGATAACTGACTTACGTTGATCAACACAGCACATCACTGGCAATACATATGTATAGTAAATAATTTAATATAGCCAAAAAAGTAGTGATTGCTACTCAATAGAAATGTTCCATTCACTATGTTCCCATGTTTGGAGTATAATGTAAGGGCAGTAGGGACATTTTTCTCATTATTAGAAGTATACATAAGCCAGGTGTAGTGGTTCACACCTTTAATCCCAGCACTTGGGAGACAGAGATGGACAGATCTCTTTGAGTTTGAGGCCAGCCTGGTCTACAGAGCGAGTTCTAGGACAGCCAGGGCTACACAGAGAAACCCCAGCTCAAAAAAACAAAACAAAGAAATATCCATAAAGCATAGTTTTCTTAACCTCATTAGAACACATGTTGGTGTCAGTAAACATTTTTAATTTACTGAGTTAGACAGAATACCGTTACTCATTAACTGTGGGAAGGTGGGAAGCAGCCTTTTCAAATCCCACTGGTTTTCCTTCTCCCGAATTAAAGGTGGAAAAGGACGGATGTGCCTGTAGGTATTAGATTTTTCTGAAGCCAAACCCTCCCGTGCCCCCTCCCCCCGTTAGGTTAACTCTAAGGTTTTTGCTTTCTTTTGTTTGTAGTGCTGGGGTTTCAGCCATGCTAAGGTCATGCTCCATCACAGCCACTATCATGTCCCATCTTAAACCCAGCACAACCGCATCAGCAAATAAATATACGCTAAGTATAACGTGCACGCTGCCAATCAAGCCACCGGCCTCCAGCGACGACTTCCGAGTCACCCTCACCTTCAAACCTCCGCGTAAGATCTTGCTCAGTCTCATCAAATGCTGCATTTTTGACATCGTGGAAGAAGGCTTTGAGGTAATTAAGAGCATCTTTCATCTGGGCATGCTCACTGATGATGAGAGCATCATTGTATTTCTGTTTCAAAGGAAAGGTGAGTCTCAGTACACTTCCAACTCCCCACATCCACTACACTGACGTTCAACTGGCTGTACTGAGATCAAAACCAATTTCAAGAAAATCTTTCTCATATTGCACAGCTGAGATTTAAGAGGTGAATAGTCCCTAGTGGGTCTATGATTAAAAAACAAAACAAAAAAAAAAAAAAACAAAACTCTGAACCAAAAACTGGTTTCCTTTTTTGTTTCAGTGAGCTAGAAATATTAATTAAGTAGACTCACTTCATATTGTAAAATTCTACATTGGGAGAGGAATAGCAATGCATCATAAGAAACAATAATAAAAGCAAATCAGTTTTGACATCCTCCCATCGTAGTGCTGACATTCCCCTTAAATTCCAAAGTCATAGCTAAGTACCCATGGGCCTTTCAGAATGAAGGCCCTTACCACCAACTCTGAAAGTTCATTAAGCCTTAAAATTCCGCGAACATCTGCTATGGCCCAAGTCTCTAAATATTTCCCACCGTGTTAACAACAGAGTGGCGGTTGTACTGCTAGTCCCTTCTTCTGTGTTAACCAGAGCCCCGAGTGTTCTAAGTATGTGACTTTAACAAACTAAGACCACACAGGCTTCAGGATGTGGCAACAGGAGCCACGTCTTGAACTCAGAGATGGCGGTTAGCAATCACAAATCTAGAGCAGTAGGGTTTTAGCATCACCCAATTTTCTTCCACCACAAAAATAAGGCAAAGCTGGAGGCTCGACACAGACTCTGAGCCTCTCTTCCAGTCTTGTAGACTTGCCGTTAAGTTTCAGAAGACAAATGAGGTTGGGGACGGCTTCCTGGAGAGTTTTTAATTCGGCTAGGATGAGAAGCTAATGTTCTCTCAGCTGCCACAGGGCAGGTTCCAGAAGAGGCAGGGACCCAAGCTGGTCATTCACAGCAGCAACCCACCCTCAAATGGGACGTGTACAGAAAGAGCGCTCTGCAAATGCTGCTCTCCTTCTCCTTGTCCGGCATCTGAAACACCATGCAGGCTTTGTGAACGGCGACGATCCACTGTTCGTATCTCTGCGTGCCAAATTCTCTGTTTTGAATCTGAAATAATTTTCCTAGAGGGCAAAACAAACAAACAAATGGTTTTCAAGCATTGGTGCTAACATGCCTCATCTTCTAATTTTCTTTCTTATCCATTATAAATAGGATATTTACCCTGAAGACTGAGATTTAGCAAAATGATTATTTACTAAATGGCCCCAAATCAAAGCGCTTTACATTTATAATTGCATTCATTTTTTTTTCTTATTTCAAGAGGTCAATAGTTCATTTTAAAAAGAGGAATTGGGTTCAGGAAGATTGAGTATCTCACCTTGAGTTAGCACAGACTTACCGAGTTCCTCGGAGACATTCTTTGCCAGTCCCTCTGTCTCCTTCATCAGCTGAGATATGATGGACTTAAATGTGTTGGTAGTCCGTGACTCCACCTTCCTGAAAACTAGAGTCAAAGGAACACGACTTGTTTGAAAGAAGCACAGGTCAAATGCTGCCATTTCCAAACCCTTCTCTGCCCTTGTGACATTCTCTGAAAAGCCATAGGCTCCACACTCACTGGTAAGTGGCCCAATCACAGCAAATGCTCAAAAGTCTTGAGATAGCCTCACATTGCTTCCTGTGCCGAGTCTAACGTCTCTACTGCCTCGGTGTAACCCAGCCTCTCAGCCTTACTTTCCTGGAGCCTCTACTCTGCTGGTCTGGCTGCTGCCCTTGGGGTTCTGCAGGCACCACACCCCAGCCCCATTTTCCTGCTTTCCTATTCTCCTTCTCTACACCTTCTGCCCCCTCCCAAGAGTGTTCTCATTGGTCTTACTATTCACATTTGTGTACTTCCGGCAGAAAAAGAATCGCCTGTCACACGCCATGCCCTGGCAATAGAGGACTGGCAAGAACTACCGACTGCTACGCAGAAGGCTGGTTCTGGGAGGGAAGAAAGGCGTGCTCCGAAACCCAGCCAACCCTGCAGTACAGGTGCAGGCAAGGCACCAGGGAGCGAGCAGAAGGCAAGTCAGTCTCCCTGGGGAGGCTGCCATAAAATTAGCAAAGGAAGGAGAAAGGCAGGAACAGGAGCAGCCATGCTGCAGAGGGCACAGCTGGGACATGGGCTCAGGATAACACGTGGAGAGTTTGCAGAGTCAGGGAAAGCAACACAGCCTTTACAAGACTTGGAAGCAGATGAAGTTCAAAGGCAGAGTGATAGTTTATTTATGCCTTATGAATAAAGCTTGCCTAAAGACCAAAAGGTAAAGCTAAGCTGCTAGAGGCCGGGCAGGGGTGGCACACATCTTTAATCCCAGGATTTGGGAGACAGAGGCAGGCAGATCTCTGTGAGTTCAAGGCCACCCTGGGCTACACAGGATCAGTGCAGAAAAAGTGGTGGTGCACGCCTTTAACCCCAGCGCTAGAGAGGAATAGGAAAGTGGATGAGATGGGAACTCGCTCTCTCTCTAAGGACATCTTAGCAGTAAGACCTCTCTAGTGGCTGGGCTGCTTTGCTTTTCTGATCATCAGGTTGAACCCTAATATCTGTCTCTGCGTTTTATTATTCGTGCTACACCAAGGGCTCAAACATGGGTGGGGTGGGAGGCACCTTCTTCACAGTCTCCCGTGGGGGACACTCAGAAATAAACAGAGCTGGGCCCTCCCATTCCACTACAGGCTAACATGAAGCCTTGTGTAACTGCTGCCCCTCCCTGCTTGCGTGGCTAGTTAATCACTAATAATCTGCAAGTGAATCTCATTTTTTAAAACCTGACCTGGCCTTTTGGTGAGAGCTATTATGATTTAGATAATTTCAACTACAGTTATCAGATACATACAGGAGCAAGATGACCCCGTCGTATCTAGCTAGGGCATGGAGCACAGAGGTCTGACCCAGCCGTTGGCTATCAACACACTTAAATTTTCTCACTACCCTCTTCACTCTCTGGCTGGTGCTTGTGTTAGGGTTTTGGAGACAAAGAGCAGGAATGCTTGTCCCTTTCAGGCTACTTTTGAGACTCAGGAGGAGAGGTCGATAAGGGAGAAAGAGGAAACATGCCTATTCCTAAAGTGTGGGGTTAAAATGCCTCTGCCCAACAAATACAACATCAGAGTTCATCCACTGTCTCTGAAGGAGGAGGAGCAGAGTCACAGATTCCCAAGGGGAGTGTTCTGGGCCCCACTTACATTTCTGGGGTTTATAAACAAACTGCTCCAGTTCCTCCACGTTGTCTCTGATCGTGGCAATCACGGATGTGTCAAGGGCGGCACAGAGTTTGCAGATATGCAGCATGGCTTCCTGTACAGTTTTGGCGTCTCCAACACCCACTGAGGCAGTCAGTCCGATGACCTGTAAGGAGCATCCCCATCAGTGGCTCTCAGACATTCTCCAGGATGTTGTGAGCAGAAGGGCCCCGAAGTGAAGCACTAATCAAAGCTTATCATCCAGACGCTAAGGAGAGTTGAGAGAGGAGAGGAAGCCTTCTCCAGGCAGGGCTACTCTTTCCTTTCTCCCCGTGTCTCCTACTGAGGAGGAAAACATCACGACGGGAATGAAAAGGAATGGCGTGTCCGTTCCAGCCACACACACGGCCCATGCGTTTTGTGTGCTTTAACAAGTGCCATCAACACTCAGCGAAGGGGAAGCGGCCATTGAAAACGAGCGCTGTGTAGATCCAGTGAGACGCCGTCCTTCAGCCAGCGCTCAACACTACTGCATGGTTAACTCACTGGTCAGGCATCTGTTTACCAACATCACTTGAAAAGAACAAGCTGTGGGTACCACACTAAATGTCCTTCAACCTGCACACCCGAAACGGGCAATTACTGGAGCGAAAGAACTGCATACAATTCGTGTTTCGCAGCCTCGTTCGGGCCCCTGATATCATACCACGACTCTTTATTGTACCCATCTCGGTTCTCATCCAAGGTTCCAGATCTTCCTGCCCTCTCCAGCTCCCTCTCCCATTTCTACACTGATGATTTTTAGGAAAGCACCTGCCTCTCCTCGGATGGAGAAGAAGGAGAATTTATGCACCAGCCTCCCTTCCTTCCTGTCCCGTCTAATAATGACTCTTTGGAGTGATCGTTGTCATGTGACGTGGGACCGGGTGCTGCTCGTTTCCTAGGTTAAGCCATCGACCCGCCCACTGATGCTCTGCCCTCCAGATGTCCCCAGGGGCATCTGCCGTAACCATCAGCTTCACCAGTTGTCCCGCTTTCCCGTTCTGCCTCATCCACTGCTGTGCCTTACCTCACACTCAAGTGACACGGTAGGGTTCTAGGATCCTGGAGCATGTCAGGCTCTTTCATACCTCGGTGCCTCTGGACACACAGAACCCTCATACTGAAAAATCATGAAGCCATCTCCCTGGAAAACTCCTCTTAGCTCCCCACTTCTCTACTAGGTCTTGCCTTGCTTTTATTTGCATCCTGACTACACCCTTTCCCAGCTCAGCAGCAAACCTCGTGATGAGCTGTGATATAACTCCTATGTAGCTGGCTCCCTGTGCAGACTTAGCTGTATGAGAGTCAGCATTCTATCTTCTGTAGCAGTGTCCCCAGGGCCTAAAACAATGCCAAGGTACATGGAAGCCCATGACTCACACAGCTGGCCCTCAAATCCAGATGTCATACATCTGTGAATTCACACAACCATGGATCAAAAATATTTTTTAACTTCCCAAGTTCTAAACATGTATAAACTTTCCCACCTTCATTCCCTAAGCAATACAAGAACTATTGATATAAAATTCACATTATACTGTACAACATTAGTAATCTAGAGATGATTTAAAGTATGCATGAGGAAAACGTGTAGCTTACATATAAATGCAATGTCATCTCAGACAAGAGACTTAAGCAGCCTTGATTTGGTTTCTGTGAAGGTTTTCCACCCTGGATACCAAGGACAACTGTTTGTCAAATGAATGAACCAAAACTAAACAATGCGTTGCTAACTGGCAGACCTAGAATGTGAGGAGGAGGACCTCAAATGTGGCTACAAGAGTAACTAAGTGGGATTCTGGATGATTAGGGCTGCTCCAAGATGTCACCTGATTGGAACTACCTGAGGCAGTGGGCCTGGCGACCCTCCGAGTTTGTGCTCTAGGTATCGGAACATGATCTGATTGTACGGGTGGTGTTTACTGGTGTTATGGCATTCGTCAAAGATCATCAGGGTGAAGACAGACAGCGAGGGGATGGTTCCATCGTTGAGACTGTTCACAAGAATCTGGGGTGTGAGGATGATGATGTCTTTGTTCTCGACAATGTCCTGCATTGAGACATTATCAGCCGTTGCCCCAGATACGCCCGCTACGCTGTACCTGGGAAATGACAGAAATCCCTTATTACCAACTGCGATGTGAGCAAGGAAACAAAAGTGAGATGCCAGATCCGAGCAACCGTTAATGAAGCTCTCCCTAAGCCCGAAAGAATACAACCAGGGAGTAGTCTAAGATAACACTCAAACCTGACAAAAAGCCAGCAATCAGGAAATGCAAGTTGGTTATAACTGACCTCAGTATACTTATTCTTTCAAGTCATTAGGAGATGAAAAATTCTTCAAAGAGAAATGTCAAATGAAGTATAAAATCATTAAGAATGACTGGTGTGTCATCTAAATATTAACCTCAGCCTCAAGGTCATTCCCTCTGCAGGGCAACCCACGAGCGCTTAGCCCTTCTGCTGGAGCTGAATGAAAAATGTTATTCCACAAAGGAGTTACCTCTAAAACCTAAGTCTATGGTAATTGTCTCCGAATCAGATCTTTAAAAAAAAAAAAACACAGAACAGGGGCTGGAGCGATGGCTCGATAACTAAGAGCACTGGCCAATCTTCCCAGAGGACCTGGGTTCAATTCCCAGCACCCACATGGCAACTCACAACTGTCTGTAACTCTAGTTCCAGGGGATCCAACACTTCACACAGACATACTGACGTGAAAAACACTGATCCATGTAAAATAAAATACATAAATTATTTAAGAAACAACACAGAACAACTAGGCATGTCATTGCACACCATGACACTGTGACCCCAGCACTCAGACGGTAGATGCAAGAAGATCCTATTTTCTAGGCCAACCTCAGCTACATAGTGAGTTGAAAGACAGCTCTGGTTACAAGAAACCCTGTCTCAGAAAAAAACAAAAAAAGCAAGCAAACAAACAAACAAACAAAAAAACAAATGAAACAAAGCATATTCATTGCATGAAGCTAGAATTAAAAAAAGAAAAAAGCAGTTAAACTGATTGTAATACATACCCAAGTCTTTCAAAATAGCGTGAGAACACAGTTGCCTGCTGTTCATACACAGGAATTTGATTAGCAAAAAAGACCACTTTCCCTTTTCGTCCATGTGGCGATGTTTTCAGATGATGCTCACATATAAGAAGTGACACAAAGGTTTTCCCACAACCTTTTGGTACGGAAGGAAAAGGAAACAGATAACCAACGTTAGACACTTCTCTAGAATGTCCTTATTTTCCACTTCTCTATCACCATTGGGACAGATAAACTAATCAGTTGGTGTGGGAAGCCCTTCTGTGTATGTGTTGCTCTTGTTGGTTAATGAGTAAAGAAGCTGCCTTGGCCTGTGATAGGACAGAGAAGAGCTGGGAGTGGGGGAACTAAACTGAATGCTGGGAGAAAGAAAGTGGAGTTGCGAGAAGCCATGTGTATCGCCACAGCCACGTGGTAATACACAGATTAATGGAAATGGGTAAGAGCTAGCTGGCAACATGTTTAAGTGATTAGCCAAATTGTGTTTTAAATAATATAGTTTCTGTGTGATTAATTCGTGGTCTAGGCAGCCGGGAACGAACAAGCAGCTTCCGCCAATAATCAGCCATCTGCAGGGACAGCAGCAGTTTAAACGATGGCTGAAAACTATCAAGCTACTTCCTATGTAACATGAACTCAAACAGCAAGAACCAGAAGTAAACTAAGAAGGCATTTCTCTTGCTTTGTCCATGTTCTTTAAAAAAGATACATTGTGTAGATAGGTCAGCTTTCACAAGGGCAATTGCAATGGGGAAAACTTGAACTTGTTCATTTTATCACAGCACCCAAAAATAGAAGAAAAAGCAAAGAGAAAATTGCATAAGTTACCACAACCGACTCACCAGTAGGAGCACATATTATTGTATTTTTCCCTTTCTTGGCAGGCAGAGCAAGCTCCAGTTGGTAATTTCTTGGTTTCAATGGGCCATTAAAATTATTAGAAGATACTTCTACAATATAGAAGGAACAAAGTTACCAAACAGCCAATGTTCTATCTGTCGTTCAGTGGACGTGAGTTTGGACTCTAGCAACAAGGGCCCCAATTAGGAGGTTTGGAATCCATCCTCTTAATAACTGGCCCACGTTGCTTTGACACATACACCTGTCTCTCAGTGATAAAGCATCAATAACAAGTTATCAAGAAAGGCCAACGTGGATTCTTTCTAAAGCATGGAGACTTAATTAAGAAAAAAAGAAAGCAAGAATGGTCTAATTCAAAGCAAAGTTACTCAGAACAAAGAAACAACAGACCCCCAAAGACAGCTGAGAAGAACCAGGCTGTTGGCATCAGGTTCTCAAAGCAACGTTAGCAAGGAGGAACCATGCTGTATGTTCCTCCAGATCCCAGGTGGGCAGGGATTCTGAGAACAAACGATGCCCGGGTACCTGAAGGAGCGCAGGGATTCTGACTGAGAACCTGGCATTCTGGCTCCTCTTGTATGAAAATCTGTATGCTGGACGTCTCCATGTCATCGTCCTCCACAGCTTTACTTTCGACCATTTTGAAACCTTTGTAAGATTGAAAAAAAAAAAAAGCTTAGAATCTTAATGTAATCTGACTATGGTTTTGGTTGTGAAAGCTCCGAAAAGTCCTAACACTAAAAACCTAAATTTCCATTGAGCTTTTACAACCATGCCCTTTCACTTTCTTAACAATTTATTTATTTTTAATTCTTCAGTTTATTAATGAATTAATTGTGTGTGCCCCTCAGGGCACAGGGAGTATGTGGAAGGCGGAGGATAACTTTTGGGAATTAGTCCTCTCTATCATGTAGGTCCTAGAAGCGGAACTCAGGTCTTCTAGCTCAGTGACAGGAGGGAGCTTCTCTCTGCTGAACCATCTCATGGGTCCCTTTCATTTCTTAAAGCAACGGGGAGAATCATTTCGAGTTTGCAGCTCAGTTTGGTGTTTGAATGCCAGTGTCCTTTAGAATTACATGACTCCAAGTGTGGACTGTGCCACTTAGGAACAGTAGGTACGGTGAAGCCCTCCCCACTTAGGAACAGTAGGAGGTACGGTGAAGCCCTCCCCACTTAGGAACAGTAGGTACGGTGAAGCCCTCCCCACTTAGGAACAGTAGGTACGGTGAAGCCCTCCCCACTTAGGAACAGTAGGTACGGTGAAGCCCTCCCCACTTAGGAACAGCAGGTACGGTGAAGCCCTCCCCACTTAGGAACAGCAGGTACGGTGAAGCCCTCCCCACTCGGCAGCTCGTGTCAGGAACCCTTGCAAGAGATTCATTCCTGGGCACACGAAGGAGATACTCATGGCTTTCGTCTCTGGCTAATCCATCGCCAAAGACACAGACAGTTCCTACAAGAATTTATGCTGAAAATAAAACTAGGTGAACACTAAAACTAGAAACTTGGGTTTTTATCAAACTCAGATTCAAAGTAAGAGTGAGTTTCCAGAAGCCATATAAGACTGCCTTAAACACAGCAAATTCTTCATCCACTCCTGCTCTGCTCGTTCCGAATGGCTTCCAGGCAAGAGAACCAATCACTATCTATCGTCCTTAATATTCAGCCTCTACTCTGGTAGGGAGATAAGTCTTGCAATTTGAAACACTAGGTCTAGAATTTTCAAGTTATTTCTCTGACAAATTTGTGCTGGAAACCCTTATTTTTCCTTCCCCAGAATCTTTGGGCTAGCAGGCTAATTCCCTCCCAGAACTCAGCCTCCCGACGCTCATTCCCTAGGGATGTAGCCTTGGGTATCTGAAGAGAGCAGTGTCTCTCATGAAAAGTAAATTCTGGTAGAATGTGGCAAGTCCTAGTGAGGACGGTGAGGGGCACGGTATGGTCCAAGGCTCTTTCCTGAAGCGCCCCACCTTCAACAATCCACAGTTCACTGAACGTGCTGTTTTCTTTCTCCAAAGCCAATTTCAAAACCTTGGGCCAGTTCTCCTTATCCGATCTGAGAAGACATTCAACCATCTTCTCCGCACCCGCCATCATCCCTTTGGTGAAGCAGATCTGAGGGAGACAAATGCAGCGCACCGTGGATCAGTTAGCTCTGTCTTCGCTGAAGAAATATCTACTCAGGTAGCATTTGACCAAAATCACCATGAAGGACAGTTCAGTAGGCCTTGGTTCACATCATTTTGCCCGCCCAGTACAAGCTTCTAAGATATTCTTTTTTTTTTTTTTAAACATTTATTTATTTATTATGTATACAATATTCTGTCTGTGTGTATGTCTGCAGGCCAGAAGAGGGCACCAGACCTCATTACAGATGGTTGTGAGCCATCATGTGGTTGCTGGGAATTGAACTCAGGACCTTCGGAAGAACAGGCAATGCTCTTAACCACTGAGCCATCTCTCCAGCCCCTAAGATATTCTTTCTTCACCTTTGTCCTTTGTATGTGATATCAATAGATCAAGCCAAATGTTCCCATCTTCTGTATCCTGACATCCATCATCATCAGCAATCCCAGGGCAAAAAAGCTAACCCGTATGACAGCCATTCACACAAAGGGTACATCAGCACACAGAGCTATTTGAAAGGCTCCAACCGCACAACAATAAATATTTGACAGAGTAGGTATTCTATGACTTTTATGTCTAATGATAACTAAAATGTACTGTGTATATGTTATTATGCATCAAGCTGACATAAGCATTATATATGCATTACCTCCTTTAATCCGACCAGCATGTAGTTAAGGTACATTTTTCTCACTTTAGACATGAAAAAAAAAAAAACCAGATGCTAAAGGAATTGCCCAGAATTGCCTCACTAGTGACTGAGAGACGATTATAATAAATGTATCTATGTCCGCGAGCCCACCATTTCTTCTTTTCATTCATTGTACTGTTCAATGTGATTTGTGTGTGCATAAAACACTATTGGGAGAAAGAGTAACAAGGCAACCTTAACTGAGAACAGCCTAAACTTCAAATAGAAAAATGACCCCATTCACGTTAAAAATTCTTTTCTAGTCATTCCATCTTGTAGTTGAGGTCTGTTATGGGTTTCAATTATCCTTTGAGGGCCGAAAACAAGCAGAACCATTTCCACGAGTCTCAGCATTTTTCTCTAAACTTGGGCCTTTGCATTAATTTACCTGTCGGATTTCTTCACATTCCTGATTAATCAAGCATTCAGACAATTCAGGAAGGATATCTGTTGGGTTGATTCTGGTCTTAAATTCTGGCTGTAAACGCTGTAAAAGTAATCTGTGTTCCTCTAACTTTTCAAGTTTTTGGAAATCCCAACTTTCAATGGCTTCATAAAGTCCACAGTAACCTGAAAAGAAAGAAAAGAGGGGATTATTAAATGAGCCCAACATAAAAAACAAACAAACAAACAAAAAACGCTTTGACCATCAAAA
This sequence comes from Microtus obscurus, assembly GCA_963919715.1. Classification (NCBI taxonomy): domain Eukaryota; kingdom Metazoa; phylum Chordata; class Mammalia; order Rodentia; family Cricetidae; genus Microtus; species Microtus obscurus. Next base: position 8,877,078 of record CAWTZC010000170.1, on the reverse strand, counting down.
CCATAGGAATTCTGTTTGAATCCATGGTAAGAGACCTCAAATCCATGGTGCCAGAGCCACGTGGTTTTTGCCTTTTTTTCCCTCGGGCATTTAGTCACAGCGGTGAAGGTCAACTAATACAGCTATCCATGATTTTCCCACAAAGAAATAGCATTTATTTTTGGCACCCAACCGTTCAGGTCTTCCCAAATTCATTACTTTTCAGGGTAAAGTCCTAAGGACAGATGTGAAGCCTTGTATTTGACCTCAATATTAAATCTTCAAAATGCCCCCATGTGCCATAGCAACAACCCGCAATTTACTTTTTAAAGATATTTATTTATTTTATGTGTGTCTATGTGTACCATGGGTGAGTCTGTTGCCTGCGGAAAGCAGAAGAGGGTGCCAAATCCCTGGAACTGGAGTTACAAATGTTTGTGAGCCATCATGTGAGGGCTGGGAACCAAACCTGGGTCCCCTGCAAGAGCAGCACATGCTCAGAGCCACAGAACCACATTTTCAGTGTCCAATTTACTTTTACATTAGTCAAATTCATCACGTTTACCTTCTTAGTAGGAAGTAGTAAAAAAATAGACAAGAGGAAATAATGAATCTTACTTCCTGCTCTTGAAGATCCTTCCTTCCACACCATTTCAAGAAAAGATTATGCCAATGAACAAATCAAGGGGGGGAATGACTTCCAATTAAAATAACCCAAGAAAGTAGAAAGTGTAAAAAGACAAGATCTCCTGAGTAAATTGGGAGCATGGGGGCCTTGGGGGAGGATTGAAGAGGGGAGGGGGAGAGGCAGGGAAGGGAGCAGAGAAAAATGTAGAGCTCAATAAATATCATAAGAGAGAGAGAGAGAGAGAGAGAGAGAGAGAGAGAGAGAGAGAGAAAGAGAGAGAGAGCCTGGACAGACTCCCCAGGTTTCCCTGCCTCTAAGACCCATGTTTACTTCATTCAGTAGCCTGGGAAGGCAATGGGTTTTATTTCTCTGTACCCAGGAAACTAACAAAACAGCTCCAGGATCAGGGAGAAGGTCCAGTAGGTGAAGAGCTCACCTGAGTTCAATCCCCAGCTCTCTCACGTCAACAGCCAGGTGTAGCAGTGTGGCCCTATAATCTCAACCAGTCTAGCCGAAATGGTTAAACCCCGAGTTCAATGAGAGACCCAGAATCAAAACCTAAGGTGAAAAGCTCCTGAGGAAGACACTCAATGTCAACCTCTGGCCTACACAAAAGCGCCCTCAGACGTGTACACACACACATAAACATATGCACGTGTTCATCCCCTACCTTCCCCAACTGACCTCCCCCCACCCACACACAAAGAAGCTTCGCCATGATGAAAAGGAATCCCCTGGATTCTGTTAGGACAGTCTCAATATGCTATCGCCCCTGCAGTGTTTTTTCACGTTGCCATGAAACGTTAGCAAGGAGGAAAAGAAATGTGCATATCCAGCAAACACCAGCACTCGTGACATGTCTGGTGCACAGCTACATGTCTGAGGCATGGCTACTACATGCCTGATGCACAGCTACATGCCTGACGCACAGCTACATGTCTGATGCACAGTTACACATCTGATGCACAGCTACATGTCTGATGCACAGCTACATGTCTGAGGCATGGCTACTACATGCCTGATGCACAGCTACATGTCTGATGCACAGTTACATGTCTGATGCACAGTTACATGCCTGACGCACAGCTACACATCTGATGCACAGCCACTACACGTCTGATGCACAGCCACTATATGTCACTCATCTTCAGAAAGCCATACATGTTCAGCAGAGTTCACATACCACTTATTTTTCATAACCTCTTAAGTTATTCTATGTGTGTTTAAAAGGTACTTATTTACATATATTATTTAGAAAGTTCAGAAAAATAGTAATGGCTAATACATTTAAAATATATAATCTCATTCACGGTTTTATTGTAGTTAAAAAAAATTATAAAATTTACCACCTAACCACTTTTAACTAAGTTCAGCAATGTCGAGTAAATTGATTATGGCAAAAGGAGCTCAACGGTGTTTTCCTCGTGCGAAAACCCATGAGCAAGGCCTTTACCCCTCGCTCCACCTCCTGCAAACACCATTCTGTTCCTATGGCTCAGAGTCGGTTTGGCGTGGGTGGAACACTTACAGCACCGTGGCTCACTCACTTGGTGCAACCGTCTCAAGGTTCACCCACGTGGTAGCATTAGTGAGCTTCCCTTCCTCTGGAGAACTAGAAGGGATTCTGCTGTAGGCGTGTACCATGTGTTTTTCTCCTTACATTTGATTTGTTTTTTAACTGTTTATTCATTCTGTGATGCTGAGATACGTTTGAGTCTAAGGCCTCACCATGACCTGGATGGATACTATTTGGGATAAAGGCTGTTTGCACGACTTGTATTTTAGCTGTGGTGGGAAGCGCAGCTATGAACACGAGTGCAGAATTTGCTCTTCAAAGCTTTGTTTTAATTCTTTAGGGGAAAATTCCAGGTATGGATCTTCTGGATAATGCAATGGGTGTGTGTTTGTTTGTTTGTTTTTAGGAAACTCTAGTTTCCACAGCAGCGATACCACTTTATAGTCTACAAACAGTGCACAAACCTTAGAGTTTCCCCACATCCTCACAGGAGTAATGGGTGTGCAGCAGTAACTCGCTGGAGATTTCCCTCCCATTTCATTGAGGGTGAGTGACTTTGAGCATCTTTTCACATGTGTGATGGCTAGTTGTATGTCCGGAGAAATGTCAAACCCTTTCTTTTTATTAGGAGTGGGACAGGGCGGGGGCACCGGAGTGCCACAGCGCATGTGTGGAGGCTGGAGAACTATCTGCAGGAGCTGGCTCTCCCTGTCCACCTTGTGTTGAGGCAGGGTCTCTCTTTTTGTTTCTGCCATATACAAGGCTAGCTGGCCCATGAACTTCTGGGCCACCCTTCTGTCTCTACCCCATCTCATGTAAGAGTGTTGGGAATTCAGATGCACACGGCTGAATCCAGCTTCTTCATGTGGGTGCTGGGAACCCAATCTTGTGCAGCAAGCCCTCTCATGAGCTGAGCCCTCTTACCCGCCCACCTGAGCAGCCAATCCACTTTGTCTATTATTTCAACCAGGTTTCCTCTGTTAAGTTACAGGAATTCCTAATATTATATATAATATATATCCTATTATATATATTATATATTATAGATAATAATCCTTCATCAAATGCATGATTTGTATTATTTTCTCCCATTCTACAGGTTTATCTTCCACTCTGGCAGTTGTGACCTTTGATGTACAAAGACTTTCAGATTTTATGCAGCCCCATTTGTTTCTTTGTGTTCTTCCTGGCTATGTGCTTGACATCACACCTTCAAACGGACATGCTTCACCCCTCATGTTCCAATAGAGATGTTTTAAAGTTCCCACAATATAGATGTTTAACTTATCCACTCCTTCCGTTTGATCACAAGGCATTTGTTTGGTTGCCTAACAATGTGTTTATTTTGGCTCAGGTGGAACTTTATAGCTATGGCAGCTTATGCTATAAAATTTAATGCCGCATGCCTCCAATTCAGCGGGATTGTCATTCACATTCACACAGCTGCGCTGCGGTGTAATGGGCCTCTGTGTCAACACTATAAAACTGACTTACTCGTTCTCCTCTTGAAAGACATTGGTTTCTAATAACACAGTTGCCTCTCCCCCAGTTAAAACAATCCTGTAGGTTCCTGTGGATGTTTCTGGTAGATAATTCTATCATCTGCCTGAATATGATCCTTACCTGTCCTTGAACAACGAAGCACGAACTACACACAGATGCCTCAAAATTAATCCCTTTTCCCTTACGGCATTCAAACTCAGCAGAGTGAAGTAACTCTGGTTTGTGAGTGAGAAGAAGGAACCAACCTGCACTGTACAGGGCATCCAAAAAGGCCCGGAACCAGCCTTCCGTCTGCAGCTGCAGCAGGTACTGGAGGAACAGCGAGGCAGCTTCCATGGGGCCCTTGTTGTTTTTCTCAGCCTGGATGAACTGGACCACCTCTGCAATCAGAAGCCAGGACAGGTGAGCAGCCTGCAGAACCACTCCTCACTGGAGGTGAAACAGGCCAGCCCCTCCCACCTGGGCTGGAAGATATAACCACACAGCAGAAGCAGCTTTGGGAAGCAGCAGACTCTGCTCATTCGTCAACACACACTTCCCATCCTTTACACAAGCGGGTGCAGAGCTCCGAGCATGCACTCCGCGAAACAAGTGTCTTCAAGACTTTTGAAAAAAATAAATAAAAAAGCTCTCCGCAGTTGGCAGAAGTCACAGTGGAGGGTGTTACATAGAAGGGAGCAATGGCTGGACTAAGAGGGTGGGGTGGGACCCCATGGCGTCAGTAATCTGTGCAGCAGACGCAGTAAGCAGCTTGAATTAAGAGTATGTTTGTGATCTTTTGTTCTGGGTTCTTGCTAAGAGTGAAAAATACAGCAGAAAAATGGAAAAAGAGGGAGCTAAGGAGACCAGTGAGAACAGGGAGCAGGAAACACTAGCAATTGCTAGCCTCAAAATGGTATTCATTTTGAATAGACATACTAACTCTACCTAGGAAGTAAACAAACCACTCTCTGACTGTGATCCCACATAGCCAATTTTTTTCATAGCAGATAGAGTACAAATTCCAAAGGAGGGAGCCAGTTGCCAGTGTGGTTTTCTGTGCATTCTTAGAGACTAGGAGACCCGGCCTGCAACACTTAACGAAGGTATCTGGAAAGAGCAAGGAGAGGAAGTCTTCTGCCTTAGCTCTCACTTAAGGATTTCTATCAACAGCAAAGTTCCTGCTAATAGTCATACTTTCTCTAGCTTCCCTGGGTCCGCAACCTTACCTCTTTGAGTCCTAACATCTGTCCTATTGCTCACAGCTGTGCTCTTGCCTTCTGTGACATGATCTTCCCTTAGACCAGCTGCCACTGATACACCACAACGACCAGATTTATCCCAGACACAGCAAAGGCCTTCCAGGTTAAGCTGTCTTGTTAGACCCTGGGCAGTTCAGACTCTGCACTTTGTAGAGCTCATCCTGCTGCCTACCATACCCAATACGGCTGCTTACAAGTCAGTGATAATCCCATCAAGATCGCCAGGATTTCAACGCAGAGAAAAGCCTGTCTTTTGGGGAAATCAACAGCTCCCACTGTTTACTTTTCTGGGGCCCCCATGTGATGTTATCCGTAGCTTCCCAAGGTAGAGGCTTTTAAAGCTCCTCTTTGTGGAGCCTCTGGCTAGGACACTTAGCATTGTATACGATAACTGTGTGCGTATCATCTTCTTCCTAACACTGTTACATGGACAGGTTTCATTCTACTAAACATGTGTTCAGACGGTGTCACTAAGAAATGGATGCTGAGGGGGCTGGAGAGATGGCTCAGAGGTTAAGAGCATTGCCTGCTCTTCCAAAGGTTCTGAGTTCAATTCCCAGCAACCACATGGTAGCTCACAACCATCTGTAATGGTGTCTGGTGCCCTCCTCTGGCCTGCAGGCATACACGCAGACAGAATATTGTATACATAATAAATAAATAAGTGTTTAAAAAAAAAAAAAAAAAAAAAAAAAGAAATGGATGCTGAGAATACTACCCATCCAGTGCTCCTCTAGGGTGGGGGTGAGCATATGACTCCAAAGGAACTCTGAAAAGACACTACAGCCCACACCCAGGCCTACTCTGAAACGGCCTGGAAAGCCTGGGGATCAGCAAAGTCTTCCACTCCACAGGGAAGCACATAGTTTTCCAGAAGAAATGTGCCAATAGTTCTCTCACGAGTTGGAGCCAGTGCCCACAGTCATAAATGCAATTTGAAAGGGTTATAATGAGCCAGGCGGTGGTGGCGCACGCCTTTAATCCCAGCATTCAGGGGGCAGAGGCGAGTGGATCTCTGTGAGCTCGAGGCCAGCCTGGTCTTCAAGAGCTAGTTCCAGGACAGGCTCTAAAACTACAGCGAAACCCTGTCTCCAAAAACAAAACAAAACAAAACGGGAAAAGGTTTTAATGAAAGAGAAGGACATGGAGCATGGATGAGTAAATTCCCACTGTCTTCTAGTACGGCAAAAAATGTAAGTCAAAATCCTATACCCAGCCATAGTATTTATTAGTGTCCCAGGTTTCTCAATGCATCCTTATTGATAGGATATATTTGTTACAAAATTAAGGTCAACCAATAGAATCCAGAGCTCCTAAAGAAGCCATTGCAAGGAAGAAATGGCAAGGTAAAGAATGGAGAGTGTTACTAATCCAACAGAAACTTGAGAAAGAGAGATCAAAATATTTATGGAAAGATATGATAAATTATAAAAACATGGGGGCTGAAGAGATGCCTCAAAGGTTAAGAGCACTGGCTGCTCTTCCAGAGGTCCTGAGTTCAATTCCCAGCAACCACATCATGGCTCACAGCCATCTCTCATGAGATCTGGTACCATCTTCTGGCACCCAGACATACACGGAGACAGAATGTTGTATACATAATAAATAATTAAAAATTAAAAAATGCACATTGTGATTTAGAAAAGAAATAAGTAAAATATTTCTGGGCTGGAGAGATGGCTCAGAGGATAAGAGCACTAGCTGCTCTTCCAGAGGTCCTGAGTTCAATTGCCGGCAACCACATGGTGGCTCATAACCATCTGTAATGAGATCTGGCGCCCTCTTCTAGCATACATGGAGGTAGAATGGTGCATAAATAAATAAATAAGCAAAAAAAAAGAGCCTATCTTCTGAACCTTCTCACCTTTAAGTGACCTCCTCATGGTCCTCCTCTTAAAAAAAATACAACCAAACAAGATACTACCAACTTCTTTTTTTAAAAAAAACTCAGGACCTCATATAGCCTAGATGAGAGCTTTACCACTGGGCCACACTCCCAGCCTCATCTAAACAACTTTATCATAATCTTTTGGAGGGAGAGGAGATGGGTAAAAGGAAAAATAACAGCTCTGGAACCCCAAGACCAAGTTCTCAGCACAAAGGAGACTGATTTGCTCCAGAGGGACAGAGGGCAGGGACAAGGGACAAACACAGGAGACAGAGGATAAGGGAGAAGGGAAAAGGAAAGGAATATTTGTCCCAGAGGACAAAGGGCTGCCTCTGGATAGAGAGGAGACAGACATGGCCCATAAGGTACAAGGGGAACCGGCACGTTAGGATGAGGTGCTTAATTCTAACTGGGCATGTTAACTAGGTGAGCCAAAGGGGGCTTCTGATTGCTGGACCCCAGTACTCTGATAGCTGAACTTTGGTAGTTGGCCTCAGGAGGAGGAAGTGGTCAAACAAGGAAATAGACCTTGGTGGCTAGCTTCAGGAATGTGTTCTACAGGTTTTTTTGTTTGTTTGTTTGTTTTGTTTTGTTTTGTTTTTCAAGAAGGCAGAGGGAGCCAGGCGATGGTGGCGCACGCCTTTAATCCCAGCACTCGGGAGGCAGAGGCAGGCAGATCTCTGTGAGTTCGAGACCAGCCTGGTCTACAGAGCTAGTTCCAGGACAGGCTCCAAAGCCACAGAGAAACCCTGTCTCGAAAAACCAAAAAAAAAAAAAAAAAAAAAAAAAAAAAGAAGGCAGAGGGAATAGGGGAGAAGGGCAAGGCCTGCCAAAGCCATGGCCACCACACTTGGGCTAGCCAGAATCCCTTCAATAGTTAAAGAGGAGAAAACCTTCAATGTACCTCTAACAACCAGAGTTTAAAAAAATTATACAGTCTTCCACTTATTCGAGTATTTTTTGTTTGTTCGCTTTTTCCAAGACAGGGTTTCGCTGTGTAGCCCTAGTCGTCCCAAAAATCGCTCTGTAGACCAGGCTGACCTGCCTCTGCCTTCCAAGAGCTGGGATTAGAGGTGTGTGCCACCACTGCCAGGCCAACCTCAAGTCTGTTCATCATGGCTGATGTATAACTACGAACCAACTTGGGGAGACAGAACACACACAGACCCGAACCCGAATCTCGTCCTTATCACAGTGCACGAATGCACTTCCTGTTACAACCAGAAGCCTGCTGAGCCCTAATGATCTTTGAAAGCAGAGACAAAACCAATCCAAATTCAATTGTTTTTAATAATTTCTGTTTCCTCTTTCTCTCATTGTATTTTTAAAGATGTATTTGGTGTCTGTGTGTGGGTTGCGTGCCTGTGAAGAGGGTGTCGGGTCCCGTGGAACTGGAGTTATAGGCCGCCTGATTCAGGAGCTGGGAACCCAAGTCGGGCCCTCTCTAAGAGCAGTACGTTCTCCCCACTGCTGAGCTGTCCCCAGCCCCTTATCACCCCATGTCTTGTTACACCTCTTCTTCACGTCCCACACCCTCTCTTTTCACTCATTTTGGGAACTCAATTTGTAAGAACACTTTGTGTCTTAGGAAAAGGCTTCATTTCTAACTGTTTGTTCTGGAATATGAAATCATAATGCACCTTCCTGCAGGAGGACTGAAGGAGGCTTAGCTGATAGCTTCTTAAATGTGGAATGTGGGCGTTGATTGGTAGCTTTACTTTCAAAAATGGCTAGCAATATTTTGATTTTCTTTTGGTTAAGAGTTACTTAAATGTACTATTTTGTTATTGCTCTTTATTTCTCTATTTGCTTTTTTGAGTGCGTGCATGTGTGTGTGTGTGTGTATGTGTGTGAGTGTATGTGTGAGTATGTGTGTGTATGTGTGAGTGTGTGTATGTGTGTGTATTTGTGAGTGTGTGTATGTGTGAGTGTGTGTATGTATGAGTGTGTATGTGTGTGTGTGTCAGTGTGTGTATGTGTGTGAGTGTGTGTATGTGTGTGAGTGTGTGTATGTGTGTGAGTGTGTGTGTATGTGTGTGTGTGTTGCACACGTATGCCATGGCAGATGTGCAGAAATGCCAGGGAACAATTTGCAGGAGCTGGTTCTCTCCTTCCACCACATAGCCTTGGCATCAAACTCAGGTCATCCGGTTTGACAGGAAGTGCCTTTACTTATGAGGCTGTTTTGTGGTTCCAAAGTATGATGTTTGGAAATTATTTAAGTAATTTTTTAAAGTCCTATGATTAATTCTGGGGATATAGAATACTTGTCAATAATTTAGCATCATGGACATGTATTCTCAAAATTCTCAAACGTCATTATTTCCATCACATAGACGTAGAAACTGAAACAGACTTAAAACATTTTCCTGGGGTCATGAGCCTGCAATTTAAAGAATAAATGTATAGAAGCCGTGCTTCAGAGCCTTTGCTAAGTATTTATGTAGTATAGTATCTGAGAAAGCTTACACATGGGAGGAGGTTGATATACTCTCCTTTTATAAGGCAAATCTGTGTGGTGGACTCTCAGTCATTCTTACTACATTAAACAGTGCCTATATGCTCATCCATATTAATGAACTAATTTAACAATATTGTTAAGATGCTTGGCAATACCCCCGTTTCTTGAGTTATAAGATGCCCTCTCATATTTATTACCCAACAAGCTGCATTGTGGAGCCAGGTGGTGGTGCCGCACACCTTTAGTCCCAGCACTCGGGAGGCAGAGGCAAGGGAATCTCTGTGAGTTAGAGGTCAGCCTGGTCTACAGAGCTAGTTCCAGGACAATCAGGGCTACACAAAGAAATCCTCTCGAAAAACAAATAAACAACAAAAAAAAGTCTTAATACTTCTAATCCTTTCAAACAGTGCCGCTCCCTGCTGGTTAATCATTCTGATGGGGCCATTCTTATCCAAACCACCACAGAGGTCTCAGGAAGGCCTAATTCTGCCTAAAGAGAATCTTAGCTCTTTATAAAGACAGGCTACAACCTACAGCCTACAACCCACAACTAGCACGAGCCTTCCTTGCATCATCCGGTTTGATACTTTCTGTTTCCTGGTTAATTTAAGTTATTAAACGTGATGTTTTTCTCCCTTTCTAGAAAATGAGACTAGTGCAATCATCTTTAAATTTGTGGATCTTTATCTTTAACCTCTGGTCAGCATTTTAAAAATATCGACATGAAATGTGATATCTTCTTCCTCCTCGCTTCTGAGGCAAGGAATTTCACATGCATTTATTATTATTTTCCCAAACTCTTTACTGATTTGCTATTGAAACCAAACTATTACTTTAAAACTCTTAGCTAAACTAACAAAAAGAGAGGAAGACCTACATTGACAAACTTAGAATTTAAAAAAAAAAAAGAGCTTAGGGGCTGGAGAGATGGCTTAGCAGTTAAGAGCATTGACTATTCTTCCAGAAAACCCTGGTTCAATTCCCATCTCCCACATAGCAGCTCACAACTGTCTGTAATTCCAGTTTGAGACCCAATACCCTCACACAGACATACACTCAATGTGCATAAAATAAGAATAAATTATTTTTTTAAAAAAAGTCTAATTAACCGGGGTGGTGGTGGCACATGCCTTTAATCCCAGCACTAGGGAGGCAGAGACAGGTGAATCTCTGTGAGTTCAAGACCCGCCTGGTCTATAAGAGCTAGGTCCAGGACAGGCACCAAAGCTACACAGAGAAACCCTTTCTCGAAAAACCAAAAAGTCTAATTAAACGCACAAAATCATTAGGAGGTACTTGGAAAACTTGTACTTAAAACAAACTAGAAGAAACTGACAAATTCCTAGCCACTTACAGCCCATCCAAATTTAATCAAGAGGATATAACCAAACAGGTCTATAACAAAAAAAATGAAATTGAATCAGTAATAAAAAAGAAGTTTCCCAACAAAGGAAAGCCTAGAACTAGTCGGATTCACTGCTGAATTCTACCAAACCTTTAAAGAAAAGCTAACATAAATATTCTTCAACATATTCCATAGACCAGAAGGGGAAGGGACACACATTCTACGAAGCTAGCATTACTCTGACAGCGCAATTAGATTAGTACATGGCAGGAAGGAGAGAGGGAGGGAGGAAGAAAAAACCTTTTTTCTGACGAACATACAAGCCAGTAGCTTTCTGACATGCCTTTAGCAAACTTGGCGAGAAAGAGACCAGAATAGGGGGTTACTAATCACAATAGCCTCAAACAAACAACAAGCCCTAACCAAAGTTCAAAGACTTCTACAATGCAAGTGTCCAAGACAGAAAAAAAAAAAAAAAACAAAGAACAATACAAAACAATAGATTTCATCTTAAAGGGAATAAGAGACAGACAGTTTATTCTGGGGCCATTTTCAGTGACCATGGCTCAGGAATACAGATTTAGGCTACCCCAAACTATGTTCCAGCCATCCATCCATCCATCCACCCACCCACTGATGGACTTTTACGTTGGTTCTATCTCCAGCCATTGTGAATCACCAGGTGTCTCCCCCAGGTTGCCCCCACCCCACCCCCCACTATTCTCCTCTCTTGCTTCCCCCTGCTATTTTCTTTGCTCCAAAAGGGTTGCCATGGCGAGGTGGGCCTGCTTCCTTGTCTCTCTGCTCTGGACTCTCCCGGATACCTCTGCTTGCTCTCTCTCACATCTATAATAAAAAACCTTCCCCTAAGAGTGGAGCTGTTATTTCAGGGGTTCTCACGGTCCTCGCTGACATGAAAAAGTGCAGAGATAAGAGACAGACCCAGGTATGTAAGCCTCTCTGTGCTATGTTGGATTCTGAGTTCTTTTTTTTTTTCTTTTGGTTTTTTTCAAGACAAGGTTTCTCTGTAGCTTTGGTGCCTGTCCTGGAACTAGCTCCTGTAGACCAGGCTGGCCTCGAACTCACAGAGCTCTGCCTGCCTATATGTCCCAAGTGCTGGAATTAAAGGTGTGCGCCGCCACCACCCAGCTTCCTCCACATTCTTGTCAGCATGTGTTGTTACCTGACTCCTTGCTAGACAGCCGGCTGATTGGGGTGCACTGTCCTTCTGTTAATGATAGCCTTGGCTATTTTGGGTCATTTGTGCTTCTTTATGTTTTTTTTTTTTAAATATACAACGGCAAACCTACAGACAGTATTGTTCTAAATAGGAGAAACTAGGAGCATTTTCTCTAAAATCTGGAACGAGAAAAGGGTGCCTGTTCCTTCTCCTATTATTCAATATAGCGCTTGAAGTTTCAGCTAGAACAATACAAGAGACATAAATAAAACTGACCCAACTAGGAAAGGGAGAAGTCAAATTATCTCTATTTGCAGATAATACATCCTAAAAGGACCCCAAAGACTCCACGGGAAAACTCAGCCTTCACAGAAACTTTCACCAGAGTGGCAGGATACGCAGTACACATAGAGAAAATGGTAGCTTTTCCTACATACCAATAACAAACAGCTTTGCCCAGGAAGAAATGGGGAAAGAGGGGATGTCATCCACAATAGCTTCAAACAAACTCTAACCAAAAGAGGCGAAAGGCTACTACAGGCTAACCTTTCAAGACACCAAAGAAAGAAATTCATGAAGATAGCAGAAGATAAAAAGATCTCCCAAGATGGGCAGAATTAGTAGTATATCAACATAATCCACATAAAAAAACTCAATCTTCACATCATCTTTACAGACTATTAAAAAAATCCCAAAATTCATGAAACTGAAAAGGCCTCCTGAGAGGGAAGGAAGATTCCTTAGACGGGGAAGAGAAGGAGAGAGAGAGAGAGAGATGGAACACACTTGGTGACGCACACCTTTGATCCCAGCACTCGGGAGGCAGAGGCAAGCAGATCTCTGTGAGTTCAAGGCTAGCCTGGTCTACAAGAGCTAGTTCCAGAATAGGCTGGAGCAACACAGAGAAACTCTGTCTCAAAAAGCCAAAAGAAAAAAGAAAGAGAAAAAGAACAAGAAAGGGAGAGAAGGAGGGAAGGAGGGGAAGGGAAGGAGAGAGAGAGAGGAAAATGAAAGCAGAACAGGAGACCATTTGGGGGCGGGAAGGGAATTAACCAGAGAGGAAGGAATGATAAGATTAAAAGAATGGAAGTCACACCACTTGTAAACTGAGGTGTCTTGTGTGGGTTTCCTGTCCTCAGGGTTCAAGGCTAGTCCAGTCACTAGGGTATCTTTTTCTACTTTTCTCCAGCAGAACTGGGAGTGGGGACCCTGAGGGGTTTTCTCTGCCTCACTGAACATATGGTTTAAACTGCAGAGCAAAGAAGCCCGGGATTAACCTGCAGTTTCCACCACCGTCCAACACCAGGAAAGACAGCAAGGACTAGTCAAATGAAAAGTAACAACTGTCACCCGGTCGCCTCCCATCACCCCTCGGAAGACATCTCCATTTGCTCATCTCGGGTGGAAGCACTCATGACAATCTACAAAGTGTCTCAAAAAAGTCTCAAAAAAAAAAAAAAAAGCTGGACATGAAACACTGCACAAAACCCTAAACACGTGGAGTCTGGGGAAAGTTTTCCTCTACGGGCTTCCCGTTAGCAACATCCTTTGATAGCATTTTGTGTATGTCATGTCCCTCAGTCCTCATGTTTCACGAGCCCCTCACCTCCACCTTTGCCCCAAAGCCTTGCTCTGTACAGCAATCTATGGCGGGGGGCGTGGGCGGTTCTTATTTCTTAATCTCTCCTGCCAGACCAGAGACTCACAGACGATTTCCACAAGTTACTATTCACTTTGCAGGAACTCTGTCCCTGCCCATCAAACCCAGAGGCATCTAGTCTAATTTGCCCTGGCGATCTGACACAAACCCGGTGTTCCTAGGTTAGTTACACAAACTGGCCTAAAGAAAGCAAAAGAAGGGGGGGGGGGCTCAATATTGTAGAGCTCAATAAATATCAATAAAAAAGAACAGGATTAATTTCATGTAACATATGTAAGATTTGTACCCTTGGAACTGTAAGGTGCTGATGAGAGAAATCAGAGCCCTCCTGTGGTGGGGGGCAGGGAGGTGGTGGCGCACGCCTTGAATCCCAGCAACTGGGAGGCAGAGGCAGGCTGATCTCTCTGTGAGTTCGAGGCCAGTCTGGTCTACAGAGTTAGTTCCAGGACAGGCTCCAAAACTACAGAGAAACCCTGTCTCAAAAAACCAAAAACCAAAACAAACAAAACAAAAACAAAGAAACAAATAAATAAGCCCAGTCTTAAAAATGTAATAAATAAGTGAAGAAGAGGGGGAGGGAGGGAGGGAGGGAGGGAGGGAGGGAGGGAGGGAGGGAGGGAGGGAGGGAGGAAGGAAGGAAAAGAAGGAAGGAAGGAAGGAAGGAAGGAAGGAAGGAAGGAAGGAAGGAAGGAAGGAAGGAAGGAAGGAAGGAAGGTTATCTGTACCTAGCCGATGCAAGTCAAGTTTAGTTCTTTAATTCTATGAGTGCGGATGCAAACTGGTATGGCCGCTTTGGAAAAGAGGTGATAGTTTCTTAATAAAGTGAAAACGGAGATTACAGGAGGACCCGGCTGATCTGGTGGAAGTGGTTACCAGTGTCTCCATTTTTCGAGAGCTGTGCGGACTTTATAATACAAACCGCACCACTCCGAAAGCAATGCACAAACTTCAAGGCAGTTGCCAAGGTGCCTTTGGGTCCCTCCTGGCCAGCGGTTCAGGCTCTGTGGGTCAGAAACAAAACTTAACTGGATCCCCGCCCCCAGCGCTGAGAGGCAGTTTCGGTTTCCAGTCACTAGCCCTGGCTGCTTGTCCCTAGGGTGCCTCCCAGCCCAGAAAAGTCCCCTCTGCGCTCAAATCCGAGGCAAGTTTTGGGGAGCCAGGGCTCTCATCGCTCGCGGGGAACCACAGAATGACAGCTGAACAGCGGCAGAATCTGCAAGCATTCAGAGACTATGTCATGAAGACTCTGGACCCCACCTACATCCTCAGCTACATGGGTCCCTGGCTCCAGGATGGTGAGTGGTCCCCGATGCGATGCGGGCTCTAGGGCTGATGGTGTATTTTTTTTTGCTGTTGCTGTTGTTTGTTTTGCTTTTTTAAATCACTCAAGCCAAGCCAAAATCATTTGGGGTCCTGTCCCCCCCCCCCTTCTTTTGCTTTCTTTAGGCCAGTTTGTGTAACTAACCTAGGAACACCGGGTTTGTGTCAGATTGCCAGGGCAAATTAGACTAGATGCCTCTGGGTTTGATGGGCAGGGACAGTTTGTTTGAGACAGGGTTTTTCTGTGAAACCCTGGCAGTCAAAAGAGCCCCATAAACCAGGTTGGCCTCAAACGCAAAGATTTGCCTGCACCTACCTCCCCAGTGCTGGGATTAAAGGCATTGCCACCACCACCCTACTTGCACCAGTTTCTTAAAAGAGGATTCTGGATTACGTCTTTACTATAGTTGTCCCTGTATTTTTAAAAGCATGTGAGTCATTTTAAGTTTCCTTTTTCAAATGACAATCTGGAACATTCCGTAAATCTTGATGTTTTTTTTTTTTTCATGGAATTCCATTTGCAATAGTTTCTAGTGTCCTTGGGAATTCTTCTCGACCTCTAAATAAGAAAGCTAGGATTCTCTTAAGTAGCTCAAAGCCATTGACTCTGATTTTAATCTGTTGTGGTCATATACACCGAAATGCTTTAGCCTTTTGAAATTTAATGAAACTTGTTTAGGGCCTTGGCATGTGAACTTTTATGAAATACATTGCAGCGGAACTTAAGCTTAAGAATTGGAATTTGAGGGACTGGAGAGACAGCTCAGCAGTTAAGAGCATTGACTGCTCTCCCAGAGGACCAGGGTTCGATTCCCAGCACCCATATGTAAGCTCATGCCTGTCTGTAACTCTAGTGCCCATGCATATAGTACACATACATACAGACATAAAATAAAATACATAAAATAAAAATAAATCTTTCAGCCAGGCAATGGTGGCATACGCACCTTAAACCCAGCACTTGGGAGGCAGAGGCAGGTGGATCGCTGTGAGTTTGAGGCCAGCCTGGTCTACAAGATCTAGTTCCAGGACAGGCTCTAAAGCTACAGAGAAACCCTGTCTGACAAACCAAAAAAAATAAAATAAAATAAAAACAGAAAGAAAGAAAAACAGAAATAATTATTGGTATGGTTTTGATTTTGCTGTTTTTTGTACCTAATTTTATTCTTCTGTATTTCATTCCTTGAATTATTCAAATGTAAATAGTCATATTTCCTTCCTCATACATGTGCACGTGTATTTGTGTTTGTGTTATTTATTTGATGGCTGCACCAAAGATTCATCACACAGCATTAATTTATTTCAGATCACTTGGATTTCAAACTGTACTTCATCAAGTAACAGATCCTTATAATCACGAAATTCCACGCTACCCCTCCTGCGGGTTACTATCAGAAACCCTTTCATGTGGTTTAAGATGCAGTAGACAGTCATGAGCTTTACTCTAAGCAGACACAAGCCTTTCTGCAAGAAAGTCACGGTCATCTTTCCGGCAGCCCAGTCTGCCCCCACTCCTGTGCTGGCCAAGGGTTGTTTCACTTTCCATTTCCTTTCAATTTTTTTTTTTTAACAGTTCTAGGATTTCAAATAGGTCCCTCCCTCCCTCCTGTTTCATTTCCTATGCCTCAGCTTAAAAGCTCTATTTGCTCATTCATTGTAACCACTTTGAGTTTACATTACACACACACACACATAAGCATTTTTTTCTTTTTTTCACCTTTTTCGAGACAGGATTTCTCTGTAGCTTTTCAGCCTGTCCTGGAACTAGCTCTGTAGACCAGGCTGGCCTCAAACTCACAGAGATCCGCCTGCCTCTGCCTTCCGAGTGCTGGATTAAAGGAGTGTGCCACCACCACCCGGCATGTATGTATTTCTAATAATATCTTTAAAAACCTAAGCCAGGCCTGGTTTGGCCTACCTGAGAGGCTGAGGCCGGAAAATATTAAGACCAGTCTGAATAATTTAGTAACTTGTTTTGAAAGTAAGAGTGAGTAGAGTCAGGGACGACTCTGGGTAGGGCATCTGCCCAGCATATACAAGGCTCTGGGTTCAGTTGATCCCCAGTACTGGAAAACTAAATCCTGTTCGCAAATTCCATCACGGGGTTACTGTTTTTTTTCTCTTAACTCTGTGTCCCCTCGCATGTTTAATAATTTTTAATTTTATACTGGGCACTGTGGATAACTTACAGAATCTCTAGATTCTATTACCTTAATCTTGGGAACATTGCCTTTTGTTCTAGCACACTAAATGATTAGTGCTTCACTTTGAACTCCCAGAAACTTCGTTTACTCATTGTGGAAGCTCTGTTCTGATTTTCCCTTAATATGAGTTTAACCCTTAGTCCGGATCCAGTGTTCCCCAGTCTTTCCAGACCGCCCTCCAGGACCCAGGACGTCTTCGCTGTGAGGGCAGCTCAGAGACCTCAGGCTCTTTTGCCCTTCCAGCTCTTTCTCACGTGGACCTTGGTATAAAGGCATCTCAGAGACAGACAAAAACTAAAGCGAATCCTCATGTGTAATCTCAGGGCTCTCACTGAGAGCCTCCTCCTCCTCTTCCTCCTCTTCTTCTTCTTCCTCTTCCTCCTCCTCCTTCTTCCTTTTTAAGACAGGGTTTCCCTATGTAGCCCTATCTGTCCTGGAACTAGCTCTATATACCAGGCTGACCTCAAAATCAGAGATCCACCTGTCTTTGCCTCCCGAGTGCTGGGATTAAATAAAGGTGTTACCACTGCCTGGCAAGTGTCTCCTTTCTGAGATTTCTTCCTCAGAATCGTCACCCTGAAAGCTCCAAGGTCCATCTTATAAAAACATTAATTGTGGCTTTTTCCTTAGAGTCTAGCCTCCAACTACCCAGAAGAAGGCTCTCATAAGAAAAGCCAAATGAACTATTCTTATACAGAGAGGCTCCTATCTTTCAAAGGTTCAGTTCTCTCCCATTTCTTTTGGGTTTCTGCTGGTGCTTTTATGTTACTGTTCTTTGTATTTTGTACACATTTATGTGTGTGCTATGCAAACTCTTGTGCTACTACCTAAGTTGTTTTCAGACACACTAGCCTTGAGCTAATGATTCTCCTGAGTTCTGGGCTCACAGGTGTGTTTCCACTCCTGGTTTAGGCTTGGGGATTTTTAAGTGCTCGAGGCAGGGTATGTCTCTGCAGCCCAGATTAGCCTAGAACTGCTCATGTAGTTCAAGCTGGCTTTGAACTCCTGGTCTTCCTGTTTCTACTTCATGGGTGCTGAGATTGCAAGGTAGGCCACTAGATCAGGCCCTAACTATTGGCTTCTAACCAAGAAAAACAAGATCAAGACTTGCCTTCAAAAGCTAAGTGTAACGGAACATGGTGGCACGCATCTTTAGCTCCCCAACTTAGGAGGTAAAGGCAGGGAGATTTAAGTCTGAGGCCAGCCTGGTCTACATAGTGAGTTCCAGATCAGCCAGGCTACATGAGTCAGACCCTGTCTCAAAAAAGGGGGAAAGGGCAGTAACATGCCTTGTTTTATGCTTCCAGTGGGAAGTCTTATATCCTTGAATGGCAATGGATTAAATCACAGTTGTAATCTGATTCCTAGGTAAAATGTAACCATAGCCAGGGAAGAGGTGCCCCAGGATGGTAAGAAGAAACATTTAGATCTCGGACTTTCTCTGTGCATAGGCATTATTGCTCAGCATGTTTTCAGAGTACACACCAAAGCACTTCACAGACAGATACATTAAAAGTCTGGCTATTACGAATAATGCTGTTATGAATGTCCTTGTGGTATGATTGAGAATCCTTTGGGTATATACCTGTTGAAATTGGGGTGCCGGGATTGCATCCCCAACACCCCAATCGCCTGGCTAGCTTATGCCCGAAAGAACAACACACAAACTGTATTCATTTAATCACTGCCTGGCCCATTATTGGCTAGCTCTTACATATTGACCTAACCCATTTCTGATAATCTGTGTTAGCACCCCAAGGTGTGCTTACCGGGGAGATTCTAGCCTACGTCCATCTTGGGTCGGTCAGAGCTTCATCACGAGCATGCCTCAGAGAGCCGAGCGATCCCCTCCGGCCCGCGAGAGAGGAGGCTGACTTCTCTGAGCGGAGCTGCTTGCATTCTCTGAGCTAACTTCCTCTTCCTGTCCGCATACTATTCTGTTTACTCCTCCCACCTATGTTCTAACCAATTGGGCCAAGCAGTTTATTTATTGCTTATCCAATGAAATCAATAGATTGATATATGACACTCCCACATCATATACCCAAAAGTGGTATAGCTGGGTCTTGGGGTAGACTGTTTCCTAATTTTCTGAGAAATCACCATATTGATTTTCAAAATGGTTATACAAATTTGCACTCCTGCCAGCAATGGAGGAGTGTTCCCCTTACCCCATATCCTCTCCAGCATAAGCTGTCAGTGTTTTTGATCTTGGCCATTCTAACAGGTGTAAGATGGAATCTGAGTTGTTTTGATTTGCATTTCTCTGATGACTAAGGATGTTGAGCATTTCCTTAAGTGTCTTTTGAAAATGTGGTACATTTACACAATGGGGTACTATACAGCAGTAAAAAATACGGTATCTTGAAATTTGCAGGCAAATGGTTAGATCTAGAAAAAATATTGAGTGAGATAATCCAGACTCAGAAAGATAAATATGTATTTACTCATAAGTGGCTTTTAGACATAAAGCAAAGAAAAACCAGCCTACAGTCCACAACCCCAGAGAACCTAGACAACAAAGAGGACTCTAAGAGACAGATATAAGAATCTACATAGGGAAGAGAAAAAGACAGGGTCTTCTGAGTAAATTGGGAGCATGGGGATCACAGGAGAGGGTAGAAGGGGAGAGCAGTGAAATGGAGGGGAATGGAGAAAAATGTATAGCTCAATAAAAATAAATTTTTAAAAAGTTGTCTTTCTGGGCTTAGGTGGATGGCAAAGGAAGACACACAACAAAGATGTACAAACAGACATAAGTGCACAAACAAGTAAAGTCAGATGTGAAGTGGCATAAACATGTCTCTCAACAAGGGTAAAGGGATGCCTAACTGAGCAGTACAGACTTAAAGAAGTCCTTAAGAATAAGAAGGACTCTGCCATTTAAACATATACAAAAACAGAGGTGGATGTCAGGTAGGCCTCAGAGCACACAAAAGGGCCAAAATACAAAAAGCGTATCTGATCCTGGGACTTTGAGAACACGGAGGAGGTGGCATGAGGTTGATGAAATGTACACAGGGCCTGAAAGACAAGGAGGAAAGTGCAACCGAAGGATCTAAGCAAGGTAACATACCTAAACGGCATGTTTAAAAGGCCTCTCTGGCTCCTTTCCAGAGTAAGTAGATCAGTCTGGAAACGACTTGGTAGGACAAAGGTCAAGAGGGTAACAGTGGAGAATCAGCAGCGAAGGAAGACTGAGTGGCGGGTGGTGTAAAGGAAGCCATGCGGTAAATGTCTGTTTCCAGCATCTGGCCTGGGGATGGCAGTACAATGGCAGAAAGGAGGGAGACTTTCTAGAGTGGGAGCCAGACAGAAAAATGCAGCGGGAAGAAATAAAGCAGGCTGATGCAATGGAGTTTAACGGAGGCTACATTTATTAGCTGATTTGGTCAGAAAGACAAGCTTATGAAGACAGGAAGGGAGACTTCTAAGTGAAGAACACTCTACTCACAATGAACAGAAAGTGCGAAGACCCCAAGGCAGGAGCACATGAGAGCCACGCCAGACTTCCAACACTCTTTCTTGACTTTGCATCCTTCCTACAGAATGAACCTGCTCTAGTCCACTAGCATTGCTCGTCACTGACTTCAGGTAAATCGGATGGTGTAATAATCTAATTGACCACACCACTTCTAACTTTCACCTCCGATTAGCAGAGGGAAGATCTCTCAACAAAAACCACGTTACTCCTTTGCTCGAAATTCTTCCCTCTAGAAGTCCGATCTTTCTTTGGTGCTTAATACTTTACTCAGATACCAACTTTTCAGCCTCAACAAATCCCATTACTTCATTTACCAACTACTCTTGAGCTTCGTATCGTCTCAACTAATCTAGTGTGCCTGGGCTCACTAATCTCCTATTGCACAGCTTGTTTCTTCAAATACTAAATCACTTCCCTTACCACCTTGTATTCTTTGCGTTGTTTCACCCTTTGGACTCAAACCTCAGGCTGCCTTATCTATTTAGCATTTTCTGTGGCCCGTTAACACACTACTTATTGTAACACAGGGCCATTTTAACCCTTTCCTGCATGTCCTCCCATTTTAAGGGCAGGGCCACTTTTTTTTGTTTGTTTGTGTGGTGTTCTCTCATGATCTAGGTAAACACTTCTTACACTTTTAAAAATAAATTGTGTATGAGAGGTTTCCTTATACACTTACGCACACAACACACAGCCTGGTGTATGAGGATGTCAGAGAGAGCATTAGTTCCTTGTAACTGGAGTTGTAGTTGGTTATGCACTACAGTGTGGGTGCTGGGAACTGAACTAGGGTCCTCTGCAAGAACAAGGGTCTTCTGCTCACAAATTGCACAGTCATTTCAAGAACTCCTCTTCCCTTTTTTGGAGACAGGGTCTAAGTAACCCTGCTGGCCTGGACCTTGTTATGTAGACCAGCCTGACCTCTAGCTCCTTAGTGCTTGATGCTTAGCTTCCACGTTTTATAGCTTGTTTTCTGAGAAGGGTCTTTAATCTAGACCATTTAATCTAGACTGGGTAGCTCAGAATCTGACAGTGTCCATTTCATCCAGTGCTCAGAATAAAGTACACATGACCACATCTATTTTTTTTTTAAAGATATGAGTGTTAGGAATCTGAACTCATGCCATATTTGTTGTGCAACTCTTTACTGTCCCAAGCCACCTCCTCAGCCCTGAGGCCCACACCTTAATACTGATGCTTACTCTTGGCAGCTAATGCACAAGTGAAGGAACTCGTCTACACGACAGCTAAGGGCTTACAATATGCAGTAACATTAAGAATAAAAAGACGAGGGTGTTCTCTTTACACCAGAGAATACTAAAAAGAATACAGAAGGCCAACTGCAAATGCCCTCGCTGGATGACTAGAACAAAATCTTGAGTACAGAAACAAGTGAGGGAGAAGGCTGTCAGGCACTAAGAATCTGTGGAACTGTACTAATAGAAGAAAACAGTGTCATCAATGTCACATCATTCCCCTGGCCATTACCTCAGTTACACAAACCCATTCTTTAGAAAAACAGGAAAATTAGGATAAAGGGACATTTATGTATGTAACTTTCAATTAGTTCAGAGAAATACTGCAGGCATTATTCACAAGGCAGTAAACCTATGGAATTGACCTAGATGCTCATTAACAGATGAATAGATTTTATGTACACACACACACACACACACACACACACACATTGGTTGGCCATAAAGAATAAAATCATATTCCCAGGAAAGCACATGGAACTGGCAAATGTTACATGCAATAAGCTAGACTCAAAGACAAATGTTGTAGTATATTCTCATATACGTGAAATCTAGATTTAAAACATATCAAAGTAGAAGACTCTTTGGAAAATGGACCAGTGAAAGAGGGCAGAAATTAGTGTGAATATTTAAATAAATATGACCAAATTACATCATATACATGGATGCCAGTGTCACAGTAAAAACTTGTTACTTTGTACACCATAAAAAATTTACCATTTTGGCTGGGCAGTGGTGGCACACACCTTTAATCCCAGCATAAAGGGGCAGCTGATCTCTAAGTTTGAGGCCAGCCTGGTCTACAGAGTGAGTTCCAGGACAGTTAGAGTTGTTAAACAAAGAATCCCCCTGACTCCCCCCACCCCCAAATACATTTTGCACACCATATACTTATTGTATACTAACAAAAAATTTCAAAAGTAGAAACAAGGCAAATGTATGTGCATACATAGAGAGCATCTAAAGATGGAAACAAGTAACACATTTGCAGACTGCCAGTGAAGAACAACCCTTCTAGAAAGAATTTGGCAATATGAATCAGAAAGCATAAAAATGCTCAAAGCCTTTTATCCTCTTTAGGGAACCAATTGGGAGAAAATACATTGAAGTTAAAACTAAGCAGGAGAGATAGCCGGGCGGTGGTGGCACACACCTTTAATCCCAGCACTCAGGGAGGCAGGGCAGGGGATATTGAGTTGGAGGCCAGCCTGGTCTACAAAGTGAGTTACAGGACAGCCAGAGATACACAGAGAAACCCTGTCTCAAAAACCCAACCAAACTAAGGAGAGGTGATGCGGTGGCAGGCACCTGTAATCTAACACTAACGAGGCTATAACAGGATAGCTCAAACTGAGGAATTAAGAGACCGACCTCAGCTACTCAACTGCACTCTGTAGCACAACTACAGAGTTGAGGAGGGGAAAAGCTGCATGCAGAAAATATTTGCACCCCAACTGCAACGGAAAGGAAAACAAAATGCTCAACTGTAAAGGACACCGCACTGCAATATACTACATGTTCTTTTGTTTGTTTTTTGTTTTGTTTTGTTTTGTTTTGTTTTGTTTTTCGAGACAGGGTTTCTCTGTAGCTCTGGAGCCTGTCCTGGAACTAGCTCTTGTAGACCAGGCTAGCCTTGAACTCACAGAGATTCACCTGCCTCTGCCTCCCAAGTGCTGGGATTAAAGGCGTGCACCACCACCGCCCGGCCACACTACATGTTCTTTAAACAAGTTATACTCAATGCAGTGCAATAAAAGACTAAGTGAACCAGAAAAATTGGTGTTAAAATAGGATTGCACTCTAGTGAAAACTGCAAAAACCCACTTACCCCACACTACAAATACATACACTACTACAGTGACAGAATGTCATGGTTAACTTGCCAATTTCTTGCAGTAAAATCTTGTTACGTGAATCCTGCAAACTGGGAAAAACAATGCTGCACATTGCTTTGAGCACTCGTGAGCAGTTTAACAATACAGCAGTCTACACAGACGTCGTGGGCCTTTCAGACTAATGAGGCACGTATAACTAGTTACCAACAACTGTTTGTTAAGCCTACCGATATTCAAAAGCCAAAGTCACCACCAGGTAAAAATGGGGGCTACAAACACACTTTAACATGAAGCTCAGCCAGACACCCAGTTCTGGCTGAAGAAAATCACGACCTATGAGGTTTCGTGAGGTGCAAGAACAGTAAGGGATTGTGCGTGGTAGAGCACAGCGAGGGAAGATGAAAGGCGGAGCCTAGCCTCAGATTTCTAAGCCATTTTGTCACACTGGATTTTTATCTTATTCTTAGGGTCTGTCTAAAGCATTATAATGGGAAACCACTGAAATATTTTAAGCAGGGAATTGGAAACTTAAAGATTTTACAGATTTTTTTTTGCATGGTATCTATCTTAAGGATGGGGGAGAGGGTTATGAGCACTGGTGGACAAAGTGCAGGCAGAGGACAGCTCAGAAATGCAGACAGCAGACACAGAGATCCTAGGAAAGATCTGTGACTAATGGACACAACTACTTCATAACCCTAATCAAACAGAAGCAGTCATTAAAAGTCTCCCCCCAAAACAAAAACAGCCAGAGTATTTCAGTCCAAAAATCTAACACTTTCAAAGAGTTACTGAATTATTCCACAAAATAGAAACAGAAGGGACATTTTACAAGGTCATAAATACTCTGGTACACAAACCACATGAAGACCCAACCAAAAGATAATTACAGACCAATTTGTAATCATAGATACAAAAAAAAAAAACTCAGCAAAATACTTGTGCAAACTAAATCCAAGAACAAAACCAAGATCATCCACCATGATCAACTAGGTTTCAACACAGTGATGTAAGGATAGTTCAACATACATAAAACTGTAAATGTAATCTACCATATAAAACTGAAAGGCAAAAGCCACATAATCATCACACATACAGAAAATGCCTTTGACAAATCCAACCCTTCATGATAAAAGTCCTGAAGAGATAAGGGATACAAGGAACATACCTAAACATAATAGAGGCAATTAACAGTAAACCAATAGACAATATCAAATTAAACAGAGGGAAACTCAAAGCGATTGCACTAAAATCAGAAACAAGACAAGGCTGCCCATTCTCTCCATACCTACTCAATACAGTACTTGAATTCTTAGCTAGAGCAATGGACAACTGAAGGGGATCAAGGGGACAAACTAGAAAGGAAGAACTCAAAGTCTTGTTGTTTGCAGATAATACGGTGGTATACGTAACCCCAAAAACTACTACCGGGAACGCCCCCAGCTGACAGACATTTCCAGCCAAAATCAGATATATATACAAATAACAAACAGACGGAGAAAAATCAGGGAGACAACACTTTTCACAACAGCCACAAATAATATATTTGGGTGTATCTCTAACAAAGCCAATTGAAAAGACTTGTATGGTAAGAACTTTGAGACACTGAAGAAAGAAATTAAGGTGTCTGAACACAGAGAGATCTCCCAGACTCATAGATCAATATGGTCTAATATAGTAAAAATGGGCACCCTATCAAAAGCAATCTATAGAGCCAATGCAATGCCTATCAAATTCCAACACGATTCTTCAGAGCTTAAATGAACCATTTTCCTCTTATTTGAAACATTAAAAAGCCAGGATAGCTAAAACAATCGTGAAAAAGAACTGCTGGGGTCTCACCGCCCCTGATTTCAAGCTGTATTGCAGGGTACAGTAATAAAAACAGCAGGGCACTGGCACAGAAACAACACATTGATCAGTGGACTCAAACTGAAGACCCAGATATAAATGCACACATCTGTGGATACCTGGTTTTTGAATAAAGCCAGAAATACACAAGGGAAAAAAAAGAGATCAACGAATAGTGCTGGTCAAACTAGATGTCTACATTTGAAGAACACAACACATCCATACTTATCACCCTGCACAAAACTCAAGTCCAAGTGCATCAAAGACCTCAACATAAAACCAGATAATCTGAACCTGACAGAAGATAAAGTGGGGAATAGCCTTCAACACATTGGCCCAAGAGACAACTTCCGACAGAACACCAATTGTATAGGCACTAAAATCAACAATAATAAATGAGACTGTGTGAAACTGAATAGCTTCTGTAAGGCAAAGGACTCCATCATTCTGACAAAGTAGCAGCCTACAGCAGGAAAAAGATCTTATTAACCACGCATCCAACAGAGGGTTAATATCCAAAACATATAAAGAACTAAAATAACAAGAAAACAGATAACCCAATTAAAAAATGTGGTATAGATCTAAATAGAATTCTCAAAGAGGAAACTCAAATGGCTGAGAAACACTTAAATGTTCAATGCAAATTGAAACTACTTTGAAATTTCACCTTTCGTCCATTAGTAGAATAGCTTAAGATCAATAAAACAAGTGAACACTCATGCTTGCAAGGAATGTGGACTAACAGGAAGACTCATCCATTGCTGATGGGGAAGTGCAAACTTGTACAGCTGCCATGGAAATCAGCGAGGCGGTTACTCAGGAAGATGGCATCTACCTATACTACTCTTGAGCATGTTCAAACAACCTAGACAAGAGGGGGGAGGGAGGGAGAGAGAGGTATGGAAATCAATCATGAGAGCTGGAGAAATGGCTCAGAAGTTAAGAGCACACTGGCCACTCTTCCAGAGATTCGGAGTTCAATTCCCAGCAACCTCATGGTGGCTCACAACCATTTCTAATGATCTGGTGCCCTCTTCTGGCGTGCAGGCACACATGCAGGCAGAACACTGTATACATAATAAATTTTAAAAAAAAAATCAAAATCACAGATAAATGGATGGACCTAGAAAAATCCTGAGTAAGGTAACCCACACCCAGAAAAAAAAAAAGTTTATATTTGTTTATATATGGATATTAGCTGTTAATCCAACAACAACCAAGATACAATCCACAAAACTGAAGGCCAGGCAGAGTGCAAAACTGGGGGGGGGGGGTAGTGCACAACAGATTTTGTTAGGAAAGGGAAATAAGAAATAGATGGGTGGAGGAGGAGCTGGAATGGGAAGATCAAGTGGGGGGAGGAACAAGGTACAGGAAGATGAGGGAGGAGGGATAATGGGAAGAGACAGCTAAAACTCAGGGGCATTTTAGAAACCTAAAACAGTGTAAGATTCCTAAAATATATACATCTACGAAGGAGAGCTAAATGGTCACCAAGTAATGGGAGAGACAGATCCCCAACTGGCCCTCTCCCTCCTTTTCTGTTTGTTTGTTTTTCGAGACAGGGTTTCTCTGTAGCTTTGGAGCCTATCCTGGAACTAGCTCTTGTAGACCAGACTGGCCTCAAACTGAGATCCACCTGCCTCTGCCTCCTGGGTGCTGGGAATAAAGACATGCGCCCAGCTCATCTGTCACCAAATGTAGTTTCCAGCACCAGAACTGGGTAACATCTAATTGTTGGCCAAAGGGAATCCACAAAACAAGCCAGGCTGTTGCCAAAAGGTTGTTCTTAACTAATGGCAAGGACTCACAGCTGAAGACAATACCCATACAACTCATTCAACATAGAGACATCAAACTGAAGCCTAGAGACTTCGCCCCTAGGTTCTAGCATTTTTGGTGCAGGAAGGTACTCTGTCATGCTACCAAAAGAGAAATGTACATGCCAACCTAGCTACAAGCCCTGCCGATGGACCTCTGGAAGAGCAGCCAGGGTTTGTACCAACGCTCCAAGATATGCCAGTACAATGGCGGCACAAAGCCTGTGGGAGCAACCAACCAGTACCTGACTACAGTCCTACTCCATGAGACAGAACCCATACCCAATACTACTTGGGTGACCAAGAATCTGAGACTAGAGAGCCTAGGGACTTAGCCTAGGGTAAAACCAATACTGGTCCTAACAAGAAAAAAGAAGTAAATGACTTCTACTAACATTCTTCTATAATCATAGATCAGTCCTCGAGCTTCCTCCAGAAACAGGAGGAAACAGAGACCATGGACAGAGATTCACTTCTCAGCCCATCAAATCCCTCAGCCCGGGGGATCCTGCAGAGGAAAGAGTCTAAGAACCAAAGGGGATGGAGGCCATCAAAACAAGACCCTCTAAATCAACACGATCAAACCACAAACGAACTCAGAGATTGAGGCAGCATACACAGGGCTTGCATGGGTCTGTCCCAAGTCCTTTGCATTTATATATATATATATATATATATAAATAAAATTATGGCTTCCAGTTGAGTGTTTATGAGACTCCTTAATGTGCAAATGAGTGGGTGTTTACTGAAGCTCCTCTAGGACTCTCTTCCTTCTGTCTTGTCCGATTCTAATGTTTTTTGTGTTATATTTTATTATTTTCCCTTAGAAGACTGTATTTTCTAATGAAACAGAAAGGGAGTGGATTCAGATGGGAGGGGAGGATCTGAGAGAAGGGAAAGCAACCCCTCCCCCCAAAAGTTCAAAGCTTCTTCAACTGCAAAGTCCATTTTTTCCCACTATTTCTCACTGTGTGAATTTCAAACTGTCAACACCAACTTTAGAATCCTATAATTAAAGATAGTTTCTACTGTCTTTAAGTAAATCTTTAGGATTTTTTTTTTTTTAACTAAAGTTGATTCTAGAGGGTTCTTTCAGCAACCCTACCTCTAACATGCTAGGCCGAATTCCGGCTTTGGATCTCTTCCTTTCAGATACATTGCTGTCAACTTATTTTCTGCATTCTAATTCAAGTATAATCTCAAGAATCCTCAGTTCGGGTCTCCATTATGTATTCTTCACAAACACACACACACACACAATTATACAGTTGTACCAAATATAATATATATATAATTGTATCTACTCTCCAGAGAACTTACTATAGTTTGTAGTGCTATATTTACATAATTGTTTTAGCTAAACAATCTGTAAAATATATGAGGACAAGGAGTCTACCTGCCTTGTTCTCCCACTAAAACCCAATACAGACTTGTCAGGCAGCAAGCCTTCCAATTTCCAGTCAAGAATGAAACCAGGAAAACAAGGCAAATTGAAGCCTAAATCTAGATTAAGTTCAAGCTCTGATCTTCAATGAAAATTCTTTTATTGAGCTAGATATAGAGCCATTTTATTTTCTCTAAAGATTAAAAATAAGGAGTCACTTGATGTGAAAAGTTGCCAAAGAAAAGTTTGGTCAGGGCTTGCATTTTGTATTAAGCCAAATGCTAGAAAGTAATTTTCCTTAAGAAAATGAAAACACTCAATGTCAGTTAATGAAGACCTGAACCAACCACTGAAACTGGGACCTGTAAATGGTCACCCGGTTTTTAAGACTTTGGCTCTAGCAAACTTTGAAGGAAGCAATGTTGCACAGTTAAATGTCTTGAATTCTTTTACTGTGTCTATTTTATTGTCTTTTGTTGAATACACATTTGTTTTCCTGCCAGTCCAGATAAACAAGTATATAAACAAGATACTAAACTCTACTTTTGGCAGATGTCAAGATAACCTGTGCAGATTAAAATGATGTATTTCACCCTAAGAAATGGTTTTCAATCATACAATTTTTTATGAAAAATAACTGTCCAAAAGCATTCTCCCAGCTTGTAACACATTTTCAGAGTAACTCTCAAAAAAAAAATTCAAAAATACTACCATAAAAATATGCCAATACCATATGGCTTTATGAAATAACTTCTAATTTTTTTTATTTTTATTTAAAAAGGTTCCCAAGTTTTAAATAAACTGCTAGCAACATTTTCTTCACTTAAAAGTGCATATATCTGGGGACAGGACATACATACCTTTTGAACAAATGATTTTTACAA
Organism: Microtus obscurus; assembly: GCA_963919715.1. Taxonomy (NCBI): domain Eukaryota; kingdom Metazoa; phylum Chordata; class Mammalia; order Rodentia; family Cricetidae; genus Microtus; species Microtus obscurus. The sequence continues at coordinate 8,847,639 of CAWTZC010000170.1, read as the reverse complement.
ATTAACACACACAAACACAAAATATTTTGAGGCAAAGTTTTTTCAACAAGTCATCTAGACTGCAGTAGATGACTTTCCCCCTATATTTTTCTATAGCCTCTGAATTATCAATGAGATGCTTTGGCAGTTTTAAGACATATCACAGTCTCCATCAAGAGCTGCCGACAACAGTGAGGTCCTTGGAGATGACAGTGGTCTTGATGGCTCAGTCTGAATAGATATGTTACTGGACTGGCTCTCTAAATCTGAGGCAAAGGTGCTTTCTTCTCTTACATCAAGAGTTTGTTCAACTGAGACTGCTGGTGGTACACTATTATCCAAGGTCCGGCTGGTACTCAAGTCATCAGAAAGTGCAGTAACATCACATTCCTTATCCAGGACACCAAACTCATCTTCTATTGTGACAACATCTCTCGTTTCAAAGGCTTCCAAGGAAGGAGTCAAAACTTCACTGTGGAGAGGCTGTGGAAGGTTACCATCGCTGCATTCCACGGCTGCCTTCACTTCAGGGTCCTTGTCGCTGTCACTGTCGATGGTTATGACAACTGGGGAACGGGAAGTAGTATCTCCATGGTGTTTCTTATGCTTCCTCTTATGCTTCTTCTTTTTCTTCTTATGGTGTTTAGTTGCGTCAGTAGTTTTTCCTTCATAAACTATCTCTACACTCAGGCTACGTGTCCTCCTTTTCCTCTTCTTGTGCTTTGTCTCTCTGTCTGATGATCGGCTATCTGAAAAGCTGTCACTCTCATTTTTATAATTTCCATCAAGTTTTGATGATTTCTGGTAGTGACTGTCCTTCACTTTGGAAGCACAATCACGAGACTGCTGAGCCACTTCATTAGTACCTTCCAAATGCCGGGTTTTGTACTTTCGTTTCCCTCCAGGCTTTTCGTTTCTCACCCGGTCAGGCCCAGTAGATGTAGTCCTTGACCTACTACTGGACACGCTCCTTGATCTGTGTCTTTCATAGTAGTAGTATTTCCTTTCACTGTGATTCTTCTTCCTAGCATTTGTTCTTTCAGAAATAGACTGAATTTTGAACTCTGGACTTGAAGATTGTCTAGAATAACGGGCTCTTGAAAGAGTCCTTTTCCTGTATGATGACTCATAACCATCTCTGTCCTTGTTTCTGCTATAATAAGTGTATTCCCACTTATATTTGCTTCCATAATTATTTCTCAAATAATAGCGATCTCGATTTCTGCTTCGTGATCTTCTTTTGCCATGATCACTGCTACGAGATCTTGATCTGCTGGTGCTTCCGCTACTCAGAGAAAGTGTCTGGCTTCTTCTTGACCAGCTACTATCTCTAGTTCTGGATCTCTTTTTGTCCCTTCTTGCTCTAGGTCTGCTACTACTCTCCCTACTTCTGGATCGTTTGCTCTTCATTCTTTTCTTCCCATGATGCTTCCTGTGATTCCTCTGATCATGCCCACTTCTGCTCTGGGACCGTGAGTCTGAACTTCTCGATCTTCCCCTCTTTCGGTGTCGATTGATATATGGGGAAGAAGCTCTGTCTCCTCTCGTGGATGAACTGTCTCTGGGAGTTGATGTAGATCGTTTCTCTTCTTTCTTTGATTTTACTCTTGTATCAGAATCACAATGGCTTTTACCCACTTGTTCATCCTTTCCAAGAACAGAACGTGGAGATGAACATTGACAAACATCACTATCATCAGAACTGTAAGACTGTTCTTGTTCTTGTGTCTTCACTGTTTCCATTTTCTCATAAGAGCCCAACTCCTCAGAATCAGAAGACAGCTCAACAAGTTCTGGGGTCCTTTCAGCTAGTGGCTTAACAAACCCAACAATGACACAATTGTCTGATGAGGAGTCACTGTCATTATTTAGGTCATCATTCGCCTGTACTCCTTGTACCTGAGGGGTGGCTCCTGTAGGGACAAGTTCTTCATCTGAACTATCTGATGAATTTAAAAGGGAAGACATTCCAACATGCACTTGCTCTGAACTTGAGTAAGATGGTCCGGGAGTTTCATCATCCCATGGTGCCTGCCTAACAGTGGATACATTCATATCCAGCTCTTGAGTCTCAGTCTCATCTGGTGATATTGTTATGACTGAAGAATCAGAATGGCTGCCTTCTTCAGACGAAGGAGGGCAATCATAATTAGCATGCTGGTCAAAAGCTGCCATGTTGAAAGGAGATCGAGCAAAACTGATAAATTCGTGTATAAAATGCTCAGTTCGATTAAGCAAAAATGGTCTTAAGTCAGACACAAATGCCTGACTCTCCAAATCATAGCGAGTAACGTTGCTCATAATGATGTGCTGGACAATATTGACTAAAGATCCATGGGCTCCAAAAAGAACTGTAAGCTCACGTTTTAACCAAGGAACTAACCTATGAAGGCAAGCGGGATTTCTACGGAAGAACTCAGCTGAAATATCCCTGTAGCGGCCACCATCTTCAATACTTCTAACTCGAACACCAGCACGATAAAGAGTTCGTCTAAAATTAATAATATCTTGTTCTTGAATTTTCCGCAAAGATCTTTCATCTGCAGTAGCTGTCCTCCTTAATGCCATTTGTCTCATAAATTGAGGAATTTCAACTTCTCTAGGTCTTGCTGAGATGCCTAACCCTTCAAACAGCACTCCACTATCTGGTGGGGTAGTTGTTCTTCTATTTACGGTAGTACCAGATGAGTAAAGGGAAGCATTCCGTTCTCTTGTCATAGTTGTCCGGTAGCGAAACCTTCGAACCTCAGGAGCAGTAAAAGAACCATTATATGAAGGCCTTAGGACATATTCCTTGAAGTCATCTTCAGCCCTCACAGAATGGAAAATAGAATCAAAGGGCTGTTTACACAGTGGACATTCAGCTTTGTTTTTTGACCACTCTTGCACACAGCGGAAACAAAACTTGTGTAGGCATCGATCTAAGTAAGACACATTATCGAATCTGTCCAAGCATATAGGACACTTAGAATCAGGAGAGGCATCAGCCGGGACCGTCTGCTGCAATTTGCTAGTGCCAGCTTTAGGTGAAAAGTTATCCATTTTAAATTCCTTAGCAGCCGAGGCCATCATCTGTAAAAGGGAAAGAAATACATCAGTAACCCAATGAAAGGACTCTGTTTATACTTAGGCAAAAATGGTTTAATATAAAAGACCAGTACAAAATAAAAGCATAACAACATGGCAATTAAAGCAGAAGCTCCGAGATCTTATTTCCCAGGATAAAATCCTCTTCTGGGCTCACTCAAGTGTTACTAGCTGTACTTTACCTTCACCTGTAGGTCAGACATTTCCCAGTATGCACTCAAGTATTTGACACAAATATAGGAGCACAAAAGCAAACGAGCACCTATGTTCCCCACTCAGATTTATTAAGTTACATTTTCATAGATTCTGGTATTTCTGATACTAATGATCACTGTTTCCTTCTAGACTTGCTTATATCTCTATATAAAAAAAAACATACCTCTTATCCGCAAATGTTATTTTCATGTATGGTTTTGTATTTTATACACACACACACGCACCTCTAATATCATGGTCTAATTATGGTCTAACTATAATATATGCTTCTAATACCATAGCTTATTTAGTAACAGTTTCACTACTGGGTGTTTATGTTTTTTGTTTGTTTGTTTTTTTTTTTTTTTTTTTTTTGTTTTTCGAGACAGGGTTTCTCTGTAGCTTTGGTGCCTGTCCCGGAACTAGCTCTTGTAGTCCAGGCTGGCCTCGAACTCCCAGAGATCCGCCTGCCTCTGCCTCCCCGAGTGCTGGGATTAAAGGCGTGCGCCACCCCCGCCCGGCTGTTTATGTTTTTAAAATAATCTATGAAATAATTTATGTGCACTCAATTTGTTTTATATGAAACAGTAATTTATTTTTCTGAAATAGTTTCTATAAAATACACATGAGGATGTTCACCTTATGTTTAAACCAATGCTAGTTTTCAGTGAAAGCTTTACTAAGAAATGGTCTTTCAGTTTAAAAGCACAGGGAGGTAGCATGTGGCTCCAAGGGCGGAGGAAATATCAGCTGTGATGACATCACAAGGACAGCCAGCCAGTAGCAGGACTACCACACTATTGTGCTCAATCACTGATCATTTCTAAGTATTTCTTTTCATTTTGAGACAAGGTTTCCCTGTGTAGCTACAGCTATCCTAGAACTCATTCTGTAGATTGGCTGGTCTTGAAGGCACAGAGGTCCGCTTGCCTCTGCCTCCCAAGTGCCAGGATTAAAGGTGTGAGCCACCACCGCCCGGCATTTCTAAGAGCCTGTCATAGCTTCTTTTGTTGTTGTCTTGGTTTGGTTGAGACTGGGTCTTGCTATGTAGCCCACAATGACCTCCAAAACATAGGGTATTGCTCCCATCTCTGCTTCCTGAGTTTTAGGACTGTAAGAGCAGGCCACCAGACCTAACCTTCATTTTTTTGCCGAATCTAAAAGTGAAACCACAAGGTGTATCGTGTGTTTGATGTCTCTTTTCTTACTGTCTGCATTCCCATCACTGAGAATGTTAATGATCAGTTTTCTTTACATATATCCTACCAGGCTGTAGCTTACAAAGTGAGTTTGTTGGAGCTGAAATCAAATATTCATTGTATTTCAGTCCTCTCTGTAAAGCCTTTCTTATACTCCATTTTTATACTATCTTGTACATATTGAAAAATCCTGTCTGTTCTTTAGATTTCCCTGGGTCTAGTACTCATCTTCCACTCTCATAATAAACTCCACCACTACTCAAATGCCAAGTTGGCTGAATAATAAAATTATTACTTCCTAAATAACCTACTCATTGACCTGAAGGAAAAAAAAAAATCAAAAATACTTAAAAAACCTTCTCTGGAACATAGATTTTCCAAATTAAACCATGTTCACTTCAGGCATTTTGACTTTCTCAGAAAGATACTTAAGAGAAGACAATTAATCCACATAAACGCTTCCTTAATGATCCAGGTATTTCCAGTCTTCTATTCAGAACTCTTCACTGGTCTTAGAAAGTGGATTACAGATACACAATTCTAATTGCTTTCTGCTGTTTATTAATTATTTATGTGGTTCTGGGGAATGGAATCCAGGGTCTCAAAAATGTTACCAACAAGCCCCAGCCCCAGCCCTTCTGAATGTACTTAAACTCTCAACAATATCACAAAAACTTCAGTATTTCCCTCTGCATACAGTAATCAACTCATTCAGAGAAAGGTTTTTTAAAGTCATTTAAAAGAAAAAGAAAAAAACCTTGTAGGATGAAAAGCAGTTTGTGCTTAGAGCAAACAAATGGCAAAGAGGGAAGGCACTGCAAGACAAGAGCTGACAACCAGGCAGGCTTCAACTAAAACTAGCCCCCAAACCATAGGAACCTGCAGCACTGACTTTAGCTGACCCCTCAACATAATAGATTAGAGTTGAAAAAAGTGATCAGTAAATTTCAAGATATAACACATTTTATCTTAATTTGCTTCTTTGGAAGGAAGAATTTTAGTGTTTACTAAACATTTCTAATTCGAAAGAAATTTACAACTCAGACCTTGGAATATATGTAGCTCAGTGGTAGGCCTGTCTGGTACACGTAAGGCAGTCCTGGTTTCTATTCCCAGTACCATAAAAGAAAAACAAAGGAAAAGAAATCACAACTCAGGATTAATTACAGAATACAAGACTGCAAACTCTAAACATCAATGAAGTACAGTTTTTGATAAAATTGATCCTTAAATCTTTTCTAATTTTGAGAAACATATTTCATTGACAGCATAAGACTAAAGACCGACCAACAGGTAAAAATAACAATTAGATTTTTCTCGTATTTCCACTCAATATATTTAGCTACACAATACAATGCTAGTTAGAAACATAAAATATTAATCTAATGGTAATAAGAGATTATATCTTCGAAAATCAGTACTAAATATTAAAATTGACTATTAAACTACAAATGAAGTAGAATCATTGTGTGACTTAGCAATTCATCTGTTGATACTTACTCAAAAGAAAATACAAAATATACCCAAACAAAACTCCCAAGTCACAGATTAGTTACTGGTATCTCTAATGTGGTCATTGAAATGTCATGTCCATCAATTGATGGATTAACAAAAAGTGGTTTGGTACTATCAACACTGTCAAACGCAGGCTGGGGAAGTCACTGGCTCAATGGGGAAGTGATGGTTTTGCTAATGCTGCTCCCAACCTTGGTCAGAGCCATTTTTTTTTTTTTTTTTTTTTTGGTAATGCAGAGACTTATTACTGGTCAACAAAGCACTGAGAATAAGAAACTGAGTGCCTGACAACTCAGAGGAGCTGTGGTCACCGGCTGGGGAGACGTCCCCTGCAAAGGATCCAGGCCTAGTTCTCATACCAACATGGTGGCTCACAATCATCTATAACTCCAGTTCCAGAGAATTGTGTGTGTGTGTGTGTGTAGGACTCTCAAAGTCCCACCCTGAGGCCATACTGATGGTTGGTGCCCATGCCCCCAGTATATCATCCATACAGCCAGAAATGCATAAGGCAGCACTAACCTGACCTAGTGGGTTATATAAAAAAGGTATGCACACAAAACTACTTAGCAATAACAAGTAATGAAGTACTGAATGTACAACATAACATTCTAATAAATAAAAAACAAAACACACACTCAAACCCATATACTATATGGTATCATTCATAAAATGACCCAACAGCCCTATCTATAAAGAGGAAAAGATGACTTGAGCTGGTTATGGGATTTCTTTCTGGGAAGATGAAAATGTCCCATAATTAGATCCGGATGATGACACACACCTAGGTGAATACACTAACAATCACACTGGGATAGCTAGAAACCTGAAATGGGAGATTTGCACAAGAAGTCCCCATTTAGGTGGCAAATATGGAACTGTTTATATTTTATATTTCAGGATTTTCATTTTTTAGAAGAAGCCTCATAAATGTTCCTCTACCCAAGAAACCTAAGGTTTAGGACTATAAATTTGCTCCCCCAGAGCAGATGAACCTGCTCTGCTCCTACTTCTAAAACAGCCAAATCCAAAACTTAAGGAAGCACTGAACTTTGCCTTTCCTAAATCTTCAAATCTGCAGATTCTAACAAAGATAAAAACCCTTTATGCCATAATTTGGGGGAAATTTCAGAAAACAGGATCAAACATATCCAGGGAAAATAGGTACCGAAAAAGAATCAGAAGTGAAATTTAATGAAAGCTAGACTGGGAGTTTGGAAAACTGCATGAATTTTACAGTTTTCTTTTTCTCCCCCTTTAAAAGTCAAGACTTCTATAAAAATTATCTTCTATAGTATTCCTTAAATTATCACTGGACAGAGAATTTAACCATCTGACTGTACTTTAGCAATGTTAACTTTAATGTAGCATCAGTCAATACTGAGAATTGCCACTTGTAGGGTTGTGGGGTAGGGAAGAACCAAGTCTCACTATGGACCTCTGGCTGACCTGCAACTCAGGTCTGCCTGCCTCTGTCCTCTGAGTGCTGGAATTAGAGGCTAGTGACACCATGTCTGGTTAGAATCACCAACCACTTCTTAGTTGAAGTCCCCAGAGACCAAGCTGGGACGAAGTTATTTCTCGGATATTCTCAACTCTAAAATGGAAAACTGGTAGTCATTTGAAAGAGGACAAAAAAAAGGTTGTGGGGGGATGCAACTCATGTCATCAGCACTTAGCACAGTGCTCTACGTATAGGAAGAATACGGAAAAGTTTGACGGTCACAGCAACTCTGAGGGGTTTCCAAAATAGTCAATAGCAAATAAGTAATTAATAATTATATGCTTAATGTATCTAAGCAAGGTGGTTAATAACGTTCACAAGTGGATAAACTGGAACAATGACTGTTAAAAGCAATCTGGGTTCTACTTGCGAATCTGAGTAGTTTAAATCATCTAAAAGTTGTATGACATAAATGACCAAATTTAGTTTCTTATTGGAGGTGGGGGAGGTGGTTTCAAGACAGGGTTTCTCTGTGTAGCACGGGCTGTCCTGGAACTCACTCTGTAGGTTACCTCCTGAGTGTTGGGATTAAAGGCTTGGGCTAGAATTTCAAGTACCACTAATAAAAAGAATTTATCGGAGACAGGTACCCTGGGACATCCTATAGTCCCAGCACACTGGAAGATGAAGGCAAGAGAGCCAGAAAATCAAGGTCATCCTCTGCTACATAAGGAACTCCAGACTAGTCTTGGCTACCAGGGTCACTGCCCCAAAATGGGGGATGAGCAACATTGGAATTATATTTGCTGTGAAAGCCACTCACTCCAGGGAAGTATGATCGTGGCCAACAGCAGAGCTTTTCATGCACTAAAAATCTAAACCCTCGAATCCTCCCAGACAACAATCTCTACCTATTAGGAGCCTTGGGCACCTGTTTCTCGCCCCCACCTCCCCCTAGAAATGTATTCACCAAAAATGCTTCCCAGTTTCCTTTTGCTTTTTAAATCTCTGTGCTTAAAGGCAGGTAGTGGTGGCACATGCCTGTAATTCCAGCACCAGAGGATCTATGTGAGTTCGAGGCCAGCCTGGTGTTTAGAGAATGAGTTCTAGGACAGCCAGAGATACACAAAGAAACTGTCTTGAAAAAAACAAAACAAAAAAAAAGGAAGGAAGGAAGGAAGGAAGGAAGGAAGGGAAAGGAAAGGAAAGGAAAGGAAAGAAAAGAAAATCTCTGTACTCACCTCCTCACTGGCCGGCTCTAGTCTACAAATCAGAAACCACCAGGCCTGGAAAGCAGCACTAACTAGACGGGTATTGTGGTCACACAACCCCCGTCCACATGTGAAACACTGCACAACTCCACTAGTCTTAGTGGCTTCCTTAGCCTGAAACGGCTGGCGCGGATGGAAAGACAACCACACCACGTTAAGTTACATAACCCGAGCAACTGAAATGCTACTCCCATTTCACAGACAGGGTCCCGGCTGGGGACTTGCCAAGGTCACACTTCCCAGCGGTGGAGGCTGCTCTGCTTGGACACACAACTCCTTCTAATCTCGAGTCCAGCTCGCGCCCCTCGGGCAGCGCAGCGAGACACTCCCCTCCTTCGTCCACCGCCGCCGAGCCACAGGTGCCCCGCTACCGTGGTGACGTCGCGACCCCGGCCCTCGGAGGTCCAGGCCGTAGCCTTGTTCCCGCAGCCGCCGACCCCACGCCCATTGTTCCCAGCTTGCTCACCTCCGAGGACGCGGTGGCAGGCCCCGCTGGGCCGCCGGAGGCCAGCTCTCGTCGGCCCAGTAAGCTCGGCCGGTGGCGGCAGGATCCGCGAAGGCGTACCCGGCGGCTTCGGCGCCTCCCCTCCTCTGCAGGCGCAGGAGGGGGCGCCTCTCCCTCCTCGCGAGACAGCGGAGACCCCGGCGGCGGCGGCTGCGACCCCTGTGACGTAGAACGCTCATCACCGAAGGCAGTTTGGGGGCGGAGAGAAGAGGAGACCCACCCCCTGCCCGTGCGGCACGGAGCGCCCCACCCCCGGCCCGGCGCATGCGCCGCGGGCGGGCGCCCGTACACCAGACCCTGCCCTGCCCCCACCGCGGGGGGCGCCCGTCTTTGGGGAGACGAGGCACCGACGCAGTAGCCACTGCCAAAGGGGCGGAAACCCGACACCCGAAACCTGGACAAGCTGCCCGGGTTCCCCCTAGTGTAACAAGGATTGCACTGGGCAACCACAGCGCCCTCGTCCTCACGTCTTTTTCAGCTGGGATGAGCCGCAGGCGCCGAGCGCTTCTGCAGCCATGACCTTTCTCCCAGCGGCCTGCTTCCCACTTCCCGCTCCCCGAAATCTAGATTAACATTGAGTCCGACACCTCTGCGCCCCAAGCCGCGCAGCCCCGGGGCCTGCCAGCCAGGCCGCCCCTGCAAACACTGCATCCTCGGGCTCAACTGCACGCTCGCCTGCCAAACTGCCTTGCTTGGGGCTTAGCAGGCCACACTTGCTGAGGTCCTAGACTCCATAAACGCCCTGTCAACACTTGTTGACGGGCAGACATTTTAAAACGCCACATATTTAAAAATATTTCCAGCAGTAAGCGACAGTATTCTGACTAGTCGCTCTTGATGAACGGCCGAATTAATTTTCCAGCGATTCTTTAGTTATATAAACGAGTGGATGATATTGTTCATGCCAAACATAAACATGAACATCTATCCACATTTGGTAGAAACGGATGTGGGTGTGGGGCGGCAACTTTTAATTCTCCCAGCGTTAACTATTTTCAAATAAACTTACATGCACACGATGGCATGCTATTTTGCGTTAGTATCGCACTGCGACTGGAGATAAACGAGTTGAGAAATGCCCATGTAAGCGCAAAAAAAGCGCGATTTTAACATTTTCTCTTTTATTCCCTCCGCTGCCTGAAAGGCGGGCTAGGCCCGGATCACGTGACGCGCTCCAACTCTGGGCGGAAGCGCGCCTGGGACCGCGGAAAGATGGCTGCTACAGCGGAGTGGACGGCGCCCAGGAGCGGGCTCTAGGGTTCGCGCCACCCCGTCCCCGCCGCTCCCTTACCATGAGGCCAGTGAGTCGCCGCACCCTGGACTGGATTTACTCCGTGGTAGGTAACCCGGGCGTTGGAACTCCACAGTGCCACATCCCACGGCCCGCAAGCTGAAGGCCGACTGTTTGCTTGCAGTTCGGAACCCCAAAACCCATTCCTAACTTGAGCGTTTACGCCCAGCCCTCAGCTCCTCCTCTTCCTGGAGGACACGCTCTTCCGCCCCTGACGTCAGGGCTGCGGGGGCCAGGCCCCGAGGCTGCCTTTGAGTGACTCCGACAGTCTGCTCCCACCTGTAGCTAGTAACCTGGCCTAACAGAGAAAGGACCCAGCGCATTGTTTTTTTTTCCCCCTTTCCTTCCCCTTTAGTTGCTACTCGTGGTCGTCTTGCTTTCCTGGGGATTCGTCATCTATGCATCAACTGTAGCTGCGCGAAGACAGCTGCACAAGGAGTTTCCAGATAAATTCTTTGAAATGAATGAACTTTTGTAATTCTTAGCAAACACAGTTCTTTTCCCGCAAATGGCACCTATGTAGACTTAAAAGTAAAATTAACAATCCAAATTGCATATTGTCTTTTGTGATAAGCGTTAACAAGCTAATTTTTGAAATGGATGTCACAGCCGTTTTTGTATCAGGTCATAGATTTTCATTCTAGTGCTTCAAACATTTCATACCCTTGTAGCACGACTAATAAAAACCCAGAGACAGACAATTGGGGTTCATCTTGAAGGTCACAAAAGCAAAAGCAAAACAGCCAGCCACTGGCTGTCACCTCTGCCTCAGTCTGAAATGACGATCCTGCCTCCAGGAAACTCAGAATGAGACTGTGAGAGAGCTGTCTTCACGCGTTTTATATTCCTCCCTAGTGCTGGGATTAAAGGCGTGCACCACTACCACCCGGTATCTATGACAAACTAGTGTGGCTACTGGGCTTAAAAGTGTGTGTCACCAATGCCTGGTCTGGAAGGCTGATCAGTGTGACTTATTTTACTCACTGATCTTCAGGCAAGCTTTATTTATTAAAATACAAACGAAATATATCACTACATATCCTCTTGCCAAATCAGTACATAAACAAATCTATTGTGACTAAAACGTATTTTGCATCCTGTTTATCAAATAGGAAAAAAAGTAGCTGATGGGTCTGTTTAGTATTTGCCTTTTTACTGTTAGTCTCAAATCAGACGACTTTGGAAAGAAAATAACACTCTGAGAATAAGCTTTATTAGTTACTTTTCCAGGAAACAGATTCAGTAAATACAGCACTATATGAAGAGACTTTTGCTATTACACAAGTCTTTTAAGTTTTTATGTGCTCTTTAATGATGTTGATCAGGAAAATCTTTCATTGGTGGAATTACTTCTCCAGTCTCCAGAATTGTATCACCCTAGGAAAAACAAGTAAATGCTTAATATAAATTTTTTCATTAAATATACATTTTGTTGTGAAATATTTCAACATTTGTTTAATACAACAAATGACTATAAACATATTTTACCATTCATTATCTCAAAATTAAGCTAGGCATGGTGGTACACACCTTTAATCCCAGCACTCTAGAGGCAGAGGTAGGTAGATCTCTGTATGAAGCCAGGCTGGTCTATACAGCAAGTTCCAGAACAGACAAGACTATAGGGATCCTATCTCAAAAAACCAAACAAACAAATAAACAAAAATTTATTTTCCATTTTACTTAAAACATTTCAATTTGGGGGCTCGAGAGATGGCTCCAGCCAGTGGTTAAGAGCACTGCTGCTCTTCCAGAGGACCCAGGTTCAATTCCCAGCACCTACATAGCGGCTCATATGCTTGTGACTCCTGATCCAGGGGACCTGGTACCTTCATACAGACATACATGCAGGAAAAACACCAATGTACAGAAAATAAAAATAAATATTTAAAAATATTTCAGTTTGGATGCTATATTTTCACCTATACTGATATATATAAAGCTACAAAATTAATCAAATTATTGCATTAGAACTTAAAAAATAAAAAGTTATAGACATAATAAAGTACATATTTAAACTGTATAACACAATTTTGAAGTATGGATACACCTGTGAGATCCAGATAATAACACACAGCATTATAAGATTTAGTATCTTATTCCTTCCACCTACTCTCAGCCTCCACCTCCAGTTTTCAGAAAGAGATTAAGCCTGGATAGGTGCTCACTGTACTCTGCTCCATGCTCAGACACTGTATGGAAAAGCTATTATACTCTGGCATTCATCTTAATAAGGACTGAGAAAAGATAGACGGGAGAGGACAGCCTAACCGACACTAGTCTATCACCTCAGGAGAGAGAACAGCCTAACCGACACTAGTCTATCACCTCAGGAGAGAGAACAGCCTAACCGACACTAGTCTATCACCTCAGGAGAGAGAACAGCCTAACCGACACTAGTCTATCACCTCAGGAGAGAGAACAGCCTAACCGACACTAGTCTATCACCTCAGGAGAGAGAACAGCCTAACCGACACTAGTCTATCACCTCAGGAGAGAGAACAGCCTAACCGACACTAGTCTATCACCTCAGGAGAGAACAGCCTAACCGACACTAGTCTATCACCTCAGGAGAGAGGACAGCCTAACCGACACTAGTCTATCACCTCAGGAGAGAGGACAGCCTAACCGACACTAGTCTATCACCTCAGGAGAGAGAACAGCCTAACCGACACTAGTCTATCACCTCAGGAGAGAACAGCCTAACCGACACTAGTCTATCACCTCAGGAGAGAGGACAGCCTAACCGACACTAGTCTATCACCTCAGGAGAGAGGACAGCCTAACCGACACTAGTCTATCACCTCAGGAGAGAGAACAGCCTAACCGACACTAGTCTATCACCTCAGGAGAGAGAACAGCCTAACCGACACTAGTCTATCACCTCAGGAGAGAACAGCCTAACCGACACTAGTCTATCACCTCAGGAGAGAGAACAGCCTAACCGACACTAGTCTATCACCTCAGGAGAGAGAACAGCCTAACCGACACTAGTCTATCACCTCAGGAGAGAACACAAGTTTTGTTGAGCCAGAACATAGCTATCACTATCATAGTTTGTTCTAGTCTAAATTAGATGGCCATTCTGTAGTTTCTCAAAAGGGAAGATTCTGGAAGTGGTCAATAACATGGAAACAGGAAAGAACCACTATAGCAAAAAAAGAAAAGAAACTCAACAAACCCCCGATAAGGTCTTTAGAACAGGGCCAAGCCTTAGCCTTTGTACATGAATGGCAAAGTAAACACACAATTAGATAAATAACCAGGCAAGCAAGAATAAATACTCATTAGTCAACTGACAAAACCAGTAAGTGAACGTCCTATTTGAGTATGCCTGGGGTCTGACACACATCCATTACATGTCCGTAAATAACAGAAGTTTCCTGAAGTAGAGTTCCGATAGGGACAGTGAGCCAATTTTGATGGCTCTCTTTAACAGACCACTGTCACATAAGCTACTTAATGGAAGTTTCTGGATTTACAGTTATGGCGGTTCACTCATTACGTGTAAACAGAGACAGACACTATATTTTAGCATAGTAAACAACAGCCTCTCCAACAACCAACTGATAATATATAATATATATGTATATTGTTTCTATGAGGACCTAAAAAGTAAAGCACCATAGACAGAATAAAGTGCATATTTAAACTGTACAATATAACTTAAGTGTGGATATACCTATGAGACCATTACCACAATCAAGAAAATACTACTTATCATTACAAGATTTAGTACTTTATGTCAAAATACTAAATCTTTGTTTTTGTGATAGGAACTCATTATATAGCCCTGGCTGTCCTGAAACACACTATGTAGGCCAAGCTGGCTTCCAACTCAGATATCCTCCTGCCACAACAGAAGAGTTCTGGGGTTAAAGGTGTGACTCAACACACCCAATTTAATTTAAATTTGAATTAACAAAAGGTATCGCTTCAGGCTTCTGCTGTAGTCGTTTACCCTTGAAAAGCTGAGGATGGGGGGGGGGGGGTCCTTCAGCTCTAGGGCAGTAAAGGTCATAAAATGTGGTTAAGAAATAGTTTCCCCTTAAGAAAATGTTTGACATCCTTAATCATCAGAGAAATGCAAATCAAAACAACTCTGAGATTCCATCCTACACCTGTAAGAATGGCCAAGATCAAAAACACTAATGACAACTTATGCTGGAGAAGTTGTGGGGAAAAGAGAACACTTCTGCATTGCTGGTGGGAAAGCAAGCTGGTCCAACCCCTTTGGATGTCAGTGTGGCAATTTCTCACAAAATTAGGAAGCAACCTTCTTCAAGACCCAGTAATACCACTTTGGGGTATATATCCAAAGGATGCTCAATCGTGCCACAAGGACATGTGCTCAACTATGTTCATAGCAGTTTTGTTTGTCATAGATCAGAAACTGGAAACCTAAATGCCCCTTGACCGAAGAATGGATAAGGAAAATGTGGTACATTTACACAATGGAGTACTAAACAGCAGAAAAAATAATGACAGCTTGAATTTTGCAGAAAACTGGATGGAGCTAGAAAACATTATTTTGAGTGAGGTAACCCAGACACAGAAAGACAATTACACATGTACTCACTCATAGGTGGTTTTTAAACATAAAGCAAAGAAAGCCAGCCTACAAACCACAATCTCAGAGAACTTAGACAACAATGAGGACACTAAGAGAGACTTACATAGATCTAATCTACATGGAAAGTGGAAAAAGACAAGATCTCCTGAGTAAATTGGGAGCATGGGGACCTTGGGGGAGGGTTGAAAGGGGAGAGGAGAGACAGGGAGGGGAGCAGAGAAAAATGTAGAGCTCAATAAATATCAATTAAAAAAAAGAAAGAATGTCCACTCCTCATTTTCAAATTCAGTTGCTACTTCATACTATCCTTTTTCCTTCTCCAATAATGCACAAACACACTTAAGCTGACAGTAAGAAAGGGTCATTTTATCCAGATGAACCTGGCAATCATGTGTAGAATGGGAAGGGATAATGTCAAGTGAAAAACTGGAGTTTTGAGACTTACTGGGAATATCTTGGGCTTTGTGTCAACGATGCCATATGGTTTTGCCTGCAATAAAAACAATTCTGTGTAAATTAGAGTGTTAGAATTTCTTCTGAAAAATATGTTAGATCTTATCCTAAATTTTTACTTAAGCCCCAAATTTCCCTAGAATTCTGGCCCACATTACTGTTAATAATAATTCAACATCTCTGCTTATGTCACTAGGCATCTCTAAGTTCGTCACACCCACAACTGAATTTTCCCTCCCTCCATAATTGCTGTTCCTCGTGTTCCCTGTCTTGGCTAATGGCACCTGTATTCCCTCAGTGCTAAAAGTCAAAAGCCTTAACTCCCCAGCAGATCTTGCTGGAACCACCTTGAAAATATACCTTGCATCCAAGTGATTCTCCCCAGCTAACAGGACCTCCCTTGCCCATGCTTCTTGAAGTTTTTGCCAGGACTGCTCCTACGGTACCTACTGGCCACCTGTCTTCTACTAACGCCCCAACAACACAGCCAGAGAATGATCCTTTCAACATGGATCGCATCTTAGCCCAAAGTTTCATAATCCTTAGAGAAGAAGATGGACTACTTGCTGTGATCTCTAAACCCTCCAAGATCTCACCCCTGGCTAACTACCACCCCCTCCCTGAGTGCACCTTAGTCACAATGGCTCCCAAGCTATTGGGCACATGGCTAAAGCCTGCTGTGTCCCAGGGCTTCCGTGCTCATTGATTCCTTTACCTGAAATGCACTCCTGCTATCTGCTTGTTCCCACTTCCTTCCAGCGAGGTCCCTTTTAGTGTTACTTCCAGAGAAAAGCCCAATTAAAACAGCAGCTTCCTGTCTTTATTCCTTTTCTAGAGAACTGATCACCTCTTATAACCATACATGCCTCTTAATCGTGTGCTTACTGCCAGTATCCAAGACTAGAATAAGCATTTCATGAGCAGGGATACAATCTGCTGTGTATACGGCTATAACCCCTATTTACAGCGCTTTGCATATAAGAGGTGCTTAATATATAAATGCAGAACAAGTAAGTTCATAAAGCGTGTATGTCTGTCTGCACAAGACACCATACCAAAATATTTAAAAGATTATTGGTTTGATATAAGACAAGTGGACAAAGACTGTGAGAGAAACTCAGACTATGATACGAAGAAAATAAAATGTCTTTATTACATGAACTGTGGCCAGGGTCAGAGAGGTGACTCCAGGTAAGTAGCACAGGCCTGACAACTCAAATTCCATCTCTAGAACCCACATGAAGATAAAAGGAGAAAACCAACTTCACAAAGTTGTTCTTTATCTCCACAAACATATAGGACAGCTGTACCCCACCCACACATTAACAATACATACTTAAAATTTTTATTCTAAAAAGAACTGTGGCCAAAGTCAAGAAGATATTAAATGTCTTCAGAGAGATGTAGAAATCAGTTCTGAAATAAGTGTTATTACAATGAAGCTGCAGGATTTACCTGTACAAACCAGGAGAAAGAATAAAAGGTAAGTGGTCCCAGACCTCACCAAACAATAATGGTGAAATATGTTCACTAGTGGCTAAGAAAGCATGAATTCCTAAAAAAAGAAACCATATTAATGTTTCTTTTTGTCAACCTAATATTGTAGCTTATGAAATATGCTTCTCCTAGAGGACAAATGTCTTTTCAATCCTAAGACAACTCGACCTTAGAGATGATAAAGGAAACCACACTCAGTCTACACAGGTAAATGCCAACTTGTAAAAGCTGGGATAGGGCTGGAGATAGGCTTAGATGTGAAGACTGCATACTGCTGTTGCAGAGGACCAGAGTCCAGTTCCCAGCACCCACAATGCTTGGTTCACAGTTGCCTATAACTCCAGTTCCAGGGAGATCTGACTCTTCTGGCTTCCACGCACCCATACTCACGTGTACACACCACACAGAGATACACACAGACACGCACGCACATGCATGCACAAGCACACACACAGAAAATAAATCTTTAAAATGTAACTAAAGATGAGTAGGGAAGGGAAGTGGGTGTGGGAAGAGTTGGGAAAGAGGTGAATATAAAACACTTTGTAGTATGAAACTGTCAAAGAATTAGTAGAAAATAGGCAACTAAAAAGAAAAAGTTGAGCTGACCCATGTTCTACTGTCAGAGTGTTTATAAGATAATCTGGCTATTTCTAAGTCTAACAGATGAGACTCAGGATTATAATGAAAATGTATAATGGACAAACTTCTGATTTGAAGCTGAAAAGCATTGCTTCTTAGGGGCACCAATATACCATATAAACGCCTAAAATTAAGATTGAACAAATAAAGTTTATAAATGGGTCTAAAGTGCTTAAGGAATGTGATTACATCTATGAGTGGATTGTCTTAAGAGTTCAACTTCAGTTAGTTCCACCATCAGCACACCCTTCGATGTTTAGCCTCTTCACCTTATGTGGGTCCTGGCATCTCAGTCCACCTCAGGTTCCTTACCCCTTCTTCCCTCACTCCAATATCCTACACCAGGCTGCTGTCGCTAAGGCTCCCCAAATGGATATGCTCAGCTCCCAACTCTCCCTGAACACAAGCATTGCCCTCTTTACACTATCTGAGCTCCAAGAGTCGACATCAGCACTGTTGGTCCAGCACCACGTACCAACCACACTGTGCTATCCCTTCTCTTTAATTTGTGGCAAGTGGCTCTGGACAACGCACGCAAGATCTTTCCATGAAAAAGTTAATAATTCTGGTCACCCTCGATTCTAAAGAAAGACAATTATGAAAACCCAGAAAGGAACATTAAACAATGAAAAAGCCACTTTGAATGGTATGATATACCTGACCCGTGCTAAAAAGGCGGTAGAAGTCATCTTCCCACCTCCCGCTCAGGACTCCAGGCTTAGACCCTTTAACATTTAAACACCACCACAAGGAAATGCATTGCAAATCATAAGCTAGTTGCATATAAGAGTAACCTTTTGAATTGCAAGTGTTGAAACTAGTTGTATATAAGAGTCCTGAAGTTCCATTAAACTTTTTACCCAAAAGAATTCAAAGAACTTCAAAATCAACTTAAAACAGCACGTTATTTCCTGAGTACAGCACAGCCACGGGAAATTATTGTACAGTATTAAAAGTGAAGCACACATTTAACACACACTTACCGCAACGTGGTATTTGACGTAGTAGTGAATGAACCAGAGAGGTACAAGTATATGAGAGACAGTGAAGATACTGGACCGGTATGTCTTAAAGAGCTGGGAAAAAGCACAACACACAGAATAAACAAATATACTCTTTTTAAATTTTTATTTTTTAGATTTATTTATTTTATGTGAATTAGTGTTTTGTCTGAATAAATGTATGTATGTGTGCCATGAGTGTGCCCGGTGCCCTCAGAGGTCAGCCAGAAGAAAGCATTGGATCCCCTAGAACTAGAGTCAAGACAGGCTTTGAGCCACCATGTGGGTGCTGGAAACCAAACTGGGTCCTCTGCAGAGCCAAGTGGTCTCAAGGACTAAGTCACCTCTCCAACCTCACCCACCCCTCACTTTTATTTTTCACTATTATTTTGAGACAGGGTCCTCTCTTTAGCCAAGGCAGACCTGTCCTTGAACACGCAGCAATCCTCCTTACTCAGCCTCTGGAATTGCTCTGATTATCAACATATGTTACTTACTATGCCTAGCATGGGATACCTCATTTTCCATTGTGTGTGCAACAAAACTCAAAACAAAACCAAAAAAAAAAAATCCCATCACCAACAAAGAAACATCGTGGTACTTACTTTACAAACTTATAAATGAAATATACTTCCTGACAGACTGGGGCTAACCTACCTACTCCAGTATTTTCACTGACTCTGGGACTTCCTATAGGATATCCACAGAGTCCAGAGCAAACAAGGCTTAGGATGAGCAGCATTCTGCAAGACTGCTAGACAAGGTTTAGGATAAATAGCATTCTGCAAGATATAAAGCATTCATGTTCAAGAAAAATGCAAGACTTCGCTAAAATACGGGTGTTCTAAACTCACTGAGATCTCTTCTGACACAGGACAAAAAGGGACTTTTCTATGGCATCCCGATTTGACTAAAACACACCGTTTCAGGAGAAAGACAACAAATACATAGAATCTATGTATTATAGCAAATTATTATAGAAGAAAAAAATCATTCAAAGTAAAGCAAGACAAAATCCAACAAGTAAATCACTATCTAAGTTTTCAACTTGCCACCAGTGTCTGCTAATGTCAACAGGTAATGGCAGATACACAAGGAAGAGACTGCTTGAATTAGTGTGAAATTTTACCACCTTAAGTATGTGATACCCTTTTACGCTAATTTCCATTGCACTATACTTGGTAGCATAGTAAAAAAAAAAAGTAGATGTGGATTTCAACACAAATTCCTTCAAGTGACCAGAAGAAAAATCCTTTTTTAATGTTTCTCTTTCCTCACATTTAAAATGAGAATTAGTAACTGTTTTACCATTTAGGAATAGAGAAATGAAGTAATGCATACAAAAGCTCAGCAGAGTACTAGGTTCGAAGACAGCACGAGCCCACTATTCTTATTATTACTAGAAGTAACTGAAAGCAAACCCCAAACAGTATTCCCTACTCATCCCAGATGTGACTCGATTAACAGACTCAAAGACAACATCTGGAACCCTTAAAATAAAAACCAATCCTAGAATGGATGATTTTTCTGCCTGGCAAGGTCGAGGAATACAGCTGAAAAGCAAACCGTGCTCACAGTACACACTGAGGCACAGAAAGGGGGCTTTAGCGTCGGACAAAGCATACCGAACCGAACCGAACCCTGTGTTCCGTGGCGATCCCTGCGGCTGTATCACACCAGCAAGCCCTCTGGCAGCTGAGTGCAGAGTCAGCGGTCTCTACAACCACAACCTTACAAATCGCGCCCGTGCTCTCAAATACTAAAACCACAGCCCGTGAACGCTAGTGAAGTCTGGCCTGTTTACTCTGAGGAAAGGTGTCTACAACCGAAAGAACAGCGTGTGCTTAAAACCCAAGGGCGGACTTCTCGGTACACCTGACAGCCCAACAAGGGTCATCATCCTCCCGAGGCCAACACCTCCTGGACTCAAAGCCCTGCGCGGGACTCTGAGGAGGTGACAGTCTCCGCTAAACCTGAGGCCCGGACTGACTGTCCCTGGGGGTCCTCCGGGGTATGGACAGGGTGGAGCCTTGATGGGACTGAGAGGAGCGGCTCGGGGTGGCCGGGCTGCAGCCGGGCGTGGGAACTCACCACTTTCTTCCACACGGCCCCGTCCCGCAGAAAGTTATTCCAGAATCCCTCCAGGGGCCACATCTTGCGCGGTGGCAACACGGGCTCCCGGGGGCTCAGCTCCTGGTCCTTCAGCCATCGTCTCCTCAGCTCCCGCAGCTGCTGCAGCCGCAGCTTCTCATCCGACGTGTACCCCGTCATGTTGCCGGCAAACTCGCTCAAAGGGACGCGGCGCAGGTCCGAACCCGGGGCCGGTCACTCAGACGCGCTCCCGCTCCGCAAAGCGACCTTGAAGACACCTGGGAGCGGCGCGCTGTGATGACGTCACAGCAACCGGGGGGTGGGGGGAGGCTGCCGAACCCTTCGCGGAAGTCAGGATCTGCTCAAGCGCAGAGTTCTCTCGCCGGTCCTGGTTTAACGAACCCGGATTGAGAGCTCCATCGGGAAGGTCCCTTCGTTATTTAACTAATGGGGACGGGGAGGGAAGTGGATAGGACGTGTGAGAGGTCCTGGGGCTGGCGTTCAGACAAGAAAGAACTTGTAGGGGAGGGGGCTGGAAGAACCGGGACGTGAGTTTTCCGAACCTCTGCCCCGCCCCCTGGAATGCCTCTCTTCCTGACCTAGAGACCATTACCTCCAAATTCAGCTCCCAGCCCACGTATATCGGTTTCTTCCCTCGTCCGTACTGCAGAAATAAAGAAGACTGTATTTGGGAGGATTACATAGGCTCGTTCACTCTTTGATCCAGCCGTCCCACTTGCAAACATCCCAAAAGTATAGTGGTAAAAAGTTGCAATGGTATGCAAGAGTATTGATCACGACACAATTTGTAATATCAAATCCTTAGAAATCATCTCCCAGGTTCCTCAATAGAAGATTATGGGAAAGCTTGTGATACTGTAAATCTCTGGAATGCTGCAGCCATTGTGTAGATAAGCTTTCTATTCACAACTGTGGAATTGCCTAACAATCTATTGTTAAGGCAAAAACAAAACACAAAAAAACTCACCTATATCCAGTAGAAAGAAGAGTATATGATATGCTACCTTTATCCAAAAGTGAGGTGAACAGTGGTGACACTAAATATATATTCCCTGAAGTTTTTAAAGAAATAGAAATGAAAACTAGTTTTGTTCGTTTTTGGAGCTAGGGTCTGGTGTTATGTAGGCTGACTTTAATTTGCTGTTTAGGGGAGGCTGGGTTTGAACTAATTTTTTTGTCCCCGCTACTCATAAGCTTGGATGCACCAGTGTGTTTAACTTGAAAACAACTGCTTTTGATGGAAGAGCTGGTCTAGGTCACAAGAGCAGGAGAGCTCTCCCTGCTCCTCTTCAGTGGCAGCACTCGGAAGAGTGGTCCCTATTCCTCACCTGTGCAACACAGTAGAGCTGGTCCCGAAGGTATGACTGAGGAGATGAAAGCTGGAGCAAGGGCCCTGCCCCTTGGTTAAAGCTGTAAGGGTTGAAGTAGCCAGGGCAGTGCTGGAGAGCCCATCCTGGAGGCAAAGACAGGAGAGCTCGGGGGCTGACCAACCCTGCAACTATTCAAGCCCAGAATCAGGGTTACATGTTGGCTCACCCCAACGTGATCTGCTGGAATATGGGAGTAAGAGGAGGTCGGGGGAGATGTCCTCTCCATGATACAGGGCAGCAACAGGATGTCCAGAGAGAGTCCCAGAGAGGGCGGAGCATCGATGATGCAAGAGAGACCAGGCCAGACCAATGAGTCTTTGCAATAAAGTCCTGCATGTAAAAATGTATGGATAAAGGGGTTGCTGTGTGACTCAGCTGCAGCTCCCGTGATGAGATTTTCCCCTTCTTTTATTTTTTCCTTTTTTTAATCTTAAGCTTTATTTTTTTTGGGGGGGTGGTTGAGGTGGGATGGGAGGCATGATGTGAAAGACACAAAGAATAAATAAAACAGTGATTGAAAAACCAGCTGCTTTTAAAACAGCAACAATATTACCTAGGGAGGACAGGATAGGATAGAGACATAAGTAGAAGCTAGAAAGTTGTAGAGACGACTTAGTGCTTAGGAACACATACTGGTCTTTCAGAAGACTCGAGTCAGAAGAATCTGTTTATTTACATTGTGGGGCTTCTGGAAACAGCTCTCCAGAAGACAGGAATATGAGCCATAAGGCTCTCCTGAGCGCACATACCACTAGAACAAATTACGAGAACTTCCCAAGACTAGTAGACCACGAGCAGTTCCCCTAGTGAGTTTAAGATATAAAATACATCACATGCACAAAGTCAAAATATTTTATTTGTTATACCCGGATCACAGAGTTGCTCCCAAAACCAACTAGGAGACTGAATCCTGTAGGTGAGAACAAAGCGCCTCTGTCCCCCTCTGTTTTTTGATACAGGGTTTCTCTAGCTTTGGAGCCTGTCCTGGAACTAGCTTTTGTAGACCAGACTGACCTCAAACTCATAGATCTCCACCTGCCTCTGCCTCCCAAGTGCTGGGATTAAAGGCGTGTGCCTCTACCAGCTGCTGAGCCTTTAGTCTTACACAAGTTCACAACTTGAGCTCCTTGTGTGTCCAACCTATTGGTGTGATCAGAGAGCCCTGAGCTCAGATGGGGTTGGGTTTTTTTTTTTTTATCATAACAAAGGTAGGGATGAGGAATTTCTAAGGTTCAAGACCCCTTGTCTAGGGGTATCCTGGTAAGAAGCAATGGGTGTGTGCTGGCAGGTGATTGTATTTACAATGGTTGGAACATTAGGAATTTCCTGTTCCTGGGTGGTACCTGGTGGTCTCAATTTGTGTGTGTGTTTTTTTTTTTTTTTTTTTTGGAACCAGGTATTGTCTTAGGGTAAACTACCGAGACACTCAGGCCTCTATTGAACTTGGCATGGTTGGGTCCTACATTTTTAATACCTCATTTTTGACTATTGGATGGATGGTCTTAGGAACCAACTCAGTATTTTGAAATCTGATAAGAAAAAAACAGACATTTTTCTAGTTTTTCTGTACAGATTGCCTTTTACAGTAACAAATAGTTTAAGGGGACATTTTCTTCAAAGATGTACTTTAATTTCGAACACAGGAAGAGCTGGCAGGCCACTCTAAAACCCTTCATCAGTGCAGGGATTTATAACTGTGGGCTGCTCAACGAGGGCTGCGCCCCCTTGTGGACAGCTGTCTTGCTGCCTATAAATCAGCCTTGCCAAAGCCTGGAACTTCTCTGTAGGAGGCAGGCGTTGTTGGGTGGAGGAAACACAGTCAGTGAGTTAGCAATCCCTGTGTGATGGGTCACTAGGACTCACTGTATTCCTTTCGTTTAAACTTTTTTTGTTTATACTTGCAATTACCTTAAAGTTTTGTTTTTAAATCTGTGTCTTGAAGTATTGGGCCATTATTTAAGCTATTATTAATCTCTGTAACCTCCATGTAAACTTTTCTTATCTTCAGATCTTGACTCTGTTATAACGAGGTCTGGATATAGTTGATCCTCAAGTAGGAATAATCCCCGGAGCCTAGCCCCCTGGGTCTGGCCTCATCTCCAGTTCAGGTCCTGAGACTGGGTTGGGGTGCCCCTTCAAGGAAGATTGTGGATTGCACACAAGCGGCCCCAATAGCTTAAGCTTTATTTTCTTTATTTATACTTTAACAGAGTTTTTTTTTTTCTATCAGGCTTACATGAACAGTTTTATTATTGGCTCCAATTTTTGACTTTTAAGAAATACATCATATTTTAAGAAATATATTGTAGTCATTACAAAAGCCCCCATTGTTCCCCTTTATGCTTCCCCAAATACACGTTCCCACCCCTCCATATCCTTATTCTAGACAGAGAGTTCAGAATGTTGCAGGCTTAACTAAATACCAAGCCAGACACATTCTGAGTTCTAAGCATTTAGTACTGAACTTTTAATAAGAATGTGGCTCTCAGGATTAGTCTCAGATCACAATGTGTCAGGGCTGAAAACGCCTATGATACCAAGTTATCTGACAGGGCCTTGGGGGAGATGTCCAATACAAAATCCGGATAGTTTGTTTTTAGTAAATGAAGACATGAAAGGCAGTATCAAATTGACTGGAAATAGAAAAAGAAACAAACCCAGGCCATAGTTACATTGGATTTCAAGCCATCTTGAATCTAGTATCCATAGATTCTTCTATAAATGATGCTTACAAGAATTACAGTTTTCAGCCGGGCAGTGGTGGCGCACACCTTTAATCCCAGCACTCAGGAGGCAAAGGCAGAGGCAGGCAGATCTCTGTGAGTTCGAGGCCAGCCTGGTCTACAGAGCAAGTTCCAGGACAGGAACCAAAGCTACAGAGAAACCCTGTCTCGAACAGACAGAAACAAACAAACAAAAAAGAATTACAATTTTTAAAATGAATTGAATCCTTGGGTTCAATTTTGGGTTTTATAATTCTCAGTGTACAATAAACTACTTCCCACATTGACAAATTAGTAAGTAGTCAATAATAATAATAAATGAAACTAATGTTTTCAAGAAAATATAATTGTTCTGTCACTGGATACTACCCACCGTGTCCCATTCCTTCCCATGACCTCAGACTGAAAAAAAAAAGAAAGCAGAAAGAGAGAGAAAGAGACTGTTAAGACAGACTCAAACTCAGATGGACTGCAGAAGTGAGCTGACTTCCAGACTATCCCACCAGGTGGCAGTCCCATCTGGAAAGTTATAAATACAGCCAGAAGTGGGGGTTTGTCTAAGACCTGGGTAGCCAGCCTGCAAGCCTGGGAAAGGTATATGGCTTAGCGGACAGAGAGAAGAAGCCAGGCAATGAAATGAAAAGGTGCTGTTAGTAAACTCGCTTGACTTTGTGTCTGTTGAGAAAGGGTCTACAATTCCAGCTGTGTTTTTAAAGCACAGAAGAGAATTTGTTTTTTGCCCTGGCAAGGTGTGTTAGAGCAAGACGAAATCATGGATTTCATGGCTTTGTACAAGGAAGGCTAATCTGATGGCAATGCTTGGCTATCAGATTAAGTCCTGGTAAGAGATGGGTTGGCTCCACATCAAAATCTTCTCCCCTTCAGTCCCTACTAAAGAGCCTTGGGTCTTCACTTTAGGAACTGCTCAAGCCAAATGACTGAACACGAGATTAGTTTTTATAATTCCTTTAGCTCCCACAAAATTCTTCTATCTTATTCTGTAGTTAAAGAAAATGTATCACCTACAGGTCAGTAAGATAGCTCAGCAGGTAAAGTGCTTGCTATGCATGCCTGAGTTAAATTTAAAGAACCTGGATGTGGTTGTTTCCACTTGGTGGTCTTATTTGGGGAAGCTTCAGTGGTTCAGCCTAACTAGAGGAAGTATGTCACTGGGGGTGGGCTTGGAGCTTAGAAAGCCATGTGTCCCTCTGTCTGCTTCAAGCTGACCGTTTAAGAAGTGAGCTGTCAGCTTCTTGCTCCTGCACCATGCTGTCCCCACCATGATGGACTCTAACCCTCTTGAATTATAAGGCAAAACAGACTTTCTCCTGTAAGTTCCCTTGGTTATGGTGTTTAACACCACAATAGAAAAGTACTTCACCAAGTAAAGGTGTGTGTGGGGGGGTACCGACTGCACAAAGTTGTCCTCTGCCTGCCACATGCATGCCCACATGCATGCTCACATGCATGCTCACATGCATGCCCACATGCATGCTCACATGCACATGCCATAGACACGTACAATAATAAATTTTAAATTTTGTTAACTGTGTCACCCTACCAAACAAGATAATATTTGCTAAATGTCAAAGAGGAAAACATCCCCATGTTGATAGGAAAACTCTGTGAAGATGTGAGAGAGGGCATCATTCCTGATGTTCTTTCTTCCTTAGAGATTCACAGAAACCAATATAATCAGGAACTTCCCAGTGGAGGCAGAAGGTGTATCCATGATGGAGTACTGAGCTGGTCCCTCTGCTGAATGTTCGTTTCTACCTAAGACTACATTTGGCATGAGTTCACCTGCCATAAATCCTTTGAGATTAGGAAGTCAGGCTGCCTTATCTGTGTTTTGTTTTGTTTGGTTGGTTTGCTAGTGTTGTTTGGCTTTTGGAGACAGAATCTGTAACTGTAACCACAACCCAGGCTGGCCTGTAATTCACTGTGTAGTCCATACTGGTCTCGAACTCATTGCAGTCCTCCTGCCTCAGCTTCCCACATGCTAGAATTATGGACTTGAGCCACCATTCCTGGCTTTCAACTGATATCTTCACCATCTAGGAGTCTATGGAGTGCCTCTTTGCTCAGGTGTTTACTTCTAGTTGGATCCCTACACCTCCAGAGCCAAGAAATGCTAACTAGAGATAGATCCCTGAAAGTGTGTCTGTTTGAAATTACCAACAAAGGGCTGGAGAGATTGCTCAATGGTTAAGAACACTGACCGCTCTTCCAGAGGACCTGGGTTCAATTTCCAGCACCCACATGGCAGCTAACAACTGTCTGTAACTCCAAGATCTGACACTCTCACACAGACATACATTCAGGCAAAAACACCAGTGCACATAAAATAAAAAATAAGTTATTAAGAAAAGGAATCACCAAGAAGAAAAGTCACCTCAAGTTCCAGTTTGTGTTTTGTCCTTTTAATGTGTTTATTATCTATAATGCTCAGATAACCACCTTATAACCCATACCCAAATCTGCACGCGTGTTTACAGTGGCACAGATAGCTGAAAGCCACAGCATGCTCAGGCTCACTGCTTGGATAAGGATTTGGCAGTTATTCAGATGCAGGGAAGTAGTGACTAGTCACTTGGTGTCACCTATCACAGTGCATAGATTCGAATTTATACACAGCCACCAGCAGCGGTTCACTGCCAAATGGTGGGCAAAATGGAGAAGTTATGCTCCTTCATTATTAAATATCTGCTAACAATTGTTTGCAGGTTGCTACTAAGTAGGTCTGCTCTGCTAAATAATGAAACAGTTGAAATAAATATCATTATTCATAAAAAAAAATGTTAGCCACCCTCAGTGACTCGACCGATTTTCCAGC
The DNA here is from genome assembly GCA_963919715.1 of Microtus obscurus. Classification (NCBI taxonomy): domain Eukaryota; kingdom Metazoa; phylum Chordata; class Mammalia; order Rodentia; family Cricetidae; genus Microtus; species Microtus obscurus. Next base: position 8,819,946 of record CAWTZC010000170.1, on the reverse strand, counting down.
CGGTGAAACGCTAATGGAACAGAAGATTCCCCAAAGGGATTTTCCCAGGACTCAGCCCAAATCATTGTTTTTGTTAGATCAAAACATATCCATACTTAGGCCTGAGGAGATGGCTCAGTGTGGAAAGGACTAGACTTAGAATCCCCAGCACCCACACAAATGTCTGCCTGCCATGGTGACCCACCTGTAATCTCATCCTTGGAAGGCAGAGGCAGGGGGGTCCCAGGAACAAGCTGGCTGCCTAGGCTGGCAGAACTGGTGAGTTCTGAGCTCAAGTGAGAGACCCTGCCTATTGAGATCTCAGATGGAGAGTGGTTGGGGAAGACGCCTCATGTCAATTTCCAGATTCCATATTTGTGTGCACACATGAGTACACATACACTTGAGAGTTTATGCACACGTGTACATAGACACTTGAAGATTCATGTGCAAGCGCACACACAGGGACACACACACTTGTATTTTATTTGTCTTGTGTATTTGTAATTAGCTGTGCAGCAATATCATATTTATAGTTGAAGCAAACTATGTATAAAGTTTGATACTGTTGACTTTGTAAGTAAAAGTGCAATGAAAGCAATTTTATACTGGGAATGTGCAAGAATTTGTCTTTCCTTTTCTACGCGGGAAAACACTGTACCTTATTTTATACATAAACATCTGAGTCCATGGCTGGGGGTGAAGGGGACAGTGGGAAAGGAGACAAGTAAAAAGACAGTCATTCATGGATAGGGAATCAATAAGTAACTTTTGGAAAGTTGATTGAGTATATACCCATAATCAAATAAATCAACGCAGGAATTAGAATTGGAATTCATTTATCAGTAGGCTGAATAACACCAGGAATGGTCCATTTGCCACCTCCCATGTCAGCCCGGTGCTAGGGATCCAGACTAAGGCCTTGGACGTGCTAGGCACCTGCAGTCCCACTGAGTTACATCCCAACCTCCCCCACCCTTTCATTTTTTTGAGACAGAGTCTTGCTGTGTAGTCTAGCCATTCCTTGAACTCATGCCAATCCTCTTGCCCTAGGCTTTGAGTGCTGGCATTACACGCACGTGCCATCACACCGAGCTAACCGTGGTGTTCAAAGACTCAAGGATAGGGTCTTACAGTGCCACTGTGCGTTTGTGGCTAGTGGACTCCACTAGGTGGTGCTGTTTAAAAGCATCACAAAGCCTTAGGCGCAGCAAGGCTTTCTGATGGACTGCAAGCGCCTTCCTGCCTTTTCGAGAATTTAGGGCACTTTGTTACCAGTTGTAGCTGATTTTCCTAAAACATCATTGATGCAGTAAATTTAATCTTTTAGCATGACATAGAAAATGTTTTGGTAAGATAATTCAGCCTAAAATTTTCTTAAAAGAGAGTTAGTATCTTATTTTGAACAAATCGTTGAAAATAAAAAAAAACCTGTCCCGAAATGACAGCCTGTCGCCCAAAGTGCAGCATCAGCAGCAGGGACTCAGAAGGCAGCACAAGCTGTAAATTTCCCTTGCTCAAAGTGGATTTTAAAGCCAACACAGATTCTACTTTCCGTTTTTTTTCCTAGGCTCTATTTTGAGACACGCAGTTTGAGACTCCTAAGGTAATCTGCTAAGTTATATGGATTCTGTCAACTCCAAATGAGTCCGAAACACCCAATTAAAAATGCTCCCTGTAACCAAAATATAATTACAATAAAAGCTTCAAAGCCGGCATTTAATAAGCATTGCCTCTTTGCCATCAAAGGCAAAGCCACCACCGCTGATGAGACAGAAGAGGGGCATGCTGTCTCTCTCCTATCTACGCATCCATTCACACAGGTGCCCTGTGGCCCAGGTGTGGGCTCATAAAGGGAATTTGGACTGGGAGATGGTTCAGTGGATGATACACTTGCCGTTCTAACCCCAAGGCCAGAGACGGGGTCATTAGAACCCAAGGAAAAAGCCAGACAGGCATGATGCTTGTGGGTTAGTCCTAACATCCTGAAGTCAGACACAGAGCAACACTGCAGCAAGCTGGCTAGCCTGGCCTAGTTAGCTCAGACACGAGCACACACACACACAACATGTGCATACAGATGCCAAGGGAGGGTTCATCTGTAATAGACAGAGAAAGTAGAGCAACTGGAGAACGGTCCCCGACTCCACCTTCCTCCCTCTGTCCAACCCGTGGCCGGTTCCCTGGGGACCAGGGATGGAGCTCCCATCGTTTCTACTCTCATCATCCCGTAGGCAAATTTGATGGTGACATTGATTTGTTTCCAGCAACAAGGGAGGTCGAAACGAGAGCATCTCCTCCTGCCATCTCCCAGGATTCTTCATGTACTGAAGTGAAGCCCCTACCCTGCATTCCACATCACTCAACAGTCCCAATCGTATCAACAACTGTTAAGTGAGAAACCTGAGTATCGCCGTCTGGCTAGAGGGACCTCCCGCCAGTACTGTGGTCACGTTAACGACTATGGAAAGCTCATTGAAAACACTTTCCTTTCTTGTTCTTCCAACACTGTGGAAGCCACAGATTTCTCACTCACTGAAACCTAAGTCCAGAAACAGCCACATAGTTCTTTGTGGTTTTGTCTGTGTGGGAAGTTAAAGAGTGAGAGGTTCAGAGCCAAGGAATTAGGGTTGGCTAGGCTGATGGGTAAATAATTCCACCATTGGCCACGATGATTAGATTTCACTTTCACCCTTAAATAACTAGAAAACAGGAATGCAGGGAGCCATGGTTTAAAGACATTGGCAGCGTGGGTCCATGATACAAAACAGAAACAAAAGAGAGGAGGTGAGACCACAATTACATCAATGCTGTGCTGAACCAAGTTTCTAGATGGAACCACAGGAAGAGAAATTCCAAACCAAGCAAAACAGAGTCATTAAATTTCAGAGACTACGGCTGAAATTCGAGGAGACGATGACAACTGGACTCTCTCTCAGACAGGAAAGGCTGGGGAAAGCTCAAGCCATCCGCGGAAAAAACATTCTGAGCATATGAGAGGAAGCTTCTGATTGATTGATTGATTGATGATTCAGAGAGGTCAAAAGTTAAAGGACCAAAAGCACATGCTGTGTTAGTTACTCTAGCATCATGTGATAAAACGCCAACCAGAAACTGCTTTTGTCAGGCGAGGCAGTCTGAGCCTTTGTTTTCAGATTGTGGTGGCATCAGGGGGCAAGGAGCAGCACCGACTAAGGCAGTGGAAGTGTGTGGCAACAGCTGCCCACATGGTGGTGACCAGGAGGCAGAGAAAGCACGTGGGGCACAACCTTCTAAAGTCCTCCTTTAGTGGCTTACTCCCATCAGCTAGACCGGCATCCGTAGGACCCACTGATACAACGGGAATCAAGGTTCAAGTCTGAACAACACAACTCATTTTTTTTTCCTTGTTGCTCAGGAAAATAAAGCAACATTAATTTGTTCAAATGAAAAGTAGGGCAATTATCTTTTACAACAAAGCACAAATCTACGGAATAAACAGGATGCTAGAGCCAAACCTAAAATAATGATGAACAGAATGACTGACCTCCAAGATTTCATCCAGCCCTAAGAGTCTGTTATTATTCCAGAAGTTCTGGGATTATCCAGAATGTCGTCTTAATTCTAATCAAATAAATTAATTTCATTTATTAAAACTATTTTAAATATTGCGTTAGCATTGTTGTGTCAAGCAAGCAATATCAATAGCCCTGCTGAAAACACATAAGGTGCAGGATTGATGCCTACGGTGTATCTTGTTCCTCCTAACGGAAGCATTCCTCATGGACATAAGGAGGGAGGCTCACGGAATTCACATACAAGTTACAAACTCTCGGGACAAAGCTCTGTATCAGGAGGCTGGAGGTTACAGAAGAGTAAGTGGTTTCTGGGGGAACCAAGAATCATCGATGGTGGAGGATGGGAGCAGCGGGGCAGGGAGGAGTCTGGAAACCTTGCAGTCCTGTTCTGTCTTCTGCATTCTTGTCCCCACTGCTACCAAGCAAAGAATTGTTGGAGATTCTACATGGTGAGAGATTCCTAGCCACTTAGACTGTCTGAATAAACAGTTTGGCAGAGAGTTAAACCATGGAAATCCGGACGAGAGCCAGGGTTTATCTCCTCTGAGCCTTCTGCCTCTGCCCACAGTGCTCCACTGCACCATTAAGGGTGTCATCGTCCTCATTGCCCAGCCCGATCCAGCCCTGCACAGCACGGTGAGTGACTCCGAGTTCACAGAAAAGTCCGCGTGACCTGGAAGGTCAGGAAGGAAAGTTATGGCCCACAAGCAGAAGAAAGGATGAGTACCCACTTTATCCAGGGCTTCTCCCAGGAGAACCCTAACTTCACATCCCCTTCTCCCCTTACTTCCTAACCTGCAAACCTACTTCTAAGTTTTGCTTACCCTTCCCTTTGAAAGATTTATTATTTCGCATGTGCGAGTTTTTGCCTGCATGTCTGTCTGTGCACTGTAGGTGTGCCTGTGGTCACAGGAGGTCAGAAGAATACATCGGATTACCCCATTGGAATTACGGATGTTTGGGAGCCACCGGGTGGATGCTAGGAACCAAACCTGAGTCCTCTGTAAAAGTAATGGATGTTGTTAATGCCGAGCCACCTCTCCAGCCCTTTCTTTCCCCTTCACGTGCAAGTAATTTAGTTACTTCCCTAAACCCAACTCAGATTTACAAACCGTAACCCATCACACAGCCCCAGGAAATAAGATGCCCAGCAGGTAAGAAAGGGCCCCTCCTAAGGAAGCAATTACGGTTGTAGGTATGAAAGTTTTGTTGCTATTTCATATGTAAATATGTGAGCATCCCTAAATAAAATGGTATTAATCATTTTACCACAGGAGCCCCTAATTTCTCTGGAGAGATGGCTCAGTGGTTAAGAGCACTGCCTGCTCTTCCAAAAGTCCTGAGTTCAATTCCCAGCAACCACATGGTGGCTCACAACCATCTGTAATGTGTAATGAGTGCCCTCTTGAGGAAGAGACCTGGTAAGTCGTCCTCATCAACTTAGACCATGAAACCCAATATGGACAAGTTCAACAGAACCGCCATGTATGTATGGGCTGTCATGCATGCCTCAGCATTGCCAGGGCATAAATTTCAATTTTGATCTCAGCTCCTAATCTAGAAGGGGAAAAATGACAAGTCAGAAAGATTAAACAGAACTATATGCTGTCACAAACTGAGGGTCGGCGAAATGGCTTACCTGAATTCGAACCCTGGGAGTCATGTAAAAGTGGACGAATAAAGCAGAGTCCACAGAGCTGTCCTCCAGCCTCCACTCAGATGGAGTGGCCTGTGTGCTCCTCACACACACCATGCACACAGCAACATCAACGATGAACCACAGAACTGAAGCCTAGCTCTAATGCCATGTCTGTGGCCCTTGACACAACACTGTATTTTAAAGAACAATTTGCTTGGAAATATTTAGCTTCGAGCCACACATTCTTCAACCTGACAAACCACAGCGGCAGAAGAAGTTAAAATGAGTTTGAGTTGAGCAAAACAAACCGCATTGCCCAGGGCTGCTCTCAGGGGACAAGGATACGGAAGACTGCATGCTCCAGCACTCAAGACACAGCAGGGTCTGTGCACAGTATCTATGCGATTATTCTCTCTTAGTCTCCCCTTGGGGAGAATTATTTGTCTCTTGCTGCATACCCCAGGCTGGCCTTGAGTGTGTGGCCTTCTTGCCCCAGCTTCCTGAGTGTTGTGATCACAGGCCTGTGCCGTTCCTCCGGGCAGGGATGGTTATTGCCTTTATTGTTATTGATGATGCCGTGGGGCCCAGAAAACTGAAAACTTTGGAGCTTGTCCCTGGTACTGTTTTTTTTTCCCCCCTTACTTTCTCCAATGTTTCTGTGTCTCTGGCTTCTTAATTCTGCCCAGATTGGTGAGGGATCTTTTTGAATTTAAAAATCGAATTCTTGATGGTATCTGGAAAAAGCTGCTAGAAAAAAATAGATGCTTTTTAATTCTCTTGACGCTCTAGATTTTTGACAAAAATGTGTGTGTGTAGGGGGGTGCTACCTCTCTCTTTCTCTCTCTCTCTCTCTCTCTCTCTCTCTCTCTCTCTCTCTCTCATCCTTTCCCAACTTCCTCTTGCATCTTTTTTTAATTATTATTATTTTCTTTTTGTGTTCAGAAAAGTCTGACACCAGCCTTCCAGTTTGCATGACGGCCTGACCTCCTACAACATCATCGGGTCCTGCATTCTTCCCACCAAAGCGTGGAGGTATGCTCAATTGTGTTTTGAGGAAAACAAGGGGCCCAGTCCCATTTTTCCACTTGTAGGTGGTTAGAATTTTCTGCGAGAATGCTACAGAAAAATCTTTATCCTTCAAGCTAAATGCCTTCATTAATGTCTATTGTTTAATATAAAAGATGTCTCACCTAAGTAATCTACTCTTCCAAGAACAGATTTTGCTTTTCACTTCAAAAAAAAAAATGTTTCCTCACTGTAGTTCCAAAAAGTTTCATTTTCTGCTGAGTACTGCTTCAGGAACAGTAATTCTATTTTGTGTCATCATGTCCTGAACACCTTATTTGGTCTCTTTTAATTTTTAAACTGTCTGCCATCTGTTTCCAGCAGTGTTTAGGTAACCGTTTTAAAACTTATTTGTTGACTGGTAATATTTGTAATTTGATTGCAATGTCTATCTTAAGCATTTTGTGTTTTTCTTTTGTTTTATTGATATCATGCTTTCATTACTCTTTCCTTTAGCACAAGGCAGTCTGGGGGAAGTCATCTCCTGTCTTTTGATTTGTTGTCTTCTGTGTTCTCACTATTGATGTCCCTACCCCATCCTTAGTGGACACACTGACTTTCACTTTCCTTAAGTTGAATTTAGGCAGTGCTGTGTAAACGTCTGCTCTCTGTGCTCGTCTGTAGCTCTTCTTGAACATTCTCCTTGGAAATTACCTCCCCATAGAAAATCTCCGGGCTAAACAGCATCTTCCTTTCCTGAGAATAGGAGGCTGGGAAGGAGGAAGCTCTTCCAGAGATACCCGAAGCGCTGGCCAGGATCCTTACTTTCTCTCCAGTTAGCCTTCCAGCTTAGCCTTCCCAATGGAGTCCTGAGCAGTGGATTCTGAGAACTGCCGGTGATTTTTCAGGCAAGTGGTTCATGGGCTGAAATGAATGAATGAAATTTGTATCCTGGCAATGCTGAAACGTGTATGGGCAGTCCATATGTATTGCGTTTCATGGTCTAAGTTGATGAGGAATACTGATTAGGTCTCTTCCTCAAGAGGGCACCAGATCTCATTACAGATGGTTGTGAGCCACCATGTGGTTGCTGGGAATTGAACTCAGGACCCTTGGAAGAGGAGGGACTGCTCTTAACTGCTGAGTCATCTACTCTTAGGGAAAACAATCAAATAAACAAAACAAAAAACGAAACAACGACAACAACAAAGCATAAAGTGGAGGGTCAAAGCAAAAACAAAATTAGGCTGGGGTAAACCAAGATTATTTCATGCTGACTTTAAACACTGAGTTGGTGGGAGCCAGGGAGATGGCTCAAGGGTAGGAGGGAGGCCCTGAAGAGGTCTGTCCTCAGAACCCACGTACAAGCTACATCCCATGGCATGCATCTATAATCCCAGCGCTCTGGTGGGGAGATCTTAGAGACAGGAGAAGCTGCCAGAAGCCCTCAAGCCAGCTAACTGAAGTATATTTTGCAGCAGGAACCTGCAAAGAGATTCAAGGAGGTAGAAAGAGAGAATCCATTCCTGAAAGTTGTTCTCTGACTCCCATGCCATACACCCCCACATTATAAATAAATAAAAGATAGTTTTTAAAATTGAAGGGTTTCTCATTTGGCATTTATTTAAATCATATATTTGTTTCCAAGAGATGACCAAAAAAAAAAAAAGGCCGAGCCACATAATTTTTTTCCCTCCCAACACTAAAGAGCACTGCCGATTAAAAATTTTCATATATCAAGTAGATTTTAAAAAACGACAACTCCCAAGTTGTCTACCACACAGTCTCATGAGATTATCAGTGGTGTTAGAATGGGTTCAGGCACTCCAAGTCCTCTCCCCAAGACTCCTCCAAAGAACATCTCGGACTCCATCGTCCTTTGCATTTATCTGACAGTGTGAAACGAATTCTTTCACTACTTTTAAGGGACTGGTCCCGTGTGTTGACTTCAGCAAGACTTAGTGTTTTCTGCTTGCGTTTAGCCACATTTAGCCAGGAGACAGCGTTGGTGCTGTGTGCAGGGATTTAGCTGTCCTGTTCACAACAAGATGAGCAAAAGAGCAGATAAATCCCTGCGTGCGGGTTTAATTTTATTGCTAGGAAAAAAAAAAAACCCAACTAGCGTTCTGAATCCACCAGTCTCAACTCCTCAATATGCTTCTGCGAAGAGCGATGGGCAGAAAAACAACCCATCTTGGAGCCTGGCCTCTCTTGGATTGCAGCTGCCTGCCAGGCTTGGGAGGCCGGGTCCTTGGTTCCTGCAGTCACACTACTCAGTGTCGTTGGGTCACAGGTTCCTGAGGGCTGCTGACCTGCTTTCCAGCGTTTGGCAGGTATGCATCAACGTTAGCTTAATTCTCCCTGTGTTCCTCAGATGAGTCACAATGACTATTTCACATGTCACCCTAACCCACATGTCGCCCTAACCCGGTGAGTGCAGCCAGAAGTAGCTTATTCATCTTACAGTGTAACAATCCCTCCTAGTCACGCTGGTCATAGAGGCATATGGTCATCAGCCATTGCTATGAAATCCTTGTAGGTCTCATCAGGAATAGTTAGGTCTCGTATAGGGTTGAGGTAACAGTAAGGCGAGGCACCTGGGCTCTGGGTTCAGAAACTGAAACCCGGGCTCCTCTACTGCCTGCTTAGTGGGGCAAGGAACTCAGCCTTATTGAACCCAGACTCTACTTGTAAAGCGAAGGGACTGTTGAACCCATTGAGAAGATTCTAAAACCTGGCACAGAGAGTTCTTAGCCGGTGTACACAAAGGTTCTCAATGATATGGATGCTGAAAACGATCTTCATCTCTTATGTAAGCCTACTGGACAAAGCTCACTTTATATATCTAAAATCTGTCACTTACCAGTGAACATGACTATAGTGAAGCACTTTTACAGCCAGATGCCTTTATTATTATTATACACACGTAGTCTTTTGTAATTTATTTGTTTATTTACATTAGATACTAAGACTAAACCCTGGGCCTTTCACTTGCTATATAAACACCCTATCATTGAACTAAATCCCCAACCCTTAAATATCTATCACAAGTGTGTGTGTGAGAGAGAGAGTGGGGGGGGGGAGACACACACACATACAGAGTTTCATGTAGACTAGTCATTTCAGGCTCTACCTCAAGGCCTGCCGTCAGCTGAGGACAAAACGGGAGCCTATGGAAGACAGTTTTCCTTCCAACCACAGCTAGTAAGACTGTGAAATAGTGTAATCACTTTACAAAATAAGTAGCACTTTCTTAAAATGCTGAAGTTACCATATAAGCAAAGGATTCCTCTTACCTACACAGGGGAAATGAAACCCATGTTTTAATAAGGACTCATATGTGAATGCTTATAGGAACATTATCTGTAATATTCCCCCAGTAGAAATAACCTGAATAGTCACTAACTGGTGAATTGGTCAAGAATGGTATGTCCATACAAGTGAATGCTATTCCAGCAATATAAAGGAATAAAGTATTCATATATGCTTCAAATGAATGCCTGCCTCTAAAAAATATCAGTTGAGTGAAAGGTAGGCTCTAATGCCCACATATCATACAGCACTTTAGACTTCCACTTATAAGAAATATTCATCATAGGCAAATCAATAAACATTGTAGAATAGTAGTTGATTGAGCTAAGAGTTGAGATAAGGAGTTATTTAGATTGGGCACAAAGTCTCTTTTTGGAGTGATGTGAATGTCCTAAATTCGGGGTTGCCAAGACAGCTCACAAGCCAAACGTGCTTTCTTGAAAGCCTGAGAATCTGAGTTCAGTCCCTAGAATCCAAATAAAGGTAGAAGAGACCTAACTCCATGCAATTATCCTCTGACCTCCACATGAGCGCCATGCATGTGTGCCCACACAAATCATACACATAGAATAATAAATAAAAAATTTTAAAGTACTTTGTGATTTGTTTATTTCCATTTTATATGCATGAGCCTTTTGCCTGTATGAATGTATATGTACCACCTGTATACCTGGTACCTGTAGGAGGTTAGAAAAGAGGGTCAGAGCCCCTGGAACTGGAGATTTGAGTTGTTGTGAGCCATCATGTGAGTGCTGAAAAACCAGCCTAGGTCCTCTGTAAGAGCAACAAGTGCTCTCAACTGCTGAGCTCTCTGGCCCTAGTAAATAACTCTTAAAATGTTCTAAGATTTGTCTGTGGTTGTTGTTGCAAACTGTAAATGACTTTTTTTGGTTTCGTGTTGGGGATTAGATTGACTAAGTAGAACACTTATGTTCCCATGGCTTCAAATAGTTAACATACATTCCATCAGTATTTATTTTATTAAAGTTCACAATATATCTAATCTCAGAGCATGACCACATGTTGATAATTTTGATTAAAAGATTTCTTTTGTTTTCTGATAAGCATACTGAAGCCTCTTGGCTGCATTATTGTCGGGGACCGTGGACCCCCAGACCCTGAATTTCCTGTGGCCCCAAGCCTGCCAGAGTAAACAACTTGTTTTCCTATGCTTGCAGCTGCTCTGAGCATGAGACCCTCAGGAGTTCCCAATGGCAGGTGAGTGGTTTCTGGTGAGCTTGTAGCTGAGAGTTAGGGTGTGGCCATTAGTCAAGGAGACCCTATATAAGCTGCCCTGGAATACAAAAAAAGGGAATTCTTGGCGTTAGCAGTGTCTCTGTGTGTATGTGGTGTGTGTGTGTGTGTGTGTGTGTGTGTGTGTGTGTGTGTGTGTGTATGTGTGTTTCAATCTCCAGGCCCTTGCCCGGCTCCAAACCGTACCGTAGTGTGTAGAGCAGGCATTGTACTACTGTACTATACATCATTTAATGAATCTTGCTTCCGCCATCATCTCAACCATTTCTCATTCCACACCATAAATGCGACGGAGTCACCAGATGTCCCGTAGTGTTTTCTAGATAGAGCTATCTATGAGTCCAAACGTGATTCTCATTTCCCTTACAACTTAAGACTACCCGGAACTTGAGGACCTACCGTGATTGGTTGCCATGGAAACTAAGTGGTGAAAAGAACCAGGGCACTCCATGCTCCAGGATGGGAAAAGGTGAGTCAGGAGTACAGCAGCAGTGAGAGGGCTGTGGGAAACCAAGAGGAGAGAGCCAGTCATGCTGGGTCCTGTGGAGAGGACTGATGTGTTATAAAGGGTGGGTGTGTGGAGAGGGCTGATGTGTTATAAAGGGTGGGTGTGCAGAGGAGCGAGCAGACACACACACCCAGGGTCTCTTCCCAAGGCCCTTGAGGTTCAATCCCTTGCAGCTTTCATGAGACCACGTTACACGGTGAAAACTAATTTTCATTTAGTCATTCCTCATACATAGACCAACTTGAACCCTCTTGTTGCCAGGGGTTGGGATGCTCCAGGGGGACTGAACTTGGCTTACTGCCTTGAGGCTCATTCAAAACAAAACTCATCTCAATATGTAAGGTTTATTTCTTCATTTCTTTTTAGATTTATTTTATGTGTGTGAATGTTTTGCCTGCATTCTGTAAGTGCTTGGCGCCTGAGGAGGTCAGAAGAGGGCATCAGATTCCCTGGAACTGCTGTTACAGATGGTTGTTGTCTTTATGTGGGTGCTGGGAACTGAACCAGGGTCATTTGCAAGAGCAGTAGGTGCTGCTGAGCCATCTCTCCATATATTCGTATATATATTTTTTTATTTTATGAAGTTTATATCATCTTGAATATTACAAAAAAACTGAGGTGAAGTTTAAATCATATTTCTTGCATCTATAATAAGCCTTTCCAGAAAGAACTGTCTTTCCATGTTTCCTGATTAACTTACTTTCCCATGTTCATGTTCATTACAAGGTTCTTTCCAAGGTCAGGAATACATATGAAGTACAACTTTACGCCTAATGTGAAAAACATTCAGTTAGTGTAACTGACTTAGGATGAGCTGTCCAATCTGAATACCAACAGCAAAAATTTAAACAGAATTTTCTCCAGAAATCTCTCAGTCCAGACTGCTTTGTGGGTAAACTATTTTTAACCATTCAAACCTCACACGAGTGTTAGCCTTTGCAAAGTGCCTCAGAGTTAAAGGTAATAGAGCTGCCTGCGGTGGCTTAAGTGAGAAGTATCTCTCATAGGCACATGCATTGGATACTTGTCCCAGTTTGTAGCGCTGTTTGTGGAGGCGATGGAAGTTTCAGGAGAGGCAGCCTTGCTGAGGAAGTGCTTCCGTGGGAGTGAGCACTGTTACTGCTTCACCCTTCCTGCTTTTGAGCCATGTCTCTGCCTTAGTCACTGTTCTATTGCTGTGAAGAGACGCCATGACTAACCCAACTATTATAAAAGGAAGCCTTTCACTGGGGTTAGTCTAGGATCATCGTGGCAGGAAGCAGGCAGGCATGGCGCTAGAGCAGAAGTTGAGAGCTTTATATCCTGAGTCATGTGCCCCAGGTAGAGAGACGCTGGACCTGATCTGGGACTGTGAAACCTCAGAGCACACTCACAAAGAGGCACCTCCTCCAATTAGGCTACTTTACATAATTCAAACATACGAATCTATGGGGACCATTTTCATTCAAACCAACACAGTTCGCAATACACTATATTTTCTAAATTTGTTCAATTTAGGATCATGGAAGTTACATTATATTTATTCCGAGTTTACGCTCTAGGAGGACTGGCAGATTTTCATTTAGGCTCTTGGGATCCAAAGAGGCCACAGAGAGAAGCTCTGGGACTCCATGGCCAAGTATTAGGCTGACTGTCTGCATTCTTCTCTCCATCCCCATCAAGACACCACGCTGGCGTGAGGCCCCTGCTGATCCTCCAGACCACCCCATGCATACCATCCAGACATCACACATCCGGCTGAATCCTGCCCAAATGTTTCACCTATGAAATGAGTATGATGAAGGCTATTAAAATGGTATTGTTTTATTTGTGATTGTTATATAGTAATAGATAAGTAGACGCCTACAAAAATGAATTTTCAACTCACTTAAGAAAGAAAATATCACCGGGTAGTGGTGGCACATGCCTTTAATCCCAGCACTTGGGAGGCAGAGGCAGGCGGATCTCTGTGAGTTCAAGGCCAGCCTGGTCTACAGGGCGAGTTCCAGAACTGACTCCACAGCTACTGACAAACCCTGTCTCAAAAAAAAAGCAGAAAGAGAGAGAGAGAGAGAGAGAGAGAGAGAGAGAGAGAGAGAAGAAGAAGAAGAAGAAGAAGAAGAAGAAGAAGAAGAAGAAGAAGAAGAAGAAGAAGAAGAAGAAGAAGAAGAAGAAGGAAGGAAGGAAGGAAGGAAGGAAGGAAGGAAGGAAGGAAGGAAGGAAGGAAGGAAGGAAGGAAGGAAGGAAATATTGTGTTTGGTGGGATGGCACACATCTTAAATCCAGGCACTTGGGAGGCAGAGTTTGAGGCCAATCTGGTCTACAAGAGCTAGTTCCAGGATAGGAAACAAAGATACAGAGAAGAGAAACACTGTCTTGAAAAACAAACAAACAAACAAACAAAAACAAAAAAGAAAGAAAGAAAAAGAAAATACCTCAATGTCTGAATACTATTCCACTGTGTGAATATCCTGTATTGTCATTATTAATCCATCAATTGATGGGCATTTAGACTGAACAGCAATGGACACTGGAGCAGTGAATATCTCTACAGTAGGATGCAGTTTGCTGGATGTATGCTTAAGAGTGATATAGTTAGATCATGTGGTAGATCTATTTTTAGTTTTTTTTTTAACAAACCTCCACATTAATTTCCATATGCACTCACTCCCACTAGCAGTAATAATTTCTTCACACCCACACAAGAATTTATCATCATTTGTTTTCTGATCTTAGCTGTTCTGACTTGGGTTTTAAAAAAAAAACAAAGTAAGTTTAATTTGTACTTTTCTGGTAGCTAAAGATGTTGAAAATGTAAAAACAAAATGTTTTTTGGTCATTTGTTTTTCACCTTTTGAGAATTCTCTATTTAGTTCCATGCTCAATTCTTAAATTAGGTTGTTTGTTTTTCTTGATATTTATTTTTCTTTGTAAATTCTACAAATTAACCCTCTGTCAGATATATACTGAGCAAATATTTATACAAGAGAATATTATCCAGTCATTATGAAAAATAAAATTGTGAAATTTATAGGTGATCGTATGGAGCTGTAAACAGTCATTCTGTGTGAGGTAATCCAAACCCATACAAATGTCACACAACTTCTCTTATTTGTAGATGTTTAAATGTCATCTGTGATTCAATGGAAGGCCACACACACAAGAATATGTGGTCAGCAGAACAGTCTATATGTAAAGATGTTTCCCTTTGTGTCTATAAAGCAGAGAAAACTGCTGATCTGAATACTCATTGTAGGACAGCTGATGTAGCCCCTCCAGTGACACCACAGCTGTTGGAGGAGACGCCTGGACAAGGTGTTCCCTGTGACAGCCTGGGCACAGTGTTCATGGCCCTTCTTGCTTACCCCAGAGTATCTCTCTTTATGTGTTTCTCTTTCTCTTCTCGTGTTCTACTTTCATAAAGGAACAAAGATAGAATATTTAAATTTTTTAAAACCCACAAAGACAGTATTTAAAAGGAGCACTCCAGCCTATCCAGAGTTCCATTTTTGGGTCTGAGTGACAAGAGCTTCCGTTTGTCTGGCTTGTCTTCTCTGTATGTATGCCACTTCCTCTTGGGACTACACAGGAGCAGTGATTTGGTGTCAACTAGAAGTCACACGGTCAGGATCCAGTGTTCTAGGCATTTGCTTCTCAATTTATAAACATCTTTCTACATTCAAAGAGCTAACTCTGTTTATGAAAACAACGTCTATGGCTAAACTTTGCAAACAGAACAATTCCACGCTGCTTAGGCAATTCTGGAACAGCACCATATGAAGAGCCTTCCTTCACCAGCAGGGGCAGCGGTATCATGTTATTAGCCCATGTCTTCAGTGCCCTACCTCTGGCTCCTTAGTTTGGTTTCTCTTAGGGTACCAGTTCATGGGTGTCTCTTATCTCCATGTCTTGCTTTTTTGTTTCTTATTAAATGGTACCAAGTGAGGAGACACGAGGCACAGCCAAGTCACATCCAGACCAGAAGTCTCTAGACTTCCAAGTATGTCAAGGTCTTCTCTAAATCTTTCTTCCTACCAATGAGCATGTAGCCATGGTAACAGCTGAATATTGGTAATAACAAGAAGACTAATAAGCAGGAAAATTCTTTTAATGTCAAGGTAACAATGTGTCTCATTTATTTGAATCAATTAGTCATTCCATTATTAAATGAGCTTCTTCTCAAACTACATTCAAAATGGCAGATTAATATAAAGGTACAGCAAGCAGTTTCTATTTTAAATCAACAAGCGAGAACTGGAATCTCATTTGAAGCCTCATCAGTTCTGTTGCTTATTAAAGATTATTAAAAATCATCAATGACAGTAATAATAAAATATGATTTAACATGCAGAAGAGATTTGCCTTAGCTATTAGACATGGCATATTCGAAAGATACAACCCGGGTATATTATTGAGAATGGTGCTGCTGTGTCTTAAGGAGGCATTCTTTTCCTGCAACATAATAAAGATTAGATTATTAAATTAATACCAACTGGCAGCTGCTAAGAAGTTTTTAGAATCAATGCATCCAGGGCCCTGGGTAGATAAGGAATTGATTCTGAACAGCAAAACCCTGAAAAACTTTTAAGGGATTAGAAAAGACAAAATCTCAGCGAGAAAGCCCGAACTCCTAAACTAAAAAAAAGATCAAACACGATGTATTCAAAAGAAGCGTCTTCAAGGCGCAACCATGGAAGGAAACTCATGCTCGGAAAAGTCCTGTCAGCTGCCAGACAGAGAAATGCTGAGGGTGGAGGGACAAAATTTCTTTTCTTTCTCCAATAAAGTAAAACTCTACATACCTCCAAATTAAAAACGAACAAACAAACAAATAAAATGTGGGTTTTGCTATGTATCTTAGTCTGGGATGTTAGGCCTGTGTCACAAAGTCTAGCCTCCAATTCAAATTATTATGATCAACAAGGAAACACTCATTCCTCTACTTTGGGGGTGGATATTATGCCTGTTTCCTCTTTTTATTTTTTAATTTTCCCCATGTTTTTTTATTTAAAAAATTTACTTTTCATTTTACATCCCAACTCCAGTCCTCCCTCCCTTCCCCTTCTCCTCTCCTCCCCCTTCCAATTCTCCACCCACCTCAGAGGGGGCAAGGCTTTCCTTGGGGTGGTTCTTTCTGCATGTTGCGTTTGCAGGGAGCACTGAGCTTTCTATAGGAGAACGGGTAGGGACTGACTGTTAGGTTATTGAGTGATGTGGAATCACACAGGCTCCCCGAGTTCCTCTGAATTCTTCTGTCTTTCTCTTTTGTAAGCCCCTCAAACCACAGGAGTGGCCAGGCCCCTCCCCGAGACCCTTCATTTGCCAGGTTCCATCCACAGAACACTCTAACTGCCCTAAGGACTGGACCCTGCCCCGACTCTACAGAGTTAAAATGCCCAAGTTCTGGACTTGAAATCTTACTAGTCCCTACCCTGAAAAACTTCACACTAAGAAGATCCACATCTTTCCCCAAGAAACTTTATATACGCCCTTCCTTTTGCTCAGTTCTCTGTTGTTTCTTGCCTGAGCAGAGGAAGCCACCCTCCTGGTTTCTATAGCCAGAGCTCAAAAATTTCCTACCTCTAAGCCTTCTTTGTTCTCACCTACTACATTCAGCTTTACTGGGATTTAGGTGTCCTCAAGGTATGAGTGACCATAGCACCCCAGATGGGAGAGGGGGGGGTCATTGGTGAACTTTTCTATAGCATTTATCAGAGATGCTCACCAGGCACGCTCACAGTACAGAGGGTATATACCCCACTCTCCCAACCCCTAGGTATAGACACAGGAGAAGAACTGGTCCAAGACTCCTCAAAGGTCCTGCATCCCTAGTATCACCCCTTTGAGAGGATATTAACCCACTTCCCTGACATCCCATCTATTTTAGACCTTAACTTCTGCATATCAGCTGTTGAAAATTCTTTGCCTGACCACCTTGGAGAATGCTGGTTGTGTGTCCCTCCTGCGTGGAACCAGGAGCCTTATCAAGCTATAAGGGTGCAATAGTGGCTTGAATACCATGGGGCAAACAGCTACTTTCTGATTGGATTTAAGCCTCACTCCACAGAAGGAAACTCATGTCTAGCTCTGTAAATCTGGCCAAGAACCTGTAGCTGTGGCAGGGGGAGGGGTTCATAGACCCCAGGGGTAAGCCTACTACTATTGTTTTGCTAAATGGATATAGTATCAAACTACTCTCTAAATTCATTTCTCTATGCCCATAGATTAGTGCAACACTCAGTTCTCATCAATGTCTTTGTGCAGTAGATGGCTGTTTATACAGACTCACAATCTGCAAGGAATAATTGTCTATGGAGTATTCCAACACAAATGGGAAATTCATATGACGCTCTCTCCCTCCAAGGTTCAAGGCGTATCTCAGAAGAGGTGATAGAAAGACTGAATGAGCCAGAGGTTGGGAGGGTGAGAGAAAAACAGTGTCTTCTGGATAGGACAGAGCAGTTACACTCCTGATCTCGCGTTACACTCCTGATCTCGCAGAAGCTGTGGTGTCTGCATAAGATCTGCACAGGATTAAGCCAATCAACATTCCAGCATGGATGGGGGAGGGGTATACAAGGTCCTATCCCTAGATGAGAAGCTGTTGACATTTGATAGCTGCTAGGGAAGAGAGAGGCAATTTTCTTTAGAGGTGTTGACCCTAGGTTGACCATGCTTCTGTGGATATGTGTGTGTGTGTGTGTGTGTGTGCGCGCACGCGCGCGCACACACACACACACACACATATGTAGCACTAGTTGGACTCAGTGAGTTAGTTTTTTTAAAAAGAACAAGAAGAGGAAGAAATAGAAAGAGGAGGACAATTTGGAAGAGGATCGTGAAAGGGGATTCTAGAGAATTTGGGGGAGACTGGAGAGGATAGAATTAAAATACATTGTATGCATGTATGAAATTTTCAAACAATAAATTTTAAAAATGAAATAAAGAGCCAAGTTGGCGCACAAAGCAAATGGGTGGGTGCTGGGCTCTGTGCTCGTAGGTGGAGTGTCATCACCAGGACAAGATCCTGCCCACACTGCAAGTTCTCTCTCCTGCTGCTCTGGATGGGGTGAAGCTCTGTGCCAGCCAGTGGGGCTACTGAGCTTCCCAGCAAAGGACATTTTAAACTACCCAGCTGTGTCACAGCAGACTAAGAACCAAACCCCAGGGGACAGCAGAGCTGACAGAAAGGGTCATATGAGGAAGCCATGAGACAAATCAAAGAAAGAAATGGGTAGATATTGGGGCTGCCTGCCCTTCACTGACTGCAGAGTCTGTCATTAGCTTGCTCTCAAGGGTTCTGGAATGTTTTTGCAGCAATTCAGAGACAACTGAAATGTCAGAGTAGTTCTGAAAGGGTCACTCTGAGCTCTTTAAAAAGTGATTCTTCCAAGAAAATGTTACTGAGAATGATTCTACTGTATGTCTGTAAATGGTTTATTTATTGTTTTGTCAATTGACAAACAGCTCATCTATCTATCTATCTATCTATCTATCTATCTATCATCTATCTATTTTTGTTATTATGAAGTTAAGGTAAATCTTTGTAAGTTAGTTCCTGTGTGGACATTTCTGTATATTGGCTATGGTTTGGATGCAGTCTGCCTCCGATGGGTCATGTGACTGATGTTTGTCCCTCAGTGAGATGATGGTGAGAGGTGGGTCCACAGCCTGGTGAAAGGCGACTAAGTCATGAAAGGTGCTACCTCAAGAGATTACCCTAGCATTCTTATGGGACTCCAGCTCATTTCTTTCAAGCAAGTTATAAAACAAGACTGACCCTCTTTGATTTCTGGCTTCCCTCTCCCGTGTGCTCTCAACACAAACTCATCCAGCATGATGGCCTCTGCCATGGCAGGATCTTGAGACACCCAGCAGAGTCAATGCCAGCACCAGCACGGCATTGTCTGGACTTCAGCTTCCCAAACCATGAGGTATAGATCTCCTTCTCCAGAAAGGATGTATTTATTTGTTAATTGTGTGTATTATGTGTGCCTGTGTGAATTTATGTGTGTTATGTGCATACGTAGTGCCCCCAGAAGCCAGGGGATATCAGATCCTCTGGAATTGGAGTTACAGGTGATTGTGAGCCATTTGATGTAGATGCTGGAACTGAACCAGATGCTCTGCAAAAGCAGCAAGTGGTCTTAACCATTGAGAAATCCCTTCAGCCTCTAGCTCTCCTGTACTAACTATCTACCCAGTCTTGGGTATTTTTATTTTAGCAACAGAAAACTGGTAAGTACAATTTCTCTTGGGTAAATATGTAGGAGTGAGATTTCTTGATCATAAAGTATAGATATGTTTGACTTAATTTTTTTTTTTTTTTGGCCAGAGGGTGCATACCTTTAATCCCTGCACTCAGGAGACAGTGGCAGGTGGATCTCTGTGAGTTCGAGGTCAGCCTGGTCTACAAAGTGAGTTCCAGGGCAGCCTGGGTTGTTACACGTATAAAACCCTGTTTCAAAAAAAAAGCCAAAAAATACTTTTTTAAATGCCTGTGTATTTATGTGTGCCTGTTTGTCTATATATGCATCATGTGAGTGTAGTTTCCTTCAGAGGAACCAAACCCAGGTCCTCTACAAGAGCAGCAGATGCTCTTAATTTGCTGGGCCACCTCTCCAGCACCATCTTTAGCTTTTTAATAACCATCAAACCACTCTCTAAAGCATCTATACTTTATCTTTACCTAATACCTCCTTGTTTTATTTACCCATAGTTGTAAGTCTTGGCACGATAGAGTAAAAAAACCTCATCTTTTTTAAAAAAGATTTATTTGTTTATTATGTATACAACATTCTGCCTCCATGTATGTCCACATGCCAGAAGAGGGTACCAGATCTCATTACAGATGGTTTTGAGCCACCATGTGGTTGCTGGTAATTGAACTCACAACCTCTGGAAGAGCAGGCAATGCTCTTAACCTCTGAGCCATCTCTCCAGCCCCTACTCCCCCCCACACACACATTCAATATTTTCTATCACTTTAAACTTTCTTTCCCTCTGATCCAGTTTCCAGTTCACAAGTTGTCTCCAGTCATATGAACTCTATCCATTTGGAAATGTCCTTACTCTGTTCTCAACTATATAATTCCTGGTTAGCTTTCCATCGGTTTGCAATGCTGATTTTTATGATTTGGGCAACAAATTTATCTGCAAGCTATAGCATAGCTGGTTCCACCGGGTCTAATGTAACCGTGGACTGTCTTGAAACAGAGCAGCTGTGATGAGCCCATGAGCCCCTCAGGAGACCAGCCCTACTAACATTCCCTCATGGAGTGGTCAATGGGACTCACAAGCCCCTCAGGGGACCAGCCCCATTAGCATCCATCCCCTCATGGAGTGGTCCTGGGACTCATGAGCTTTCTGGAGATCCTCAAGGCTCCTCCCTTCCTCAAGACCCAATCATCACCATATAAAGAGTAGATGAAGCAGGACTTCTCTTGGTACAGCTTCCTGTAAGCTGTCCAGGGTCATTTTTAGTGGTGCTGCTGTCTTTGGGCACCTACATCCCTGTAGGTGAGCCCCAGAGACTCATTGTTTCACCAAACTGGACTTGGATGGAATCCTCCCTTCCATATGCCAGTGCCTCTCTTTGTAGGATGAATAGACCTTTTTATGTCTCCCCAAGAAAAGTCATACTACACAAACATATCGAAATTATTACTCAGTAGCATTTATTTTTTGTTGTTGTTCTTTTTTTGTTTTTGTTTTTCAAGTCAGGGTTTTTCTGTGCAGCCCTAGCTGTCCTGGAACTAGCTCTGTAGACCAAACTGACCTTGAACTCATAGATATCTGCCTACCTCTGCCTCCTGAGTGCTGGGATTAAAGGCGTGCACCACCACAGACTGGCTTGCTTGGTATTTCTAATATCTGTATTACTAGTTTTTCTAAGATTTCACTTTTTTTATTTATGTGTATGTGTCTGTGTATCCTACAAGTGTGTAGGTGCCTACAGAGGCCAGAAGAGGCTCTTCCTAGAACTGGAGATCCAGTGAGTTGTGAGCTGCCCAGTGTGGGTGCTGGGAACCAAACTTGGGTCTTCTGAAGAGCAGTGTATTAATCAGGGTTCTTTAAAGGAACAAAAATGATTAAGCATTTAGATTTATTATAGGCTTGCAGGCTGTGGCCCAGGTGGTCCAACATGGCTGTCTCCCTATAAAAAGACCAAGAATCCTGCAGTTGGTCAGTCCACTAGACCGGCTATCCCAGCAGTCCTGACCTAGAACTAGAGCGCCCGAGGATTCCTGCAGAGAGCTACTGTTCTTTGGTCTACATTGGAATCCCAAAGAATTAGGTTCTAATACTAGCAAAGGAATGCCTTAGCAACAAGAGCAGGAACAAGAGCACGCGGGAAACACACCAAACCTTCCTTCTTCCATGTCATTTTTATAAAGGCTGCCATCAGAACATGTGACCTAGATTTCCACCTCAAACGATCCAATCTAGAAAATCCTCTGCAGGCGTGCCCGTCTGCTTGGGGTTTAGTTGGTTCCAGATGTGGTCAAGTTGATAACCAGGGCTAGGCATCATAAGCAGTAAGCGCTCTTAACCACCGAGCCGTCAGTCTAGCCCTGCATCACTGTGTTGTCTGCTGGTCTTGCTTGCTTCTTCTGGCTTGATACATCTGGATTCTCCATTTGCTTTATAATATCCCATTAAAGCAAATTAATATTTAAAGGTTGTTTTTAGAGGCGATCCAAGATGATGCAATTTCCCACCACAACGGCTTTTCATTTTCTTCCCAAAGAACACTCTGGGGTACGTTAGCAGCCTGAAACAATAAAACCATACCCTGTGTTTCTGGGTCATTATCTCAAGCCAGAGAGAAGGGTATCATGTCAGGATCCCTGTCTTTGGGAGGAATGAATGCCAACCCCCAAACCCTCAACAGCTGAGTCTTCAAAAGCTTCCCTCTGTGTCTCAGCTGCATCCGGTAAACTGCCAAAGAGTCTCGGAGCCAAAATGGCAGTGCCAGTGGTTTCAGGACCCTGAGCGGTGATTTTCCAGATCACAATGGGCCCTGCCTCAAGGCTGCTTTTTAGCTATCAGCAAATCCTGCTTTTTGAAAGTGTTCTGGTCTATTTCTTTAAACTCTATTTCCTTCTTCCAGTTGCTTCCTATATTGTTAGGTATTGTGGTTTGGATACCAAATGTTCCTCACAGGCTTGTGTGTTTGAACTCTTGGTCCCCGACTCTTGGTCTTCTTTGAGGGGGTGCAGAACCTCTGATAGAAAGCGTGGCTTCTGGAGACGGATGCTGAATTCTAGCGATGTTGGGGATGAAGAGAACAGTTGCCAAGGAGAGTTTTTCAAAGTAGTGACACCCAAACAAATGATCATCAAATTTGAAAGGACTGATTGTTCCGGGCAGTTTAGGGGATAGCTAGAGCAGTGTATGGTCAGGACTACAGGGAGAAAGAGTTAAAATTCTGAGGCAAGAGCAGTAGCTAAGGGCAAGTTGTGTAAGTCCTGCAAATCATTATGCAGCATTGGGTTTTACTCTGAGTGAGATGGGAAAACACTAAAATTTTGATATTAGCTGCATTTAGACAGTGCACTCGTGTCTGTACCAGGCACCTCCCATAGCAGATAAAGGCCCGCTGGAAAATTCCTGCAGTAGTTCCGGGGAGAGAGTGAGGCAGGATGAGGGAGGGCTGTCTTGAGATGCTACCTTTCATTAGGTATGCCTTCAGCTCCTAAAGAAAGTAGTGTGTGCTCATCTTATGGATGGAAAAAGCTTGGGATGGGGAATGAAGCTTTTGACTAAGACCACACCTGCTAAATTGCAGAGTCACTACTCTGTGCCTCCGCGTGGGCTCCCAAAGCCTGTCATGTCTTAGATCGATTTCCAAATTAGAGCATGTCTTGGGAGTACCCCACTGTGACTCCCCACTCATCCAATCTAGATCATAAGCAGAAGTTTGTGGGGGAGCATGGACTGTTAAAGGCCACAGCGTTCATTCTTTCTGTACACTAGGGAAATGTAGAACACAAAGGGATGGAGGGGATGGAGCTCATCCATGCGCCAGCACAGGCCCCGTCTCGCCTGGTTCTCCTCTACGGAGTTTGAGCATCTCACCAGTCCGGGCAGTGCTTTCTGCTGGGAGAATCAGAGAGAGCTGGGTCTTGGCTCACTGTCTCTTGTGGCCCCAGGAACACAGGCACACTAATCACCAGTCAACCTCGGGTCGGAGAAGTTGCCCGACTCAGCAAGGCTGCCATTTCCTCCTCCCCCCCCCCATTCCTTCCAGTTTGTTGGCAGTGGTACCCAGGGGTGGCTGGAGAGCTCTGATAACAGCTTGCTGGTTGCATTCCAGGACAGGAGCTCTGACTCCACTGAAGACTTGTCAGAAGGTGAAGAAGTTACTGACAAAGGAAGTTAATAATGGCCACTCTGGAAACTTGGCCTCTTCCACAATGACTTCACACCTATTTAAAGCATCACCTTGGAGCCAACTGAGATGCCAGAAAACAAAACAAACCCCGTGAATGGAAATTAACAATTAGTCTGTGACCCACTTAAGGAGATGTTATGTCTCTTACTTAGGCAAGCCATAGCGTGCACCCTAAGCTAATGGTACGGGCTTTTATCCCATGATGGAAATTATACAACATTCGCTGACTTCCCTTGCAGGACCCTGTCTCATCTCTATTTCTGGGAGCTTATGCTAGCTACCTAACTACAAGAAACAAAGTTCTGGGATAGGTTACTGGCGGGAACCATTGTGGATACCGACATGTGGGTTTATCTGCTTACTATGCAATATCAAAGCCACGAAAAGTGAATGAAGATATTGTGTGTTTCTGTAAGTAGAGGAGAGTTGTGGCATACTCAGAGTGATTCACGAATGTTCTTTCAAGGTCTCACAAGCCTTGGACTGAATCCACTTTTCTAATTACATCGACTTAATTATCTCGTTTATGCTCCTGTCTAACACTGTCTAATAGAAATACAAGGTGAGTCACATATCACTGCGAAGTTTCTAGTAATCAGAAATAAGTGAAATTAACTTTAGTATACATTAACTTACCGATTCAAAATAGTTAACATGTAATAAATACAAAACTGTATTAATCAAATATATTACACTTTTTAAGCTTTTTAATTGAAATAGAATCGCATTACTTTCCTCCCTCCTTCTCCTTCCTCAAGCCCTCGCAGTTACTCTTCCTTGGGCCCTTCCTATCCATGTCTCCTACTTAAGCTGATGGCTTCTTTTTCTTTGATTACTTCCACAACACATACATGTGTATATCTGTCTGCCTGTATACACACACACATAACCTGCTGAGTCCATTGTTGTTGGTAGTGTATATATGGTTTCATGGCTGGCCATTGTGCATTGGAAACCAAAATAGGGGCTCATCCCTGGGAGAAGCAGCTGCTGTTAGCTGCCTGTAGGTCTCTGTCGAGGTGTGGGGCCCTGAGAGTTCCCCCTTCCACACTAGCGTTTCTGCTGATATCGCCATCTCCTTTGTGCAGCCTTTTCTAGGAGAGGCTGTTCCACAACACACTTCTTGATATTTTGGCTCTAACAATCTTTCTGCCCCTTCTGCAATGTTCCCTGAGCCATAGCTGTGGTATAGATGGATTCATTGAGCCTAGGTTCCCTGCTATCTCTTTCTCTTTGCACTGTGTCCAGTTTCATTCTTCTATGCTGGTCTCCGTTTTCTGTAGGGAGACCTCCTTGCTGAGGAGCGATAGCTATGCTCATCTAGGAAAAACGGTTCATATACAAAGAGGGATCCTGAGCTGTGTGTGTAGAACTGGGTAGTGGGTTTGCAGATCTTCTCTTTCTTGTGATAAGCTTTTTAAATTTACTATGTGTCTGGTGCTTACAGTACTTCTCAGTCGGCTGCCTTATTGAATGGAACAGAGCTATGTAAATAAGTTTCAGAAAAAACAAGTAAGCAATCAGTATTATTACATGTACAAGACTCCAGAGAACAGTAAACGTGGACAGACTTAAGGAATTGTTTCTGTCAAATAAGTCTTGTTTCTCTTAGAGATCGTGTGGAGATTCATCAACCAATCCACAGCATCTTGGCGGAGGACAGTAGAAGCTGCGTGAGGAAGGCGCCCGTGTTGCAGAGCATCTTTTTTTTTTTTTAAAGGTTTATTTATTTATTTATTATGTATACAATATTCTGTCTGTGTGTATGTCTGCAGGCCAGAAGAGGGCACCAGACCTCATTACAGATGGTTGTAAGCCACCATGTGGTTGCTGGGAATTGAACTCAGAACCTTTGGAAGAGCAGGCAATGTTCTTAACCACTGAGCCATCTCTCCAGCCCCCGTTGCAGAGCATCTTAAAGACAGAAAGCGCTACAAACTAAGAGTGGTCCATAAAAAAAAAAAAAAGACTGGGGACTAAGTAAAATGATGAGAGTGGTGAGTACCATGGGGAAAATTGTGAGGGTCAAAGATGACTATTCTGAGATCCTTTAGAATCTCGATGTTTTCCTACTCCACATTTTATAGTAATACTTTTGAAGTGCTTTACTAACGTTTCCAAAGATTCTTTAGAAATAATTTGACCTTGACATTTGTCCATGCATGTCAGAGCACAGCTGTAAGACTCTGGAAGCTGGAGTGAAAGAATATTATTCAAGGAAGTATCAGCATGACCTCAAACACAGGGTGTAGAGTCTACAAGACCCAGGCATTCATTTAGCTATCTGAAAGATTTTTAGAGACACAGGTTCTCAGTTAGCTATAGAAAGTGTATCTCTAGATATGTCTCTTTAACGCTACATACCATCTGCATGGTGGAAGTACAAATGTCATCTATCACCCCAACTGAATTTCCTTAGCCTGTGTGTGTGTGCGTGCATATGTGTGTGTGTGTGTGCATTGTATAAAGCTCATGAAACCTTAGCCTCTGTCTGTTACACTGAAGTGGTAGAGAATTTTTAATATTTATTCATTAAAATGTATTTCATTTTATGTGTATGGATGTTTTGTCTGTCTGTCTATCAGTATACCACTTCCATGCCTGGTGCCCATAGAGTCCAGAAAAGTGCATTAGTTCCCCTAGAACTGGAGTTAAAAATAGTGTGAGCTGCCATGTGGGTGCTGGGAATCAAACTTGGGTCCCCTGGAAGAGCAGTCAGTGCTCCTAACTGCTGAGTATCTGCTATTGTTATTGTTGTTTACTGTCTTGAAGTATTACAGATTGAACCCAGAATATCGCACATCCTAGGCAAGCTCTCACCTGCTGAACTAGCCCCAACCATCATTTAACCTGTTATTTTGATCTCACAAAGTTACCCAGGCTGGCCTTGAACTTTCAGTCTTACCAACTTAGTCTGACAACCATGAGTTCAGATCACAGCGGTACCATTACTCCTGTCTGGTAGAATGTTTGGGTCAGCTTCTTCACGTGGGTGGGATTTCTCTTACAGCAACAGCTAAATAAATGGTGTTCTAGAATAGTCTTTTCCCCTCTAACTCCAAAGGGTTCTCTCAAAATAGGAACAGGAGCCCCTGGAAACTCACCACGGTACTCCGTTTCTCAGCCCTCAACAGCAGCAGTGAGAGCTAAGAAACAGAGACCGGGTACATCTCTTGCCAGGACTCCCGAGGAGCCTTGTAGACATCGACAGTACGCTGTGGCTCACATTCAATTCAAGCTCCATCGCGTGACCAAAAGTCCTGCCTGCTTTGAAAGACACAGAAACAAGGAGCTTACCGCTGTACCTCCAGGAGGACCAGGGGGACCCAGAGGTATTGCTACTTTGTGCCATTTCCCTGTACTGCAAATGCAGGAGTTTTTGCTAATAAATGCAGACATGTAAGGCATCGTTTTCTAAAATGTGGGCAGGAAATAAAAAGCTGCAGCAACAGGTTTACCCGGCATCTCTGCTCAATGTTAGGGACCTTCAGAGCGTGGCGCTTGGAGGACCCACATCCTGTTAGCACACTTTCCCCTCAGCTCATTCTGTAAACCGCGCTCTCATTCCCTAAGGTCACATGGTATTTCTGGGCTGTCATTCTGGTCAGAGTGCTTTGGCCAGCACCACTGTCTGAGGTCCTGGTTTTTCCTTTTTCTCCTCGTTACGCGACTGCCTCAGATCAACTGTTCTACAGCAGCATCGGTTCATAAATTCTGCCATTGCCATTGGTATTCCCAGAATAACCAGAGCCATTCCTACTTGAAGGAAGGGTAGTGTGCTCATAGCAGAGAGCCCCTGCCAGTTCTCAGCTGGGCGGTCTCGAACAACGTTTTAACCTCTCTGAGCATCTGATTTTATTGCTATTAATAACATAAAATAATAATGTATGCTGCCTCAGGGTATACTATGTGCAAAGCACTTTGCAGATAATCATAATAAATACTGTTTAGTCACTGTGTGAAATAGGTATATTGTTGTCCCTGTTTTACAAAGGACAAAAACAATCCCCCCAGTCACAAAGCTAGTAAGTAGCAGAAGAGAGAACTGAATCTGGACCTAATAGCCCTTGAGACCATGGCTACCCAGAGCACCCTATGGGAATCCTTATTTGTAACTTCTCTGCTTGTCTGTGTCAATAGCTGAGCCCCAGAGAATCAACACAACTGTTTGGTATCTGTATGCATTTAAATAAGCCCCACACTTAAAGCTTGCAAAACTACTTGCATCTGTCACTGTGACTTATCGCTTTCTATTAGGTTCCCGTTGGGACTGGGGATCACACCACTGCAAGCTCCTTCTGATTCCGGAGACGGAGGCCTGCTGGTGACTGCCTGCGGCAGCTTACCTAAAAGCCCATGACAGGCTGGGCAGGCTCCCAACTGCCGAGATTAGCCCGCAGGATCCTTGTAGGCAAAGGTATATTTTAGGACAGTGAGGCTGAACAGCATCACAGAACGACAAATGATCAGAACACGCCCCTTCCTCATCTCTCAAGGGTCCAGATAGCTCGTCTTTATGCTTAACTCTGCATGGTATGCTTCCTGTATAACACGAAAGAGTCTATTTATGTGCATATTAACCAATATCCATGTGCACCCAACCCACGATCAGAACAATAATGACTTTTCTTACAAATTTTAATAATAATAAAATTCTTTTCTTCAGAGGACCGCGTGTTTTAGTCAGCAGGTTCATTCACTGTGAATACTTTTATTAGTTGCTAGGCTCTCCAGAGCAATCATCTAAATGATCAGTGACAATAATGACTGTTAATAATGCTTCTTAATGAATTATCATGAGCAATCAGCACGACTCAACAGCGCAGGATGGAAAGAAGTTTCTGATCTATCTAGGACGGGGATAAGACAGAAGAAAACTTGCAATGCAACTTCCACCCAGCGCTGAAGGCACAGACCCCACACCAGGAAGCAGTCAATGGTATTCTCAAGGTCACCCCTTGACTGGAGGTGAATGGGTCTTGACCGCAAGGCTAATGAAGCCACATGGCTTCACGTCCATGTTCTGCAGAGCGTCTCTGGCAGGAATTCATTATTCTCTCCATCTTTGGTTTATATGTATGCATATTATAGCCATCAGAAGAATCTGAGATGCTTATTGAATAGAGTACAGATAGGCCAGAGAGATTACTCAGGGGCTAAAGCACTTGCCGCAAATGTAATAGGATATCCAGACCCACATAAATGCCACATAAAGAGAGCCTGCCTATAATTGTAATCTCAGAATGTAGAGACAAGGACCCCTCAAGTCTGCCAGCAAGACTGAGATGTGTTGTGTACATCTGATTAAGAGCCCCTGACTCCCATCCAAGTACTGACTAGTCCTGACCCTGCTTATCTTCTGAGCTCAGATGAGATGGAGCACATTCAGGAAGGTTTGACCCGGGCTCATAAGAGCTCACAGAGTCTGGACTGACAGGGAGGCTGCATAGGATCAACAGATGCTCCCTACATATGAATAACTGTGTCTTGGGAGCCTATTCCTCATGTTAGATTGCCTTGCCCAACGTTAATACAAGGAGAAGAGCTTAGTCCCACCTCCACTTGATATGCCAAGCTTTGTTGAGAATCATGGGAGGGTTGCCCCTTTCTGAACAGAAGCAGAGGAGGAGTGGTTAGGGGAGGTGGGGGGGGAGTAGAAGAGGGAAGGAGAGGAGAGGAGGGAGGGGAAACTGTAGTTGAGATGTAAAATAAATGAATAAATTTAATTAACAACAACAAAAGTTGTGTAAGTTGGAAGAGCAATCTGGGAAGATTCCTGACATCAACCTTGAGCCTCAACATGCATACACACACGTGTGCCCACACACTGAATACATACATACACACACACACACACACACACACACACACACACACACTACACGAAAACAAGGAAAAGGAAACCAGGAGGGAAAGGAGTAGAGACACAGAAGCAATTTGAATTCGGGAGGAATCTGTAGAAACGTGGATATTTCAAGCACCTGGCCTTTCATCTCATCTGCATGGCCACTCGAGGTTACGGCTCCATTTTACAGACCGAGAACTGGGACTGGATGAGGAGCCAGGCACGCATTGGTAACAACTAGCATTTGGCACTGGACTTTGTGACCCCAGGCCCTTTCTAGTTCCTCCCAATATCAGTTCATTAAAACTTCCATAAGTAACCCCAGCAGGAGGAACTCAAGGATCCCTGGGCTCTGTAAACCTTCCAGAAACTTTCCTCTACAATAAACCCAGTGCCTCATTTTAGGACAGACACTGCATTTGGCTTAGCTAGAAGGAAGCAGAAACCATGATCCTCCTTTCCCTTGAGGAATTAGTCTTCCTTCTGGCTGATAAACTGAAATTATTCAGAGAGATCTTGGTTAAAGTGTGGCTGCTGGCACAAAATACGGTGCTAAGTAGAGTAATAATAAATTACAAACTTAAGCACCCTCCCTACTGTTTCAGCTTGGAAAGTGTATAAATCCTCTAACTAGCACAGGGGGAAAAAAAAATAACCCAGCTCTGCATTTTTTCCCAGATTGACAGCCACATGCCAAGTGGGTTTATAATTTAGTACATAATAGTAAAATCTCCGAACCCATCATCTTGTTTATTTGTTAAGCTAGGATCTCAGGTCACCTAGGCTGGTCTTGAACTCACTGTGTAGCTGCAGATGACCTTGAACTCCTGACCTTCGTGCCACACCTTCATTGAGTGCTGAGACTCTGCCGCCACCACACACCACACCTGTCCTGTCGAGCCCACTCCCTTGCTATTGATTCCTCCCAATGTGCAGGGGTTCTAACCACTCCTGCGCCACCTCTCATTGAGATCTTCCTATTGCCTGCTCCTTCATCCTCACTCCCGCCTCCTTTCCCTGTCTCCTCCCTTCCAGCTTTCTCCCTTTGTCTCTATTGCACCAGCTATTAACACATGCTGGGCACTTCTAAACATCTGAAGTTATAAATATAACAAGCAACAGAGAAGCCAAAATTAAAAGCTTGAGTTTCACTTTTTTTGGGGGGTGGGCAAGAGAGGGGTAAATGGACACCAACCCAGAGAGGCAAAAGACTACATCTCCTGGTAAGATTTGGGGCATTGCTGTTACACTGTGTTTGTGCTGTTGTCTGTTGCACAGAGAAGTCAAGGTAGATGGTAGTGTGATTTGAATGAGAATGGTCCCTGCAGACTCCTGTGTTTGACAGCTTGGTCTTTAGTTGGTGGAACTGTTTGGGAAGATTAGGGGGGTGTGGCACTGCCAGAGGAGGTGTGTCACTGAGGATGGGCTCCAAAAGCCCATATCATTCCCAGTGTGCTCTCTCTGCCTCATGAATGTGTCTCAAGATGTGAGCTCTCAGCTACTGCTCCAGCACCATGCCTGCCCGCGGCCATGCTTCCCACCATGATGGTCAGAGACCCTAATGTTCTGAAAGTGTAAGCCCCTAATAAATTCTTTCTTTTACAAGTTGTCGGGGTCATGGCATTTTATCATAGCAACAAAAAAGTAACTAAGTCAGTAGCTATTGTTGAGTTGTGTCTCCTTCAGAGATTGTGCTGCCCAAACCAACATCTTTCCTGCCTCCTCCCCTCTTTCAGTTTCCTCTGCAGTCCACTGCAGCTCAGCCGCAGGCTCACCATCATCCATTGGGTGCAACAATGGCCTTCCAGCCGCTGCGTGTACTAAGTTCCATTTGGTTTTTCTCAGTTGACTTACGTCACTCCATTTGCCGCTTCATTCTCTTTAAAGCTCTTCTGTCTTGATTCATATTAACAATTACTGCCATTTTCATTACAAGTTCATAGTCACAGAACACTTACAATTTATAAGACAAATATTAAGTGCTTCACATGCATCCTTTCGCTGGAAGTTCCTCGCCCCGGAAAGTAGATGTTATTGGTTTTATATTACAGACAAAAAGAATTGGGGGCCAATAGGTAAAACACTTTGTCAAAGAGGACAGGGCTAGGGAAGGGCCGAGCCGGATGAACTGAGTTTTGCCTGCTCTAGAATTCATAAGCATTGTGCCATGTTGCCTCACAGCAGCGTCAAGAGAGTCTTGATTGCCTGGACTGCTTTACCAGGTTACCACTGACTGGGCGACTAAAACCACAAACTTTTATTCCTCGGAGTTTTGTAACCTATGAAGTACATGATCAAGATGTAAAAGCCTGGAAGATGCCGACTTAAGAAGCATATTGAGGGGCTGGAGAGATGGCTCAGAGGTTAAGGGCATTGCCTGCTCTTCCAAAGGTCCTGAGTTCAATTCCCAGCAACCACATGGTGGCTCACAACCATCTGTAATGAGGTCTGGTGCCCTCTTCTGCCCTGCAGGCATACACACAGACAGAATATTGTATACATAATAAATAAATAAATATTTTAAAAAAGGAAGAAGAAGAAGAAGAAGAAGAAGAAGAAGAAGAAGAAGAAGAAGAAGAAGAAGAAGAAGAAGAAGAAGAAGAAGAAGAAGAAGAAGCATATTGAGGGAGAGGGGCTACGCCTCAGCGGGTGACAGTGCTGGCTGTATCCCCAGAACCTACAGTAATGAGGTCCTTGGGGGTCCGGCCCTCAGGTCCTCTTCAGGTTCAGACTGGACACTACAGCAAGCTAAGGATGCTTAGGTATCCGAGGGCGAATGAACTCTCACGTGCCTGCTGTTCTGAGCGAGCCTCTTTATTCTTCTGCCTCTATTCTCATTCTCCTGACCTACTTCTAATTTCTCCTAGCTTCCTCTTCTCTAACCCAAAAGCTCTCTTTCTTAAAGGAGCCTTGAAGCAATCACACATTACAAGAGTTACCGCTCACTGGTCAAAACCCCATTCCTAGGGTAAGTGATAAGGAGCCGAGCTATTTATCATGTGACCAGACGGGGGGGGGGGGCACAGTGCCCAGTGACAAACTTTGAGACATAGATCAGCAGACCTGACAAGCAAAGAATTGGCACGCTTTTCTTAGGGTGTAGCAATCTTGTTTGGACATCTGCAAGTCTGACCTGCATGATCTATTTACAAAAAGTCTTTAGTCTAGTTTGAACTTGTTCTGAGGTAAAAGTGAGCTAATTGCATATAGTTAATCTGAGCAAAAGGAACGAAGCAGACCTTTTAAGTGTCTACAGTCCTCGTGGGACAAACAGGTCTAGTTAGGAAGTATGTCCTAGTATATTTTCTATATATCAAAATTACATCACTAAATGAAAAGTCATTTTCCTGACCACTCACAGATATATATGCCCATAAGATTGAGGTGTTATCATGAGATTACACACTACAGTGCAGGTATTGGGAGGGGTTCACAAGGCCCCATCCCTTCCATGGGAACTGGCAGTAATTAATGGTTTACTAAGGAGGGGGAGTCATTTTCTTTGGTACAGTCACTGGTAACATGTCTATGCTGTAGTAAGCAATTCCCAGTCTGTCCACCTGAGCTCATGCTCAATTCAATTCAGTGAGTGTCTCTGTCTTTCTCGCCCTCTGTCTTTTTCCATCTCTCTATTTCTGTCTCTCACTCACACACATTACAGAAGAGGACTTTCTTGGAAGAAGAAGGGGAAGGGAGGTGTGTGAGAGAAAGGGTAATAGAAAGGTAAAAATGGCAAGAGTGGAAAAGTAAACTAAAAGGGTATAAAGCAAGCCTGGTGGTGGTGGTGCACACCTTTAATTCCAGCAGCTGGGAGCCAGAGGCAGGTGGATCTCTGTGAGCGTGTGGTTGGCCTGGACTATAGAGTGAGTTCTAGGACAGTGAGGGTTATACACCAAGAAACTCTATCTCGAGAGACAAACAAACAAACAAACAAAGCAGTGTAGCTGGCCATGTGGATGCGTTCCTGCTTCTGTGTAACCAGTGGAATATGAATGGAAGCACCTCCATTCTCTTCGGGAATAAGATCTCCACAGGCATTGCTCAAACATTTATGGGATAATTCAAAGCCCAAATTAAAAGTTCATCAGCTTTAGAACAGTGTAGAAGGTTTTCAAACTATCCCTGTCTTCTGGGAACCTTGGCCCATCCAGGAACGGGATATGTTGACTGTGTTGGGGTTTGTCTGTGTCTGTGCATCACTAGAAAACTTGGCGCAGGTTTTGGTCTATGAGGCAGATTAGTTTACTTGACTTTAGGGTCAGAACAAGGACTCAGATGGGAACCACGCTCTCAGCATGGAACTAGGATCCAGGCTCCGTGCTACATTCTTTATACCCACGATTTGATTTCATCCTAACAAATACCTCAACCAATGTCTCTTTATAGCAAAACAAACAAAAAAACCCCAAAACCAAAACAACAACAACAAAAAGCAGCCTAAAACAGTAGTAGTAATGAAACTGGGACACAAAGTAGTCTCTGTCTCTGAGATAGCAAATTAATTTACTACAGTGGTTCTACCTGAGTTGAACGAACCACAGATATTTACAATGTGTAACATTAGTAAAATTACAGTTCTGAAGTACTAATAAACAACTTTATGGTGGGGGTCACCACAGCATGAGGAACTGTACTAAAGGGTCACAGAGTTGGGGAAGTTGAGACCCACTGCTTTGCAATCATCGTTGAGCATGTGTGCTGTACACAGTTACATGTGCCACACTCTCATAAGACTTTCACAAGACACACGGCCCGCCAGTCCCACCAAAACGTGAACAATCTGCTACACCTGTCTATTATTTAGGCCATGACATCATCAGCTCACAGGAGTTTTAAATTCTTTCGTTCTTACGGGGTTACTGTTGCTGAGTGAGTAAAGTCCCTTTGGTACACGACTGTAGTGGACAATGCTCCTTTCTCCTGCTGTTCCTTCCTCCATCCATTGCACGGAGAGGACTGAGCCGACATCAGGGCACCAGGCAGAGCGGAGCTGCTGCAGAGTCGCTCACCGAACAGCCTGGAGTGTGGTGTGAATGAGAAGCATGTGTTTAATTATGGTGGTCCCCGAGATCTGTGAGGTTATTTGCTGTGCTGGCAGGTACTGTTCGAGACCCCACACACGAGAGATCGTGTTTTCTGCCTCCACACTTACTGTTTTATTATACACACTTTCCCTATCATTAAAAGTGTTTCACAAATAAAATAATAGTTTAGATCCACAAACAGAGGTACCACACGTGGATAAAATATAACCAAAATTAATTTCTCTACCTCTGGTCGTTTCTGTACTATGGAAAACTACTTCACTATGCAGAAACCATTTTTAGGTCAAGAAAATTTATTATTATCATTGTTTCTGTTTGTTTTTATTTCTCTTACCTCTGACTTTAGTACTTCATAACTATCATATTTTACCTTCACTTTTCCATCTCTTTGCCTTTTTCCTTCACAATATCCTAAGGCTGCTTGAGGCAAATGGTGCTACATGTTAAAACACGCAAACACATGCTATGTATTTAATCTTCAGCATCAATTCTCTGGAGATCTTCATGTGCCGATTTTAACTCTGCCTCTTGCACCTTGGATTAACCAGTGTTCTGTGTCATTCTGACATTTTACTCTGGTCTTTCCCTTTGGGGCTTTATTCCTCTCGCAGACCAGGCCCCCTGTATTTATTTATTTTACACCTCCCAAGTGCCTCCTTTTGATTCCACTGTCACTGACTTGTATAGTAACATAAACAATACTCACTTTTAAGTTCTTTGCAAAGTTAATCAGTAGCCAAGTGCACACCTGTAATCCCAGTACCAAGAGAACCGAGCAGGAGGAGACTTGTGGAGAGCGGCCCAGACTAAAGGGTGAAATCCTGTCTGCTTCTTGGTTTTGTTTTTCACTTTGCTTTATTTTTGAAAGGGCAATGGGCCCCTTCTGGTGCTTCCAATGAAAATGAAAGAGTGTCCCTAGCCATGTCTACCAGTGAGGGAGAGTTTCAGAAATATTGTTACAAGCTCCAAAATCCCAAAATTTCCTGTTTAATTCCTTGTTTCTTAGTTTCATCTGCCTCCCGATGCCACAAACAGATAAACAACAACAACAACGCCTCAGCCACTGATGAGGAAGGAACACCATGACACCTCTGACCTCTGCCTTCCTCTCAGAAGGAAGAGAACTCACCAGCAGCAAGGTGGTCAGGGCTAAGACAGTTCAGGCACAAAAGTTGGATGGCCCCTCTACAAAGACTTCCAAGAGAGCCCTCTTGATGACATCTAGTTCCCTTGGTACCACAAGGCCAAAGACCAAGGTGTCTGCAAGGGTGGTGTATTGCTTTGTTTCTTTTCCAAACCAGGTTCCTTACCACCTGGAAAGAAAAGCTGTTGTTCTGTGAGATACTGTGATGGTAGACTAGCTCCCAGGGAGGCAATAAAAAAGTCTGCTCAAACTGCAACCTGAGCTCTTTCTGCACTTAGCTGAGCCTTTTATGTTTGTGATATAACATTTAAAAATATTCAGCAGCTGTCTACAGAGACCCTGGACTTCCATTCCTTTCCCAATGTTTCTGCTTTACGTGTGTGAGTTTTTGTCTGTATGCGTGCGTACCACATTCCTGCCGGTGTGAGCAGAGCAGACGAGGGGAGCAGATCTGCTGCTTCTTCTGTACTCCGGTCATTCACTAAGGCGTCTGAGTGGAAACTCCTCCGGTATGAATTCCCACTCAACCACTGCCCACAGCCCATCGATGGTTATAACACCCCTTTCATATCTTTTCTTAGAACTTCATTGGGAAGCTTTGGGAGACTGCACTAAATATCACCAAGATGGAACCCTGGAAACTCAGAACTCCATGTCTTCCTGCTTTTCCTTAGGTTAAAAGTTTAAATGGCCAAGACTAATTTTTTTTTAAAAAAAATGTATTTTTTTTTGAATAGTTATGACTAAAATTCCTGACAAAACAGATTAAGGAAGGAAATACTTGTCTGGGCTCACAGTGTCAGGCCCTGTGTTCTGGAGATGAGCACCAAGACAGCAGGAGGTGGAGGCGGAGAACAACGGTTCACGGGAGTAGGAAGTCCAGTGTGACAGGAAGCAGCCAAGGTAAG
The DNA here is from genome assembly GCA_963919715.1 of Microtus obscurus. Classification (NCBI taxonomy): domain Eukaryota; kingdom Metazoa; phylum Chordata; class Mammalia; order Rodentia; family Cricetidae; genus Microtus; species Microtus obscurus. Next base: position 8,783,374 of record CAWTZC010000170.1, on the reverse strand, counting down.
TCCCCATAAGGACCACTGACCTCTAGGTAGGCCTCACCTCTTAATGTTTCCAGAACCTCCCAAAATGGATGCAGTACTGGGAACCAAACACGTAAAACCCAAGCCTGTGGAGGACTATTTCAGATTCAAACAGCGACAGCATCATCCTACCCTTGGGCTCTCAGCACACAGGATCAGCTTCCTTCTAACAGACCCTGGGCCTAAGAGATAAGGGTCTAGGCTTCTATTAAACTTTTGCCTTGAGCCTCGGATGTATATTAAAACCATAATATGCATTCTGCAGAGGGGAAGAAAAAGGCAGAACCTTGAGGGCAATGCTTGCAGGAGTGAGAAGGTGGAGTGACTTGGACCTCACCCTGGGGCAGGCACTGGGCTGCCTCATGACTCCCAGTGCCTCCCCCCCCCCCAGTCCTAGTCATGAACTTTCCAGAACTCTAAAGACTTTAGTGAATTCCCCAGATTTTCTCATCCTTCTTTCTCACTCTATTCTTCCTGGTCTCCTCCACCAGCACATATGACTCTAGGTCAGGAAAGTTCTTCATTCCAAGACCTTTGGCACCCGTGGCAGCACTCGGGCATCTAGCAATGTGGTATTCAGGCAAACATACATTTTACAATATTGATTTAACATTTATTTAATGGCTGTGTATCTTATTAATAAGACACAACACTACTCAAGTTTATATTTAAAATGTAACATGGTAAAAGATTATTAAATGCAATAGTTGGCACATTATTGAGATGCACGTATCCCAGATCCCCCCATCCTAAGTAGATGGATTGGGATTTCTAGATTGGCTCCCATGATTTCCTTTGCTCAGCAGCATCTGAGAAATGGACAGAGTGGGAAGAAAAGCAAAGAGAGCAGCAGAGCCTGGTTAGTCCGCACAGTAAAGGGCTCTGATCGGGAGGGAAGGACAGAGAGGAAACCAATCGCTTGGGTGTTGAATGAGTTTGAGGGCAAGACACAGTGGGGCCATTTCCTTCTTGCCCCATCGCTGCCAGATGTGCTGGAGGAGACAAGAGAAAGGAGAGGTTCTATGTGCCAAGAAGCTGTGCCTAAGACACAAAGTGCATACCATCACACTTACCTGCCATAATCCCAGAACACCTTTTTCTTTATGTAGCACCCATTCCCTCCCCCTTTTCTCCTCCTCTCCCTCCCTCCGTCTCTCTGTCCCTCCCTTTCTTCCTTCCCCCTCCCTCTACTCCTCTTTCCCCTTCCCCTCCTTCCCCTCTTTTCGATTCAGCTCTACAGTGCTATCTCCCCCAGAGAGGGCAGGTGAATTTGTGTTTTTCTGGTTACATAACTAGCTGCCTGTGGAATCGGGAGCTAATAGGAACCATATTCTAATGCACCTGAATTTAATTTTAGCATTTCAGCCCAAAGCCCAAGTTAGCCTCCTGACTTATTGCCAACCTCTGGATGTATGCCTTATGCACTGGCACCCCTCATTGAAACTCTGTGCCAGGGCTCACAGATAGGGTGAAAATGTTAATTTTTGCATTTTTAAGTTTTTCTTAAGGTGAAATTTTAATTACCTTTCAAACCACAGCAAAATATTCACAGCTTCAAAGTAGCAGGGTTTCAATGGCTAAGTCAGAATGGCAGTATCAAAATGTCAAATACTGGCTCCACACTTGAGCATGGGGCAGGCTAGAACATCCGTGTCCCTAGACACTGGGGTAGCGCTGGTGCCACTCAATGTCATCAGCTGTTGAAGCTGCGGAGGAGGGTAGCATATTGTGACACACCCTTCGGCATCTTCGTTTCCTCTCTCAGCTCTGATCCCGCGATTGAAGGCAGGTGCAGGAGTTGGAAGATTAGAAATCTAAGTGGCAAAGATCAAGGCTTAAGAAACTGCCTCTGTGTGCTGTGCTACAGCCTGGTGCCATGGGGAAGCAACAACAGAGTCATTGTAAACCCATAAATGAAAAAAGATGCCATATTAATCTGAACTTAGCCATTTGAAAAACAATTTTCTAGTGCTTGCTTATTCTCCGGCATTTTAAAATCTTATTTTAGTTTTATTATTATTGTGTAAGTATATATGTGCATGATGTGGGGGGAGAGGGAGGAGGGAGAGAGAGAGAGAGAGAGAGAGAGAGAGAGAGAGAGAGAGAGTAGGTGTGTGCACCAAAGCCATTGTGTGGACTTCAGAGGCAGCCTAGGGGAGTTGGATCTCTCTTCCCACCTTCCCAAGGGTCTAGGAATGAACTAAGGTTGTCAGGCATGGGTTTCTGCACCTTTACTTCTGTGCATCCCACAGCCCCGTCTGTATTTTTGTACAGACTTCCATGTATATACATACAGGCAAATACAATATATACATATACATCCAAAAATAGATCCATTGATGCCTCCCGTGTGCCATTCTTTATTTTACCCATACCTCTTAGCAGTGTGACTTAAGTTATATCTTAAGGTATCTTGTGTCTCAGAGAGACAGTTCCTATCCAACACAAAGGGGTCCTGGTAGCCTTGGTTGCACCCTCCAAGGCCTCAGGCTCCCTGCAGAGAGCCCAGCTTCTTATGTTGGCACTGTGTCTGCAAGCCTTGGCTTGTACTGATTTCTGACCTGTATAGCCAAGAGCTGTTCTCCTCTCTTGTCTTTGGCCCTCCCTGACAGGATTCTTCTGAGACAAGAGCCCCTTGAGTTTTTCCAGCTTGACTTTCAGTACTGCACCCCACTGTCACCCCTGATCCCACCCTAGGCAGCACACTGGCCTGGCCTCCACATACCTAGAAGGGAACCCATGGCAGAAAAGGTGGAGACACTGTTAAGCATGGCCAGTGGGAATTGGTTTGGTTACACGTGGCTTTCCTCCTAGAGCTTCACCTGTCTTATTTATTTAGTCTGCTCTCAGGAATTGGATCACACAATTCCGAAAGAGATCTCGTGGAAGCTCTAGAATCCCACTGAACATTTGGTGTACACACTTGCTTTATTGAAAATATGCTAAGTTCTTGTCTGGATATGAAAGCAGACTGTTGTAAAAGATAGAATTTGTTCTTAGAAACTTACTTCTAGGCACAGAAGGCTACTTTAGAATTATTGGCTCACCTTCCATTCCATCCCCGTGTCTCTCATGCCCATTTCTCCTGCTCAGGTAAGCAGACAGCTTTGTGCTTATGGCCTGGGGAGAGGTAGGAAACATCCCCAGAGGGGGGATCTTCCCTGCGTTGGATTCCTAAGTTTAAGCCATGAGAGTGGGATTGAAAAGTGGTAGCCTTTGAGGGCAGAACTGAGCTGTGGACAGGTTTTAATGGACCTACTGTGTGTGTGTGTGTGTGTGTGTGTGTGTGTGTGTGTGTGTGTGGCACACGTGCATGTGTGTTCTCCAACATGAATTGAATATTGACATTTCAAATCCAAAAAGGTCTCATAAAGTGAAAATTTACAATTAAGAAAATATACTGGAAAATTTGGCAACTTAAACCTCAAAGAGACTAACTTGCCTGCATTGCTTTTTCTAGATCACACCTTCTGAGCAAGGAAGCCAACTGTAAAGCCTTAGCTTGGGCAGTCGGAGCCATGTGTGGCCCCTAAGGCTCATCACAAGCACAGTCAGTGCCCAGGCAGGATAAGAAGCAGACATCTTAGTGGGAACACGATCCCAGGGCCACAGATTCAGCAAGATGAAGGTGACTCTCAGGATTTCTCCACCTGTATCCATTTCCTTGATCCACGGCACGTGACAGAGGCCTCAGTCCTAAGTGAGTGTCTCAGAACCCAGACACAATCATCTAAGGACAGAAAGTCCCTAATATCAGCTGGAAGAGTAGCTTGCTTGATAGAGTACGAGCCAGCAAACAGGAATCACTGAGGTCAATCTCCAGCATAAAGCCATCATGGCATCCAGTGCCTAGAGATGGGGGCAGTCACATCATGAATTTCAGGGTCATCCTCAGTTATATGGGTAGTTCAGGCTAGCCTGGGATACACGAAATCCTTTCTCAGATAGGTAGCTAGATAGGTTGATAGACAGATAGACAGATAGATGATAGGCAGGCAGACAGACAGACAGGTAGATGGATAGATACATGAGAAAAGAAGAGAAGGAGAGGGGGAGAGTCCCTAATATTGAGTCAGTACTAAGATTAAGGCTACTGCATGGACAGACATGGGTATAATACATAGAACTGTAGCTCACAGTGGAAATGGCTTGAACTCTGGAAATGTCAACTGTCTGTCTCTGCACACCCCAGTTTGTGACATAGACATGCACTCATCATTAAAGAAGTTAGACTTTTCTTATGAGCTTGCTCTCTCGGGGAGCACATTCCTTTAAAACAGCAGCCGGCGTGAGCGAGGAGGTTGGTAAAAGAAAATGACAGCTGTGGTCGAACTGTCTCTTTCAAAACGAGATGAAAAACCACTCACTCCACAGAATGTGAGGATGGACTTGATCTTCACAGCGGTTGCTCTTGCGTGATTGGGTCACGGACTCCTTTCAGAATAAAGATCCCCTGTTCTGAAGAACACACATAGGTAACAAACTCGCCCGATTTTGTACAGATTGCAGGGCCTTCGAACCCGTTCCTTTGGGAAGCCCAGTCACAGACCCCAGGATAAGGAACCCAGTTCCATCTGGTGCTCTCCCTGACCCCATCTCTCCCAGGGAAGGTTCAGGGGAAAAAAGAGAAAACTCTCAGCCTATTAGGAATACAAAGAAAACTGCCACCCACAGACTGTTACCCTGGCACCCCCACCGTCTGTACCCTCAGAGCCCTGGTCTATTCCCATCTTCTCCCAGCGCTGCTGCGATAGGTCTGGCATGTTTTAATCTCTTTCCTGAGACAGCCTAACACTGGCACACACTATAACTACAGAAGACTGCGGTCCCATGTGCTCACGCCCCTCTGGCAGGAGACTTCACGTTGACTGCCTGTTATGAAATTCACTCTGGCCATAAAAGCATCCTGGGTAGGAGGTGCTCAGCCAGATACGTGCAGCTGAGGGTGATGACAGGGCAAATCCCACTCCCAAAGCTGGAAGCCCCAGGACCGTTCTGTGGCCTTGACTGAAGCAAGAGGCTGGTTTATTACGCTAGCAGATTGTGGCGGCGTGAATGAGAACAGCTCCCATAGGCTTCCATATTTGAATGCTTGGTCACTGGAGAGTGGAACTGTTTGAAAGAACCTCAAGGATGAGGGGGTGAAGGCTTGTTGAAGGAGGTGTGTCACTGAGGGTGGGCTTCGAGGTCTCCAAAGCTCACGCCAGGCCCTGTCTCTCTCTGCCTGTGGATCATGACGTAACTTACATCTATTGCCATGGTGATAATGGACGAAACCACGGACACTGTAAGCAACTCCGCAGTTCAATGCTTTCTTTTGGCTTGGTCATGGCATCCTCACAGCAATAGAACAGGGACTGAGACACATATTGATGGAACCGTGTTAGCATAGGCCACCTAGGGGAGGCCTCCTGGAGGACCCATTCATGGATGATGGCATTGTTGGATGTCTGACACTTTGCCAGTCTCTTGAGTCCTGATGCTTCCTAGCTTCTACTGCAAGACTGTGTAACAAGGACAGATCCATGCATATTCTGTAGGGACAAGGGGCTCTGCCTGGCTCCCTAGGCTAGCTCAAGACACCTGGGAAAGTCTCCTTGTTTTCCTCATTTGCGGCAGAAAGTATTAGATATCATGATCCAAATACTTCTCTTCCAGGGCTGGGAAACTTTCTGGTCCACCTGGCCTACATACAAAGCTTTTTGTCAGAAATTTCATTGCTATCTTTGAATCACCAGATGGCAATTATGTTCAGTTTAGGAGAAACACTGCCTAGCAAGGATCACTGGTAAGAATACCAACAGAAAACAGACCCAGGCACAGACACACACACACACTCGCATGTGCACACACACACACACACACACACACATTCCCGAACGGGTTGCATAAGGCAATGAGGAACAATCTGAAGTGGGCAAAGCCAAATGCAAAGCAGCCATCTGTTACTCAGTGATAAAGTGCACCTAGAAAGTTACCCAGCTCTCACATCGGAGCAGCTCTGCTGATTCAGAAGACTCTTGGGGATCCGGGCACTGAGTACTGGGCGCTGACATCAGGAGACCTACTTTTAGAGCCAGTTTCTGCTCTAAGACAGTCACTTTGGTGAATCACACTTCTAACTCAGATTCGACATCTTAAAAGTAAGGAGGAATTCAAGCGGACTGGGCAGCAACCCCAGTTCTAGTTGTCCATGATTCTCTGGATTAGCTTGCCATGTCTTAGTTCGTAATTATTTCCAGCACTAGATAAGGAAGAGAAGCAACACTACGTTGGCCTCTGAGTCAAGAGACAGAAACCCTCTTGTCACAGACACATATGTACCACGGCACAGACAGTGATGATCTGAGATTGCTCCAGGGAGTATCCGTCCTTTGCCAAATTAAATAACCCTCTAAACCAAAGCATGCAGGGGTACAAAAGCGCTAACATGTCAGGCAGGCTAAATTGTCTCACCTCACTGTGGGGGATGGTCCCTGGGGCTTGTTTCTCTGCAGAAAGTCTTCTAGCTCTTTCTAGGGCTCCAACCATTCCCAGGGCTGCAGGAATGACGGTGGCAGGAAGGACAGTCCCAGATTTCAACTGTCCCCTGAGGGCTTTCCTCTCCAGCATTAGTCCCTGCTGGCTGTTCCCCCCACACACACACCCCAAATTCTCTTCCTTTGAGACCATCGAAGTTTCCCAGTCAGCAGAGCGACTTGTGGCTCTCAGAAAAAATATTCCTCACTAGAGCCCCGACATCATGAGTGAGCTAGAACTACAATCTAAGCGCTCATTGTGGTCCACTGACTCTGTGTATTAGACTAGACCAGGCTAACAACGCAGCCCGAGGCTCCCACCTGATTTACTGAGGCAGGATCTCTAGGGAAATCCGAGGAATTTTCCCAGGTATTCTGGGCGAGCCTAAAGTTTGAGCCTCATGGCCTCACAAGTCCCCTTTTCCAGTTTAAGAAACTAAAGGAATTGCAGGTAATTTTGTGAAATACTTGTCAGTTATACTGCAACAAGGAACAAGAGCATATGAGTTAAGAAACAATACAGGGCATTTCTTCAAAACAGAAAAAAATACCCCAAACAAACAAACAAAATAAATAAATAAAACAAAACAGCCCACCGAGGTTGGCTGCAGCTCATGTGGGGCTCTCTGTACAGAGCTCCTGTAGAACCCTGGGCCATTCATCCTCTGGAAGGGGAGATTTGCATTTCCACAGGGAAAGCAAGCTGTTTCGATTGCCACCTCATAAGAGACTGGCAAATGAACTACGGTGCTATATTGTTAACTATACAGAAAGACAAACACCTAGTCGAGGTGAGACATTCATGTCAGCATGCCAGAGAGTTGCTTCTCCTGGAGAAGTCATACAGGAAGGCAAACTGCCTTGGCATGTCCTTTTCTGGGGATGAACCAAAGTAAGGGGATCAGATGGCACTGAGGCCTTAGGAAGTGACAACCAGTGACCCAACACTATCTATCAAAGGGGAGAGTATGAGAACAGACGCGTCCTTCGGCAAATCACTTCTTAAGGGCCAGACACCACCATCCTTTAACCCCTACAGCCGGTGAAGGACAAGCATCTTCTCACTAGCTGTCTAAACATCATGGATGTGGAAAGTCAGCCATAGATCTTTCATGTGGGAGTGTCATATATCAATCTATTGATTTCATTGGATAAGCAATAAATAAACTGCTTGGCCCAATTGGTTAGAACATAGGTGGGAGGAGTAAACAGAATAGTATGCGGACAGGAAGAGGAAGTGAGCTCAGAATCATGCAGCTCCGCTCAGAGATGCAAGGTTCCTGTCTAGCGGGCGGATGGGAAAGCCCGGCTCTCTGAGGCATGCTCGCGATGAAGCTCCGACTCAAGATGGATGTAGGCTAGAATCTTCCCGGTAAGCGCACCTTGGGGTGCAACACACTTTATAAGAAATGGGCTAGTCCAGGTGCGAGAGTTAGCCAAGAAGAGACTAGAAATAATGGGCCAAGCAGTGTTTAAAGGAATACAGTTTGTGTGGTGTTATTTCGGGCATAAGCTAGCCAAGCGGCTGGGGTGTTGGGGACGCAACCCGGCGCCCCCAGTTTCAACACTTTTTGCTGCTTGTTCTCCTAGTCCCTTGTGGGTACTTCACGCATGTGAACTCAATCTTTGTTCTGTCCACTTATGAAGTAACTGATTGGACTCTGAAGAGCCTGGTCCTATTGACTAAAAAAAAAATTCATTGTGCAATGTTCTTTGCAAACGGGACTAGTTAATCCATTCTCTATAGTCCCATCGGTATTTTTTGCCTAATCTGTACACTTGGCAAACACACACTTTAGAAAGATAAGGAGTAACAAATATAATACCTGCTTCTGTACTAAACTATGTGGAGATGATATGTGCACTTAATTCTCAACCTCTCTCTCAAAACACAGTTGAACTAACCACATGTCGGAAGAAGGTGACTGGCACTTCATTTATGTGTGGATATCCAGCACATGTATCTAAGGTTGCCATGGCAGAACCAGCCTCCCTGGTATTACCCATCATCCCATGAGTCCCTCTGTTACCAGCAGTCAGTCATTGGCCACATGAGCTCTGTTAATGTGATCTGTCCTTTCCAGTTTTATAGTTTTCCTATAATCAACATAACTTTAGGCAAAAAGGCAAAGCCAAGGACAGCAGATGTACAGAGGGCCTGCCTAGAATTATATTAATAAACACTGCTGGGAATGGAAACAATTTTCCCCAAAGAGTTTATGTTTAAAATAAAAACAGCAATAGCAATAATAGTATTAGTGTGCATATAGTCAAAATGTAGAGATAAACTGCTCTTAGGACCTGACCTACACCTTCATATTTCAACACACAGGAGATTATCATATGGAAGAGGAACAAAGGCGCAGCTATTACAAAGTAACTATCTACCAAACATTTGTATTTTTAGTTACAGTGGCTGTGTGTGTGTGTTGCTGAGCACCAAACAAACCTCAAACACCTGAGATATGTGGCATTGTTGTCCGCTCTGCTCTCAGAATCTCTCTTCTCTAATTTCCAAGCTATATTATGCTGACTCTTAAATTGCATCTCCAGCTAAGCCCTCTCCTTGGAGCCTCCGATTCTCATGTGAAATTGCACAAGAAATTGTACACCTGGATCCTAACTGTTTCGTTTCATTTCTGTTGCAATGATAAAACACCCTGGCAAAAAGCAACCTAGGAGCAGAAGGAAGGGGTTTATTGCAACTCAGCAGAGTCCACCATTGTCAGGAAGTCAAGGAAGGAACTAAGAACAGCAGCAAGCCACCGTCAAAAGCAGGGAAGTAAGCACATATGAGTTTGCTGCTCACTCGCTTGTCCTTAGCTAGACTTCTGGTACTGTTCACAGTGGACTGGGTCTTGCCATATCAATTAATTTTTAAAAAAAATCTTTCTAGATTGTGAAATGATTCAGTGGTCCGATGAATTTGTTATTCTTCCAGAAGACCCAGGTTTGACTCCCAGCACCCATATGGCAGCTAACAACTGTCTGTAACCCCAGTTCCAGGAACTTCAATGCCCTTTTCTGGCCTCCATGGCAACAGTGTGGTCTGTACATGCAGTATATATATATTACACTTAAATAATACCCTAGATATGCCTTCAGGTCAACCCAATATAGACAGTCCCTGACTGAGACTTTCTTCTTAGTCTATCCAAGATCGTGTCCAGTTGGCAGCTAGAGCTGACCACCATGGTAAGGCAATATACCCCAAATGGGCCTCAGTGATTCACAGTCTCCCTTCGGTGGGCCACATTAGTTACCTTTTATTGCTATGATCAAACTCCATGACCAAGGTAATTTATAGAAGAAAGGGTTGATTTGGGTTTGTACTTCCAGAGGGAGAGTTCAAAATGATGGGGGAGGCATAGTAGCAGGCAGCATCTGGAGCAAAAAACTTAGGGGTCACCTCTTCAACAGCAAACACAGAGCAGAAAGAGCAAACCAGAAGTGGGGATCGAGGACACGAACTCTCGAAGCCCACACCCGTTTCCTCTAGCAAGAGTCGACCTCCTAAAGACTCCCCAGCTCCCCCAAACAGCACGGTCAACCAGGATCAAGTGTTCAACTGTGTAAGCCTTTGTGGGATATTTCCCATTCAAGCCACCACACCCAGTCACCGTCTGGGAGGGACCCTTCACTTCTCCCGAGTGCTCCTAGCCGCGGTTTTTTCTCACCGCCCTCCTTTCTGACGTACTGAAGGGATCTGTTGTCTCTTTTTCTGTTTCCCATCTCACCCTGGAGAAACCCTGTGTGAAAATTGGAATTCTGCCGCTCTTCTCCCTCTGACCCTCACTAATGATGCCCGCTCACTGGGTGGAAACATTAGGCTGGGGAGGCGTGAGCTCGACTGCCCTGAGAGAAGGACCAAGTGTTTGTGTGGAACGAGTGGAGTTTTGAAAACTACAGTCTTCTTGAACTATGCATGGCTGTGCTGCTTTAGTGAACAGGTAAAAGACAGGAACAACTACACAATCAGGAACATATACACAACCAGGGGAGGGCCCGGGGACAAGCACTCGCAAATATCCAGGTGAAAGGGCGTGAGGTGAGGCGGGGAGGCAGGCTGACCCCAGGGGTTTGCTGGCCATGCCATCAGTCTAGTGAGCTCTTGGTTCATTGAGAGACAGTTTTAGAAAAGTAGACAGACACTGATGCTCACCTCTGGCATCCACCAGGAATGCGCACATGTGCGCTCACCTGTGCCCCTCGCGTGTGATCTCTCTCTCTCTCTCTCTCTCTCTCTCTCTCTCTCTTGCTCTCTCGCTCTCTCTCTGTGGCTGGACTATGGAGGTCCTCACAGTGAAGCCGTTTGTGGGGTCTTCTTCTAATAAGCCGATCTCAGATCTCACCAGTTCCCTCTGAAGCGGAGGGTCTTGAACTCTAAAGTTCAGTTTGCACTTTCCAAGTGAGACAGGATAATGAAACCAAGAACAAGCATTCACCTGCCCCTCCTTGGCCAGTCCTGGAACATGTGTATGGATGATCATCCCGTCACATAGAGCCCCGTTCTGTGCCACTGTGATGCACCCTCCCAGATCAGCCCATCTGGGAAGCTTTGGAGAAAAATGCCCAAAGGGCTACAGTATTTATGAAACCATTCATGTTAATCACATTTGACTGCTTTTTTTGTTTTTGATTTTGTTTTCCTTTGTTTGTTTTGTTTTTGTTTCTTTAAGACAGGGTTTCTTTGTGTAACAGCCCCAGCTGTCCTGAAACTCCCTTTGTAGACCAGGCTAGCCTCAAACTCAAAGAGATTCACCTGCCTCTGCCTCCCGAGTGCTGGGATTAAAGGTGGGCACCACCATCACCTGGCACAGACTCAACTTTTTTTTTTTCGAGACAGGGTTTCTCTGTGGTTTTGGAGCCTGTCCTGGAACTAGCACTTGTAGACCAGGCTGGTCTCGAACTCACAGAGATCCGCCTGCCTCTGCCTCCCGAGTGCTGGGATTAAAGGTGTGTGCCACCACCGCCCGGCTACAGACTCAACTTTTATTTTTAACATCAGATAAAATAAATGGGGAGCAAAACAGAAATAAATATATCCATGACTCATTCCCTTTAGGTCAATGATCTTTAACTTTGGTGCCAGTAGGTGTGTTGGGGAGTGAATTCTCCTTTGAGAATTCAATGGAAGATGCGGCTCCCTGACCCTGGAAAATGCGCGTACACACACACGCGCACACACACACACACGCACACACGCACGCACACACGCGCACACACACGCACACACACACGCACGCACGTACACACACGCACACATGCACACACGCGCACACACATGCACACACGCACACACGTATACACACACACGCACGCACACACATGCACGCACACGCACGCACACACACGCACACATGTACACACACGCATGCACACACACGCGCACACACACACGCACACACACTCTAAATACATTTTCAGGGTTTCACATGTTCCCTTTTCAGGCCTGTCTGTACATGGGTACTGACTGAAAAGGGAGTTGAATGTTATTGAAACAGTTTTGGGGGGTTATAATCAGATAAAAATAAGAGTCCCACTCAGAATTCCAACTCTGCAAACCACCCAGCCTTTTAAACATGTCACTTTCCCATGTACAAACCATCCTTGCTGTGAAGTTCTGCGGGTGGGTGGGGTCTCTCTCGGCTCATCGAAGAGCACTATTTCTTGGTTAAGCCTGTGTTTAGCCAACAAAGGGCAAAGAGGAATGTGGACGGTTGCCTGTGTCTGTGCCCAGGGCTGCAGGACTGGCTGTACCAAGGGCAAAGGGGAATGTGGACGGTTGCCTGTGTCTGTGCCCAGGGCTGCAGGACTGGCTGTACCAAGGGCAAAGGGGAATGTGGACGGTTGCCTGTGTCTGTGCCCAGGGCTGCAGGACTGGCTGTACCAAGCACAGCCAACAAAAGACAAAGGAGAACATAGACGGCTGCCTGCGTGTCCAGTTAACAAAGAAACTCCCAGCTCGGAAGCCAGGCAGGAAGTAGGATGGAGGAGAGTAAGTGGTTCCTGAAGACACAACAAAAGCTGCTCTGCCTTGGCCTGAGCTTTGAGTCGGCAACGGATGCTTTGGAGGAGAGGAGACAGCAAGTCTTGAAGGACTCCGGGGATTATTAGCATCTGGCTTCAGGGAATCCACAAAAGAGGGACTTGGGCCAAGACGCTAAGGATTCCAGGGAGCATTCATGCACTTAGCTCTTCTCATCGCTCAGTTCCAGCTGTGTTCTCAAAGGTGGGGAGGACTGGGTCAGTACTGTCGCACCGCTTTAGCGCCTCCACTGCCATGTGTGCCCCAAATCTCCCTGTCACCAATATGAGATCTGGTTCCCCAGCTCCTCCACAAATGCCCCATCCGATGGGTACTGAAAGGCCATACGTACCACCTGTGTTTCCCTCCAACTCCAGGACTTTTCAAAAATTATGAGGAGTCAGTTCTTTTACTTCCTTCTAATCTCGAACCATGAGACAGTGTTTTGCATGTGATAACATCTAGACGGATATAAGTATCAGCTTCTCTAAATGGAGGGACAATTTCAAGTTTGTTTCATATTATTTCTGTAGAATCACAGTAAACAAAATATTGGCAGAAATCCACAGGAAAAGTAAGAATTTCAGTAGCTTTACATGATTCTGTTCTATCCTAACTTCCTAGACTCACGAGTTGCTGAAATGTATTGCAAATGTCACCAGGCATCTGCCTGATTCATACATTAAGGAGAAAAGAGAATCTCCTACATGCCCGAGACAAAGTACAAGAGGGACCTGCATAAGACAAGTGCCACTAAGAGAAATGGTGCACACGTGCATACGCCAATTCGTTAGGTACAGGGGAAGGTTTTGACAAGGTGTTTCAGTCCATGTTTACTATTTAGAAAGAACAAACTTCTTACTTTCTCTTGCATTATCGAGTTGTCTTAATATGCTCAGTGTATTATGTAGAATAGGGTAATTATGAAACAGACACTTTCTGAGCAAGAGCAGAGCCCGTACGTTCTTAGTTCTATCTGCCTGTAATTCCCCATCCTATATGCTTGTCAATGAGCACGTGTATGACTGTGAGCACACATGTACTTGTACACATCACACACACACACGCATGCATTCTTGCATGCACACGGTAGCTTATCCTAGGGTGTCCATTTCTAAAAAGCAAGATTGGACAGGTGATTCTAAAATCTTCCAATATGTTACCACCTGTGCCATGTCTCCTACAAGTGCCATCTCCAGGAGGGTTGCCTTGGAGAGCCAGAGGTGTGGTAGGCGCTCAGTGACTATTGAGCCAGAGGTGTGGTAGGCGCTCAGTGACTATCCGTTGAAGAGAGAGGCCAGACTCCACGTGCTTCACTTCCAGCCCAAGGCTGGATCCTTCCTTCAGGCGATGGCCCCGTTTGCCACCCCTACTTCTATCACAAGCTTGAGTCCTGCCTTGCAGGGGTGGCTCACCTACCCAATGATACTGCTCTGTACTGACTGGTATTTAGTTCTTTAATTCTCATAGTTCAGCCTGCTAGCTAAACAGACCTAAATTCCCACCCCCAATATTACAGTGTTCTCCCCCCTCTCCTTCTCAAACTGAGTCCTGAGGGGCCAGTGTGTCTCGATTCAGAGCAGATGTCTCACCCAGAGCCAATCGCAGGGCTTCACCTTAAAGCTCAGGGTGGAGTGGCCATCTCAGATGGGTAGAGCCTTTTCCTTAGCCACAGAAAAACAATACAGCAGCATCCTATTGCCTGACTTACCTGGTCCTCAGGCTAGGGGCTGAAGAGGGCTGTTTGTTGTGGAGGGAGGCAGTGAATTCCACCCCCAGCAATAAAAGGAGCAAAGCGCTGGAAAGGGACTAACACTTTCAAAGGGGTGTGTCTTTAAAACCCCCTCAGGCTGGTGCACAGGGAAAGGGGTGTGTCTTTAAAACCCCCTCAGGCTGGTGTGCAGGGAAAGGGGTGTGTCTTTAAAACCCCCTCAGGCTGGTGTGCAGGGAAAGGGCAGGCAGGGAGGAGCAGGGCCCCAAAGGGTTTACCTGTGGGGAGCCTGCCTGCCTCCCTGACAGTTTGATGTATTTCAGGGGTGGAAACTGCTGACAGGGACTCTTTCTAAGTTAGCGCGTTTGGTTGGCTTCCTCGTTTGTCAGTGCTGAGTGTTCTCTCCGAGTCTGTCTCTAGTCACCTTTCTCTCTAACACGGTTACGTCTGGGTCTACACTCTTAATAATGAAGCCTAAACGTCCTGTCGTCAGGGCTTCCAGGGGGAAAAAAAAAGCTGAACACAAACTGTTAAGATGACGTTGGGAGGAAGAGGGGACTCACTCTATGCCGTAGAAGCTAGACATCTCCTTCAGCTTTTCCAGTCTCTCTGCAGCCTCCACATCCCTGAGGAAAAACATCAGTGTGCACAGCTAATGAGGCCCTCAGGTGGCTGGAACAAGGACAGCTCAGCAGGAAGTCTCTTTTTGTACACTTGGTAATAGGCTTCTGGGAACACCTGGTCCTGGTTCACCCAGTCAGCACCCTCCCCTGTCTCCAGCCAAGGTGGCACTGACTTCTCAGCCCTACTCAGTGAGGGATCTTGCTTAAAGAGACACCCCTGGGGAATATCTTGGGTGAGACTTCGATCCCTTTAGGAACCGAGTTTTAGCCTTGAACAATGACTTGAGGAGGTCAACTTGTGGTTCAAGGAGTTTCCTCTGAGAGCCCAGATAGAGGCAATAGAAGGAAAGGAGCTACTCCTTTTTGACATTAAGAATTGCTCCAGATTTCAGGGGTGGAATGGCAAACCCCATTTAAATCATGTAAACATATTGACCTTCACAAGCTAAACACATTGACACCACAGAGACCATTACAGTGTGCTGTCTGGGAAAGTCCATTCTGGACATAGAGGTACGCTGCGCAGCACCCCCTTTATCTACCTATACAGCCACATTCCTCAGAGACTACATGGCCACCTTTCCCACAACAATGCCATCTTTGCGTCCAGAAAACACACACCATACCCTCTGTCTACCTTGAGGTCCAGTTAACACGGTCTTCAGTCAATGGTAAACTGTCCATCCACAGTTTAAATGCTGACTATGAACCTTGAGCAAGCCACTTCATCTCTCAGACCCACTCTCCTGCTGGGTATTGTGTTTGAGTTCATGTCTGAAGTCACCTGCCGTGTGAGAGCGTGGTGCACAGAAGTAACCACAGCATTAGTGGGCCGTGGTGGTGCAATGCATTAATCAAAATATCTCTTACACTCTTACTTTTGCATCCAAAATTAATAATGCACCCTGAGGTCACGTAAGACTGCTCTGCATTGGATGTGGTGGCACACACCTTTAATCTCAGCACTCTGGAGGCAGAGGCAGGAGGATTTCTGGTTCAGTTGCTTTTGGATGATATATGGAAACAGAATGCCCTCTTACCTCCAATGAAATAATACACCATTCTCTACTTCATAAGATGAACAAGGCACAGCGCTGGGGGACATGGGGCAGATAGTCTTGACTCTTGCCCATGCTTTGCTCCACCTTCCTGCAGGAATTCCTGAAGTTCTTGCATGAAGTGGCAGTACAATTCACAACAAGTCATACCTGATCTCCTCATGGTAGATGCCTAAAGGGTGCAGTTGGAACTCAAAGACTAGGAAAGCACACTCACAACTGGGGTGAGACAGGTCCTTGATGCAGAGTGGCCCTTGTTCATGCTGGGGCCTGATCCTCAGTCACCTGGACAAGGACAATGCCCCTGCCTCGTCCCTCTCCTGTCTCTCAATGGACTCATCACATACACCTGAAATCTCTGGTTTGATCAAGCCCAGATCTTCTTTTCCTCTCAACCTAACAATCATAAACTAATATGACTTTTCCCATTAAACATTAATATTTCTGCATTTGTTTGTTCCCTTATTTGCTTATCTGTCTGGATCCTCATATGACCCAAGAGCAAGTTATGAAACAGTATGTTAGGTGAAGTTTCTGCAAAGGTTCAAATACTGTGAGAACAACATTCCAAAGGAGGTACCAGAGCAGATGCAGAACTTTGAGATGGTCCTCATCAATGAAAGTAACAGGACAGGGATTGAAGGGTTGCTGAGGAGGGTCCCTTTCAAAGAAGTATGGTATGACTCTGCTCCCCAAAAGGGGGTCCCATCCTGGCTCCTTGTAGCAAGTCTTCAGGGAAAATAGGTTTTTGAGTGAGCTGCTGATATAGTGTTAGAGTTTCTTTGCCATCCCCACACCTGAGATAAAGTTAGAGTGGCGGATCCCTGGCCCGTATCCCAATCCCAGAGAGGTCCAGGGCAAGATTCTGCTATATAACGGTACAGTTTTATATGACAGCTCGTGCAACGGCAGAGTGAAGGCTGAAGTCTCATCTGGTTTGAAGGGCAAAATGATGCAAGTGTCCTTCAGAGCAGATATGGATCTCCCGTGGGAGAAAGTTAGTGTTGAGCCATCTTAGCTGTTCCTAAGAAGAACACCCACAGGGGAGAGAAACTGAAGGTGTGGCTGGATTTCCAAGGCCCGAGGAAGAACCATCTGGAATAGAGGTTCATGGATCTTTGCTGAAGGAAGGGGAGCAATCGATCAGCCACAGGGACAGGGGTACTTCCAAGGTTTGCCCCTAGTTTTACACCTTGAATACCTGTCAAGCTAAGAGACCAAGTGGGCTTATAAAGTAAGCCCTGTGCCTTGGGCCCCTCTCCCTGACTCCACAGATATAAAGTTCCGGTACCAGGATGGGGGAAAAGAAGACAATTTGACAGGAAAATGAAGGAGAAGATGACCATGACCCTTTCTGCCTGCAGCATATCCAGGCTGGAGGAAGCGTGACACCCCAGCTTCACATCACAGCTGTTCCTGGTCATCTTATGACCAGGCTGAGGTTCTTCAGACCACTCAGTAGGAACCAGAAAACTCATCAAACTCCCTGAGGTTCTCAGCTGGTCACTGAGGAAAATCAGTCCCACAAACTGAGTTAAAGGGACAGTGGGAGACAAGACCAGTGAGCTTATAACGACAGGGTTGGGTTCTTATTCAACATCCAGAGTTCACATGTGACCTTTTCATTATTAAGGGCTATAAATACCAGTTCAAATAGCTATATGATATAAATTATTAGGAAGTTTACTGGCTCATGAAACAGGGAAGTCAAGGGGAAAGCAGTTTCTGGGAATTCAGCAGAAGCCTTTGGTTCATTGCACTCATCTTCCCAGGCAAAAGGGTTTTATTTAAGCAGAGCACACATCCCAGGGATCACCACATCGCCATAGGCTGAAGAAGAGCTGAGCTCCCAAAGAAAGAGATTTTCCAACTTCATCTTCTATAAGTAAAATCCCAGAATATCTGGTTGGGTATAATGCTTGGGTTATGCAGTCATCGGTCCACAACCCAGGGAGCAGCAAACTTGATTGACAGGTTCCTGCATGGGAGCTAGGATTAACCAAATTACAGAGCAAGCTCGTCAAGCAGAACAACATTCACGTTAGCCACATTGCGCAGCACAAAACAAACAAACAAACAAAAAATCCTGAAGCTCCCTGACGTCAACTGAACACTCTCCCTACACGACAGGAAGCAAAGACGGTTACAATAATTAATATCTCCCGACAGGGGACCTTGGCTTTTGCTCTCTCCCCATCAGAGGGAGTTACATTCTCCCCCACTGAAGATCTGCCTATCAAAATTTTGTCCATTTTCCAAAGCTCATCTTAAATATCGCCTCCTCCCTGAAGTCGCACGTGATTCCCAGAAATGGAAATGAACTGATCCTTGCTGACAGCTGTCTGCACAGGCTCCCCAGCAGTCGGGACAACTGGCTCAGACGCTGCTCCTCCCCTCCATCCTCCCTGACCTCAAAAACACAAGCATCCTCTTCTTTTCTTCTATAATAATTAGAACTTTTTAAACTCATACCTCCTGTGTCAGCTGTTTCTGCGACAATGAAACTAAAGCCTGGACAACACCCCGTGGCTTTGCCTCTGGTATACTTAGAAAAAAAATCTAATTTTATTGAATAGGGCAGCAATTCCCTTTACATGAGGTAGTGTTTCAAAAATATGGTCATAACTTTTTGGAATCTCTTCCTTTAAGACCATCTTAATTCCCCTCCCGGTGACCGCAGATAGGAACTAGTGGTTTGGTTCAGATGATCTGAGGGGGATGTTCCTGTAACAGTGTGCACCTATGGATCCAAGGGACCCATCATTCTGGGGCCCTCCTGTCACTCTCTCCCAAGATGCTCATTCTGGGAGAAATGACTCAAAACCACCTTGTCCGAGAGCATCCAAATAGCTGAGGGTGCTCTCATGTGGGGGAAAGCCATGGCCAACATCTTGCAGGCTCACCCTCCAGCCCCAGTCCAACCCTTCGGATGACAGCAGCCCTATGATAGCTCACCACAGTGACAGGGAGCATGCCAACCAGGACCTCCCAGCTGAGCTGCTACGTAATGCTTGATCCATACAAGCTGAGAAAAAAAAAATCAGTATTTATTGTTTGTGTGCGTGTTTGCTTTTTATACTTTTTAAATTAGCATACAAGATATTAGATATCATTATAGCATCTATGAACAAAGTGTATTTTAGTAGACTTCCCCCTCCTCACAACCCCTCTTCCAGTCTCCTCGTATAACCTTCGATCTCTTTTCCACTTTAGTGTCTCAGATGCTTTCTCCCCACTCCCTTCCCTTTTCAACCCACTCTTGGTCTCCATCATGCTGGTCCGTAATTGTTACACAGCAACATTCAACAAAGACGCACATCGACACAAAAATCTAGTGAGGATTTTTAACACGCCGTATCTTGACCTGGGTCCTCAGGAGACAGAGCAAGACTAGAGCTAACATGCTACTGCACCTACATGGGGCACATTCCAGGGAAGCAGGGCTGAAGGAGAGGAGGAAGGATGGGGAGTAAATCCTAGAGCATCTCTGGGCTGCCTCCTGCATGGCCCCAGTTGCACTGACTAGTTCATCATGTGGGGCTGATTCTGAACGGCGTCTCATATCAATTTGTTCAGTGGGAGGGAGTGAAGAGGATTTACCCATCAGCTCCACCCTTCTCAGTTAAGGGCCCTTAGAGTAACTCTCTAAAGTTCCTGGGTATAGTTACATAATAGTCAGTTTCTTGTCACTATAAGAAATGTACGAGATAATCAGCTTATAAAGCAAAAAGGTTTATTGGGCTTGTAGATAGAGGTTTGGGTTCGTGACCAGTTGGTCCTGCTGATTTTTGGCCTTGTTAAGCATGTGGTAGAGTAAAACCATTCATCTCATGACCAGGAAACAGAGGAGAAAAGGAGAGGCTGTCCTAGTATCGTGATGCTCTTCAAGGGCATGACTCCAATGACCTAAAGGCCTCCCCATAAATCCTAACTCTTAAAGATCACAAGACCTCCCAGTAGAGTCATTCTATACATTAAATACATAGACCTTTAGGATCATTTAAGATCCTCACACAGGGCCCCCATGTCACATGGCTTAGAATAAACAAGAAAGCTTCAAGGAATGCCACCACCATGCTAGGCAGGAGGTACTGCCAGGCTGTGCCCACTTGGGCTCAGTTGTAGTTTCCATGAGACTGGTCACGAAAGTGTAGCTAGAGCAAAACAAATGTGAAGGGCCCAACAGATGGGACTGAGAGGCTCTGGAGTGCACAGTGAGGTATCCGGCAGACAGCGTAGGGGGAATGACGTATTCACTACAAGTGTTCTCCGAAACTTCCATCAAAGGGACCTAGACACAACCTTAAGGGTTGTATCAGGTAAATTCAGATGCTTGAGTAGCAGAATGATTTCCTACCTAAAGAAGCCAGTGTTTAGAGAAATGAAGGTCTTGAGGGGGGTGATTATGGGATGGAAATCCAGCAAGCAGGAAGTGAACAGTGGCTCTCAACCACATCTGGGTGGGGGAAGGGTACCACAGTGTGTGTTGGGGGGGGCGATGAGGCAGGCACACAGAGAATGAAGCTGACTCTGACGCACAAGCTTAGCACACAGTCATTATGAACTCACAGGCCTAGTCCTCGTCTTTCAGCCCCCAGATAACTGTTCCTTTGTAGTCCATCTTTCCAAAGCCTCCCAACCAGAGGAGGTGTTTTAATGCACACAGATGAGGATCAAATTCACATGACTGTCCCAATTGGTGTGAGTCACTCTTCCCAGCCAAAGGGTAAATATAGTCACTCCTTTATCTAATTAATTGCCTATGCTTCCCCTTGGAGAAGGTCAAGTCCCTGGTGGCCAGCAGCTTTGTGCCATGAGACCCAGCTCCTCTGCTCTCCTCTTGCCTCTGAGGCACCAACAGGCTTCTAAGCTCCCACCACGGAAGAAGGCAAGGGTTGTGCACAGATGTGCACAGGCTGCGGAATACACGTGGAAGTCAGGGTCCTTCGACAGGAGACACGGCTCCAGATGTGCAGCAGAATTTCCAGACTCTCTGGAGGCTTCCTGCAAAGTCATTTGTGTCTTAGCGCCACTCCAGTCTCCTGAGTCGGACTCCTAATGAACATCCCTGTGCGAATGCACCACGTGGGTTGACGACAGCTTCCTCTGTCTTATGAGTAGAAGGATTTCTGTCCGGGATGTAATTGAGTAGTTCAAGCTAAGTTTTTTTTTTTAAATTAATACTTGGAATATTATATAATGTTTCCTGCTGAATTATGATCTGGAAATCCCTTGGTTATTTGGAATTTAATCCAAAATCCCCACGCCTGTTATTGCCCACAGTAAGAGCTCAGTCTAGGCAGTCACCGCAGCTTTGCTCTTTTCCGCTATAAACCTGAAGGGGAGCCGGGAGGAGGAGTAGCTGTCAGGCTTCTGGGCACCCGAAGCAGATTCGGCTTTCTCTCTCTGCGCCTGACTCACCGAATCTGCCATATGACAAGTGCGCCCCGGAGACAGGACACTGTGAACATCACATGACTGCCAATTTTCACATTTCAGAAGGGCCTTGAAGTGGAAATATGGACTACCAAGTGCTCCATCCCGCCACGTCTCCCCGCTGCATACACTTGCTGCCTGTCGCTGATGTCACTCGTGTGTCACCCAGTGGGGACATGTACTGTTCATCCTCAAAACCCCTTAGGTAGCAAATGTCCCACGGGGTCACCTTCTCCATCAGCCGAGCCAGACTCACAGAATTCTAGAACAGCAAAGCTGACAGAAATCTTCCCAGGGACAGTATAAGTGCTGGCATTTCTGGAGGCCTTACCAAGGCCCAGCCACTTCATATATATTATTTCACCTAATCGTCAAGCTAACTCTACCATGGAGGTTTTGCCATTTTCATAGTTTAGATGAAATGAAAAAAAGAAAAACGAACAAAAACCACAACAGGACGAGGTTTGGAAAAGAGACTTGAGCCATTCAAGGTTACAGGCCAAGTCACCCAGATCTACAAAATCTAAACAGTGCTACTCATGAGGACTGTGTACAAGGTAATTTCCCAGGAGTCACAAGAAAACCAAGGCTCAGTACAGCATTATCACACTCACCTCGGCAGCACATGTACTACACGGGAACGCTACCGAGACATGTATATGACTCTGTTTAATGAAGAATTCACCAAGAGTTCCATATTTCTAACATTACTTTATAAAATAAAATAAGTAGAATGTCCCTTGAAATGAAGGTATTATTCAAGGTCAAATATTATAAAAACCAGTTTCATTCAGTAAGCATGAATGCATTATGGAACAACACAAGTTTTGTACAAATTTGAAAATAAAATGTGAAGCTTTAAGGAAGATATTCATATGTAATGCTATTTCTGGTTTGCAGAGGGCTCTGCCATAGTCCTCTGCCATAGGGAAGATTCTGGTGAGAAAGATTTGAAACAGTGGTTCTCAACCTTCCTAATGGTTCAACCCTTCAATACAGTTCCTCCTCTTGGGGTGGCCTCCAACTGTAAAATTATTTTCATTGCTACTTCATAACTGTAATTTTGCTACTGTTATGAATTGTAATGTAAATATCTGGTATCTTTGATGGTTTTAGGTGACCCCTATGAAAGGGTCATTCAACTCTCAAAGGGACCACGACCCACAGGCTGAGAACCACTGATTTAAACGCTTGGTCAGGGACCTTCGGTTTCTGCTTAAGTAGAATTTAAAAGTGACATCCCTCATGGAAGAAGGGAAAGAGGGGGAAGGATGCATCGTGGGTTATTACATTTGTTTATAGGTTTCAGCACCCATCGCAGAAGAGAATGCATTGGTCAGAAAGGGGCTCGGCAATCCATGGAGTCAGAGGCCCCTTTCTGCCTGACGCACTCTCTTGTGGTGAAGCTTTCAGGTATAGAGAGGAGCATCTCTCACTTGACGAATGAGCCAGGGGCAAATTACCCCACCCTCAGCCTCCATCCTGTACTACTTCTAGCCCTCCCTACTCAGATGTTGCTTCTCCCATGGGAAGATTTCCCCTATGGAAACACCCGGATTATCCTTGAGATGGTTATAACCAATGGACACGGGGGTCTGCACTTGCTCACACAAACAAACACCTGCCATACATGCACTGAGGACCAGCAAGGGAACTGAAAAGGGTTTTATTGCAGAACTCAGTCTCCTGGGGGAGGTTATTAGGAACACAAGAGCAATGTAACAGATCCCTTCGGTTCAAAGCTAGAACAGGGACAAACGTGACAAGCAAGCTGGGCGAGTAATGTTATTGCCTGAACACTGATCTTGGGCAAAGATGTCGAGAAGAAACTCATGAGAACTTGAATACATAGATGTGTAAGGTAACAGAGGCAACAAACTTAATTCATTACATTATTTTAGTTCATTTTATGCATGCATCAAATCCTTTGAGGTGGCAACTAAAGCTAAATTAATAGTAGGGAGGAAGACACTGGAAGGATTTGAAAGTGACAGTGACGGGCTTGAAGTCAAGTGGAGGAGACCCAGGAGCCATGTTGCAGTGTAAACAGGTATGTTGGGATATGTTTCAGTTGTAAGAGAGTGGACTGTCTTGTCTGGCATAGGGAATCTATTTCTCATATGGTAAGTATTCTGGGGGTGTCTCTGAAACCTGGGGGTAGGCTTATTCAGGGGATTGAATAATGTAAACATCACTTCACTGTTCTCTCAATCTGGGCTGCCATTGCTTGCAGGGTCGAAGCCAGTCTTAGCTTCGAGCTCCTGTCTTCCAAGGTTAAACCTGATCTGAAAGTAGAGATTTTCTTTGTCAAATTTTTAACATCATCATCATCAAATAATAATCAGTGTTTGGTTATCATTGAGAGATAAGCATCGCCCACTCAAGAACAAATCACCGAGCCATAGTGATGGAGGTAGTTGACAGGCGAGTTTAGGTTACACCCCCAGAACTGGTGTAGAGTCAGGTCCACTGTCTTAGTCACTGTTTTATTGCTGTAAAGAAACACCATGACCATGGCAAGTTTTATAAAGGAAAATTTTTAACTGGGCCTGGCTTAGAATTTCAGAGGTTTAATCCATTATGGTCATGTGGGAAACTTGACAGCGAGCAGCCAAACATGGTACTAGAGAAGGAGCTGAGAGTTCTACGTTCAGATCAGCAGGCAGCAGGAAGTGAATGGGCTTGAGCTTCTGAGCCCTCAAAGCCCACCCCAAGTGAACCTCCAACAAAGCCACACCTACTCCAACAAGGCCCCACCTCCTAATAGTGTCACTCGCTACCACACCCACCCAAAACACGTTGGAGAGGCCTAGAAATGCAGGCCCATTTCCCATCTTATCTGCCATTTGGAGAGTTTGGGGACTAACAAGGCTTAATCACACCTTCTAGCTCAGGAGGAGGCTGCCTGGCCCCCTTTTGAAGTTAAGAAAGTTCAGTGCTATCCTGACAGGTGGTCAGGATATGCAAATGTATTTCTGCTCCTTCCATTGTAATTATGAGGTCACCTGGGGAAGGCTTGTTTTCTGCAGACTTGAGTCAGTGTACCTGAGTGTACTGACTTGGGTCATCCCGTTACCTAGGCAACAGAACGCTGATGCTGGGAAGTGTGGAGTGACTGTGTGAGTTAGCCTTGCTGTATCATGCTAATGAAGTCTTTGTTACCTTCTCCCCCAGTTTACTTTGGGTGTAAAAGCTGTGGTGATTTCAGGATCTGAGTAATCCCTGAAACTCCCTCCTGATATTGTCTTGTGCTCTCTGTCTTCAATTCCCAGGCCCCTACACGGGTAAGAGGTGATTTTGTTGAGGCCAGTCCTCATCAACACGTGGCCTAGTAATCAAGTGTCACAAGGACATTCTGATAAAAGCTGAGACAGTTGTCATTACAGGGCAGTGTCTCCATCCATTTGAAATACGAAAGCAATGAGGAAGAGCTAGTACAGGACTAGAATCTGCTCTGATAAGCCTGTCCGGCATGCCAGCTGAGTTTGTCAGCAAGCATTGACAAAATCCAGGATGGGAGAATTCCTCCTTGTGTAGTAATGCCAAACATTACAATACATCACACACATGATTCTAACATTGTGGTACCTGCTTCCCATTGCAGTAACAGATAAACTTGCTTGCCCACACTTTCACTGGTCCACTTAGGGGGCAGTACCTTCCCTGTTTGAGAGTTCCACACTTCCTAGACCTGTGATTCAGAGGGAGTGTAAACTCAGAGACGATGCAGGGTAGAGATGATCTAGTTTGCTGGGCCAGTCCGTGAGTCCTGGAGGACAGGGGCTAAGCGAAGATGGAAGGGAAGTTGCTATGACATCGTAGTGCTCCCAACGGCCCAGGTGTTAGCAGTTTGGTCCTCAGGGTAGCACAGATGGGGATGGTAGAATCTTGGCGGAGTTATAGCCTAATGGGGGTTTGTAGATCAGTGGGGCCATGCCCTTGGAGGAGATTGTGGGACCAAGGCCTCTTCCATTCCATTGCTTTCGGGCTCAAGGTTTACCACACATAATGTGCTGACCAGCATGCACTGCTCACCAGAGGCTCAAAGTTAGGGTTGCCTGATCTGGGGAGCAGGACCTCTAGAGCTGTGACCAAAATAAACCTTTACTTTTAAGAACGAATGCCCAATTTCCCCAGGTGCTTTACCACAGTCATGCAAAGCTGACTGATGCACCGGGGAATACACCCCCGGAGGATGAGTGTGAGGTTGGAGATAGCAGGTTCCCTTTTCTTTGTAATGTTTCTCTTCTTCAAGAGGGATGCCACAGAAACAGCTCCCTGTGATAGTCAAGATTTAGCCTGTTTCTTCCACCTTCACTTGAATAAAATAAGAAACAATAGCACAAAAGGGCATTAAGTTGTGCGGTGCTAGTAAAGACACACAGAGAGGTTTAAAAGGGGCTCAGTTTCTATTACAATAACTGTAAGACCAAACGCTTCCTCTTCTACTCAAAAACGTCTATCAGAACCTCTGGACATGAGGTTTTAAGATAAATTTTAATCTGTTTTAAATGACACAGAAGAAATGGAAATCTTTAAGAAACGTCTATACCTTTTTTTTTTTTTTTTTTTTTTTTTTTGAGACAGGACCTTTCTTTGTATAGCGTTGGCTGTTCTGGAACTAGGTGGACCAGGGTGGTTTCAAACTCAGAGACCTGCCTGCCTTTGCCTCCTGAGTGCTGGGATTAAAGGTATGCGCCTCTATTACCCAGCCAAACATCTATACTTTATTGATAACACAATGCTTTTGTTTAAACAGATAGTCAATTGGTTAGGAAGTGCTGGCCTAAAATTCCAACACAATTCTTCACAGACGATGAAAGAACAGTACTCAACTTCATATGGAAAAAAAAAACAGAATAGCCAAAACAATCCTGTATAAGAAAGTAAGTTCCCAAGGCATCATCATCCCTGACTTCAAGCTCTATTATAGAGCTATAGTAATGAAAGCAGCTTGGTATTGGCATAAAAACAGACAGGTGAACTATTGGGATCAAATAAAAGACTCTGATGTTAACCCACACACCTATGAACACCTGATTTTTGATAAAGAAGATAAAAATATAAAGTGGAAAACAGAAAGCATCGTCAACAAATGGTGCTGGTATAACTGGTAGAAATGATGGTGGCCTGTACCTTCAGTCCCAGTAGTAGTGAGTCACACCTTTTTTTTGGGAGGGGGGGTTATTTATTTATTTAAGATTTCTGTCTTTTCCCCACCGCAGCCTCCCATTTCCCTCCCCCTCCCCCAGTCAAGTCCCCCTCCCTCTTCAGCCCAAAGAGCTATCAGGGTTCCCTGCCCTGTGGGAAGTCCATGGACCACCCACCTCCATCCAGGTCTAGTAAGGTGAGCATCCAAACTGCCTAGGCTCCCACAAAGCCAGTACGTGCAGTAGGATCAAAAACCCATTGCCCTTCAATTGAAGAATGGATGAAGAAAGTATGGAATATGTACATATTAGAGTACTACTCAGCAATAAAAAACAAGGACTTCTTGAAGTTTGCAGGCAAATGGATGGAAATAGAGAACACTATCCTGAGTGAGGTAAGCCAGACCCAAAAAGAGAAACATGGGATGTACTCACTCATATTTGGTTTCTAGACATAAACAAAGGACATTGAGCCTCTAATACGTGATCTTAGAGAAGCTAAATAAGAAGGAGTCACACCTTTAATCCCAGCAGAGGGAATATAAAATGGGAGGAGAGAGAGGCTTAGTCTGTTTAGTTTGTGGTCACCCAGCCTTGGTAGAGTTACGACTTCTCTAGTGATTTGACTGATTTGCTGTTCTGGTTTTCAGGTTGAACCCCAATTTTTGTCTCTGCATTTTTATTATTCATGCTACATTTGGCATGCAATGTGAGGCTCGAACACATGGCCTTGAGATTAAGAGTATCCTGCTCTACTAAACTGAGCTAGCCTACGTGTAGAAGTCAACATGTAGAAGAATGCTAATAGGTCCATATCTACCACCCTGCACAAAACTCAAGTTCAAATGGATCAAAGACCTCAGTATAAATCCAACCACACCAAACCTCATAGAAAAGAAAGTGGGAAGTACCCTAACTCATTGGCACAGAGGACCTCTTCCTAAAATTAACACCAGTAACACACTGAGAGCAACAATTAATAAATGGGGCCTCCTGAAACTGAGAAGTTTCTATAAGGCAAAAAGACATAGTCAGCAAGACAAAATGGCAGCCCTTGGAATAGGAAAAAAAATTCTTCACCAACCCCACATCTAACAGGGCTGATCTCCAAAATATACAAAGAACTCAAGAAACTAAACACCAAATACCAAATAATCCAATTAAAAAATGGGATACTGGCCGGGCGGTGGTGGTGCACGCCTTTAATCCCAGCACTTGGGAGGCAGAGGCAGGCGGATCTCTGGGAGTTCAAGACCAGCCTGGTCTACAAGAGCTAGTTCCAGGACAGGCTCCAAAGCCACAGAGAAACCCTGTCTCGAAAAAAAAAAAAATGGATACTGATCTAAACAGAGAATTCTCAACAGAAGAAACTCAAATGACTGAAAGACATTTAAGGAATTGCTCAATATCTTTAGTCATCAGGGGAATGCAATTCAAAACAACTCTGAGATTCCATCTTACACCTGGTAGAATGGCTAAAATCAAAAACACTGATGACAACTTATCCTGGAGAGCTTGTGGGGAAAAAGGAACACTTCTGCATTGCTGGTGGGAATGCAAGCTGGTACAGCCCCTTCGGATGTCAGTGTGGCAATTTCTCAGAAAATGAGGAAACAACCTTCCTCAAGACCCAGTAATACCACTTTTGGATATATATCCAA
This sequence comes from Microtus obscurus, assembly GCA_963919715.1. Lineage (NCBI taxonomy): Eukaryota > Metazoa > Chordata > Mammalia > Rodentia > Cricetidae > Microtus > Microtus obscurus. The sequence continues at coordinate 8,755,171 of CAWTZC010000170.1, read as the reverse complement.
AGGATGCTCAATCGTGCCACAAGGACATGTGCTCAACTATGTTCATAGCAGCTTTGTTTGTCATAGCCAGAACCTGGAAACAACCTAAATGTCCCTCAGCCGAAGAATGGATAAGGAAAATGTGGTACATTTACACAAGGGAGTACTACACAGCAGAAAAAAAAATAATGACATCTTGAATTTTGCAGGAAAAAATGATGGAGCTAGAAAACATTATTTTGAGTGAGGTAACCCAGTCACAGAAAGACAATTATCACATGTACTCACTCTTAAGTGGATTTTAAACATAAGGCAAAGAAAACCAGCCTACAAACCACAATCCCAGGCAACTTAGACAACAATGAGAACACTAAGAGAGACTTACATAGATTTAATCTACATGTAGAAAAAGACAAGATCTCCTGAGTAAATTGGGAACATGGGGGCCTTGGGGGAGGTCTGAAGGGGGAGGGGGAGAGACAGGGAGGGGAGCAGAGAAAAATGTAGAGCTCAATAAAATTAATTTAAAAAAAAGAATACCCCAACCAAAGGCTGAGTCAGTCCTCCCTCCTCCGTGGTTAGAGTGACAGAAGGTGCTTAAGAATCCATGCACAGGGAGTCTGACAGAGTCCAGGACACTGTGCTTCTGACTAAGCCCGGGGAAACAGTGGACCAGAGGTTAAGGCAGGACTGACTCCACATCGTCACATTAGTGCACCTGGAAGGCGCAGTGGCAGATTTCACAAAGCCACCTTGGCTTCCCTATGTCACCTTCTCTTCAGAGACTCGCCTGCTGAGACAGCTGTCTACGGTCATTTCTGTCAAGCATCGGGCCCAATTGTGACGGGCTCTAGGCATTACCAGCCTCTCGCCACAAAGCCATGCTAAATAAGGAATGCTGCGGTGTGGGGCACCAGAGCAGGCATTGCTGCTGCTAAATGTTGCTGTATGGGGTACCAGAGCAGGCATTGCTGCTGCTAAATGCAGCAGTGTGGGGTACCAGAGCAGGTACTGCTGCTGCTGCTAAAAGGCTCCCACTCACCTGGCGGTGCCATCACGGGGCCTCTCTGCATCTTCGTTTGGACAGCTACTGGAGCCGGCTCGCTGAGCATCTTTCCTCGCCAACAAGTACCCCCAAGTAGAAATGGTTCCTAGTTCGTGTTTGAAGGAACTGGCATAAATTCTAGGCCATAGCTTAAAATTAAAACATGTACATTCCACGGAGCACAGAGACTTTGGAAAGTTTATGGCAATGCACAAAAAAGATGTAGAGAAATGGACTTTGTCTTTGTCAGACAGCCCAGAGGGCCTGCGCCTTACTCTTCTAAAGAAATAAACGTGTTCTTTACTGGCACCTGCACCCCTTTCTTCTGAGCACCGAAAGCATCCTGTCCATTATTCAGCATAAAGTAATATTGCTGTTGCTTGGTTGCAAGGGGCCTTGGGAACAAACATTCCTAAGAGCACTGGAGCTTTGTGGATGGAGCCGCCCCCGACCTTGTTGCCATGGTAGAGCACACACCACTATTTTCCCCTAAACTTCGGCTGCAGCTCCCGCCTGGTCAGCAACATTTTCTTGTACTAATCGCTGGAATGCAAATTAAAGCGGGGAGCCCTCCCACTTCCCGGGGTGCTTGTTATGTCAGCACTCAACACCACACCATGCTTTCAGGAATATCTGAGCACCAATGCTCAGGATGAATGCTCAGCTTGTAGATAGATTGGCTTTCTGTTACATCGCTTGCTCCCCAAATTATAAAGATGAATGAAGGTAACATATCTGACGCTAGTGACATCAACTCTGGCCCCGTGATGTCCTCGGTATGCATCGTGGAGCACACAAGGCATTTTGTGATGATAATTAAAACTTGATGGCAGTGCTGCCTTTCCACCGTGCCTGTGCTCTTTCAGATCTGTGTCTGAATACCGAAAAGTACTCTCCAGAAGACTGATGGGAAGCCAGCGCCCAACACTCCCAGCCCAAACCTACGCCTTCTCCCCACGTCCCCCCATACACACACACACACATACACACACACACTCTGTTTACCAGAATCATTACTGTTCATGCCCGTTTCCCTTCACCTCACACAACAAATCCTGCAGGACAAGCGTCCCAGAGCCCTCACCACTCTGTGCTGTCACCCACAAGCCACCACAAAGCATCACTCAGCTCCTCTCACCTGCTTGTAGCTCCAACTCCAGTGAAGCAGCCTTCTTGTGTGATCTTTCTAAAATACGAATCTCAATGTGGCATTATCTCTTTCCAATGCTCTAAGCTCCCTTCCTTGCTGCTGGCACCCAGAGTTTCTGAGCTGTTTTTCCTCTCCTGGGCACCGAATCTCTTAGCTTCATTTTTCCTTAACAGTAGCAAAAAGCGCACGACTTCTTACTGCACGTGCACCTTTCCTATGTCATCCATTTAATAAATTACTTTTGCATTGTATCTATTTGTGTATGAGAGAGAGACACACACACACAAGGAGGTCAAAGGACAGGTGGCATTTCTTCTACCAGGGATCCCAGTTCCCAGGGATCAAATTCAGGTCATCAGGCTTGCCAACAAGCACCTTTACCCATCTCACTAGCCCTAGACAAGCTTCTAAGTCCAGATGTTAAGCCAAGGTGACCAGCACAACTAGAAAGCATTTTGGGAGACTCTAGGCCACCCTGGATCTTCTTAGCCAGGAGAACACACATGATGGATATCTATCTATTAAAGGAAAAAGACACTTGCACCCAGGAAATCTAGGGCTATTTGGGGTTATATAAAAGTAAGAATGCAATCACCTTTAAAGTCAGGTCTTTTTTATAACTAGGAGTGTTGATTCTTACCTCTGTATAGGTTGCACCGTGTCATATCAGCCGAAGGTGACAAGATAGCACTATTCTTCATGAAGACCAAGCGCTCTGAACTATACCCCAAAGTCCATGGTACCTGCTTTTGTCTCCTTAAACAACACAAACAAGACTTCCCCATTTTTTCCTTGCTTTATTTTTAGAAATCATTATCATTCCCTTCCATATGAAAAATTACCACCAAGGTATTGTTCATTTTTTTCCCCCTCAACACAACTGAAGTTGTACATGGTAGGGAAGTTTTTAATTAGTCCATCGCTAGCAGGAACTGTGTGTGCACCCTGCGGGAGGAGCCTAATAAATTACTTGGTGATCTCCATCGGAGGCTTTGTGCAGGAAAATGCTCATTCGTCTGCACCAGCAGCCAGCCACTTCCCGTGAAAGGGTTCAGAAGCTGCGGTAGGCACAGCTCAAGCTGCTTGGAGCAGAACTTCCGGGGCAGTGAAAGCAAACAGGCCTGGGGTGTGAGGAAGCCACGGTTTGAGCTACAGTAGCTGGGGACAAAAGAACTCTGGGGACCTTCCCATTGTTTCCTCCTTCTCACTTCACTTGCCTATCGGTGAAGTTCTTCTCCCCCACCCAAAGACGTCAGTTTTCAGGTCACCCCAGTGCCCCACCCTGCTTTTCCGAGTGTGGAGATAGCAAATGCTTAGGAAATGGTTGCCACAAACAAATAATATTTATGCTACCTTACTTAGATGGGCAGACAGACATGAGGAAGATGGGTGCAGACCATAGCTGTGTAAGGCGGGAGTGTAGCATGTTAAACAGTCTGGAAAGATAATTCTGCTTTGTGAGCAAGGAGTTTGCTGAAGAGACCTCCCACAGGGACTTGTAGGCAATGAGAGAAACCAGCTTGAGACAAAGAACAGGCTAGTGAGAGTGAGATCCCAGCAAAGTCCAGCCACATCCTTGTAGGATGGCCTGGGGTTGACCTTGGGGACTAAGTTCCCACGCAATTCCAGTTCTCTGCTGTGGAGGAAGAGTGACTCCAGCAGGCAGCGGAAGAACTTCAGATAGTGATGCCACAGCCATGGGGGCAGAGCACCAAGGGGGAGCAAGGAAATGAGAGGCACTGATACTGCCTACCATGTATGTCTTCAGCAAACTCTATCTGGTCACAAGAGGGCAAAATCTGGAAGGGAGCTAAATCAGAGCCTGTCTGAGAACAAAGAGCGCCCGATGTCTAGGTTCACACGCTGGAAGCACATGCATTCATGTCTGATTATTTCTGCTAATAGCCGGGTCCCTCCCCACACCCCGCAGCCCAGCTCTTTTCTAAGCTTTTCTTGGCCAGTCTCATGCTCCTCATCCACACCTATGTTTCCTTGTCTGTGGCCATCAACTAAGCTTTAATGTCCACCAGGATGTCATCTAATCCCCATGACTCAGTGCCTTCAGTGTTGGCTGACATGAGTGAGGAAGTTAGGACTTAAGAAGGTTTGTCCAAGTTCTCTGACTACAGAGTGCAGCCCCATGTGTATTGAGAGCTGATGGCCTTTGATTGCTAAAAGTGCATGCAGCCTTCCCTCTTCCTAAGGCTCTTTCATGTCACGGTGTCTGTGTTCTTCATATGCCAAACCCAGGTTCAAATATCATGGCTTGTCCAAATCCTTTCAAACTAGCCACAACTCTTGGGAGGAAGAAATATTTAAAAAAAAAAAAAACAGGGAAGGAAAATCTTTGGTCCTGGCAGTTGAGAGAATATTGGGGTGGTTTTCATGTTTGCAGGGACTGACACTGGAAACAGGACCTAAAATAAGAGCTTAAATTTTATATCAGCTTTCTCAGCCTGTTGACCTTAGAAATGGAAAATTGACAGCCCCACCCCTCGCCATCCATTACAATTCACAAAGAACTCCACTCAGGCATCTCTGGGTCTCTGGGTCATATGCTTGCACCCATCCTGACCACAGAGTTTAAGAAACTGATAGCATGATCAGTCAGTGCAAAAGGCTTTACTGTTTTTTGAGGATCTGAGTAGAAGAAAAAAAGGGTTGGGCGGTTCAGAGCCTGGTGTCCACAGTGCATTCCAGCGCCTGAGGAGACCCAGGCGGAGTCGCTCTACCTTCTTCTGGCATACATACCTGTCGACAATGCTCACGTGGTCTTTGGGACCAAGAATGTGGATGCTGTGGTTATGGATTGGCACTGAAGCTGGAGGTGAATGGTTCTAAGCCAGAGAGACTCGGTAGCAAGGCTCGTTCCCTGAGAGTCTGGCTGCTGGTGCTTTGCTGTCTGGTGGGGGGGAGGGGGGGGCACCAGTTCCTCTCCAAGTTACTCTTTCTTGTGAGATGATCTAGGTTTTCCCTCACACCAGATAGTTCAGTTCCCACAGTGACTATCAGAGGAGAGGGCTGGAGAGCAAGATTCAAAGGCAGACTGAGCGGGGAGGGGAAGAGAGGGAGGCAAATAGAGCTGGAGAGAGGAGAGCCAGAACAGAAGGGAGCTGTCCTGCTTTCTGCCTGTCACTTCTATTTGCTTGAGCCTCACAAGCCTTTCGGGCTCAAGGGGAAGGGAAACATGCACCCTTGAGAGGGGTAGACAACTCTGAAACAGAATATGGGGCCTGAGATACTGCTATTGACACTTTCAGCAAACACATATCTGCCCCATGGGGCCTGAGATATTGCCACTGACACTTTCAGACAGCAGAAAAAATGCCTAAGGGTCCACACAAGGGTCACTAATATTGACATTTGCTGTAAGACACCCAGAGCCTCGCTTAGTCGAGAGCAAGGGCTGTGAGATTAGTAGACTTCGAAGCTTTTCAACATGAACAATGTTTCATAGGAAGTCCCACATCTAAGTGCTGTTAGCTGTGGAGAAACACAAGGGTATACAATTGGATGCCTATTTGACCAGGAAGTGAGGGGAAAATTGGCCAAATAAGGTCAGCAGGTCGAACTGGCTTCTGCCTTGTCCCAAGGAAAGTGCAGATCCTGAGCCCATGTGTACGGAGAGTAACCCTCACCTGCATTCTCAAACACACATGACTAGTTGAAACTCAACCCAGATGCTTGCTAGTGCCCCCAGTAGGGTTCTTAAGCCATTTCATTATACACATCTTTGGGGGTTTTATGTTCTGAAGGGGACATTTGTGTTATTTCATCAAAGCCAGAGGAAAATCTTGCCCTTAAGTGGGCTGACCACTGTAAAACTTGATTCTATGATGGAGACTTTTACTATAGCATCTTTGGGTCCTCAGGAACTTTGGTACTACTGTCGGTCAGGTCTGTGCTTAGTCTCGATCAGATACCACCTTTCTTCACCTTCCTGGTCCTCATTTCAAGGAGAATGTGCAGTGGAGGAAGATTAGCACCAGAAGACGGTGGCTTTCACTAAACAGGAGCCCTGCTCTTTTCCTGAGCTGTTCTGATCTCACCCATGTGCCTTTTCCATTTGCGAACTGCACGGTAGGCGCAGCTGCGCCTTATTGAGCCCCTACAGCTCTCGGGATCTCCTTTGTTCCTGCTGTCTCATCATGCCCGGAGTCAGATTATGTCAGCATCCTTTGCAAGAACACAGACAGGTGCTGCCAGAGGACAGGGGTGTGATTTTCCCACACAGAACAAAATCATCTCCAGAGATAGCACTCTTCAAAATACATGGGTAGCCCTCAGAAACAGCAAAACAAATACCAGGAGTAATAATGAGGCAAGAGGGGGCTCCAGGCTCAACTTCAGGGGTCTTCTTGCTCTGCTGTAGAGGCCTTTCCTTCCTCATGAAGGGGAATTTACAGGTAGGTACATAGTAGGCACTCAGTAAATGCTGAATGAATGAATGGATAAATAGACTAGTATACAATATGCAGCTCCATTCCATTTTAGCAAATTCTTATAGAAGTAGAAGAAAAATAATATTTAATTATCTGTTGCCCCTGTAGTGATGCACCTGCGGATTCAGAAATAATTTCCTAAATATTAATTTGTGGAGCTTTAGCTTCTCCATCCTTAGAATCTCTGAGCATCAACATGGGGAGAGCCTTAGCTATGTAAATTCTCTTTGTCCCAATGTGTCAATGGGTTCATACGCTCCAGAAGAGGGCATGTGTACTAGAAATATTAGGTGGGAAGAACAGAGATATGAAAGAAACAGGATAGTACCAGGAGGGCAACTCAGTGAATACTGAAGACTGAATCTACCCGCGTTTATTTTCCTTATGTTTATTATATATCCCAATCCAAAGGGGGGAGGGAGCAGGCAAAAGACTGCTTTAACATGACACAAAGGACAACCAGAGCAATCACATGCTTCGATACTTGAGACATCAAGCCATTATCTCCTGAGTTAAGCATTCTGATGTTTTGGGCAGGACGTGCAGCGAATACACCCTAGACCAAGTATCCTGTAGGCAGCCAGTCCCTATGTCACACCTCCTACTGGCTTGTATTGGTCAAGGTGGAGCGAATCCACCTCTACAGGCCTTCTTAATGTCCAAAACACCAAGTAACCCCACCCTAGGTCAGGGTATCTTGTTTGTAGCCATATCAGTTGTTAACCTTTGAAAGAGTAAAAATGAGTTGAAACTCTCTGACCTTTAGTCAGTGTGGAACGGGACTCACATCTGTGAGCCTCCACGCCAAGGCCCTCAAGACTTCTCCTGCGAGAATCCTGGAATACTAAGTCAGAAGTGTACTTTTAAATACGTATTTATTTACTTTTTGTATATAGTTGTTTGGCCTGCACCTATGTCCAGTCACCATGTGCACGCCTGGTGCCTGTGGAGGCCTGAAGCAGGTGTCAGATCCCCTGGAGCAGAAGTGTGTGTGTGAGTGAATATGGGCATGCGTGCTTCCTTGCTTGATTTCGTGTCTAGAAGTTTCTCTTGTTGCTCTCCTAGGGTCCCCGGATGCACAGTTTTAGAAAGACTTTTCTATTTCTTTTCATTTCTCCTATAGGTACATTCAGCATTTGGGGGATCAGTTCCCTTCCTGACACTATAGCTATAGTAAGAGTATAGACAACGTGCCAGCTCTCCCTGAATTAGTGCTAAAACAGAAATGTTAAGATCCTGACATGGTTTTTGTAGTTGGCCACCATGATCCCTTCCAATCTTCAGTCATCAAACAAAGATGATAGTTCTTTGGGTAATTCAAAGATTTCCTGTCGGATGTCAGAACATATTATGAGGGCAGCGGCACCAGCATGTAACCAAATCAACAGAGCAATGGACAGAACGTGTCCAGAATTGGCCCAGTACGTACAGATGCCTAAAGTCACTGGGGGAAAGGTGACTCACACAGAATATAAGATCGGGACATTGTCTAGTCATGGAGACAAAGAGGAGATGAAGCCACACTTAGAATCTTACACGGGTGTTATATATTTAACATAACTGCTGTCTCAGCATCTGTTTTTTAGGTCAGATGTAAGTTATTTGCAACCCAGTCCCACCTCATTACCTGTTTTCTAATTGAGTCTCCCTTGCTTGTGTGGGTGGCTGTGATTCAGCCCTACTTGTTCCTGATTCTCCTGACCCCAGCCCAACACATTCCACGGCACCTGACCATGACAGAACCAGAAGTTAGAGATCAGTAAGTGAATCCCCAATCCACGGACTCCGTGGGACTTTGTGAAGAACATCGCTTAAGTCCACAGCCTTTAATAAAGGTGTTCTACAGGTGTCTCCCTCAACCTCTACCCGCTGGTTAGCCCCTGCTCAAGCTCTCTGTCAACCTCTTTACCCACTGAGCTGCTCCCCTGGCTGGCTCAGCAGTTAGGAGTGATGCTGCTTCAGTTCCCTGACCTCACATCAGCATCAGCATCAGGCTGCTCACAACCATCTGGGCTCTCCACTCTTCTGGCTTCTAGCACCAGCATTCACCTATACATACCGTAACACACACACACACACACACACACACACACACACACACAGGAAAATAAATCTTCCTGACAAGTTTCTCCTTTTCATTCCTTTTGGCTTTTCCCTCTTCATCACGTCTCACCCGTCACACATCCAGCCCTCACGTCTGAGCTCTCCTAGACTGTGGCTTTCTTAGCTTACAGACACACTTGAGAGGGATCTCAAGACCAAGTTAGAAATTACTGTAACAGTAGAAATCACAGAACCCTGATTAAGGTTCAGTAGAGAGGAGATGGATATCGAAACTGACAGCATAGAAGAACTGGGAGGGATTGCAGGATGATGGCATGGCCCCGAGTGGGGAAGGCCTACACAGAAACAAACTGGGTGACTAATTACAGCTCATGTCACAGAGGAGGGGGACACTCCCTGGGACAGATGAGCTCCCACTGGCCAATTAAAAAAATCATGCAATCAATTTAAAAAGAGCTAATGATGTGACCACTCCACATAACTGTTAATCTTTTTTTTTTTATAGGGTCTCACTATGTAGCCCTGGTCTTGATATAGACCACTCTGACCTCGAATTCACAAAGGCCTGTCTGCCTCTGCCTCCTAAGTACTAGGATTAAAGTTGTGCACCACCATGCCTGGCTAAAGGTGTTCCTTAAAATATCAGAAAGCATTACCAGCTGCACCCACGACAGGAGATATGCAATTTAAACTAACCTGAGAGCTCCCGTACAGCAAACACAGTATTACTATAGGTAGGGAATTGGAGAGACATTGTAAGACAGGCACAGGATAAATCTGCAGGTTAGCGCAAGAACATGTTAGCCTTGTTGCTTGGAGGGAAACTGAGATGAGAGCATGGGGGAGAGGGGACGTCTGTGTCTTCCCTTTTGTGCCTGTGCGATTTTGACTCATATGAATGATGTTGAAATATGAAAAAAAAATGAAAGAAAACTGTATCTTGAAAAAAAATCTATTTCATTCTCTTTTCACCATTCCGCTTTGCTCAGCCTTGGCAGGCCTCCCCCCGCTTCTCTGGCCTCTCTTCAAGGACTGCATGGACTGTTCACAATCCGCACGATGCTCAGGGCTGGTTTTTGAAGCTCACGAAATGAAAGTCATCCCCAGAACATTGCCAAATGGTCTCAGAACACAATTTAATGCGAGGTTTCTGACAGAGCAGCTGTGGCTTCATTTAGCAGACGATTTGAACATTTTAGTCTCAATACAGCAGTTGGGTTCCTAGAACAAAAGGTGGTTAAAGGGACAGACATATGAAAAATCCAAAAAGACTGATTCTCTGTGTGGTATTTGAGTCTTGCTTTCTTTCAGTTAGATTTGACACTATAAACAAGAGGCATCTTACTTATGTAAGACATATATTTTGCTTTTCAGCTCAGCTTCGGGTATTATAAATCTGATTATTCTCAACAGCACTACGCGGCATATTATAGGATGTTAAAGCTGGGAGACCTGGGAGCTCATTTAATGGGGCTGATGTTTTCGTTATCTGTTGCTGGGAAAACAAGGCTCTACCGGATGCCCTCCTCCAGCGGGGTTTGAACTTACGGTCCATTCCCAGAAGGATTCAATGAGAACAGTACCTTTCAAAATCGTGAGAGTTTCTACTGCTGTGTTTTAAGCTCCCAGAGAGTGGCAAGGAGCCCTAGGGAGAGACTCTGGTCTCTCAGAAACTAGACTCATCTAGTCAGAATCTCAGAGACCACCCTGACCCACCCAAAACAACAGGGAGCTTGTCAACATCCCAGAAGCCAGAAATAAGAATTCGACTCCAAGGAACCAAAATTGGAGAGATTTGCTCACGTTAAACCTCCTTCCACGCTGGTGCAACCGTGCTGTAGTTCAGTCTCCTCCAGCAAAGCACACCTTAGTGAGGATTCCTACTTTCAAGTCCCAACTGCCTTGAACAACCACGGTAATCCTTAACCTTTGATAAGCAGCAAGCAACTGGCAGAGAAAAGCAGGTTCAAGCCCCTTCTACAAGCTTTCGCTCTGTAGCTGTCTCCCACACGGGAACTGCTCCTAGACTAACTCAGATTTCCAGATGTTTGACACACATCAAATGTGTCTGTATTGACTACAGACGTTCTGTTATCAGACTTTCATACAGTAACTGAAAGCTGAGCCTGTAAGTAAACCAACTTGAAATTCAAGGATCTGAACCACACAGCTCTGCAATGGGAGGCAAATCGTGACAGGCTGGCTTTATCCACAGGCAGGGATATGCGAAGCTTTCGAGTACACAGAACGGAAGGATACGACCTGACGAAAGTCTGAGGTAGCTCACTCTCAGACTCTGCTTTCTGGCAAGACACTCCTCCCATTCAGGGACAGGATAACCCCCTGTTGCTGCCCACGGGAATGTCGTTTATCTTGTTTTGATATAAGGATACTTCCAAGCAGAAACCATTTAGGAGAGAATGAGTCTGGTTCCTTCTCTTCTCCTGGTCTTTCTCTTGTCATCTACCTTGTAGGTCCAGAGTCACATAGGATTGGCTCCTGAACTGAGGACAGTGCTGACCTCTCCGTTCTTGCTTTCCCAGCTGTTTCAGGTCTCTTCTCAAGACGTGGATAAAAGCTGCCTGCGCCTTGGGCTTGTGTTCAGTAAGTGACCCCGCCATCCACTCTCTAGTATCCTACAGCCTGTACTTGACAGGATATGAAGCTTGGCTTACTTGAGGCAATGGTAGGTCTTTGGGTGGTAGTAAAGTTCTTGAGAAGATCATGGCGCAGTGAAGAGAGGATGCTGTAAGAGTGACTAGGTAGGCAAGATGGTGTATGCCTATAATCCCGGCAGTCTGGGAGGCTGAGAAGGGAGGGCCACTTGAGTTCACAAGTTCAAGGCCAGCCTAGGCAACAGAGGCCTTTCACAAACGTGAAAAAGGCTAGGGAGATAGTTTATTTTTTTTTTTTTAATATTTGCTTTGTGTTCATGAAAACTTCAATTGACAGAACCCACATTAAAAAAAAAAAATCCAGGTGTGGTGGTGTGTACCTGTAATCCCAGTTTGGAGGAGACGAAGACAGGCAGAATCCTGGGGCTCTCTGACCAGACTTCCTAGCCTACTGATGAGCTTCAGGCCAATAAGATAATTTGTCTCAAAAAACAAAGTGGGTAGCACCTTGGAGAAGGACACCTGAGGCTGGCTTTTGGTCTCCCTCTACACATGTACCTGCACATACACTCATGCACTCACACATGCACAAATGCAATAAATAAATAAATCAAGTTTGAATGGAACTGAGGTATCTTTGTTCCTAGGCTTGCCCTAGGTTTTGGATGATCAGTCAAAGCTTGGTAAATGCCTTTTGCACGTTCCTTTCTTAAATTGCTAGGGGTCTGCTTTGCTTCATTTGCTATTTCTAGAACTAACAGAAAGGGGGCGATTCAGCCAGATGTGGTGTAATCCCTCAATATTCACCACAAAGGTGGAATTTGCCATTCTTTATCTGAACATGGACTGGGAAAGCTCTAACTGGAAGTTTTAAACTGAGTTAGGCCTATCACCAAGATTACAGACAGAGTTCTAAAGTACTCAGTGTTTGGCTCATAAAGATGTGGGCATTTGTCCCTGAAGAAAGCAAAGACAAAACTATGAACTCTACAAAGTGGGAGCAATGTTGCTGGTTTTTCAGGATAGAAAGTGTTATCTCAGCTTGGAGTTTATGAGATTTCCACAGCTTCAGATGTGGCTATGTCCTTGGAATTGTGGAGACAATATGGCTACTCATGTCTAGACTAGAAAGTGACACTAACAACATTCCAAGCAGTTACAGGAAATGACCAGTACCCTTTCTTCTTGCCCTAAGGAAGGAACATCAGTAAATAAATATGACACTCATAAATGCCCAGATATGGCCTAAGCATGCTGCTGAATACGTTGTTCCTGTCACACACACACAGCCAATAACTGGGACTGACTTCAGCACCAACTCTGCTTCTTAAGCTCGCTTCAGATCATCATCTCATACCTGCACCATAGCCATATCTTGAACTAGATAATTCTTTCTTATGAGCAGTTGTCCTGTGCATTACAGTTGCTCATCAGTATCCCTGACCTCTCCTCATTCAGTGCTAACAGAGTTCGCTCCCAGTTGTGATTTCTCTAGCCTTGCCTCTACTGTATAAAGCTCTATATAGTGACTGTTTTAGCCATTAAAATTTAAGGAAAGAGTAGCCTGAATAGAAGTACCTTCAGCTGGCCACCAGCTCCCATTTTAAAGTCTATTAGAAGATCAATTCTCATGTAATGAGTTAATCTAATGAATCTGGACAAATAGAGCAGTTTCTGCTCTGGGAACCAGAGAGAAGTTCGTAGAAAGTTCATGTTTGAAGGCTGTGATTAGTTAAGAAGTCATGTGCCAAAAATCACCTACAGGCTGAGCTTGGAGGTACATGTCAGTAATCCCAGTTTAAAGGAGGTAATGGCAGGAGGATCATGTCTTAGGTCAGCCTAAGATACATAGCACTCTCTTATCTCCAAGGAAGAAGCAGGAAGAGGAAGAACAGAGATAGAATAGAGGCAGTAAGAAAGAAAAGGAGGGTCTCTGAATTCTTTTTAAGATCCCTTTATCCTAGAGATGCCCAAAGTACCCACACTGAATGCTGAGTCTAAAAGGATTGTAAACCAAACAATTTAGGCTTGTTCTAAGTCTCTATTGGCAAGTTGTTATCAGTTTGGCCTGTGTGGAGTTAGGACATTGACGCAAGAAGACAAAGTTACTACTAGGTAAGTAAGTCTTTTTGTGGACAAAGGACCAAGAACCCTTACTGAAAAGCAAGTCATTTAAAGACGAGCCAAACTGAGTATGATTATGTGGGTCGCACTCAGCACACAAAGGTGATATCAACAAAATAGCATCTGAACACCCATTTGATGCTCACTGTCTTTAGTCAACAGAGACTGAAAAGTAAAATCACACTGAGATTTTATCTCACCCCAGTCAGAATGGCTTTCATTAAGAAACAAGAAAACAGGGCCCAGAGACCCCTGAGCTGAAGCTAGCCTGAATGCCTTCTCCTGGCTTCCAAAGGAAGAAGGAAACCAAGAATCCTATCCAGCTATGATGCCAATGAACACATTGATGACCAGCATGGCACGATAACCATAAGGGGCAGTGATAGCACACATACCTTGGTGATAACCAACAGCTCTCTAGTTGGACTTACAACCCACTCAATGAGGCATGTGGGGCAGCATTCTGAAATTACTCAGTGGCAGCGTGGGCCAACTGGGTACCAGAATTGAGGTGGTGAGCGTGGCTCCCACCAGGCAGTCCCAGAGGCCCCTTCTTCCCCAAAGTAAGCAATAAAGACTTCTGAGAGCCACTCTCAGACAAGCCAAGCTGCAAGGAAGATGCTGAGACCAGACCAGCTCCCTGTGAGAAGCAGAAACCAGCCAAGTTGTCTGAGGAGGGTTAGAGCAGTTGAGTCTCTTGGGAAGAACACTCCAACCCGTGGAGCTGCCTACAGGCTGCACAGTGTGCTCCAGGCTCTCAGCTTTCATGAGCTGTCATTCATGCTGAGCTGGGCTTTGGCGATGTAGTTGTCTTTGAGCCATTTCTGTTCCTGTGAATAACCCCTCACCCATACCCCTGTAAGTAACAGCAATAAACTCATTCATTCATGAAACTGAACATAGTGGTTTCTCTACTTTGGTCTGTCATGAGTTTTCTATTTGGGATGAGTAGACATGTGTGCTATATCTCCTCAGGAAAGGTCTTGTCACACAGCAAATGGTCAGCCCTGAAAACATATAAGTAACAATATATGGACTGAACAGGTTAGATTTAGAAATATATGCATGCAATAACAGTTAATAAAAGAAGAGGCCATGAATTTGAAGGAAAGTAAAGAGTGGTATATAGGAGGGTTTGGAGGGAGGAAAGGCAAGGAATAAGTGTTGTAATTATGTATAATTTCAAAAAGGAAAGAAAAATAAATAAAAAAGAAATAAAAACAAATGTTGGCAAGAATATGAAGAAATGGGAACCCTTATATACTGCTGGCATGGTCTATAGAAATCAGTATGGACATTCTCAAAAAATGAAAATAGAGCTACCATCTGGCCCAGCTATACCACTCATGGGTATATATCCAAAAGACTCTAAGTCAGAATATCTCAGAGATGCCTAAATAGTTATATTTATTATAGTACTATTCACAAAAGCCAATATATGGAATTAGTTTAAAGGTCCATCAATAGATTATAAAATAAGTAAAATGTGAGATACATACACGATGGAGTGATATTAAACTGAAAAAAGATGAGATTATGCCATTTTCTGGAAAATGGATACAACTAGATAGTCTCATGTTAAAAGAGCCACACTTAGATATTCAAATGTCTCATGTTTTCTCTTATTGTAGTTCTTAAAATCCAATAAGAATACATATATACATACATACACACCTATGAATGACAGGAAGCAGAAGGAAGACTAGGAGAAGGAAAAGACTAGTTGATAGGAAAAGGAAGGGGCAGAGTGTGAAAGGGTGCACGGACTCTGGGTGAATATGGCCCCAATACAGGAAGTATTTGAGATAAAATAAATTTATGAAACCCAGTACTATATACAACAAAGACACTCCAACAAAAAATGGTTTGAATAAAATTTTATAAGTACATTTTGGATCTTGGGGCTAGTGTAAGTCATCTCCTTCCATGATAAAAATAGGAACAACTCCAAACTTGCATTAGATTTGTTCCTCACCATGAAGGAACTCAACTTTCCAGGACTGAACCAAAGTCCCAGCCCCATATTTGTTGATTCTCAAGGCTATACCCAAAGTGACACACATAATTGTGATGATTAATCTTGTTGACATCTTGTTGAATCAGGAATCAAATAAAAAATATGTCTCTGAATGGGTCTATAAGAACATCTCTAGGAAGGGCTGAGGAGAAAAGCCCCTCTTGCAGAGTGGGTGGCATCTTCTAGTGGCAGTTGGATATAAAACTGAAGAAAAACCAGACTGTCTGCCAAGCTTCACTTCTTGCTGAGTGTATGTCTGCCCTATCGTTGCTGCCTGTAAGCTCCGGTGGAGCTTTTCTTTTGTCCTGATCCCAAATACACACACAGAAGCTTATTTTCATTACAGAATGCTTGACCTTATAGCTCAGGCTTATTACTAAGTAGCTCTTACAACTTAACCCATTTCTATTAATCAATATTTTGCTACATGACCCGTGGTTTTACCTATCCTCTAGCATCTTGTTTCCCCAGAGGCTGGCTCATCTCTCCCTTCACTCCACCCTTCCTCCTCTCTGTTATTTTCAGTTTGGCTTTTCTGCCTAACCTTATTCTGCCTTGCTATAGGCCAAATCAGCTTTATTATTTACCATTGAGAGCAATACACATTCACAGCATACAGAAGGATTATCTCACAACAGCTGCCATGACTATACCATTCCTTGCTGACATTAGAACCCAGCTTCCTTGGCCTTCCAACACAGACAAAGCTCAGTTGCCCTCCAGGAATCCTCCCAGCCTACAGTACCATACTGGGACTGCTGAGGTATCCACTCACACCTATAGTCTTTCTAAATAAGGCAGCTTTGCTGTCTACCAGGACAGCTGCTGTTGGCGTGGGCTATAGAAAGCTCATAATGCCAAACAATGTATAAACTCTTCCCCAGTGCCAGGTTCTAATCCAACCAGAAGCCTGTTAGCTTTGTGTTTTTCCTCTTGCCTCAACAAGCTCTTTAGAAGGTCACAAAAAAAAAGTGGCCTATTCATGCTGTGTTAGGAAGCTCCTGGAATCTGAGAGTCTAGACATGAAGGTGGATATTCCATTATCTGGGCTCCTGACTAACTTCAATGAACTAATTCAAGCGTATAGTCTCAGAAGGCTCCTTCTCAGGGAGCTGCACATGCTCTGTTGTGCTGGGAAGTATTGCAGATCAGCAAAAGGAAGGTTTCTGTACTTCTTGAATGTCTTGGTAGAAGTTTAATTTTTATACAGAAGATCCTGTGTGAACTGACTTGATCCAGTCGCTTAGCTTTCTTACAGAAGACTCAACATTCATAACATCTGCACCCCTAACCAAGCCATTCTACTTGCAATGGGACATCCTGCAAGAATGTGAAACAAGAAAGAGAAACAAGAAGTGATGATGCAGGATGCTGTCTTCCCAGGGTTCAAAGCCAAGATCATAGGATTGAGCTGTTTATACTCTTCCGGTACTCACACTGGAGCTCTGAAACCTGTAATCCTGCAGAGCTGAGTGCATATGAGCTTGCAGAACAGACATCAATGTGATTTAAACATGAGTCAAAGGCTGTGGAGGCTCCAGGCAAACCTGCTTCTCTTGTGCCAGGAATCTTGTATAATGCTACCATTTTAATGAAGTTAAATTTTGAATAGTTCAGAAACGGAGAGCCAATGTCATTAGGATTCTGTTATGAGGCTAGTCTACTGAAGCCTGCTGGGGGAACCCTAGAGTCGTTAGAGCAGTCAGCCTAGGGAGAGTAGGCATTCCCCCACTTCTTGGTCTGGAGTACAAAGTGATTAAATAGCGAGTCTTTAAGTTACCCTTACCCACACTTCCAAATGGATGTTTGTTATACCATATAGCAAATGTGCAATACAAGATAAATTTCTCTTCATAGCCCAACTTAAAGGGGCCTATTCTCCTGTAGAGAGGTTTGAAATGCCCCTTCTACTGGCTTGAGAAAGAGGGAAGGGCACCAAAGCTACAAAGATAAGGCAGCTATTCAAGAGAACAGAGAACCTCAACCTGCAGGAACAGATAGAAGATGCCCCTGCCACTTAGCCCATCCGTGTAAGCAGAAGTCTGTAGAATTTCACTAAGAAACTGGTGTGGGTGGACATTGAGAAGTACAAATTCACAGTCTTTGAAGACATTTCAAAACATTGTGGGTTCAGAATCAAGAATTAAGTAATAAAGATGCCAGAAAGGGTAAAAAAAAAGTAAACTTCTAGCATAAGATGGTATAGGGTATGTTCTTGTGATCAAAGATAATTGCTAACACAAAAGGAGAAAAGTAATCCAGACTAGTAAATTGTCCCCAGAGTCCTAACAGGAAGGCACCGAGTTCAGAATTGGTCATCTTTATTTTAGAACACATTGATGCTTCATAAAGTTTTAATTAGAATGTCAGAACTTAGCTATTTGGAATAAAACTATTTGTAACTTAATTTAAAAACCAATTATACAGTACAGCTAAATATCGTAGGGTGGAGAGGAATGTTTCTACATAGTATAGTTAAGTGGTGTGTAGTCAGGATGGGCTAGGCTAAATAAGCAATCTCCAGAACAGAATGTATCCTAATAAGATTTATTTCTGTTTCTATGTGGTTAAACAAATATGGAAGCTTAAACATCCCAGACAGGCCATGCCCTGCAGGAACAAAGTGGTGATAGCTCACTGCAGGGAGAAAGTGGTGGATAGCTCACAACTGTGTCTTATTTGCCTGCAGCTTAACACACATCCCATCAGAAATTCATTAAGGATTAGATGCATGATCTATTAAGCATTCATAAGATAACATATGGGCCTTGGAGATAGTTCTTAAAGTCATCAAAGGTGACCAGAGCCAACCCTTATGAGCAACCCCAGACATAACAGCCAAAATAACAAGGAATACTTGGAGATGAACAACCACAAGCTCCATTAATTCTCTGCATCTGTTTAAGTAGAAACAATCAGAAGGTCTTGGCCCTGAGTGAGATTTTTATTTTGTGCTTATTTAAACTGACCATCAACAATATTAATGTTTAATCCATGAAATTAATATTTATGGTACAAATGTAGCAACAACAAAATAAACTAAAACTAAACTAGATCTGGAGGAATGGCTCGGTTGTTAAGAGTGTTTGCAGTTCTTTCAGAGGACGGGGTTCTGTTCTCAGCTCCTACATCAGGTGGTTCACGACTGCCTGTAACTCCAGCATTAGAGGATCTGACACCTTCGTCTGGCCTCTTTTAGCATGTGTACACACACACACACTCACACACACACACACACACACACACACACACACTTTTAAAACCTAAAACTAGGATCACAGATGATGCAATTCTGGGGCCTGTATTTCTAAAGAAACTGAAATGAAGAGACAGCTGCACACAACATCCAGGGCAGCACTAGCCATCACATTCAGGCACCGAATCGAGATACAAGCGAACAGATGAAGGAATCATGACAGATCTATAGTAAGATGCTACCCAACCTTAAAAAGGCGAGAATTCGGTGTCTGTGCAAACATGGTGAACCCCCAGAACATTTGTCAGAGTAGATGAACCAGACTGAGAAAGACAAGTGCCACTTGATCTCATGCAAACACGAAATCTGCCAACTCAGATTTGTGGAAGTAAAGAGGAAAACGTGGGTGGCTCAAGCCATGCGACTGAAGTAAGAAGAATTGAGAAAGTTGGCCACTGGCACAATGTTCACTAGGAAAACCATGTTCAAGACCCACTATGCAGAATATCGACCACAATGAATTAAATAATACGTATTTCAAGTTGCTAAAAGAGTACATTTGAAATGTCCTTATCTCACAAAAGTGTATGAGATGAGGTATAAATTAACAAACTTGACTTATTCTTAAATGCAAACACATTGAAAAATAAATTCCCACAATTGTTATTTAATTAATTTTTTTTAAAGACCTATGAACAAAATGACCAAAACATTTTCTCAAAACGCTTTCTTTCTCATTAGAGAATCTTTTTGCATTTTGTTGTTTGAGTTGAGGTCTCTATGCTGTCCAGGCTGGTCTTGAACTCCTTTGTTCAAGCCACCTTCCTGCTTCAGCCTCAGCAGTGCTGGGACTACAGGTGTGGGTGTGGATCACAGCTTTTGAGCAGATGGGCAACGAGTATAGCTACAAGTTCAGAAAGCGGGGAAGAATGGATAAACACATGTAGGTGAACAGTCTTCCTTCCTCCTCTGACACAAGGGTACCTATTTTCTGCCTCGGTGGCAAGCAATGTCACTCGTTACTCATGTGTGTACCTTTCCAGAGAGGTTTTCATATACAAAAGCAGTTTGGGTCTTGAAAAAAAGAAGGCATAATCTTTTCCCCATTTTTCAAAACTATGAAATGTGTCGCAGTTTTGTGTATCTCCATGCTAAATTACTTCATGTTGATCTGATTTTAATATATGTGCTGCCAAAGTCAGCATTTTCTCCCGTTTTTGTACAAATGATGGTGCCATAGTTACTGTTCTGTTACTGTGAAGAGTCACCATGACTGAGGCAACTCTTATGGGAAAAAAAAAGCGTTTAACTGGGGGCTTGTTTACAGTTTCAGAGAGGTAGCCCATAATCATCATGGTGGGGAGCATGGCAGCTTACAGGCAGACATGGTGCTGGAGAAGTAGCTGCGAGCTACATCCTGATCCCTAGATGGGGGGGGGGGGGAAGAGCCTTGATGTAGCATGGGCTTCACCCCAGGGATACATTTCCTCCAATAAGGCGACACTTCATCTGACAAGACCACGTCTCTTGATCCTTCTGATCCTGTCAAACAGTGCCACTCCCTGGTGGCTAAGCATCCAAATACATGAGCCATGGGAGCCTTTCTAAATATATATTATAATGTATATCATAATCGCTCTATTAAATATTTAGGAAGCTCACATCATAAACCCCAATTCTGCTTAATTCCCTTCCCCTCCATATCTTCCCTTTCTCTTGCAGTGAGCCCCCCAAATGAAAAAAATTAAAAAAAAATCAAACCAAACCATACTATACCAAAGCAAACAAAGAAAATGAAAAAGAAAACAAAAAGAAGAACAAAACCCAAACCAAAACAACAACAAAAATCCCCTTCACTCCTCCATCTTTCCCGCCTCTCCTACACCTCTTTGTTCACCCTGGTGGCATTGGGAGCAGTGTGTCTCACAATATACCCTTTCCCAATCAGCTTTACTTGCAAATGTTCATTGCAATGAGTCATTTTTCCTGGTCCAAGGCCTCTGGTTTCTGGTCACCATCATCACTGGATCCTCACCCTCCTCTCGGACATCCCGCGGCCACAGGACAAGTTATGGGACCATCGTTATTAAACCACCATAGACGGTAAATGTGGAAGAAACAGTATGTGTAGGGCAGCCTTCACCTTTTCTAACTGTGCAGATAACAGTCTGGGGACGCCTGTTTGTAGACACCAGGAGAACGTAGATGAGCTTGTCATCACCGTGGTTAGATTCCACTAAAGGTCAGAGACATCATTTTGAATAGCTTATTAAAAATTTGAACCCTCTCCATAGATAAAGAAGTATGTATGTAGATGAGACCAAAAAAGTGTATAAAAAAGTTTTATTATAAAATGTCACAGAATCCAAGGTTCAGAGTAGTTAATTTGCTGAAATTCATAGTTATTAACTTGAAGTTCAAATTATTAAACCGTGGGGGCTGTTAGATCTGATTCCAAAGTTCATGTTCTACCCAGGCATGGAGACCTGATGTTCCCTCCCTCTCGTCTATAATTTATTCTTGTTAGAGCTCCTCACAGAGGAAGCAGGAAATCAGAGTGGGTGGTAAGCTCACCAACTCCTGGAGTCTCCCACGCCCACCTAACTTGGAGAAATATAACGTTCGACTACATAGAACTCATGTGCTATTTGGTGAATCAATCTTATGCCATTAAGGTAAACATCCTTTAACCTAGGAAGTAATACAGGATTGAAAGCAAGACAGAGCTGCCTTGTTGATATTTAGTCTCAATTTCCTACATGTACAGATTCAATATAAAACACAGTAATGCCCTCCTACATGATAACTGCTAAGTCATATTTCTATTCAGAGGTCTTGCTTTATATATTTTGAAGTTCCTTTACTAGAATCAAACAACAATAAATTGTCTTCCTAAAGGATTGATTTTTAATATCTCCTTTTTATTTCTAGCAGTGCCTTGCCTTGCAATCTACTTTATTTGGGTCTTTATACATAGAGTGTATTCCTTAATAAGAGGTACACAGCTGTGCGTGTTTTCCCATTTTTTTCTATGTGTAACTGGAGTATGTAGTCAGGCACATTTAATATAATTTCTCATATTTGAGTTAATATCTCTTCTTGTATTTGTTTTCTAGCTATGCTTCTTCTATGTCCCTTATTCTCTCGTTTATTACTTCCTCTTGTACAGCTGAGATATGTAGTCTCTATTTCTCCTGTTAGAATTTTCAAAAGGAGGCTACTCTGTCCCGTCCAGTCCCACAGCCACTTTTAAAATAATCACTCAGAGCTTTAATATTAATTACAAATTCTCAGGTGTATTATTAACTAGCTCTTACAACTTAAATTAACCCATTTGTATTAATCTATATTTTGCCACATGGTTTCATGGCATTGCCTATCCTCTAGTACATCTTGTTGCTCAGGCAACTCACTAACATCTTCCCTTGACTCTGCCCTTCTCCCTGTATCTCTGCTTGAATTTTCCTTCTGGCTCTATCCTACCTTGCTATAGGCCAAAGTAGTTTCTTTATTAACCAATGGTAATAAAACATATTCACAGCATACAGAGGGGTTATCCCACAACAAGAGTTTGTATTGTGATGTGGTTAGGTGCGGTTTTCTTTGCATTTCTTCTGCTGTGTTTTACAATGTGTCATGGCATGGTTAGGTATGGTTTTCTTGGTATTTATACTACTGTGTTTTACAATGTGTCATGGCATGGTTAGGTATGGTTTTCTTGGTATTTATACTACTGTGTTTTACAATGTGTCATGGCATGGTTAGGTATGGTTTTCTTGGTATTTATACTACTGTGTTTTACAATGTGTCCTGACTCTGCTGTTTGATAATGTTACTCAGTCTCAGATGTGAAAACTCTTCACCTCTTGACATTTTACTTCGAATTCAGCTGCTTTCCTTCCCAGGTGTTCACATCCATGTTTATTTGGTCTCACGGCCTATCCCACCTGTTTCTAGTGCTTTGTTTCTCATATTTCCTATATCTAAAAACAAACAAACACAAAGTCTTCATGCTCCAGACTGTATTTTGTGTCTCTCTTCCAATGACTAATCTCTTCTTCAGACAACAATGACATGCTGTTAGCCCATCTCTTGCATTTTTCATTTCAGACATTGGGAGGTGTAGTTGGAATTTTATTTGGACCAACCAACCAGCTCTCAAATAAGACATAGAGACTTCTTATTAATTATGGATGCTTAGGCTTGTCTCACTAGCTCTTTTAATATCCTGTTTTTATTTATCTATGTTTTGCCTTGGAGCCTTTTACCTTTCTTTCATTCTGTATGTCCTTCTCTGCGGCTTCCTCTGCGTCTGGCTCACTGGCCCCTAGCGTCTCCCTGTTGACTCCTTGCTATCTCCTTTTCTTTCTTTTCTGAGCCTAAATTCCTTCTCCTACTTACTCTTCTTACCCAGAAGTTCCACCTACACCTCCCTCTCCATTGGCCATTCAACCCTTTTATTAGACCACGCAGGTACCTTAGGAAGGCAAGGTAAAACAGCAACACAGCTTTACATGATTAAATACATGCAACACATCTTTACAAAGTTAAACAAATACAACACATCTTTGCATAGTTAAACAAATATTCTGCAATGGGGAGGGGACTAAGAGGGATAGTTCTAGATTGTGGGATACAGAGGAGAGCCTCTCTTCCTTGGATGAGTGTGAGATCCATTTTTTCTCTCCCCAGCACTGACAGCAAACTTTCTTAGCCTCTCCCTTTTGATCCACGAGGACCTAAATGATTTAGACTGGCTCATTTTCTGCAGGACCTTGGTCAATCAAAATTCTGCTGTCTCTGTAACACTGAAACTGTACTTTCTGTCTGCCTAGCCATGGGAAACTGATGACAGCCATGCTCATAGTCTGTCTCTTAGGGGTCATTTTCTGCTTGGCTTCTCAAGCTCTGAGTCCCTGATGTTTAATGAGCAAAGAAACCTCTTGAAGGAAAAAGCTATTTGGAACATGGCACTCACCTCAATGAGTTTCCTCTCTCTCTCCAGAGTTTTTTCCAGTTCTGCTTATCTACAGACCTCTTAAGAGCCTGAAAATTCCCCTTTTATATTAACACCTCCTAGTCTTTTTTTTCAGTGAGAAATTCAGGTCGCTACACATAAGTCTGCTATCATCACAAGCAGAGTTGAGTCAGGTGAGGTCTTCACATTCCAATTCACAAGTGCCTGACATGGTAGGACCCTGTGGCTCACATCTGGAGAACAGATGTAGCTCAGCAGGCCTGGGAAGTCCTGAACCATATGGAAAGTTAAAATCCCCACAACCCCTAAAGAGTTAGGAACCACCATTGTAGAACATCAATGAATACTTAGTTTGTAGTAGAAAGAAATTTATTTGCATTAAAGACCTTAATTATCTGTATTAAATACCTAATTTATGAATATAAGACGAGGCTTCCAGATGTTGCCCCAGAAAATATTAGGCTCTAAATACCAGATTCTAGCTCACTGGATCTTTTTCATGTGTCCTTTGCTACTACTAAACAACACTGTCAAGCTGTCGGTCTTTGGGACTTGAATAGAGCACCTTTTGAGCGTCGTGATGTGCATTGAGGACACAATCCCATAACTAAGCCTTTCCTATAGTGGACTCAGACATGCGGCAGCCAGGCTGCACTGACAAATGTGCCCACGGCGGCGCTGTTACCTTGGCCAGTCACGTAAGTTATTCTGCAAAATCGGACTGTTTCCTGCTCACAGCTTCTGATTACACTTCTTCATGTGGTTGCTATGGAGCCACTCTAACCTCTCCACGTAGACAAGCACCTGGCAGCTTGTTATTCATGAGCCTGTCTTTACCTTGGAAATCACTGGCTAGGATTAGATTCTAGGGCTGTCAATCTACTGAAAACCAGCAAATACCATCCCCTCCATAGTGCCCAGAAGGGCAGCCAAAATGAGGAAGAGATTTCCACAGTCTGTGTCCTGACGAAATTTGTATTCAAGAGAACACTGTAAAGAGAATATGCCCTTTCTTCAGGTTTAAAAGTGCCAAACTATAACATCATCCTGCATCTTTTCCTTCTCTGACCACTCTACCTTCTCAGCCTCTGAGCCCAGCCTTGGAGCAGCTGCAGCCTTGCTCCAGGCAAATCCACCCCTTCCTCACTCCCTACTCTTGGCTTTGACATAATACCTGCCTGCCATGCCCACTCCTGCTACACACAATCCCCATACTGCAACCTCAGTGGGCCTCCCCTGGACCAGGGCACAAAGCGGATCCAGCAGCAGGTTCATGCCTGATGCACAGCGAGTCCTTAAAGTGAGATAGAAATGAATGAAATAACACCGGGAATGTAGAGGCAGCAAGGTGGAGCGCTTGAGGTCATTCTTGACTATACAAGTTCAAGACCAGCCTATAACAGAACATAGGAAATTCTGTCTAGAAATAAAATAGGAAACAAACAAACACAAGAGTATGTTGAGGAGAAAGCAAAACTCAAGAGTTGGCTTGGTTAACTGTCAGTGGCTCCTACCCGCCTCATTACCCCCAAAGCTCCCCACCCACTGAAGCCCCTCCAGACCTCTGTGTGTTCTCCCCCTGGGATTTAGGACCATCACAGAGGCTACTGCTGTCCAGGTCTGAGGAATTTAAAGACCCTGGGACTGGCTCTTGACTTCTCTGTAACTGGTCCTCTTGTCTTAGATCTTGCCCAGGGATCTCTGTCCTCTCAGTAATGATTCCAGAGGTAGAATTTGAAAGGTGTTTCCCAAACCCAAAGCATATCCTGCAGCTGCGCTCATTTCTCTGGAGATTTCCCCATGTGGCATTCCCCGGCAGCTCTGTAGACAAACGTTCCCTATTCATTAGAGACCCAGAATAGCAGAGGCTTAATTAATTTCATCATAAATCCCCCTGGGTCTACTCAGAGCAGATCGTGCAGTGAGAACAGACAGCAGCGATTTCAAGATGAGCTGTATGTAACGTCTACCAATAGAAGTGTACTGCTTCTCTTCTATACCTGAGTTTGTCAGTTGCAAGAAACATAAGGGTTTTTTAAAAAACTTATATAACTAGACTGTGGAAATTCATGGCCTATAGGTCAGCTGGTCCCAGGGCTAGGGCTTGATTGAGGTTCCTAGGATCTTTCATCTCAGTCTCTGCCAATCAGTTCTCTCCTAACTTTCCTCAGACTACCAGAAACGAGAGCCAGTGGCACGGGCTCACCCCATCCAGCTGTGCCACCCAGCAACACGGGCTCACCCCATCCAGCTGTGCCACCCAGCAACACGGGCTCCCCCATCCATCTGTGTTACCAGACATAACCCAAGGAGAAATGGTGACAGAAAATGTTGCAGCTGCCCATCCTAGCCCTGCTGCTCATTTCCAGAAAGTCAGCTACAGCCAGTGGGGTTAATTAGCTCGGCTTGGACCAGAGTCCCTTTCTGACGATAAGATGGAGACCATGTCGAATCTCATTCAGGCTGCGTACCTAGCAGCGCTCTTTGCAGAAAAATGAGTGAGTGCTCATTATTGCCCTCGTAAATTCTAGCTCCTTCCACGTGTGGAACATTCTAAGATAGCCGCATGTCCCAAAAGGAGCTATTCACTTTTCAGGGTGTTAACATGTCTAAGCTGTCTAGAGACATGTCTGATGCAGAGAATAGACTGGACCTATCTGGATGCCCATCTGGTCTACGGTGTACCACTGGCTGACTGTGGTTCTGACCTTGGGGGAAAAAACACAATCAGCAGTTGTATTTAGCTCTGCTGAGTGAAGATCCTTCCTCTCCCACACCCCACACAAGCCTCTCAGAGACCTGTGGAGTCTGGTGTGATGGCAGCCTGTGGGGGACCAAGAGTCAGAGCGCCTAAGCCGAGATCAACTGTCCTCCTGCCCAGCCCAGATGCTGCTGGCCAGGCCACTACTCTAGAGCCTGGACATTCACTGTCTACCTCACAGGATATGTATCTTGGCTCTCTAAGGTACAAACAATTGAGCTGTAAAAGGTTCTACACATACAAGGACAAAATGGTTAACGCAGGCCAAACTATCACCTCTTTTCAGGACAGCCCAGCTGCCTTTATATCCAGGAGCTACATCTATTGTTCGTCTCCACCCTATCTGTTCAGTCTATGGCTGACAAAGCTCTCTGGTACTAGGGGGAGGAGTTAGAGGACCATTAGTCTGCAATGGGTGAAGCTTACTCGCCCACTCTGTTCCTGTAGAACTGGTCCTTAGCTAGGAGCAGACTCCTAGACTCTGGGACTTTCTGCCTTAGAATGCGCAGAGAGTGGGAGGGTTAGGGAAGAAAGGAAATGTTTACCATCTGCTCAATCTGAAGGGCACTGGGAGATCAAATTTTGACACATATACAATGTTACCATGGAATAATAACACATTTTATTTTCTAGTAATAGGAAAAATTATAGATGGGAGGACGGAAGACCCGGGTTCTCCTATTGCTTCAGCAGTTAACTGACCGCATGACCCTTGAGAGTGTAATTGTTTGTTTTTGCTTTCTTGTCTGTAAGACAGAAGCATTTGGATCTCATAAATTAGCATTTGCATGTCCTTCCACCTCTAATATCTGACGAGCCAGGTTCTGTGCACCAGGAGTGGGGAGATGAAGAAGCATGGGGAGAGTTAGTCAAGAACTGTGCCTCCTGACCTTGGAAATGGACCTCAGGACAGAGGGCCTCCGGTGCTGCTCAAGGGATTATAAATTCATACCTGAGCCACATATCTGGGTGCTGAATTAAAAAAAATTTTCAAGGATTGGGAAATGGTTCAGTGGGTAAAGTGCTTCATGAGGATCTGAGTTGAGATCCCCAGCACCCACGCAAAAGCAGGGGATAACAGCATGAGTCTTGTAACCTCAGTGCTGGGTGCAGAGACAGGCAGATCCCTGGGGCTTGTTGGCCAGCCATGCCAATTGAATCAGCAAGATCCTGCTTCACTGGTATACTTAGTGTGGGGAGTGACGAGTCAAAACACCGGACATCCACCTCTGGAATTCACACACACACACACACACACACACACACACACACACACACACACACACATCATCCCGCAGATATATACATAATTTTCAATATTATTTCACACATTGTCAAATCTCCATATGTGCTATCTTGATTAATTAAATGTCAACTCACTTTAATGCATCCTCACTATATTTTCAAACAACGAATCTCAAAGAAATAACTTCTATTGTGTACGTCATGTGTGTTTGATTATAAGTTCCTTTTGCAAGTGGAGAATTGCTGATAATGAGGAAAAATCATAGTATGGAGAAATTGTGCCTGGGACTGTATCAACTTATTGCCACCAAGCTCCAACAGTGTTTCGATCCAATAGTAACATATAAAGCTCATTAAACTGAACGGGTCACAAAACAAACCCCAGGGAAGTGACTTGTAAGGAAGAGGGAGGGACAATAGGGATGAGAGAGATGGATGAGGGCGCAGTGGGAGACAGTGATCAGTAATATACGTGTATGAGGTTGTTAAAGAGCAGAATTGAAGATTGTACCACACTTGTCAATGTCCCATTAACCAAAGCGAGTCATAGATAGGGATTTGCCCAGAAGTCACCATGGAAGAAAAGAGCAGGGCAGAATAGAGGGGTAGGGGCTCATGGCGACGGCTGGGAGGGTAAGAAATGAACATTCTCAAAAGTAGTAGCTACTTTGCAAGGCGGAAGTAAGGTTCAGGCAGGAAGGTGCACAAAGAGAGAGTATGACTTCTTGACCTCGGTCTATTTCTAGACCAACTTGTGCTTCCTGTAAGATGTGTTTTGTTCTCCTCTAAAATGTCAATTCCACACAACTCAACATTATACAGTTGATAAATTTTACATTTTTAACTTTGTACATAATTTATAACATAACATTTCATCAAAAGATGAAATGGCACACCTACACAAATTAAATACATTTCGAAGATCTCAAGTGCGTCTTGGAACAGGGCAGAGAGAGAGACAAAAGGCACAGTGTTTTTCAGGGTGGCAGTGGAATTCCAACTGATGTAAATTTTCTTCTTAGGCTTTTCTTTTTATATTTTTCTGTGCTTTTCAAGTTTTTTACACTAGCCATTTATCATTTTTAGAATCACTGAGATTTCTTGGAAGTAAGGCAATGTTTACACCTCCCACAAAATGAGGGATGTTGTAATAGCCTGGGTTCCTGTGACAAACCCCTATAACCCCAGAACTTCCGACAGGGGTCACATTCTCCTTCTGGCTCTTTTTAGCAGGACCACCAGGAGTTACTTTCGGAGCGGGGAGTGGGGTGGACAGACGGTTCCCCGAGCTTCCCCGGGCTTCTCCAGATAGACTGTGATAAAAATGAAATCCGAATCACTTGCCTTGGTCCTTGGTTGTGAATAGCATTCCAACCCCGGAAGTCCAGATCCAGGGCTTAAATGAGAACTGTCAGTCAGGAATGGGGAGAGCAAGGGGACAGCGAGTGATGGATTGCGGTGTCTTGCAGCCCACGTGGTGAATCACATCCTGCAGATGTGGCAGCGTGGACTTTCTCTGAGGGCCATTCACAAAGTCCCCCTCTCCTCTAATTTAAAGTCATAACTGAAGTCCTTAGTGCAGTGACCCAAGGGAAGCTATGGAGGAGGAAGGGAGTGCAATTTACATCTAATAAATTAAGCCTGCAGTGCTCAGTCTGCTAGATGGCCTTATAAAAGCTACCCAAACTCTGTGCCTCAGTTTCCTTATGAATAAACTGGGGACACAGCAATCCTCTCCCAGGGAATCAAGGGAAATAGCATATCCAAGGCATTTGGCCAGTGCATCAAGAGCACTGATAAACCATGACACTCTCACCACCAGCCTGGGAGAGACATGAACACGTGTCGTGGCAAGTGCCCACACAGGACCTGTCACGGCCAATGTTCTCCCAGAGAACAGCTGTTGCGTTGAATCCACACCACCTCTAACCCTCATGATTCCTGTCACGTTATAATACCACGTCAACATTATTGTCTTCATTTTATAGATTAGAAGAGATCAGATGGTCTGAAGGCCCATAAGCTGCCCCAGACCCCAGCATGAGAACAGCCCAGTCGTCACTATCACTGTCCCAAGATGTCACTGCTCACCGGAGAGAAGAGGCTGAGAAGAGGGATGGGATACAGTGAACAGGAGCTTTGGGCTTGGGTTTTGTTTGCTGGTTTGTTTGCTTAGCATTTATTTATTCGTGGAAGGAAACTTTCAAAAACCCTGGGAACTGAACTCAGGTCACCACCAGCCTTGGAAGCAGACGCCTTTACCTGCTGAGCCATCCTGCTGGCCTGTGGCTAGGCGCTTTGAGGAGACACATTCCTCTATTTTTTATTTTCCTACACTTACTCCCCCAAAGCCTGACTCCCAAATCTTTTTGGCCACTGTGAACACACAGCAAGCACTGTGAACAGTGTGGATGAGAGACCTGAGAGAGAGGCTGAGAGAGAGCTGAGAGAGAGCTGAGAGAGAGCTGAGAGAGAGCTGAGAGAGAGCTGAGAGAGAGCTGAGAGAGACCTGAGAGAGAGCTGAGAGAGAGCTGAGAGAGAGCTGAGAGAGAGGCTGAGAGAGAGCTGAGAGAGAGCTGAGAGAGAGCTGAGAGAGAGCTGAGAGAGAGCTGAGAGAGAGCTGAGAGAGAGCTGAGAGAGAGCTGAGAGACACCTGAGAGAGAGCTGAGAGAGAGCTGAGAGAGAGCTGAGAGAGAGCTGAGAGAGAGCTGAGAGAGAGCTGAGAGAGAGCTGAGAGCGCCATCAATATGCTGCCCCCTACACGACCAAGGCTGAACATTGGTGCAGGGAACAGAGGCACCGAGAATCCGTTCCTGGACCACTTCAGTATAGAAAACAGTTGAGTCCTGAGCCATCTTACACACCTGTACAATCCTACTTTGGCCTTAGACACAGATGGAGTCGAGAGATGAGCACATGGGTACAGGGGAAAATTCAAATTCCTCCCCTGCTCCCCTGCTCCCCTGCTCCCCTCGCTCCCCTGCTCCCCTCGCTCCCCTTGCCAAGGCTCACGGAGAAGGAAAAAATAATCTGCTCTTCCCACAGTTCCAGCCCCATCTCCTTATAATTCATTGCTGTTTGGTGCATAATAAGTGTTTATCATAAATAAATCTTTTGGGGACAGGACTGGGTGTAAATAAATCAAACCATATACACAGGCCTCTTTTCTTCTTGTTCTTCTGTAGTCAGGAAAACTTCAGGGGCAGGATTGGGAAATGAACAACGCTTACCAGACTTTGCAGACTCCGTGAGGCTGCTTGTTTGTTTCCCGGCTGCCCAGACACAAACAATCACACAGAAATTGTATTAATTACAACACTGCTTGGCCAATAGCTTAGGTATATTCCTTACCACCTGAACGTGTCCCTAAGAGTTCCAGCCAATGTTTTAAACTCTCACTCTCAGGGGCTACACCCACCACCTGCCAGTAAACAGCCCCACAATGAGAAACTGAAAAAGTGTCTTTCCCCCAGCTGAAGGCTCCTGGAAACTTAAATAGCCCCCCAACAACTGAGCCCAGAGTGTCACACCTGTAATCTCAGCATGAGGGAGACTGAGACAGAAGGATTAGCACAAGTTCAAGGACAGCCTGGGCCACATAATGAATGCCAGGCCAGCCTGAGCTACAGTGTAAGACCCTGTTTCAAAGAAAGAAGAATGGCATGCCCCTCCCCCCACTTTCCTTTTGCACGATGAGGAGTTTCATTTTCCTCCGTTTCCTACTCATCTTTGAGCACCTCCTCAAGTCTTTACACAGCCAATCCTAATAGATTAATTATTTTCAATTTGAAATCTTTTTATTGAAAAGAACTTTGTCATACAATATATTATGATAACAGTTTCCCCACCCTCATCTCCACCCAAATCCTCCACAGTTCCCCACCTATCCAGTTCCGTGTCTTGTTTCTCTCTCTCTCTCTCTCTCTCTCTCTCTCTCTCTCTCTCTCTCTCTCTTTAGAAAAATGTTAGGCAAATTTAAGAAACAAATCAGAATAAAGCAGGAAAAAAAAAACAAAGAAAAACCACAAGAAACACAAATCTATTCAGACACCTCCACACAAACATACACACCATAAAACACCAACTCAGAAGCCATAATTTATAAGCACAATACCAGTAAGGTTTTAAAAAAAAGTGTCATTATGGGGAAAACCCGCCCACATTCTTGCTGTGTTGTTCACACTAACCTTAAACTCACGGGCTCAGGGGAACCTTGGCCTCAGCCTCCCAATAGCTGGGACTCTAGGCACCACCGCAGCACCTGGTTTAAGTTTTCAAACCATCTAGTATTCAAACTTGGATACTGGATGAGGATAATATAGTCCATCCCTGGATGCTGCAACTCCCAAAGTGAGCAAGATTCGGGCTACCGAAGGCAGGAAACTATTCTGCCAACATAAACAATAGAGATCCCATTGCTGGTTTGGGGATATGAGTCTTCACATGACAAGGAGCAGGATTAATGATTAAAGTTAATTTTAATAACAGTAGGGAACTGGCCTGGCCATCGGGTTCCTCCACTCAGCTTTCTTAATGCATATTTATGATTTCACTTTAGGGCTTGTTGATTTACTCTGTTAGCCCTCAGAAACCCCGACGCTTTCTTTCTGTGGTTCTTGAAGCATACTAGAAATTCCTCATGAGTCTGTGGCCAAAGGTTAGCCTTCAAAGGTGTGAAGACACAGCACAAATGGATCACACTGCATTTGTGAACAGGCTAGGGTGAGCAGGATTCTTTGGTGACCACGGAAACTGTTCCCCTCTCCCACTTTGTGGCACACTGCTGCCTGCTGCAGCAGGTCAGGGGCAAAAGGCAAAGGAACCAAACTTAATGGCTTAAACAACACATTTGTTCTCTCAGAGTGACAGAGGTCAAAAGTCCAAGGTGGATTTTGCTAGGTAGAAATTCACAGCAGTGTATCCAGGAGAGAACCATTGCCTGTGTTCTCCCTGCCACTAAAATTACGCTCTTTGAACTCACTGACTTCTGGACACCTTGTTGTTAAAGCCAGCTGGAGAGCCTGTGCCCCACTGAGCCTTTGCCTTCTTTAAAAAAATATTTATTTATTTACTTACCTATTTATTTTGTGTATGTGTGTACACATGCAAGCATGTGTTTGGGGGTCCATTCCCATATGTGTGGGTCTGTTTATGTGTGTGTATTCTTGCATGTATGCACACATGTATATGCATGTACAAATGTGTACACATAAGAATACATAAGCATGTATTCTTGGGTGTGTGCATGTGTGTGTGTTCTGGCATGTGTGCACATGTGTGCACATGTGTGTGCATGTGCCTGTGCAAGTGTGTGTGTGTGTGTGTGTGTGTGTGTGTGTGTGTGTGTGTGTGGTCAGAGGACAGCCTAAGAGAGTCAGTTCTGCCTTTTCACCATGTAGAACCTGGGGACTGAACTCAGGTCATCTCTGCCTCCTCTGATGAGGACTCTGATGGTGACATTTATAGTCCATTCAGATAATCCCACTAGCTCATCTTCTTTCATTACAACATCCTGTTGTCATGTAAAGTGACATTCACGGTGTGTTCTTAGGATCCAGGCTGCTTAGGATGAGACATCATTCAAGATTTCACAATCCTCTTAAGAGAAACTCCTCTTCAGAGAATCATCTCTTACACTCTAAGATCTCAAAGCCTTTACACGTGTTTTTATTTGCTTATCCCGGTACCCTTTCAAGGCACATAGGGTCGAGCATCCCCAAAGCAAACAAAAGGGCAGTTCAATAGGAGGGGTGAATCTAGAAAATACAGCCAGGGGTTGAGATAGAAGAATGAGTCCAACCTAGGCTATGAAGTTAGCCATTTGCCCCATGGTGCCTGGATCTCAGACTACCCTGGAGACTGAGAGGTAAGACATCCCACAGGGTGAAGAAGCTGGTCTTTCACCCACTAACTCCTTGTTCATCTTCAGCTAAAGTAGCTGTGGGGCAGGCATCAAATGCTCTCTGTGTATAGCTTCTCTGGATCTCAAGGCCTGAGTTTCCTAGTAGGGGGTTTTAGCAGTAGCCTAATTGGGGACCAAAAGCCTAGAGAGCTGGCCAGGACACCAGTGGCTGATAAGCTCCCTGCTGGAGTAGGGACACTAATTATGCCCTATCTTAAAGACTTGGCTCCCAAAGTAGTGCTATCGCTAACCTTGAGGTTGTAGGACCACTAAGTCTATGTCAGTGATGTTCTTCCAAAGGGGGTGGTAGTACTCCAGTCTTGTCCTCTGGATTTGCTTCCTGGGTCATCTGGCAAGCAGTTTGCACCCAGCACCAGTCACGATGAACATAGTAGGAGCTCAGTATCTTCATGAATTAAGACAGAAAATCATCTTACCACCAGAAAAACCCGTATTACCCATCACAAGACAGAAAGGGATTTTTCTTAAAGGAAAAAAAATCTTAAAAATTGTGATTTTTTTTTTCTGGTGGAAAGCAAACAATCTGGATTTGTTTGTTTTCTCAGGTCTGTCATTTTATTCTCTGGTGTTTGGTGATGTCTACAAGAAAAACAGAACTAGAAAGAGGCCGGCCTAGCACTGTAGAGCAGCGGTATCCAAGCCAGGCGTCACACGTCCCAGGAAGAACGCAAGTCAGTAACTACTGTCCACAAATAAAACACTGTGAGAGTCCTGCTCTTCTTAAAGATTAGAGCCCAGAAGAAATGGGTTGGCCCTGGGAGACCCACAGAGGTTGTGTGTCAGGTCCCTGGAGGTAGCCTGAGGACCAGTGGGAAGTTTTACATTTAATTCTTTCTCCTGTTCTAACCTAGTACAGTGTTATGTGTGTCTGAGTGACGGCTATGTGGATTGTTACATAACCTTAATTAAACTAACCCCACAACACGAACAGGATTCCTGCAACGAAATCTCACCCGAGGATAATACCAATACTGCAAGCGCAAGCGGATGAGGCAGCTCCCACTCCCGGCCAGGGACAAAACGCTCTGTCAGCCATATTAAAGCCACGATATGCTCCTCACATCGGCCAATGGGTCAACTGAAAGTTGATGAAATCCTTAACTCCGCCTGAAATCTAAACCCACGGTCGCTATTACAGACACTGGACTCACCCTCAGTGAATGCCTCTTTGTACGGGGTGGAAAGGCACCAGCCCAATCAGCAAGGAATTTTAGAACATCTCCCTCACTGCTGTTTCGTCTCTTTTGACTCTTCCATGCTGTGTCTGTTTCTAGCATAGGAAGAACAAGGGGAGAACATGGAAACCTCTCATCTTGATTACTAGGCAGTTACATAGAAGCCCTGTCTTCTCGGGTTTTATCTCTGATCGTGGCAAAATGAGTGTTGAGGTATAAGCACACTCTTAACCCCTAAAACATCTAATGAGAACCACAGCCTATCAGCGCCAAGCTGGAAGAGTGAAGTCAAGCAAATACGTCAGGAATGGGAGTAATTATAGCAAGAGGCTAAGCAGATAGGCAGATGCCAAGACAGAGCGGAGCAACTGGCATCTCTGATGCCAAGGATCTCAACTAGATCGTCCCCGTACTTTCCACAAAGCCTGTCCAGTAACCTGAATGGCCACAGTCGAGAAAACTGGTAGTACTAAGAGTTGACAAGAACATAGACCATCCAAAGCAGTCATGCTGTGCTTGCAGTGAAGGAAACCTCAGACACAAAAGAAGTGTCATGAGCTCATTTTTAATGCCTAAACTCAATAGAGTAACATGTTAAAATTTGAATTGAGTGTTGTGTTACATAGGTTTGTTATTATTATTGCTGTTGTTGTTTGGTCCTCGCTAACCTGGCACTCACTGAATAAGTCAAGTTGGCCTTGAACTCAGAGAGATCCACCTGTATCTGCCTCTCTGGTGCTGGGATTAAAGGTGTGCACCTCCACATCTGGCTTTGTCTTACTATGTTAATATTATCAACACAATTCTATGTGCTTTAAACAGTTCTAAGTGAAGTGAAAAACCATTATATATAGTTTGCTAAATTAATAATTTTAGGTTCATATTCAGAGCAGTGGGTTTCCTCGTGGCGTCTTTGCACGTTTGCACCATTATACTTTGCTGGTTTTCCCCTTCCTGGGCCTCCTCCCTCCTTTGCCTGGTTCTTTCTTTCTCCTCTAAGTCCCTACTTCTGCTTTCCTATTATGCATATTCCGTTGTTCTCTGTTCTCCACCTCCTTCAAGATCCCTTCACCCTTCCACGGTGCCAGACCACGTGACAGCCCACAGCTCCTCTTTCCCCACATCCTCACCAACGTGTGTTGTCACTTTCTTCTTGATGGCCACCATTCTGACTGGGGTGACACAGACGTTCAGAACCGTTCTCAGGTGCACTTCCCTGGAAAGTGAGGAGGTTGAGTGGCTTTTCATGTATTTGGGGGCCATTTGTATTTCTTCAGTTAAGAAGGATCTATGCCAATCTTACTCCCTTTATTGATCAAATTGTTTCTTTGGTGTTTTGTTTGTGTGTGTGTGTGTGTGTGTGTGTATTTCTGGATATTAATCCGTTGCCTGATGAGTATTTGGCAAAGACTTTTTCCCATCCTACAGGCTCTTTGCTCTGCAATTGTTTCTTCTGTTGGATCCCTCTTTGTTTTTCTGGCATGTGTCGGTTTTCTGGACTGTTCCTTGTTGCTGGAGACGGCTGCAGGAAGTCCTCCCCAAGGCCTCTGCCTTGGCGAGCTTTTCTCAGTTTCAGGTCCTGTGTTAAGGTCTCTGATCCATCTTAATTGGTTTGACTTGATGGATTTCTGATACTTTCCTCTGTTTCTCTTTGGGATGACAATGACTACTTCTTACCTGACTCTGTCTTTCACCAGCTGTCACAGAGGCCACCACTAGTCTCCTGTCTTACTCAGACACCCCAGACAAAGCTCTGGCAATAAAAATTTAAAATAAGACAATTTTTGTTACCTTTTTGGTGTCACACTTAAAAAATAATTTTATAGTTTCTTCTACCTAACATCCTCTCCAGGAGGAAGGGAGCCAGTCGAGGTTACTCTAAATAAAGGGGCACCCCGAGACAGGCTGCAAAGTCCCCAGCTTTTAGTGCTTCTTGACTTTGTGGGAGTCTGGATTTTAACATCTTTGCAAGGCACTCAGTAAATGGTGCCTTCTCCACATGGTGCTTACAAAATTGAAACATACATCAAGAAAGTAGCTCGTGGAGGCTGAGCCCAGACCTATTACTAATGGACACTGCTCTACTTTTGTCTCTCTTGCTGCGATAAAACACTCTGAC
The DNA here is from genome assembly GCA_963919715.1 of Microtus obscurus. NCBI lineage: Eukaryota > Metazoa > Chordata > Mammalia > Rodentia > Cricetidae > Microtus > Microtus obscurus. The sequence continues at coordinate 8,718,338 of CAWTZC010000170.1, read as the reverse complement.
CAAGGCAGCTCAGGGAGGAAAGGGCTTCTTTGGCATAGAACTCCAGGACGCAGTCTATCATAAGGGAAGATGAGGCAGGAACTCAAGGCAGTAACCTGAAGGCAAACTTGCCCTTCCACTCCCTTTGCCTCAACTCCACAGCCAAGAAGCCCAGCGGGAACTCTGAGGGCTCTGGTTCCCAGCTGACTCACAGGCGAGCTTATGCTCAGCTAACTGGGCCACCGGACAGTGATTAGCAGTCAAGACAATCTTCAACAGATGTGCACACAAGCCGACCTACTCCCCAATGGAGTCTCTCATCTCAGGTGACTCCAGGCTGTGCCGAGTTGATAGTTAAAGCTAGCCAGAACAGCCACCATGCTGGACAATATGGCTGTCCATTGGCCTAAGCACAGTTACTAATTCTTACCTCTTCAGCTGTCTTTCAGGGATGTCTCAACATTTCTACAATCCCAATAACTCTCTTCTTTTTCCTGAGACTGTGATGGGCTTAATCTCAAAACACACACTCCCAGAAATTGCTCCATGTTTCATTGTTAGCATCCTGAAGAAAGGGGGCACATATTCTTGGGCCGACATCTCCGTCCATCAGACAGCTTCATGCTTCACGATGTATATATTCTACCGCACAGTGTTGCCATTTCAAAAGTCATATAACACTTTATGTTTTTCATAGTAACGCTAACAACTATAAATAATATCTTGATATAAAAATCTTGGCATATGACAGTTGTGAGTAAATTCTTTTCATTTCTGTCTAATAAATAGTAAAATGAGTTGGTAGTAGGTGTTGCCATAGCAGATCTAGTATCAAAATTTTCAATATGGCACTGCATCAATATGTTTAATGGAAAGGAGCATTTTTAAGATGGTGAAATGTTGCTCAGAGGACACAGTTTCGGTAAGTTCAAAAGATGACATTGAGAGATCTATTGTTCATCATATGTGCAATTAGTAACAAGATATTGCACCCTGAAAACACACAGTATATCAATAAAACAGCAAATATGAGTGCTCCCTCTGTAAAAGGGGCAACACATATATCCCATAGCTTGATCGAGTCATTCTACAACACACACACACACACACACACACACACACACACAAGCTTCTGGTCATATGTTATAAGTACATAGATTTTTGTCAATTAAAAAAACAAATATTTTAAAAAGAAAATCAGATTAATCTTTTTGGGATCAAACCCATGAGAATTCTCTATTCCCAGCTCGTTAAGATTCCTGAGAGTCTATTTTATTACCCTCTCTTTATTCCTATCCCAGAGATCTTTTGTGGACTCAGAAGAGAAACAATGTAGGGAAGGCAGGCTGGTGAATAGGCTCCGTCCTGTGGAGCAAACGGATGTTCAGTCAGCCTCAATATTACTTCTCCTATTTCATTAGGCATGTCAAAATTTCCCGATAACAACACTGTAAATTATTGCTTTGCACACAAGATTTTATGCCACTGATTATTCTCACAGGAGAGACTACAACAGTGATCATACCTGGGCCAAATGGACAATAAACTCTGTAATGACTTAACAAGAAAGTTCTGTGGTGACGAAATCTACACAACCCGACATGGTAGTCAAGAGCTGCCTGTGACTACAGAAACACAGATTGCACTAGAAACATAGATAAGACAACCAAGAAATGGAATTTTAATCAATTCTAGCAGTCTCGTGGAGCTTATGGTTGTAATATTAGACAGTACAGCACATGCATTTCTATGTCTTATTTACCTCACCTCTGGAGACCGCCATGAAATGCTCCCCCCTCCCCCCCCCGTTCTGATTCCATAGACTTGAACTCAATGGCACAGGCAGAGCCCCGATGTGGGTCTGGAGAATCCAAGGGCAGTAATGAAGGTTCAGGTCATGCCTCAACCGTCAAACCCTCCTGCACATTTGGCGGTCCCAGCAGATATGAGGTCAGGCCAAAAGGACTTTAGTAATTTCATGAAAATGGGCTGGTGTATGTATGGAAAGCCTTGAGAGACTCTTTCTTCCAGAAAGTCAGATGTGACCTTGCTTCTGCATGAATGGTGGTCCCCAACTGAGAGCCTCTGGGGAAGCAGGATGAGGTGAGAGGACCCGTCTCTATACTTCAAGATCAAACGCTGGTTCATTTGATGCCAGGGCTGGTTTTTTGTTTTTTGTTTTTTTTTTTTTTTTTACATCAATTAGTAATTCTTCTCGATTTTCTCTTTCTTCTTCTTTTTCTTTGACAGGGTCTCTCTATGTAGTCCTGACTGGCTTAGACTTCACCATGTAGACCAGGCTGGCCCTTAAACTCACAGAGTCTACTGAGGTTAAAGGTGTCCACCACCACATCTGGCACGTTGTCTTAAATACAATGACCATAAAACAGGCTTTCAAGGCTTTCATGTGTCTGGATAGATTCCTTGCAGTTAAGAAGTAGTCTCAGTTCATTCCCAACACCCGTACACAGGCGTCCTCATCTCGGCAAAGCTGTCCGCAGCCCTGCTACTATTTTCATAGACAAATTTCATGGGGGAATATGGCATAATGTTGTCACTGAAATTTGCTTTTCTTAGATCTCTGCACACAAAATGCCATTACAATACCTGTCTTGGGAACTGAGCAGATGGCTCTCTGGGGTCGTATTTGCTGTGTGAGGATGAGGGCCTGAGGTGAAATGCCCAGTGTAGCAAGCTTTGTCGTCAGACCTCCTTGGATCAGCAGCCCACAAATCATGACAGGGACTTATTATTACTGTGAAAGCTTGGCTTTTAGCTTCAGCTTGATTCCAGCTTGCTCTAGAGCTGCTTCTATTAATCTGACTCCTATCGTGTGGCTGCTATTTTTCCTCAGCACAGCACATCCGACTTGCTCCGAGTCTACTGTCCTATCTCCACCTCTCTTCTTTCCAGAGTCCTCTCTCTCCCCAGGAATTCCGCCTATTCTCTCCTGCCTAGCTATTGGCCACTCAGCTCTTTATTAAACTAACCACGGTGACACATCTTCACACAGAGGAAGCAGATATCCCGCAACACCCCAGCATCCATGTAAAACATCAGATATGGCCACCTGCATGACTGGAACCCCAGGCTGTGTGGGGTGGAGACAGGAGGATCCCGGGAGCTTGCTGGCTGCCAGTCTGGCTCCAGTTCCATAAAGCACGTATCCAAAGGAATATGGTAGTGGTACAACAGGATGTCTGGGCCCCTTCTGGCCTTTATGAGTACACAGATGTATTCCTGTGTCCACATGTATGCAGACACTACACACATATACTCAAAAAATTAGTAAAAATAAAATAAATGCCCCACCTTTTCCATTTTTTTCTCTCGCCTGCACCCACTCACCTCTATCATATTATTCATCTTCTCCCCTTATCAGGAATGTTTTTATTCCCCTCTGCCTCCAGATCTTTTCCTTTCCTTTCTCTTAGTCACCTCAGGCAGATCTCAGCCTCCCCACTCCACAAGCACTGTTCCTCAGGGTGGCCAGTGACCTCCACGGTGTGGACCCTAAGGTCACGTTTTACTCTTCAGCACACTTGACCTGTACTAAGAATTGGCACAGTATTGTTTGTCTATCTGGAACAGTCTCACTCTGTAGTCCAGGATAGACTCAAATTCATGACCATCTTCCTGTTCCATCTCCTGAGTGCTGGCCTTACAGGCAAAGTCCACCATGCATAGCTTGATACAATACATTTTGGAAGACTTTCTTCTTCTGTCTTCTTAAATACATTTCCGTGTTTCCACCTACTGGTCAGTTCTACCCAGCATCTTTTACTAGTTCCTCAGTCCACAGACTCGAAATACTGTTTTTTTGTTTGTGTAAAACATCATCCATATTTAATATATACGACTGGACAAGATGGCGAGTAGGTCTATGGTCTTGGAGATGAAGATAGATTTGTGATACTTACCCCCATACTAACTGTACCAGTTATGTTTCCACAAGCAGAGTCCCAAGCCTCCCTTTTCCCTACATACTCCCAACTCTTCCCTTCCATCTTTCTAGTAACGTCATGAATCATGAATCTCATCATGGATTTAATTGGCAGTTCCTTGATGATAAGTGATGTTCAACACTTTTTAAATATACCCGCTGGTCATTTGTGTATCTTCTTTTGAGAATATCTATTTGAGTTCCTTGCCTATTTAAAGTACTAGTTAATTTGACACTAAGTCATTTTAGCTTTATAAATTGCCTAAGTCGGTATTCTATTGCTGTGGAGAGACACCTTGCCCCTGCAACTTTTATGAAGGAAAACATTAATTGGAACTTGCTTACAGTTTCAGGGGTTTAGTCTATTTTCATTATGGCAGGAAGCATGGCAGCACACAGACAGACATGATGCTGGAGAAGTAGCTGAGAGTCCTATCTCCAGATCCATGGGTAGTAGGAAGAGAGAAACACTGACCTGGTTTGAACTTCTGAAACTTCAAAGCCTCTAGTGACACACTTCTCCCAATAAGGCCACACCTCCTAATCCTTCTCAAGTAATACTACTCCCTGGTGGTCAAGCTTTTGAATCTATAAGGCTATTCCTATGGGAGGCATTCTTATTCAAACCATCACATCTATCTTTTGATTACAAATTCCTTATCAGATAAATGACATGCAGGGATTCTTCTCCATTATGTAGAATGATTCACTCTACTGAATGCTTCTTTTGATAGGCAAGCGCTCTTTTGCTTGATGTGATACTATTTGTCTATTTTTTTCTGCCTCTCTTCTGCAAGTCATATTAAACAGTATCTCATCTATTTTGAATTGCTTTTTGTATATAATATCAGATAAGGTTCTAACATCATTCTTTTACATGTAAAATATTCTGTTTTTCCCAACAGAGTTTGGTGAAGGACTACCCTCTCCTTATTTTGTATTTCTGTCAACAGCGCTAAAAATCAGTTAACAGTATATGGATAAGTTTGCTTCCAAATGCTCTGTTCTGTTCAGTTGTTTTGTGAGTCTATTTTTATGCTGGTATTATAATGTTTGGAATACATAACCTATGATATAATGTGATCAGAAACCATGAAACATCAAGTTGTGTTCTTGATTAAGGTGCTTTTGGATGGGGGTGGGTGATGGTTTCACGAGACACATTTTCCCTGTTCCTGTGAAAAATTCCATTGAAAATTTGACAGAGATTTTGTAAGTCTACAGAGTCTCTTGAGAAAATGCACATTCTTAATGATATAGAATTCTGCTCATTTGTGTATCCTTCAAGTTTTCTTATCGGTATTTCACAGGTGGAAGTTTGCAGAACTTCTAACTCTTTGGTCAGGTTTATTTATAAAAATGTTATTCTTTCTGTTGCTCAATATCCTTAGTCATCAGGGAAATGCAAATCAAAACAACTCTGAGATTCCACTGATGTGGGAGTGTCATATACCAATCTGTTTATCAATCTGTTGATTTCATTGGTTAAAATAAAGACACTGCTTGGCTGGTCCTATAGGTTAGAACATAGGTGGGTGGAGTAAACAGAATAGTATGCTGACAGGAAGAGGAAGTGAGGTCAGAAATCATGCAGCTCCGCTCAGAGAAGCCAGCCTCCTCTCTCGCGGGCGGACAGGATAGCCCGGCTCTCTGAGGCATGCTCGCGATGAAGCTCCAACCCAGGATGAAAGGCTAGAATCTCCCCGGTAAGCACACCTTGGGGTACTAACACAGAATATTAGAAATGGGTTAGACCAGGTGCGAGAGTTAGCCCGTAAGAGGCTAGAGCTAATGGACCAAGCAGTGTTTAAATGAATACAGTTTGTGTGTTGTTATTTCGGGCATAAGCTAGCCAGGCGATTGGGGTGTTGGGGATGCAATCCCGGCACCCCAATTCCAACATTCCACCTTACACCTGTCAGAATGGCTAAAATCAAAAACACTGATGGCAACTTATGCTGGAGAGGATGTGGAGTAAAGGGAATACTCCTTCAATGCTGGTGGGAGTGCAAACTTGTACAGTCACTTTGGAAATCAGTATGGCTGTTTCTCAGGAAATTGGGAATCAATCTACCTCAAGACCAGCAATAGCACTCTTGTACATATACCCAAAGGATACTCAATCACACCGCAAGAACACTTGTTCAACTCTGCTCATAGCAGCATTATTCATAAAATAGTCAGAACTTGGAAATAACCTAGATGCCCCTCAACCTAAGAATGGATAAAGAAAATGTGGTACATTTACACAATGGAGTACTACTCAGCTGTAAAGAAAGCAATGACATCATGAAATTTGCAGACAAATGGATGGAACTTGAAAAACAATCATTCTGAGTGAGGTGACCCAGACCCAGAAAGACAAACACAGTATGCACTCACTCATAAGTGGATATTAGATGTAAAGCAAAGGATAACCAAGCTACAGTCCACAGCCCCAGAGAAGCTAGGGAACAAAGGGAATTTAAGAGTGATGCATGGGCTTCCCTAGGAAGGGGAAATAGATAAGAACTCCTGGATAAACTGGGGGCAGGAGGTAGAGGGAAGGGGATGGGGGTGAGAACATGAGGGATCAGGATGGTCGAGTTGGGGGAGGGACGGAGAGGAAGAGCAATGAAAGAAATATCTTGGTAGAGGGAGCCATTATGGGGTTAGGGAGAAACCTGGTGCTAGGGAAATACCCAGGAATCCACATGAATGACCCCAGCTAAGACTTCTAGCAATAGTGAAGAGGGTACCTGAACTGGTCTTCTCCTGTAATCAGATTGATGACTGACCTAATTGTCATCATAGAAGCTTCAACCACTAACTGATGGAAGCAGATGCAGAGATCCTGGGCCTACCTCTGGGGGTCCAGTTGAAGAGAGGGAGAAGGGATTATATGAGCAGGGGAGATCAAGATCATGACAGGAAACCTACAGAGACAGCTGACCTGAGCTAGTGGGAACTCATGGACTCTAGACCAACAGCTGGGGCAGCCTGCATGGGACCGAACTAGGCAGACTGCATATGTAGGTGACAGTTATGAGGCTTGGTCTGTTTGAGGGGGCCCCTGGCAGTGGGACCAGGATCTATCCCTGATACATGAGCTGGCATTTTGGAGCTTTTTCCCTATGGTGGGATGCCTTGCCTCAGCCTTGATGCAAGGGGAGGGCTTGGTCCTGCCTCAACTTGACATGCCAGGCTTTTGTTGACTCCCCATGGGAAGAGGCCTTACCCTTTCTGAGGAGTGGATGGGGGGGGGGCAGGATGATGGAAGGTGGGGGAAACGGGAAGGGGGAGGGAAGGGGAACTGTGGTTGGTATGTAAAGCGAATTTAAAAATTTTAAAGAAAAAAGTTTACAAAAGAATTTTATTCCTTCTAATTGTTTTAGAGACTGGATTTTTTAAGTTTCCTTTTCATATTCCTCCTTGTTATTATATAGAAATATAACTAATTTTTATCATGATTTTGTGTCGAGAAATTTTGCTGAATTAATTTATTCATGTTAACTAATTTCTGGTGGAATCTTCAAGGCAATACATATGTGTATAGATATATGAAATATTGTATCATCTTCAATCAGAAATTTTACCTTCTTCCTTCCTGGTTTGGATGCCTGTTATTTGGTCCTCTGATCTAGTTGCTCAAGAAAGGACTTATAAACCGGACGGTGGTGGCGCACGCCTTTAATCCCAGCACTCGGGAGGCAGAGGCAGGCAGATCTCTGGGAGTTCGAAGCCAGCCTGGTCTACAAGAGCTAGTTCCGGGACAGGCACCAAAGCTACAGAGAAACCCTGTCTCGAAAAACCAAAAAAAAAAAAAAAGAAAAGAAAAGAAAGGACTTATAGCACCCTTTAGAGTAGAAGTATTGAGAATAGGCATCTTCCTCATTTCTAGTCCTAGAGGAACTAGCAGCTTCCACCCGTTCACCACTGGATACGGTACTAAGTATGGGTTTGTCATATGTGGCTTTTGTTATGTTGGGAATATTCTTTCTAGACTCAACCTTTGAAGAACTTTTATCATAAAAGGATGGCCAATTTATGTCTGATCTTTATAGACTTTTCCTGCATATGTTATTATAATCATTTAAATAATATCCTTCATTCTATTACTGTATTGTGGCATATTTACTTATTTGTATATAGAAACCCATTCTTGAGTCTATAGTACAATCTTATTTGAGCTTCATAGTGTGTTATTTGCAGACGGATTTTTCTTTGGGCTGCCAGTTCACACACATACACAAAAAAAGGCACCAAGATTTATTATTATTTAGGAAAGCTCGGCCTTAGCTTCAGTTTGTTCCTAACTAGTTCTTGTAACTTAAAGTAACCCATATTTCTTAATCTACGTTCTTTTGTGTGGTTCAGTTACTTCCTCTGTACTGCCCATGCTGCCTTCTCTGCATCTGGCAGGTAACTTCGCCTTTCTTCTTCCCAGAGCTCTCTCTGTTCAGAAGTCCCTGCTATACCTCCTGCCTACCTATTGGCCATGTAGCTTTTTATTAAACCAATCACAGTGGCACATCTTCACACAGTGTAAAGGAATATTTCACAACAGTTACTGAATTCAATTTGCTAGTATTTTGTTGAGAATGTCTCCATCCACGTTCATCAAATATGTAGCCTTGTAATTGTCTTTTCTCATGGGGTAGCTTTGACGTTAGGGTAATTCTGGACTCATAAAATGGTCTTGAAAATGTTCTCTTCAATTTTGAGGAAGAGTTTAAGAAGGATTAGCATTAGCTTTTCTTTAACCATTTGACAGAATCCACAGAGAAACCGTTAGAGCATGGGATTTTCATTGCTGGGGATACTGAGTACAGATTCAGTCCCTTACCTGTTGTTATTGGTCTGTTTATATTCTTTGGTTTATTGAGATCTTTTTTGATAACTTAGTCCTGGGAGGTCACACGTTCTAGAGATTTATCCATTTCTTTGGAGTTCTTTTCTCTTTCATGCTGTACATAAGTGTATCCAATTTGTTTCTCTTTTTAAAGGACCTACTGTCAATTTTATTAAAACTTTCAGTTTTAGTATCTATTTCTACACTTCCCTTTATTATTTATCCCTTCAACTAACTTTGGATTTAGTTTGCGTTTCTCCCCTAGTATCTCGATGTGTAAAGTTGGGCTGATTACCTCGGTCTTCCCTCTTTCTTCCTATAATATGTAGCTCTACAAACTTGCCTCTGAGAACAGTTTTGGCTGTATACTGTAGACTTTTATATGGTATTTCAATTTTCTTTGTCTCAAGATACTGTTTTTTAGTCCCTCTTTGAACCACTTGTTCAGAAGCAGGTTGTTTCATTTTCACGTAATTGTGAATTTTCCAATTTCCCTCCTTATTGAATTCTGGCTTTATTCTACTATAAATGTAGTAAAATCTTGATGTGATTGCAGCCTTCTTAAATAAATTTAGTAAGCCTTGTGGTTTAACACATGATCTATTCTGGAGACTATGTGCGTGATGAAGGAACATGTAGCCTGGTGTGATTGAATATGACGGTCTATGTATGTGTGCTGTCCCTGCTGCTGTCCAGGTCTGCCGCAGCTTTACCGCTTTACTATTGTTATCACTAGACAAAACTCCCTGTCTTCATCTTCCAGTTTCCAGAAGTCCCACAGACCAGGGTCCTGTAGCAGTAGGGAAACTGAGGGGGGGGGATGTGATGTGGAGTAAGGAGGCCCCTGAAGGGAGATGAGTCCAGGGTATGCACTTCACTGCCAAACATGTGGTTGGCTCCATGCCTCTGTCCCTATGCTACAAAACTGGCTTCAGCCTAACAGTGACTTTGTAGCGCCCAGAAGGAAGACAGAGAACACGCCAAAGCTGGCCCATTGTTGACATGGCACCGTGAGCACACAGACACTAATATCCCGGGTCTCTCACAGGCACCTTGTAATCTGTATCGCTCTAACCCACGTGCATGTCTTAGTCTCTGTAGTTCTAGAGAGGCAGGCTGGCTCGTCCCGCCCGTCTGCCCTGTCCCTAGCATAGCACCATGCACATCATAATCACTCAGGTACGAATAACTGAGGAAAGTTAAAATGAAACTTTCTGAATTTCATCTGTATAATAGAGTCAGGGTAGCCACCAAATCCCATCATGCCGGACTTGGAAAGTAGAGCGTTCCTTGTTTCCTCCCCAGACACCCACTTCCCGAAGTCTTGTTTTGTTCTCTGAATTTTCTCTTACAAGAGATGCTTTTGTTCATGATTGTACACCTGCACGGGATTGCAAGAACTGCTTAAAGTTTTAGAATTCTGGCACTATCGGTCCACATGGGCAAAAAAGTAAATATGGAGATGCCTCTCTATCCCTGAGTGATGACTCCCATCTCCACCCACTGTCTGTGCTGATGTAGGCAAGAACACCTGCCATTCAGAGACCATCTCAAGGTACTCCCGGGAAAGACTGGCTTGGAGAATGAGCCTTATAATTAAACAGTAATTGGGGTTTCCTGTGGTTTTATGCCCAGGTCTTACCCAGTGCCTAGGGAGATGAACTACATGGCTTAAGAGGCAGAATGGAATTCACTGTTTCTACAAATAAGAGGAGGCCTTTGCCTGACAGCCCTGCTTTCGTGAGAACCCAGTTGGATTTCCAGCGCTATAGTTGGCATGTCTGTCCAATACTGACATCAGTTCAGCCCCTCCGAAGTGGCTGCCAGAGAACTGAGGAAGAATAGAGCTGAGAAGGGGTTCAGCCAATTCCTCACCCAAATATTTCATCCACCTGAGTATGGTGGCAGATTAGAAGCCTCACCGGTGAAACCTGGTGGAGGAAAACATACAAGATAACACACAACCCTCTCCTTTCTTGAAAGAGAAAGGATATATAAATTGTCAATATATCTGTGTGTTCTGGTGTCCTTTTCTGTTGCCCATCCTGAGGGAAGTCATGGCAGGGACTCAAGACAGGAACCGGGAGGCAGGAACTGAAGCAGAAACCACAGAATAGAGCTACTTACTGGTTTGCTCTCCATTAATTACTCAGGTATCTCATGGATTTCTCATTCAGCCCAGGATCATCTGCCCAGGGGTGGCACTACCCACAGTGGGCTGGACCCTCCCACACCAATCACTGCTCAAGGAAATACTCTAATAACCTTTCCTATCAGCAATCTGAGGAGGACACTTTCCTTGGGGTTTCCTCTTCCCAGATGACTCCAGTTTGTGTCAAGATGACAAAAATATAACAGGCATACTGTGTCTGTATGTCTGTGTGTCTGTTCTGTGTATCACGTGTACAGGTTCATGTGGGATATACACATGTGCATGGTGTGAAAGTCAGAGATTGAAATTGGGTGATTTCCTCTATTGTGCTCCACCTTATGATCTGAGACAGGGTTTCTCACTAAACCTGGTGCTCATGCATTCAGCTAAGCCAGCTAGGCAATGGGCTCCAGGCATCGGAGTCTCAACCCCCAGTTCTGGTGTTTAGGACATGCTACTACACCCAGCTTTTAAGTGGGTGCTGGGCATGCAAAATGGGGTCACTATGTCTGTAAAGCAGGCATTGTACCAACAGAACTATCTCCTCAGCCCTGTATATAAATTTGTTTAAAGTGAGATCTCGGAAGGCATACAGATGGCAGTCAGGGAATATCAAGAAAGCAAGTGAAGATGATACAGCTCAGTTCAAGACAGGAGGACCAGAAACTCACTCTGAGCAGTGACTGGTCTAAAGACCATGGGGGGGGGAACACACCCTAAACCTGGCTCTATAAATTCTAACTGGGACTGTGAAGTGTTCCTCCCTCATTAGCACAGTCTGCTGCATGAGACATCGCAGGAAGGAGGGAACTTAAAACACCCCACCAAGGAAGAAATCCCAACTGTCGTGATGATCTTTTTATGTGTATGGAGTGTTCTGCTGCCTGCCTGCTGCCCACAGAGCCAGAAGGCGGCGTTGGGTGCCCTGGGCCTGGAGTTAGAGACGGTTGGGAGCCACCGTGTAGGTGCTGGAAACTGAACCCAGGTTCTCTACAAGATCAGCAGGTACTTTTAACTGCTGGGCCACCTCTCCAGCACCATGATGCGATTTTTTTTAAACTAATGTACTTTCACTGTACTTTGCCTGACAATATGTGCCCACTGGAATGTCTGTTATGGGGGAAATCAGCCATGGTATAAAACTAAAAGGAGAAAATTTGGGAAGAAGAAGGGACTCAGAGGAAGAGAGAGTAATGGGGACGAATATGTTCAAAATATACCAATACAGGTGTGAAAATGTCACCATGAAGCCTAATATTTTGCATAACTAATATGTGCTAGTAAAAACAAAATAATAAAAATAACCTTAAAAAAAGAGGAAACCTGGGACGGTGGAGTGGCTTTAGTAGGGTCACAGCAGACAGGGAGAAAGCCAGAGGACTTAGGAGACAAAACTCCAGAGGAAAGAAAAACAGCTTCTAGTTCCAACTATGCTGATGGCGTACAGGATATAAGGAGCTCACTGAGAAAGAGAAGCTTGGAGGACGGGTGAGTTCCCGCTGGCATTTGAACGTAAGCTGTCTGAAGATGATCCAAAGGGCAATACCAAGCAGGCAATTGGATGCTATAAGCCAGAAACTGAGGGAACAGGACGAGTGAAAGAGGCTGAGGAGCCATCAGGCTGTCCAGGCTGTTTGAAACGACCCTGGAAAGAGGGGCAAGGCAGGCAAGCTCAGAAAGGGAGGGCCAGCTACAGAACAAGTTCCACTTATAAAAAAAAGAGAGTCTAGGACATAGCCTCCAAGTGAGTGGTGGGAGGATGAGTGGGTACCAATAAAGGATGAGAAGGGGGGCTTGAGGGAAAGAAGACTGTTCCGTAATTGAAATACAGGTAACTAATTGGTGCCCCCCCTTTCCTGAACAAAACCGACTTCCAGAGCAGCAGTGAGTCTGGGAAACAGACTAACAGGTGTGGGTCCTCAGGCTCCTCTGCCGCCCAGACATAAGCAGATACCTGCACTTAGAGAAGACAGAAAAGCCACACTTTCCTGGTCCAAATAGCTGCCAGTCTGGTCCTTCACCTTAGTCCTCCACCCTTTCTTCTTCCTTCCTTCTTAAGTGGTTCTGCACCCAAAGTGCAGCCGCAACTTAATAGGCTTGAATACAAGAGACACACACGACAACACCAGAATCAAAATGAGAAGAAGCCCGGCTTCTGGTGACCCTGGCTGAAGTGAGAAACCGGTGGCTCCTCCTTGGCTCTTCTCTCTGCTTCAAGCCAGGGTGCGCCAACCCATCCGTAATCGCTCTTCAGAACCAATTTCTTCCAAGGACCTCTCCTGTCTTGGGATTCTTCTGGCCACATCCCATCTTGCCTGGCGTCATGAATGAGGCTCCAAGCTCTGACTTACACCCGCTAACCTGATGGCACCTTCTGTCAAAACCTTGAAAGCTTTTGTTGATCTCTGCCGAAACCCCTCCCACTGTGCTTAACCGCTTAGTGGGTAAAGCCAAGCAACCTCAGCTACAGGCAGGTCTCTGATGATGTGGCTCCCACTTTCCGCGTTGAGAGCAGTACAGTATGAGAGGAAAAGAGTCTGCATCCCAATGCATTCTGAACACGAATCATGCACCAAAGTCATGTGCTAGGAACTTTACATTTATGTAATATTCACAGTGTTTGCTCAGATATCTAGTGTTAAAAGTCTCCTGGCTGAGTGAGAATATGAGCAAAGAGGTCAAGACCCATTCTCTTTGGATGGATACCTTGCGCAGCCTAGATATAGTAGGGAGGGCCTTGGACCTTCCCCAAAGCAATGTGCCTTACCCACTCTGAGGAGTGGATGGGGGGGGGTGAGGTGGAGGGTAAGTGGAGGGAATGGGAGGAGGGAGCAGGAACTTGGATTGGTATGTAAAATTTAAAAAAAAATATGGTTTGTTTTCTTTTAAAAAATAAAATAAGTCTCCCGACAATTATTTTTCAGGAAGGTGGTGTCACTCACTCTGGTACACAGGGCAAGCTTAGTTGGAAAAGGCCGGGGCATCAAAATTCCTTCCCCAGAATCCGAGCGCCTCAACATGAAAGAATGTACTTTTTACCTTCCTACTTCTTCTCCTCAACCTTAAACGGTCCAGGTGAAGAATTACGGCCTCATAGAGTCTTCCCTTTGAGCCAGAGAAACATATACATTCCGTGGACCCTGCCCGAGACTACCAAGACAGGAGTCAAACAGTGCAAAGCAGCGTCACCCATTGCCGGGCGGGCCTGAACCGCCAAACCAAGGCCTCTCCTGCTGGCTACCTGGACGACCTGAATGAAGACCAGAACTGGGATCCCTTTTTCCTTGCCCCACTGGGTGCCATTGGAACCATGGCTGTGGGACTGAGTTTCCAAAGCCATCTTCTGCCAAGTGCAGAACTGGGAGACCAGCGGAGGAGCCTCTGGTGACTCCTAGAAGCAGGCAAGTCTTAGCGCTCCTACAGTCGGGCGCACTCCTGGGGTGCTCAGGTCAGGCGGGAACAGAGCGCGACCAGGTTCCTTCGAGGGCACCTCGCGCCTCGAGGAGCTGCCAGGGAGAGGGGTATGGGCAGCCCCAGAGCACCTGGCTGCTGTCGGGGCAGAGGCATCTCTCAGGTCTGGAACTGGCCAAGGCAGCAAGTCCCCTTTTCACCTCCCGCTGGCCCCGGACCCCAAGATCCTGAATTTGGAACCCAGACTCGGACGTTGCACCGGCTGCCTCGTGGGCAAGAGGATCTGCTCTCCCTCTTAGGGCAGCGGCTTGGACGCGATTGGACCCGCCCGCCCGCCCGCTCGCTGCTCTGGGACGAAAGCCCCCCGGAACCTGCTTGGCGTGACCACCCGGCTCTGACCCCCTCGCGCCCCCGCGCGTCCATCTCTGCTCCCAGAGCGGTGCAAGTGATGTAAGGCCGCCAGGCTCGCGCGCGCTTTCCTCCTGCCGGGACAGAGTCCTCCCTCCCCGCCGGTGGCAGCGCTGCGCGCCCACTCTGCTCGCTGCGCCAGGCTCCGCTTCCAGAGCTCCGGAGACCTACACGCCAAGAGCCAGGCTGGGAAAGACCCTCCTCCTCTGTCCCACCTCCTATGTGCGGTGTCGGTGGAAAAGCCAGGCTCGGCTCTCGGAACCTAGGGAGAGGATCAAGGGACAGCCTATACGAAGGTTTCTGGAGACATTTACGGGAGGTGGCAGGAGCCTTCAGGTAACTCAGTGACCCTACTTGGTGCACGTTGGTGTGAGAGAGACAGGGTTGCAATAGTAGATGGGAAGGGGGAGGATAGGGGGAGGAAGGAAGGGAGGGAGGAAAAGAGGGGAGAGAGAGGAGGAGAGGACAGGAGAGAGAGAGAGAGAGAGAGAGAGAGAGAGAGAGAGAGAGAGAGAGAGAGAGAGAGAGAAAGAGTCTTTCAGAGATAGCAAGAAAGAGTTGGTGGGTGGGAAGTTGTGAATTTTTTAACCCCTGTGGTTTCACTTCCACAGAGGAGAGAAGGGGTGCTCCTCCCTGGCCACCAAGCAGCTCCCAACCTGAATGGAGTGAAAGATGCGGCCTGATGACATAAATCCGAGGACTGGGCTGGTGGTGGCCCTGGTCAGTGTTTTTCTGGTCTTTGGCTTCATGTTCACTGTCTCTGGCATGAAGGGGGAAACTCTGGGGAACATCCCTCTGTTGGCCATCGGGCCAGCCATCTGCCTACCAGGCATCGCAGCCATTGCCCTGGCCAGGAAAACCGAGGGATGCACCAAGTGGCCTGAGAATGAGCTACTCTGGGTCCGCAAGTTACCCTGTTTCCGGAAACCCAAGGACAAGGAAGTGGTGGAATTGCTGAGGACCCCGTCAGACCTGGAATCCGGCAAGGGGAGCTCAGATGAACTGGCTAAGAAGGCAGGCCTCAGAGGGAAGCTGCTCCCACAGGGGCCAGGTGAGGTACCTATGGCCAGCTCCATTACCACTCCCACCCCCACAGAGGAAGCAGAATGCCAGAGTCTAGTCCAGAGTGGGCGTCAGGAGGAGACGTCCAGATATCTGGATGGCTACTGCCCCTCGGGCAGTTCCCTTGCATACAGTGCCTTGGACGTCAAGGGCTCAGCTGACCGCCCTGAGCCCGAGGACAGCATCTTCTTTGTACCCCAGGACAGTATCATCGTCTGCTCCTACAAGCAGAACAGCCCTTATGACAGATACTGTTGCTACATCAATCAGAGCCAAGGCAGGTGGGACCACGAGACAATAGTCTGATCCGAGCAGCCAAGGGTCCCGTGTTGACAGATACGTTGCTACACTCAGCTCCCAATGGAAGAAAATCTCTGCTCCAACAGCCTTCGTACTCTTAGAAACTGGCATGGTATGTGATGGGGTGCAGACCTCTGGTGCCTGATACTTGTGTAAATACGCATGTAGGGGGCAGATTTTAGGGACGAGCTGAGGTTTACTTCTCTTTAGGGAAGAGGAAGTAAATAGGGAAAAAAAGTTCCATTTGCTTCTGAACAATTTAAACAATGTTGAATGCTTTGTAAAGCAGCCCCCAAAGTGCTAGAAAGCCCCTGGTGACAGTCAGGGCATCTAGAGCCAGGTATCAAAGGATGCAGGGCTGTCCACACAGAAGCTGGCTGCTTGTGCCTGAAGAAAGGGGAAGGAAAGTTTGTGTTCCTTTATACAAAATGAGTTTTGCCTGTTGAAAATGTTGAAAAGCTTTTCATGTATGGCAGCTGCTGGAAGAAATAAAAATCAAGATAGAATAGGTAAACCCTCCTCCTTAAATGGGTTGGATTTTGGAGGAAGGGGACTTAAATATAGCTGGAATGTATAATTGAGTCCTGGCCTCTAACAAGGTCACTTTTCAAATAAAGTGTTGATTCTGTTATGTGAAAAGTTATTATTTCAGATAGCTGTGTTACGTCTTAAACTCTTCATTTGTGTTGATTTACTGAAACTTTATCTGAAGTTTTTAAATATTTACTAACATTCATGTATTTCCTTACCAGGTGCAAAATGACTTGATGTAATATTTTCATAGATTAGAATTTCTTTTTATCAAAACAAAATTTACATACATACATACACACACACACACACATATATATATATCTGTCTTCAACATTTCATAGAGGCATGTACTAGGAATTACTATATGCCTTTTAAAACATGAAACTGCAAAGGGAATTAACTAGTCCTGAACATTCTGAAAAATCTGAATGAAATGCAATGGTCATAAGCCTCTGGAAATGCTGTCATGTGGACATTTGTTCAACAACCTCCCGCCCCCAACCACGACTGTAAATGCCAATGAAGCAAGAGTTCATTTATAAGATTGAATTGAAGCTCATATTTCATTAAGTTCACTGGACCAGTAAAATTTACATGATAAAAATCTCAGTATTTCCTATTTTGTGGCTGAGGGAAGAAACATCATAATGGTATCCTAAAATTTACTTCCTGTTTTTCTTGCTTAATTGCAACCAATAAGAATAATCAGCTGAAATGTCATTTTACCCCTCTTGTAAGAATAAATGCATTTATAGGAACAGTGACAGATTTAGTCTTGAGAATTAGGATTATTTTATACTCTTCAATGAAATTTAATTCTAATTATTATACCAAATAGTTTTAGTCACCTCCCAAAGGGTGACTTGAGGACAAAAAATTTGGGGAGCTCATCTCTTTTATGTATTTGAAGTTCAACTCTGTGATTCTTAAGTCAACTGTCCTTAAGAATTATACTCGTAAAAGTCATAATTTTTGAATGATGTTTGAGATCAAAAGTATGTCATTTTTTTAGTCAGGCCTCAGTGTCTGGAAATGAGATGCTTGATCCTGGACAGAGTTCATCGTCCAGCTCTTCAGTTTCCTGCTCTATGGAAGAGGAATGGGGGAAAGAAAGACTGATTTACTCTAAATTGTTTGCCGCATTCATTCCCAGGTAGCATATTCTAAAATAGTAAATCAAAGGGATTACTGTGTGTTGCAGCAAGTAAGCTACAGCAAAATGCATGCCCATGTTATGCAATACATGGTCAAAGCCATGCAATGTGGATTAAATTGCTACTACTCAAAAGAATTCTATAGATATATGGAAGCAGATGTATTCCATTACTAAATATTATCTATTAGACATCAATGCATTCCTGGGCACTGAAACTGAAAATATCGAGGGTAAGATATTTTTGAAGAAAAAAAAATGTTTTAATGTTGATGTAAGCCGAAGCAATGCCATACAGCTTTGCAGCCCATGGGCCTGACTGCAGGACTGTGGTGGCGAGGGGAAGTTTCCTAAGTCTCAATAGCTGTTTCAAAAGCAGAAAATACGATTTATATAGAGAAGATTATTGGAAATGCAGTAACAAAGTTTCCCCCCATGCTTGCCACTGTTGGCATTGTCAGAAGCAAGAGGGTAGAACAATGCTTGTTTGGGCTCAGCAAGTCCTCCATGGGTCTGAGGAGAGAAGACTGGAGTGTCCGCTAAGGTCTGAAATTTGGGGAAGTTGCCTTCTGGAAACAGTTTAGAATTTTTCACATAATGTGTACGTGTGTGCACAGAGTCCCGTTTCCAAGTCAAGGGTCAAATACTGACTTAGAGATATAAGCTATTTTTAATCACATTTTCAAGTTGCATTTCAGAAAAAAATTCTTCCATTTACCTATTTAAAATACAGAAGCTATCTAAGTATATATTTGTGTATGTTTTCCTGTGCTAAATGAATTGGTTTCAGATGTCGAGCTGGGAGATTTAACCTTCTTCACCCAAAGAATAAAATGTGAGTTGTGACTTGTGTGGATTTTTCTTAGCATCTTCCACTGAGCCACCCCCTCCTCTGTGCTGCGAGGCCTGTGTCCTATTCAGCACTGTGGTTCTATTCGAGGTGAACCTGTTGTTCTTTTGAACAGAGATATAAGAAAGGGGACAAAGGTGTCCCAAGCCCTTAGAGGAAAAGGGAACATTCCACTCATTCAAACCTACAGCCTGAGAAATTATTAATATTAACATAAGAAGCAAGAGGGCTGTTCCTTGACTCTTTTAAGAACTCCCAAGCTGCTAGAAATCGAAATAGGCACTAGTTCCTTTTCCTTTGCTATTAAGTAAAATACTCGTTTTCCACTTAATGCGAGGTAGGCATTCTACTTTTGAAATGTCTCCATTCAACTTCTCTTGCTGTGTGTCCCTATTTAATTAGGACCACAGGTTCTTTCCCCATCTGCCTATTTCTCGATTCCTAAATGTGAATTCAGCCAAGACACGCAAGCTGGAGCATTGGACAACTGTTTCAAGATTTACTCTCTGTTGCGACCATTCTGGGGGAGGGATTCAAGTACAGTTAGGTTCGGGCTCTCCTCCAGCTCAGCTTATCAACTGCTCCGGAGTGTTCTCAGTACTGTGGATCCTGACATCTACTGAGCAGACACACACAGAGGAGGAGGGAGGGTTAACGACGTTTCTCTCCACAGGTTCGGATGTCTGCTTACTAGAGGCGGCCCTCTGTGCCCACAGCACTGACAGCTGAATTCACTATCTTTGCCACCATTGTGATTTTTATCATATTAAAGAAAAATATCCTTGCTGGGCATGGCAGTCGTGGTTCTGTGATCCCATCACTTGGGGAGAGGGGGGCAGAGGCAAGAGCATCAAGAGTTCAAAGTCATTCTCACTGTGGATTGGGGGACAGCCTGGTCTGCAGGAGACCTATTGAGAAAGGGAAGCTGCGTTTGAGAATCCGAATTCCTAGCATCCTAACAGAACTGCTTTATTCCTATCTCGCTGCCTCATCTTCCAAACCTGTCCACATGCATATGCAGTGCAATGATTATAGCAGTCTGCTTTTCTTTTTCTTGTCTCCCTTAAATAACCCCTGAGCATGCTCCCCCTTTCTGTGTGTTATGATCATTAGTTAATAACTGTAATAAGCCATTTTGGTGGTTCCATAATCCATCATGCCAACCTTATTGCTGACCATATATATACAGTATTATGGATGTTTTTTACCATCTGGCCACAGAAATGAAAACTCACCATTGAAAAGCTGTCTCCTTGCAGAGGGGGCAGAAATATGTAACTGTTCATATTGCTGCTCATCTTCTCTTCACACATGTAGCTCTAAGACCCAGGGTGGAAGGCAATACGATGTTGCTTCAAAACACCTTCTCAACACTAGATTATAACAAGGTCGGCCTTCAAAATCACAATGTCCAGCAAGCAAAAAATAAGTGAATAGGCTTAATTGATGGTAATTTATAGTATTCCAAAGTATTTTTCTTTTTTCTTTCTTTTCTTTATTCCAAAAAGCCAGCCCATGCACCAGGAATAAATCCTGGTCCCACTGCCAGGGGTCCCACAAACAGACCAAGCCACACAACTGTCACCCACATTCAGAGGACCTAGTTTGTTCCCATGCGTCAGTCTGGAGTCTATGAAGTCCCACTAGCTCAGGTCAGCTGTCTTTGTGGGTTTCCCCATCATGGTCTTGACCCCTCTTGCTCATATGATCCCTCCTCCCTCTGAAAGTTAAATGTGAAGATTTTTTTTTTTTTTGCAATTGACCACTTCTTATTTTCATAGAAACAGGCAACTGTACGTAAGTCTTCAGCCTGAGGCAAGACCATACGGAGAAAATTTGCTTTGAAACTCATCTTCCTATAATTCAGCAGAGTGTGGGCAGTCACCTGCTGTGCTGACGAGCTGACCACCGAACCGCTCCGAAAGACACACTCTGATGGCTCTGTCAGCTTCCTCACATGCTGTGTGGCAGCCTCCTTTATTTATATGTGTTTTAAAATTTTTATTCATTTTGGTAACCTTTGTCTCACTCATTTTTTTTGTTTATCTCTTTTGATTCTTTTTACTTTATTTTTTGTTTGTGAGAGAGAAAGAACATGAAGTTGGGTGGATATGGGGGTGGAGAGGATCTGGGAGGAGTTAGGGGAGGGAAAATATATAAAACTTTTTGTATGAAGAGATTTTATTTTTAAAAGTTGGGTGATAAGATAAAATTTAGCTGGTGATGTAGGAACCGTGCATGCAGCCATGGAGCACAGAGGGAGGTCAGAGGACAGTTCGTAGAAGTCAGTTCTCTCCTTCCACCATGTGGATCCCAGGAACCAACTAACACCAATAGGCTTGACGGCAGGTGCCTTTACCCACAGAGCCATCTTGCTGGCCCCTGCAGCAGCTTCTTGACTCCCCAGCTACAACCTGCAACTGGCCACCAGAGCCTTTGTCTAAGAGCTCCCTGGGGAAAAAGATGATATTTGGTCCTTCCTTTCCTCATCTTTCCCTCTAAAATGCATCCTGCCCTTGCTGGGTGAAAACTCCAAATGGCACCATTTAGTTACACTAAAAGCCTATTTCCCTTTTTATATTAAATATAATCAGCAATAATGCAGACTGAAATAGGCTTCTGTGGGTCGAGATCCTAATTTCTGTTTGGTATACTGTTCCCCTGAAGGGACTACCTCTGATATCACAAGGGAACAAGATGTACCTTTGCAGAACATCTCCCTCCCTTCATGTTTGACCTAACCCCCTCCCTCCATGTTTGACCTAACTCCCCTCTCTCCATGCTTGACTTAACTCCCCTCCCTCCATGTTTGACCTAACTCCCCTCCCTCCATGTTTGACCTAACTCCCCTTCCTCCATGTTTGACCTAACTCCCCTCCCTCCATGATTGACCTAATAATTGCCATCACCCCTGATCTCTGGGTCAGTGGTTGACCAAACACACGACAAGAACTGGTGATTTTTAGAACGTGTGAAATCTACCTTTTGAATTTACAACCAGAAACAAAAGTAAATCAGTGGTAATCGTGTTAGTATTGCAAGTATATAAATAAAATAGAAACCCCAGCATTGGCCACTGGCCCTCTGCTAAACTCTTCTCGCTTAACCGCGTCTTCGAGGTAAAGTGGCTATTCTCTCAGGTTGGTAGTGGGGAGCTGGGCTGCCAACTCCCCCACCTCATCCCCACCCCGGCTCCCAAAGAAGTTCTCTCTCCACACTGAGACTGTGGTTTGTATATCAGAGAAGCCCAATTGTTCTGAAAGAGGATGATAGCCTTGCTCAGCAGATTCCATGAGCACTACTTAAAGCCAGTCTTAATAACTTCTAACCTATATAGATTGTCCTGTGAATTTTCCCCTCTATCTGACTAGATAAAACGTATGAGAATAACTTTTCCTAAGCCATAGGGACCACTGAGATCTTGAACAAGACAAGACATCCTTTGAATAGGAAAAAGAGGGTGTGTGAGATTTTCCAGCCCCATAATGGAACACCTGACACAGGACTGTCCCAGCTCGTGCTTTCAGAGGTTTAAACCCATCAAGGTGTAGAGAGCAGCATGCATCACGGCAGCGAGGGGACAAAGGGAAAACTTCCGTCTGTGCACTTTCTCCTCTTCTCTGGTTCTAGTCCAGCCCCAGCCAATGGGATTCCCCGCCCACACTCAGAATTGATCTTCTCTCTTAGTCATCTCTGCAAATGTGCTCACAGACATGCCCAAGTGCAAAATAATAATAATACTAAAAGAAAGACGCTGGAGAATTCTGACACACTTTAAATAACCAAGAAAGCACAAGTGTATATTTAACTTTAAAGTATATTCCAATGAGCACGAAATTTAACTAGAAATACCTTCCTGCTAGACATAGTCTTAAAAAAAAACCAGAAAACAGCGAATAAACAAGATCAAATGGGTTAAAAATGATGAAGAAAATGTGATACACATACACAATGAATATTATTTAACCTTAAATAAATAATAGAGCAAACGGTAGAATAAGCATGAAGAAGTTAAAAGAATACAAAGTGGATAATGTTAGCTAAAATTTTAGAAAGATGAAATGAATAAAGTCAAATGATCTTAATCCATAAACTCAGCCAAAATTTTCCACTGAAAGAGGAACGTGCTATGGTTTAGGTAGAGGCAAAAACCCAGGAAACTGAGGTTGCACTCAAGTCCCTTCCCAGGCAGGATTCCCCAGGGTGGGATGCAATCGTTCAGACTTGGGGAACTCCACTGATTTTGTGACTATGATTCCTGAAGTACAAACAATAAAATCAAAACAGAATTAAGGAGTACATTAAATTAACAAGCTCTAGAGCCAGTGAGATGGCTCGTGAAGGAGGCTCTGGGTTCCCGAGTTCAGTCCCCTCCTGGACAGCCCACGTGGTGGAGGAAGAGAGCCAACTCCACACATGTGACATGGCTCACACACTATAAATAAATAAATGCTCAATTTTTAATTGCTTCTGCACAGCAAAGGAAGCTATCGTCAGAGCAAAGAGATAGCTTATGTAATGGGATAAAACATGTTTATCGTACAGCTGATGATAAATCAGTAGCCAAAGTAGATACAGCACTCAACCTACTCGGTTCCAGAAAACAACTGCCTAAAGTCGGGGGGAAGGGCTTACTAGACATTTCCTTTTTGAAAAGTATAAATAGATAACAAATGCATATATGGAAATGTATATATGGAAAATATGCTCAAAGCCACTAATCACCAAAGAGGGACACATTAAAACTAAAGTGATATACTACATTATACCTGCCAGAATGGCTGCTGAAATTGGCGAATGCTAACAAATGTGGGAAAGGGTGTGGAGAAGGGGGAGCACTGTATATTGTTGATGAGAATATAAATTATCTGTTATGTAGAACAACATGAAATATCTCCAAAAAACTAAACGAGTTACCATATGACCCAGGCACCCCTCTACTGATTGTAGATGCCAAGGAGCTGAAACCAAGCGTCTATATCTAGCTTCATGTTCCTTGCATTTTTCTCAATAACCAAAATGTGCAAACAAGATCAGTGTCCAACAATGGATGGACCAATTGTTTAAAAGTTACACACACATGATAGAATATTATTCAGCCTTAAAATGGAAGCATTCATTATTATTCAGATAAACCTAGAGAATGTTATGATAAGTCAGATAATCCAGGTATAGAAAGACAAACTTATGTATGGAATCTAACAAGTCAAATTTATGAAATGGTATCTGCAGAATACCATTGATGGGGGATGCACAGTAAAGATGTTGACCAGGAACACAAGTTCAGTTAGGAAGAACATATTTCTAATCTCTGTCTCCTTTCTCCCAGCATTCAGTTTAGTTTTCCTTGCCCAGCTAAGTTCTGCTTTCCTATAGGCCCAAAGCAGTTTCTTTATTAATTAACCAATAAAAGCAACACATAGACAGAAGGACCTCCCACACCAGTCTCTCCTCTACAGGAAAGTTTAGTTAGTCCCAGAGTCCCCAGGCAATTCCACTGTCAGAGAAGAAAAGATCAGAAGCAATCTGCCAGGCCTCACAGTCTACAGATAAAGAAGTCCTGGGCAGTTCAATTATTCCCAGCACAACTAAGGGAGGAACCTCAGACCTAACTTAACTAGGACTTGAAGCTTTAACCAAATCTGACTTTAAGAAGTCAAAGAAGTCAAATCATCCCTGCTTGCAGATGGTATGGCCCTACACTTAAAAGACCCCAAGACTCCAAGGTGCTCCAGGCTCCAGAAGAGCCAACAAAGTTACAGAGGCAGCCTTACAAAGACAAATTAGGCACATTTTTTCTCATATACAAACTTAGGAGGTGGAGGAACGACGTGGAAAATTGGTAGGGCTAGTTGGAATGTGGAAGGGGAAAGGAAAATAAGAAAGGAAGAATAACAGAGGTGAATGTGACCTGCGCGAACATCCTATGCAGGTATGGGTATGTCATCGTGAAACCTGGTGCTTCATGTGACCAGAAATTTTTTCTAATTAAAAAATAATTAAATCAGCAAGTAACTGTTTGCTTTGGTTCTATTTCTGGAACAAGTTTCATTCCCACTTGGGGACAAACAACTAATTGGACAAAGCAGTCCCCTTTCCCAAACAATTGTTCTGCTGTCTCAAGGACTGGAATAACTCGCAGCTTTTTCTGGAAGTGTCTGATGGAGACCCAGCTTCTGAAATCACCAGCTCTGTGGTCCTCACTCCCGACAGGCTGAGACATGAGGACATGTCTTCCATCACA
This sequence comes from Microtus obscurus, assembly GCA_963919715.1. Classification (NCBI taxonomy): domain Eukaryota; kingdom Metazoa; phylum Chordata; class Mammalia; order Rodentia; family Cricetidae; genus Microtus; species Microtus obscurus. The sequence continues at coordinate 8,693,471 of CAWTZC010000170.1, read as the reverse complement.
AAGAAGCAGGGTATTAAGGATGTCAAACTCATTTACTTCTTTCTTTTCCGTGTCTCAAAATTCCTCAGCTGCTTTGACTTTACAACCCTTCCTATGCAGACATGTCTGCCACTTTAAAGACTGTGCCACTGAGTGTTTTTGTTCCCCAACATGTGACTGTATGTTTTATAGCAAAAGGTATGCATATAGGCAAGGGGATGGAGAGTTAGACAAAGTCAATCAGTCATTTTCTGTCCATATCTCCAACGCCCTGGATATCTCCTGGATACAGTGGCTCTAAGTAAATGCCTATTGATGAGAGAAAATAGAATTCCTTAGGATCATGTGTTACCATGCGCCCTGACCATAGTGATGTATGCAGCAGCCTCTGGGGCTTCAGAACCAGCATCCAGAGAGCTGTATTTGGTGGAATCGTGTCCTAATTCCTAAATCTAGAAGAACCCATTGAAGGGAGTCAATTTTTCAGAAATCATAAAGAAAATTTCAGAAAATCTTTTTTTAAAAAAATCAAAGGAAAGGGAGAGAAATTACATAATCCCAGAATTACCTGGGAAAGTGTTCTAACTGCAGAAAGAGGAGCTGAGGATCAAGACATAAGCGGTTTGGCTAGCTATAGTTTGCTTTCAGAGGTCCACTTTCCAAGGCCTCGCTTAGGCTTGCCCAATCAGAGCCACCAGGTCCTCCCCCACCCTACATCCTGAAACGATGAGAAGGAGTGTTTTGTCTAAGATGCTGTGTGAGACACAGATATGATGGAACCAGTAACTCATTGGCAGTCTCTGTCTTCCCTCGTCCCAATCTCTGATTTACCCAAGACCTTTGGGAATTTTGAGAAGGCAACTTGATGGCTCTTAAACCTGAGAGCACACAGAATCACCTGTAGCGTGTGGTAAACATGGGTTGCTGAGACTGGTCCCAGATTTTCAAATTCAGTAAAATTCTAAAGAGTCAGAGGTCGAGCCAGCGAGGACAGTCCTCATTCTCACACTGTCCCTCCATACGTGTGCTTCCCGAGCTCAGCGTCTATTATAGACCCTGCACCAGCCATGCCCACATGGTAGAACTTGAGTGAATGTCTGGCACATAACAATTTCATCGAGTTAACCAACAAGTCAGTTTACAAAGTCCCTAGGACTGTATACCCCACCTTTCCTGATAGAAGTGGAGCCCAGTTCCTCTCCCCAGCTTACCCTTCTCTGTTCACGACTTAACACCCGATTGTAGATCTTTCAGGGACCAAGATATAACCCCTTGTCAAATGACAGAAGGTATGAGGGATCCTGGAGCCACCGCCTTCTTTGGGCCCTGAGATTTAGTCTCTGGGTCAACATGGCAAAATCCCCGTGGTCAGATGTTTCCCGACCATTCCGGATTGGTGCCTTTCCCTGGCAACCCATTTTTTAGCTCCCAGTGGGGTCCTGGTTAAACCTTCAGCTGCGTCGAGATCGTAGGTAATGTTTCTGAGCCAGGGTCTCATGGTGACTTTGAAAGGGAATCTTAGATTAGAGGTTTTCAAGGTTTCCTCAGGGATTAGCCAGAATAAGCAACACTTCACTATTGTGTGTGCACACACATGTGTATGCTCTGTGTGTCCATGTATGCACGTGGGGAGGCCAGAGGTTGATATCGAGTGTCCTCCTCTATGGCTCTTCGCCTTATGTTTTGAAGCAGGGCTCCTCACTGAAGCTGATGTTCACTAACTAGCTAGGCGAGATGGCCAGTGAGCTCCAGGGATCCACCTGTCTGCACTTTCCCTCCATCCCCCCAGCCCTCGGGTTATAGGTGTAGCTGCCATGCCCAGCTTTTTGCACGGGGAATCCAAACTGAGGTCCTTGTGTTCACACAGCAAACTCATTATCCCCTGAACCATGCCCGCAGCCCTCCCTTGTACCCTTTCGACTGTGTTCCTTACGCACAGGCCTTAGTAGCCAATTTTATCCTCCTTCTCTCTGAATTGTGTCTGTGAGCTGCACAGAGGACAAATAGAGCTGTACTCGACCCCAAGATAGCAAGATAGTCGTACTTTTGAAGGCCAAAGGACAAAACAAATTCCAAGAACAAGGTTTTTTTTTCCCAAGAAATCTAGAATAAAATTAAAACCTGTTGTTTGTCATCACACTAGAACATTAAACCTCTCCACAGACCAGCATCACTAAGGAAGCTCAGGTAGCCACCTACGAGGCAGCCTCTCGCAGAAGACTGACCCACGTGTGCCAAACCACTGCCTTCCCACTCATTCCTTCTCCTCTGCCGCTTCCACCGCTGTTTCCCTTGGAAACCAAAGCAGTAGCTGCGTGCAAGGCAGCTCTGTCTCCCTCCTCACCCATCAGTACCACAGACTAGCAGCCTGTTTTCTTCCTCAGAGGGAACAGTTGCTGCTGGGGGAGGGCGTTCACATGGGGGGTAACATGAAAACACTATCACCTGGGGTCAGAGACGTTGTGTGTTCTGTGGACCATTCTTCCTTGAATTTTTCTTTTTCTTTTTCATTTTCTAAGGTAAACCATCGATTTCTCCTCTGTGCCGTAATGATTTGTGTATTAATCATTTCCGTTAGGTATCAGACTGCTTAAAATCTAAAGGTGATACAGACATCAGCTGGACATTTCCCACAGCAAAGCTTGATAAAGTCAATTGGGCCATGTAATTATCGGTTAATATGATTATAGCACGATGAACATTTTAGCATCCAATAATGACTCTTGCCTTATTATTGTTACAATTGCTGCAAAATCTTTCTTTTTCCTCATTTGTTCTACATTTATCAATTATAATTACATCCCAGGAAAGAGCTTTTCCTTCTCTTCAATTTACTTGCTCACTTATTTATAATAAGTGTAAGTATTCATAGGTTATATCTTGTAGAATAGGTCATAATCTGTTGATATAATTTTTCCATCCGCTCTGAGGTATAGTTGATAAGTAACTCATTTTAAATAACAGGCTATGCTTCTATGCAGAGGGTTATAATCTATCACTATCATTTTTAAATCACCAAACAATCTCAGATTTGGCTGAGGCGACGAGTCATTTTTGGTTTGTTTGCAAGTTTCTTAACGTATCTCCATTCTGCTCTAAACACTTCTTAGTTGCTGTCATGATATTTCCATAAGAAATTCTAGCTACAAAAATAAAACCGTTTAGTGTTCAACACACATGGACGTGTGTGGTAGACGCCACCCTCACCCTGCCAGTGGTCACCGTTCAGCAACAATGGTGCTCCCAACAGCAGGCACCTTCATGGGTGCTTCATCACCTCGATGGCTTTCTGCCAAAAAGGTTAAGACTTTGGCATAAACACAAGGAAGCTTGAGAAAAGGTTAATATTTGGGGACATTTTACAAAATAATTGCCCTGTACTCTACAATAAAGAAACATCAGTTATTAAACTCAATGACTAAAAGTGATCACGATTACTGAAACCTAGAGACAGGACTAAACGTGATATATAACTCAGGACCAGATCCTGAAGGGATGGGGGCGATGCATGATGTAGAACCAGAATCTGGAAGGGTCTATTACTAAAGCGATGGGACAATGAGAAAGACCTTTATAAAGACTGTACGAGACAATGCTCCATATCGATGGCGAGTTTCTGATTCTGACCATTGTTGTTGTTACATAAGAGAATGCTGCCACTCAGGAGAGAAGCACGGAAGTATGTAGGAGGAGAGGAGCACGGTGTCGGAACGTACGCCCCAAAAGAGTCAGGGAAAAAAGGAGATGGTTTGAATGTGTCCTCCAGAGAGTATGTGTTGAAAGCTTAATCCGTGACGCAGCATTGAAGAGGCCTCTGCCCTCGTGAATGGTATTATAATCAGCTTCAAGCCACAGTTTCACTGACTTGCTCTATCTTGCGGTATTGGTCAGTTTTTGCCAATTTGAGACAAACGAGAGTCACCTGGGAAGAATGAAGCTCAGTTGAGGAATTGCCTCCATTAGACTGGCCTGTAGGCGTGTCTGTGGGTAGCTTCTCAATCAATGATTGATGGGGGCCCCACTGTGGGCGGGGCCACCCCTGGGCAGCTGGTCCTGGGTGGAGAAGAAAGGACTCTGAGGAAGTCATGGGGAGCAAGCCAGTAAGCAAGCAGTGTTCTTCCGTGTTTCCTGTTTCTACTCCTGCTGAAGTTTCCGCCCTGACTTCCCTCAGTAATGGACTGTGATCAGGACAGGCAAGCCAAATAAACCACTTTCTCTCAAGTTGCTTTTGCCTGTGGTGTTTATCGAATAGGAAGCAAACCAGGACACTTTCCCTTCTGCCTTCTGCCTTCTGCCTTCTGCCTTCTGCCAAGGGCTGATGCCGTAAGAAAACACTTGCCAGATGTGGGCAACTTCCCAAGCTCCGGAGTTGGGAGCCAATGTTAATTTCTGTTTGTTACAAATTACCCACGCTGAAGTATTCTGTCGTAGAGGCAAAGATGGACTTAGACGAATGAGAAAGCGTCTGTGGTTATCTGGTGAGGGCGACCCAGGAAATGGGTAAAGCAGCCCAGCAATTCTGTGCCCTTGCAAATTTACATTTGAATTAAGATTTAATATTGTACAATCAGTGGTTACCTGTACTTTTTTGTTTAGGGGTGAAACTCTGCAAAATTTTTCCTTCCACATTAATATGTCATGGATATTGCTGTTGCTCCAATCTTGTTGATGTTTTTGTTTTTTGGAGACAGGGTTTCTCTGAGTAGCCTTGGATGTTCTGGAATTCACTCTACAGATCAGGCTGGCTTGGAACTCAGAGACCCTCCTGCCTCTGCCTCCCGAGTGCTGGGATTAAAGGTGTGTGCCATCACTGCTAGGCATATGCAGCCATTTCTAAGAGAGACGTTTCACAATAAAATTCCTGGTATTCTTTCCACCCCTCTCCCAGTGTTCCCTGTGCCACAGATGCTGGAGAATCAATGTAAATTTGTTTGCTGGGACTGGGCTCTCTACCCTCTGCGGATCTCTGCATTGTGTCCAGCTATGACTTTCTGTGATGGTTTCCATTTGCTGTGAAGAGACTTATTGGTTGTCCAAGGCAGAGTGGTCAACCCCGAAATCATACATATACAAACAACAGAAACAGACTCGGCAGGTTGTATTTCTTTTGGTCTTTCTTTGGACCGTCAATTCCCAAATAATGACACGGGGACTTTTTATTAATTATGACTGCTTGGCCTTAGCTTAGGTTTGTTCACAACTAGTTCTTATAACTTAACGTGTTTATTTTAATCTGTGTTCTGCCATGTAGCACTTTACCTCTCTTCCATATGGTTTGTCCGACTCCTTCGTCCCAGGCTGGTGAAATCTGTGTGCCCCAGATTTTTCCCAGTTCCTCTCTCCCCAGAAATCCCACCTAGGTAGGATTATCCTACCTAGCTATTGGCCATTCAGCTCTTTATTAAACCAATGAGAAGGAGCCTTAGGCAGAGACACATTGTCACAGTGTACAAAAAGATTATTCAACAACAACTGTATTTCTGTATTTATACACACACACCAATAATAACCAAAGAAAAAGAGACTATTAGCTTGAGGGGGAACTGTAGGGAGTTGGAGGGAGGATACCCAAGAGAGGCTAGAGGAAGGAAATGGGGAGGTGATATAATTCTGTTTTAATTAAAAAGATTTAAAAGAAAACATTATAAAATCAAAACTTACAAAAAGCCAAGTTGGATAAAAGTCAATACTGTCGGCTGCTTATTTGGGTTGTTTATACTTTACCACATTCTAAAATGAACGGAAAAGGGATTTGTCTACTCAGAAGGATTCTCAAAATTAACTTCAGCTGCTTCTCTAGAGGCAGACACTGAAACCAAGAGTTTAGAGCAAGTAATTTGGTGGGAACATGATCTTCAAAGGATCAGGAGGACAGCATCAGTGAAACCTCAAAAGGAGCCACTTAAAGCCATGGGCAGCTACAGCTGAACTCTGTCTAGGACGCAGAATAGAATACATGGCCAAGCTAGCCTTTCCTGAAGACCAAGGAAACTGATTTTCAGGAAACAGTTGTCTACATTACCCAAAACAACAGTCTAGTGGCCAAATGACCTTTTCCGTGGTGAACAGGAAATTCTGTAGTAAGAACACAAGTAAAGACAGCCAGGTTTCATTCTGCATAAACCCCATGTGGCTCCAGGTCAAGCAGGCCAGGAGCTCCGAGTCATCTTTCCCTGTAAACTATAACTAAAAAGTTGAACAAACTGAAAACTCAACCGCTCCTTTAGACCCATCAGTGTAGTTACAGAGCAATCAGGTTGATGCCCACAGACGGAGAGACAGAGAGGATACAAGGATCGCGACATAGGAAAGCAAAATTTCACAGCAGAAACCTCCATGGAAACCAGTTCCAGCGAAGAAAAGCCCTACATTGTAACTGTCAGATTTCTAGAGGCTTGATGTGGACAAACCTAACAGTTAAAACCCACGGGCACCCCCACACTTTTGTAAGTCTTCCTTCCTGGAGCTCCCATGATCTGTGAGAAGTTAGCACTTAGTCACTATTTCTTAAAACTTGGCAAAGATGGTCCGTCTTCTCAATACACCAAAGTACATATGCCACTGGGGTTTAATACTGCCCACCAGAGGCTTTGGTCAGAAGTTATACAGACTTCCAATTAACAGTTGACAGTGGGCTTATTAAGTTTAATTAAACATAATGATTTTTTTTTTTTTACAGAGAACAATGTTTCAGAGACAAATTCAAAGAGTTTTGGATACTGTCAAGTAGATGACTCAATGGTTCTGGTTACTTTTGGTCATCTGATTTGTTAAACTTCCCAAGCCAAGCAGTGGTGGCACACTTCTTTAATTCCGGAACTCGGGAGGCAGAGGCAGGCAGATCTCTGTGAGTTCCAGGCCAACCTGGTCTACAAGAGCTAGTTCCAGGACAGGCTCCAAAAGCTACAGAGAAACCTTGTCTCACAAACAAACAAAACAAAAAAATGTCATTTTAAAACAAAACAAAACAAATTGATAAACTTCCCATCTTGGCTCCTTCTGCCAAGGTTCAAACCCTGTGGGTTCTGAGAGCCAGGGGTAGTGTCTGCATTCAGTTTGGACCCAGAGTACACATGCTTTTTTGAGCAGGACATAACAGGATGGTACCAAAGATGGACTGGACGATGAGTCTAGCAAGGTGTCCCTGAGAGAGTAGAATAGGATGGAGGTTTGGAGGCTGGGAAGAAAAGGCAGTGCAAATGACGAGCAGAAAGCATCTTTTAAGACAGTACGTACTGCTGGGTCCATGGGTAGGTTGATCCCGAATTTCCTGAGAAACCTCCACACTGCTTTCCAAAGTGGTTGCACAAGTTTGCATTCCCACCAGCAATGGATGAGTGTACCCCTTTTTCCACACCCTCTCCAGCAAAGGCTATCATTGGTGTTTTTCATTTTCGCCAATCTGACAGGTGTAAGATGGTATCTTAAAGTTGTCTTGATTTGCATTTCCCTGATCGCTAAGGAAGTTGAGCATGACCTTAGGTGTCTTTTGGCCATTTGAACTTCTTCTGTTGAGAGATCTCTGTTCAGCTCAGTGCCCCATTTGATAATTGGGTTGATTAGCCTTTTACGGTCTAGTTTCTTGAGTTCCTTATATATTTTGGAGATCAGACCTTTGTCAGTTGCGGGGTTGGTGAAGATCTTCTCCCAGTCAGTGGGTTGCCTTTCTGTCTTAGCAGCAGTATCCTTTGCTTTACAGAAGCTTCTCAGTCTCAGTAGGTCCCATTTATTCAATGAGGCCCTTACTGTCTGTGCTGCTGGGGTTATACGTAGGAAGTGGTCTCCTGTGCCCACGTGTTGTAGAGTATTTCCCACTTTCTCTTCTATCAGGTTCAGCGTGTTCGGACTGATATTGAGGTCTTTAATCCACTTGGACTTGAGTTTTGTGCATGGTGATAGATATGGATCTATTTTCATTCTTCTACAGATTGACATCCAGTTTTGCCAGCACAATTTGTTGAAGATGCTCTCTTTTTTCCATTGTATACTTTTAGCTCCTTTATCGAAAATCAGGTGTTCATAGGTTTGTGGGTTAAAGTCAGAGTCTTCTATTCGATTCCATTGGTCGACTTCTCTGTTTTTATGCCAATACCAAGCTGTTTTCAATACTGTAGCTCTGTAATAGAGTTTGAAGTCAGGGATGGTAATGCCTCCAGACGTTCCTTTATTGTATAAGATTGTTTTGGGTATCCTGGGTTTTTTGCAATACCACTCTTGGGAATATACCCAAGAGAGGCCTTATCATACAACAAAAGTATATGCTCTACTATGTTCATAGCAGCACTGTTTGTAATAGCCAGAACCTGGAAACAACCTAGATGCCCTTCAATTGAAGAATGGATGAAGAAAGTATGGAATATGTACATATTAGAGTACTACTCAGCAGTAAAAAACAAGGACTTTTTGAAGTTTGCAGGCAAATGGATGGAAATAGAGAACACTATCCTGAGTGAGGTAAGCCAGACCCAAAAAGAGGAACATGGGATGTACTCACTCATATTTGGTTTCTAGACATAAACAACGGACATTGAGCCTATAATATGTGATCTTAGAGAAGCTAAATAAGAAGGAGAACTCAAAGAAAAACATATAGGCATCCTCCTGAATATTAACCTTCATCAGGCGATGAAAGGAGACAGAGACAGAGACCCACATTGGAGCACCGGACTGAAATCTCAAGGTCCAAGTCAGGAGCAGAAGGAGAGAGAGCACGAGCAAGGAACTCAGGACCACACACTGAGACAATGGGGATGTTCTATCGGGAACTCACCAAGGCCAGCTGACCTGGGTCTGAAAAAGCCTGGGATAAAACCGGTCTTGGGAAAAAACATAGAGACAATGAGGACTACTGAGAACTCAAGAACAATGGCAATGGGTTTTTGATCCTACTGCACGTATTGGCTTTGTGGGAGCCTAGGCAGTTTGGATGCTCACCTTACTAGACCTGGATGGAGGTGGGTGGTCCTTGGACTTCCCACAGGGCAGGGAACCCTGATGGCTCTTTGGGCTGAAGAGGGAGGGGGACTTGATTGCTTGATTGGGGGAGGGGGAGGGAAATGGGAGGCGGCGGTGGGGAAGAGACAGAAATCTTAAAGAAAGAAAGAAAGAAAGAAAGAAAGAAAGAAAGAAAGAAAGAAAGAAAGAAAGAAAGAAAGAAAGAAAGAACATACTGCAGGCATTTTTTATTGTTAATTGCCATAGGAGGCCCAATCCCTCTGAGGGCAGTGCCATCCCTGAACATGTGGGCCTGGACTGTAAGAGAAAGGTCGTTGAGTTAGGCAGGGGCAGCAAGCCAACGAGCGGTATCCTCCTGCTTCTCTGGTCCACATGTGCTTCAGGCTCCCGCCTGAGATCCCTGCCTTGGCTTCCCTCCACGATGACTGTGATGAGGTCTCGTAGGCCAAATAACGCCTTCCCTTCCTACATTTCTTTCCGTCAGTGTTTTAGCACAGCAACAGAAAGCAAACTAGTATTTGCGGCAGAACGCATCTGTCAAAAATTAGAAAATAGAATGTCCTGATAAAAGCTCTAAAAGTTTCCAGGTTGCCTCTGGCACCTGAACTTTAGGGGACAGGTGTACCTTAGCTCTTTGCAAGGACTAGCACCTCCTCTTTGGAAGGGAAAGAATTGCTAAGGGGAAACAAAATCCCCCGCAACTTTGTCCCCAAACCTGAGCTCTTATGTGTTACCTGCACAAGATAAAAGAGCTTTGCTTGTGCCATCTAAATTTAATGTCATAATAAAAATAATTCACTCCCGTGCAGGCAGACTAAGGGGTAAGCTGCGTGGCTCACAGCTTCCATGCTGAGATTTTTTTTTCTTTTTTGCTTGTTTCTGTCTTTTGTTTTTTGTTTTGTTTTGATTTGGGCTATACTTTTAAATTTTGATTTTGGGAGGAGGTTGTAAGGGTGGAGGGCAGAGATGAGACAAGGAAATGAGAGCTATCAGGGTGCTTGATGGAAAAATCACAATCAATAAAAAGTTTTTTAAAATGTATCCTATTAACAAAAAGCCAATTAGTCACTGATGAGGCCCCATAGGACCCCTAAGATCCTGAGCCAGGAATAATCTAGAACTTGAGAGAGTGACCTTGGGGTGGGGGGTGGGGAGCAAGGGAAAGGCACAGCTTGGTAGGCAGAAGTCACAGAAACAATCAAATGGAGAGAGAGAGACAGCAGGGCTTCAGGGTGACTTCAGACTCCATAACTTTGCTCAAAACCAGTCTTGATAGGTTTAATGAAATCTACATTTGCAACTAAAACCGTACAACCTTGGCCTTCACTGTACCTGAGAACACTGTACCTGAGAGTCTTTGACTGTCTACCCTGCAAGGGGCCACTGTTTAGTTGCTTTCCCTAGGAAAAGGAGGGGAGAGGGAGGGAGGGGGAAAGGAAGAGGTGAAGGCTAGGGAGGGAGGGGAGAGAAGGGAAAGGAGGAGCAAGAAGGAGGGGGAGAGATAGATTCAGTTTTAATCCACTAAGATGATTTTAGATTATTTTGAGGGAATAGATATATAGTGACACCCCCACAGCGTTCAGCAGGGGTGTGGCAGGCTGACCTACACGGTTAGAAAGAGTCAAAGGCTAAGTGCAGGGCAAACAAGATTTAGCGAGTTCAAGAGCCCTCAGTTGCTAAGCAGTCTAGGAATTAAAGTTAAAAGAGTTTCCCTCTGGCCCTTGAATTGGGACAGCAATGGCCTCTTTGGGATCTGCAGGAAACTCTTCTTTTTCCAGCAAATGGGCGACCATTTCCAGCTCTCTTAGGGAAGAAAATCACAAGGGCTCCATTAGGGTGAAAACAGCCAATTCAAGCACAAAACAAGCCGTCCACAGGCAGAGTGGCCACCTCATTGCCCATGACAGAACACATGTCCTTAAGTCCACCCAGGGGCTCCTGGGGTCCCCTGGGAATGGCATCCTCAGGAGATAGCTCTTTAATTGGCTCCCCCAGTTCCTTCTGAGGGCATGCCCTACATTCAGGGCACAGGTGAAGGCTTCCTGGGCACCAAAATACATGGCCGACTAATGAGTCCTGGTCACCCACCCCCTACACACACACACACACACACACACACACAGCGTTAATGCTGCCATGGTTAATGAACCACATGTGCTGAGGAGCCAGGAGGTGAGAGAAGCTCGGGCTCTGCAGCAGCCAGGCACTTCTGGCAAAGCTAAAAGAAAACGATGACCCAGTGAAGCTGGCATCTTTTCAGGACAGTCACTAGGCAGGCACTGTCCCCAAATGAAAACAGCGCTCTTCCATCAAGTGTGGACCAATATCAGCCTTCTCACACAAGGGTCAAAACCACACCTCCTCTTTATATAGACACATGGACTCATGGTCCACACCGGTGCCGTTGCAGAAGCATCACCTGCTTGTGTGTGCCCATCAGATCCAGGTGAGCCAACTGCAGTGGAGTTCAACAAAGAAACATGGTACAGAGTCAAGTCCTGAGCAAAAGCAGTCTCAAGTCACAAAAGGGTGTTGCTTTCCCTGGGCTCCTCGATGTGGGTTACCATGGCACTCTCTCTGAATATATTTCAGATTTTAAATATACAAAAATACCCCGAGAAACTCTTTGGGCGCTGTCTGGAGAGAACCGCCCACAAATATTGTGCGCGTTGCTTCATAGCTGGCGATCTTGGCTCCAGACAGAGCTGACTTAGTCTTTCGCTAAAGCACACACTCATTTCTCTGACTTCTGCGGTGGGGGAGTCAGAAGAAGAAGAAGTGTCCTAGTCACCAGAGCTATAGCTCCGATAGAAGAGCCAGTGCTGCTCTTTGCTCCTGGTCTTGTTCACGGATGGAGTCAAGACCTTAGGGAATAGGCAACTCCCCCACTTTCCACTACTCCCACCTTAACCCTAAGTCCTACTGTTTCCAAATTCATGTCGATTACTTTGTTGCTATTATTTTTATTGCCTTTTCTATAGATTTGTTACTTTCATCTCAGCACTCCAGAGGCAGAGGCAGGAGGATCTTGAGTGTTGGAGGCCAGCCTGGGCTACACAGCAAGTTCCAGGCCATCTTGGGCTACTTAGTAAGAAAAGGAAGGAAGAGAAGGAGGAATAAGAGGAGGAGGGGGGAAGAAAGGAAACAGGAGGAAAGAAGGTTTGGAGAAAGCCCATGCTATACTGAAAATGAGACTTGCTGGCAGGGAGGCCTTAGCCTGGCATGCTCAAGGCCCTGGGTTTAGTCTCCAGCACAGTGGGGGCAGGGAGACGTTAGATGGGAACTCTCTGGGATTACCTCACTAGAAATGAGCACGGTGAGCAGAATAGATTTCCCTTTCACAGGAGGACTCCCGGGAAATTGTAGAGATTTGGATCCCAGTGACTGGGAAACAGAAGAATGCTGAAACCACCGGAGGAAGAAGGGCTGGAAAAGGAGAAGCCAAGGCTATGCTCTGGTGGGTCAGAATCCTCCCAGTGTCTCTGAACCTGCCTCTCCCTCCTCCCAGGCTCAGAATGAGAGTCTCAGACAAGGTCTGATCTCCCCTGAAAGGGTAGTGGTGGGAAAGGAAAGACATGGTGGGTTCAAGCAAGCTCGTGTCCTTCTCTAGTTTAGTCCAGAGCCCGGCACAGGCTGAGGTCTTGGCCAGAAGTCAGATTTCACTGGCGGTATTTCCCCTATGGCAGGAAGAGTCTATATACTGCTACCGCAACCAGTCGTTCATTTCCCTAACCTAACGCGAGGCTTTGATGGCTAGGATTCCCTGAGACTGCTTCCCTCCCTTGCCCACCTCCACAGATACAGGAAGTGGATACCCACCCTGTCTTCTAAGTTCCCACAACACGCCATCATGTAGTCTCCAGTTTGCTCTAGGATCTGATCAGCACTTGCTAGGCTGGGCTTTCAGAGCTGGAGGACATGGATGCATAAATCCAGGCGTTTATGTAGCTTTCATGTTACTTCATCTGCCATGCACTAGAAAAAAAAAAGAGCAATTGTGAAGCAAGAATTGAGCTCCAAGATTTCACTGAAGGGCCCCTCCCACATCACTGAAAGCATCCCCGCCCCCCTTGCTTCAAGTATTATCCTGAGCCTGGCAAGCTTCCGCCATAGTTGTACGGCAGGGCCTGCTGTCCTGGGGAAAGTTTGCATATTCTAGAGAAAAATTGGTGTCCACTCTTGAGGGACAATCCCTTCAGGAATATCTTTCCCTTCTTATCACATGCCTTGCCCAAGAAGCTTGGGTCTGTATCCTATCACTTGTATTTTAAATGGCCAGTAGCCAGGCAGGAAGTACAGGCCAGCAAGCAAGATGTGACTGCCTCACCAAAAAAGGTACCAAGCCACATGGCTAATACAGACAAGTATTATGGTCTAATGTAAGTTATAAGAGTTAATAAGAAGCCTGAGCTACTAGGCCGATCTTTGTGTTTCTTTGAGGCTGAACGACTGTGAGACCAGGCAAGACAGAAACTTCAGTCAACATAGGCCAGAGTCTACATAAGAAGGGGTTCCCTTCCTGGGGGTTCCCTTCCTGGATCATGTCATCTCCCTTCCTCAGTTCTCCCCTACCCACTACACAGTCAAATAGGCCAAAGGTTAGCTCCCACTTTTCAGGGTCCCTCATTCCCAGGATGACCCCTCACTGTTGTAACCAAAACGAGGCGATCACAGAGGCAGTCGAGGACAGTTAAAGCATTACCGGCATTGTCTTTTCTAGAAATAGGTCTTTCTAAAAGAAAACCCTTGGCTTTGAAGAAAACAATTCTGATCTCTCCAGGGTCCATTCAGATCTGAGCCTTGGGCCACTGTCTCCTTTAAGCCTTGAGCGAGCGAAGAGCAGAGACCCTGGCCCGGAAGTGGTTCTGATCAGGTGGAGAGCTCTGGCCGGCAGCATTCTCCTGCCAGTCAGCCATATACCCTGCCAACAAATAGCAACGCCAAGCAGCCTGAGTCCTGCATCTCTAGCACACTACCCACCCAGAAGCAACACTGAGTAATCCCAACAGAGAAACTGTACTCTGAATAACTGTTTTAATTGAACGTGCCAATCATGACTACACAAAATAATTAAAAATATATTACTTCCCGGGAAGCAGATAATAAACAAAACATACTATTGTTACGTTCAGATTCTCTTCTGAAGTTCCCTAAGACTTTCCAGTGTATTAATAACGATCACCATTTATTGGCACTATAAGCAAGGGTCTAGGCTAAGATTTTAATATGTACCGTGTCATTTAATCCCCAAGGCATCCCTGAGGCATCTAAGCTCACTCCAATTGAATGTGTTAAATAACTGGGACTAAAGGAGGTTAAATGTGTACCCAAGAGAACAAAGCATATGAATTGTGGAGCCAGAAGGCCAAAGCTGCTGTGCTATACATTTCTGTTAGCCCTCCAAAGCCCGTGGTGTGCACTCACAAAGATAACGCAAGGCATGGTGGTGCACGCCTTTAATCCCAGCACTTGGGAAACAGAGGCAGGTGGATCTTAGTGAGTTCAGGGTCAGCCTGGTCTACACAGTAAATTCTAAGCCAGTCAGGACTACCCAGTGAGGCTCTGGCTAAAGAAAGAAAATTTAAAGAGAGATGGATCACGGGGAGCAGAAAATAGTGAGTATAGAACCCTTTCTGTAGAGAGCAGAGGGCATGGTTTTCTAAAAGGAAGACCAAGCAGGTAGAAGACCTGAGAGCGGGCTCTTAGCGGGCATGATGTTTCTCTCTTTGAGTCTTTGGTTAAAGAGCTTCTATTAATGAAAAAAAAAAAGTGGTGGGAAAAAAATGCAAAGCTCGTAATGATCACAGTTTCCCTAAAGTAACGCTGGAGGAACCTGGGTGGTAATGCGTCATAACTCGACATTTCCCCGTCAGAAAGTGGCTTTCCACTGAGGCCAGCCTTAATGCTCTTCTCGACTGAGCTTTAGACAGCTTTCTTCGTGGCCTTCTTTTCTTGTAGCACTCAGCTAGGAGAAAATTTGACCACGATTATCTCTCCTGGCACTTTAAAGTATAAGTCTTTCCATCTCTTGCCCAGACCTCCAGGGCCCAGAACTGCCTTCTCCAGGATCTGGTGCCATGCATGCCTTTGCATCCTATCCCAAGACCTCAAGGGAGGGTAGGAGCCCAGCCTCAATAAGGATCTGCCAGCTGTGGTCTGATCCCACAGCCTGAGGAGCAACCAGCTACTACTCTGCCAGTAGCTTACTCAGAAACGCTTCCCCTTTTCTTTCCATGGGGTTGACTTTAATCTCCTCCCTCCGCTGCAATGGACTCAAAGAGCCTCCTCCGATGTCCTAATCTGTCCTGTGAACTTCTCTGGGATGACTCGGCATCACTGTCACCTATGCCAACCCATCCTCTCTCTGTGGGCAATGGCTCTGTGCTTGTAGAATATAGTCACAATCAGCTCGCTAACACTGTACCTTACATCACACTAAACGTCCACCCCGCCCTCAGCATCTCCTGTTAGGGACCCAGCAGGTGCTCCCCTACTTCATCAAGTGTTACCAGTTCTCGTATGAGCCACTGTGATGTTGTCCCCTGAACTGGATCCCTTTGACACAGAAGCAGAAAGAGAACCAGGAAGGAAACTTAACAGGTAAAGAGAGGTCCTTGTCTCCAGGCCTGAGGGTCTGAGTTATCTCAGGGACCCACATGGTGTAAAGAGAAAACTGATGGTGACAAGTTGTCCTCTGATCTCCACCCACATGAACGCTGTGGCACACACACACATGCATGCACACACACGCACATGCACGTGTAAATATTTTTAAACATCTTAAGAGAAAAGAAAGAAGGTTTTTGTGTTTTTAAATGGCTTCCATGTAGCCCAGGCTGGACTCAGACTCCTTTGTATGCCGAATCTCTTTCACGCTTCCTTTTGGCAGGTAGCTCACCCACATTATATAACTCTGTTCTTCCTTCACTGGGCCATCTGTTTCGCACTCACAGAGTTGTTCCGCGGCTCAGACACAAGCTCTGTACAAAAGGTGTGAAACTGATTGAGACAGAGACAGCAGACACTTTCACAGGAAAGTTAGCCATCTGCTTTAGACATGTTTAAGGTGGTATCCAGAAAAGACATACAGATGGAGGGGTCTTGGGGGTGTTTGCCACTATTGGCCCATACTTCAAGAGGTGGGGCTGGTGACCTGGGGGTTCATCTTCAGAGTTGTCTGTAAACCGTGTGGAAAGGCTGAGTGGACAGGAGGCTCAGGACAAAGCAGCTGGAGCCAGTGAAGACAGAAACAGGAGACAAAAGCAGGGCAGCCAGAAGGGCGGGGACTGAGAGCAGATGATGAGGGGAGATGGGAGCAGTGGACCCCAGGCTCAGCATGAACAAGTGGAGTGTGGCATAGCATATGGGTGGCCTTTAGGACGGAGAATGTTCCCTGGAAGGTGAGGACAGCAGACGCCAATGTTGCAATGATGGCTAATATTCACTGTTCACCAAGTATTTAGAGGAGCTGATCCGCTGTGGACATTAGCACCCCCCTGAGCCCTCAGGGAGGCTCCTTGAGGAAGCCACTTCTAGCATCTGAAAGATGAGAAAAGTAACACAGAAATTGTGGGGACAGTAACTCAAGACCTCTGATCAATCGGATTGAATCCAGGTAATCTAGTTTCAGTCCCTGACTGTCTCATCCTTAGCTAAACTATTTCTCAAAGTTAAGAAAAGAAAACAGGCTTAAGTTTAAGAAGGACACCAACAGAAGGTTTATATGTTTGATTGGGGATGGGAGTGTTTTGAGTATGGTTTTAGAGACAAAAAGAAAGGGACAATGGAGAAAGTTTGAACATTGAAAAAGAGGAGAAGACCAATGTAAAAGGGTATCCCAGAAGGAAGGTGTGATCAGCCGCTTCAGAGAATGACAACATGCCAGACTCTGGCCCTGGGGACTCAGTGGTGGGGGACAGAGAATGGTCCGTGACCCCGGGTTGCTTTTAGTTTAGCAGCAGGGAAGTGGATAAGAAATAGACAAACATAAAACCTGGGGCCCATGACAAAGGTGACAGATGGAATGTTACGGTAGAAAATAACCTGTGGAGAAGAGGGGTCAAGATCACTAGCAAAGGAGCAGAGGGAGGTAACCTTGGTGGCTTTTTTTCTTTTTTATGTATGTGCATTGATGTTTTGCCTGCATGTATATCTGTATTATCTGTATGGGGGTGTTGGGTACCCTGGAACTGGAGTTACAGACAGTTGTAAGCAGACATGTGGATGTTGGGAAATGAATTGCTCTGGAAGAGCAGTCAGTGCTCTTAACCACTGAGCCATCTCTCCAGGTCCTGCCTTTTAAAATATCCTATTGCCCAGATCATTGCCCCATCTGGTGAGTGTGGGAATGACTAGGGATGGCATCTGGGTGACCATATGCTTTAACACTTCCCTGCACATCCTAAGAGGAGAGTGGACATTTTAGAAATATCTGGAGGGCTTCAACCACAGAAGTAAGATAATCACGCTTACTGTTTTTAAACAAAAGACTAAGTAGGGAGGAGGGGCTGGGAAACAGCTTTCTGGGGAAAATAGACAAGTCTTTCTCTAGGGCACCAGCCAGAGGAGTTCAGAGGTGAGAGAGAGGCAAAGTCCACAGCTAAGAGCTGGGCTCTCGAAGAAAAGAGAGTTCATCCCTCCTGGAGTGATGATCCAAAGGTGTGGGGATGTGGCTCAAAAGAGAGACAGGCCAGAAACAGCCAGTACAGAGGAAGGAGCAAGGAGGATACCTGGGAAAATAAACAGGCAACAGGCATGAGGAACCTCAGACCATGCCAAAACCCAGGTCCTTAGGTGGCGCCACCATCACCAAGCAAGGTTACATTAGCATCTCCAGGATGCAGGGGGGGGGGTGTGAACTGTGGGCGAGTACAGAGGAAGAGCATGGTGCAGACTGCAGAATCCTCAGTAAGACGCTATTATAGACACAGATCATGGGTTCCAAACTGCACTTCAGCAAGCCCGAGGCGGGGGGGGGGGACACAACACGGACACGGACACGGACACGGACACTAGACTAGAATGGCTGAGATCTGGAGCCTTGATGAAGACGAAGATCAGATTTAACAAGAGGAATAAAAAGTGGAGTATGGAGATATGGATGCTGGGCAGGAGCTTTTGAAAGCAGTAGTTTCCGTGACGAAGTCTGGACTGTGCACATGGGAGCCAAAGCAACAATGGCGGCACCGCACCTAGCTTCGCTGCCATCTTCAGGGAGCCACGCACATGAACGGAAGAGACCAGAATGTGCTACCATCTAAATAGCCATGTTGGCATAAAAACTGTTTTGAGATGGAAGCCACCGACACCAACAAAAGCTCTCTGTGCTGCTCCTGTTTGCCAAAAAGCAGGGAATAATTTCATTTTGTGAGGCATTGTTCTTGCTGCTCTCTCTTATACCAGGAAAGGCAGAGTGAAAAGCCGCTCCAGACTTCCTTGGTCCAGAGATGGCATTGCGAAGCATCTTCAACAAACACTTCAAACAACCCTTCCCTTCTGTTACTTTCACCCATATATTTATCCTCCCACCAGCTAACTGCCCTTGCATGCTGGGAAACCTTTCCCTTGGCCTTGTCACGTACCCATAAAATTACACTCTTTGTTAAAATGACATGTGAGCCTCAGAGTCCAAGCAGCTCCTTGGGGTTGCGTTTAATTTCTGTGAGGTTCACATGCATCTCAAATAAGCCCCTTTCTCGTGGATCTGCCTTTTACCAGTTTAATTAACAGGAAGTTAGCACTACAACTGAGAAGGTGGAAGAGAAAGCCTTTATTCTCCCTGACACAGTGTTACTTAGACTCTGAATTTTTACAATTCCCCTAAAATCACCAAGGGGTAGCTTTGCTGTTAAGGGATATTGGAAAGATAGCCTCTAGTCATTTGCTTTATGGTGTTCTAGCGCCTTCTCTGAATACAATTATTGACCTATATTACCCCAGCAGGTGGGGAGGTTTTACTGAAGAACAATTTCTGTCATTATATCATCAATCACCATCTCAATAATATGTCACTCTTGCCGACACATTCGATTCTTACAAATGCCTGGTTATTTCTCAATGCCAGACCTATTGCTTGCCAAGAACTGGTTGGCCTTTTGCAAAATGATCACCAATAGCTTTCTGGGTTTTTTTGTGAGTTTTGTTTGTTTTGTTTCTGTTCTAGCGGACAGCTGGCAGTGAGAGACAGCTGTCTCAGGGTCTGTTTTAGAGTCATCAACTCATGAGGATGAGACATAGGAACTGAAGCCTCCATTGCCTGCTGTGGCCTGTGCTGCCTGGGAGTGTCCATTACCTGCTGTGTCCCATGTTGCCTGGGGGTGCTCTACCCATTCTGCCTACTTGCTCTGAAGGATATATACATGGATATATACATATATATATATATATATATATATATGTGTGTGTGTGTGTGTGTGTGTGTGTGTGTGTATATAAAATATAAAGCAGTAAGTACAGAGGTTGGCACATAGGTGAGCGCTCTCCAAACTGATTTCACAGCAGCCTGTGGAAAGTAAGGGTGGGGAGCCCTGATCAGCAACCATTACCAATTTTAAGCTGTCAACATGGCATTTCTGAGTACATATTCGGCTCTTGGGCGTTGTGTGAACTATACATTGAATGACTGATCCATACGTCCTCCCAAGGGTCCTTGGGAATTCATCCATATATTTGCTGAGTATATATGTGACCTGTGTGTCTGCTCTTCTGTGGGCCAAGCATCTATCTATCAGGCAAGGTAAGGAGAATGATAAAACTAAACAAGACAAGATCCTTCTCTCCTAGATCCGGTGTTCAGCCATAGGGCAGAATGACAAGGCCAGGAAGTTCATGGGGGTACATGATCTATATTACACTGGGGTTCAGAGATGAGCAGAAGCTTGCCACACAAAGCAAGAGCTGGGTGGCGTGAAGGGTGCTGACATACCACGGCCTGAAGTGTTAGTGGGCAGAAACTAAGAGGTTGGTGTTGGCATACAGCCCAGGGGGCCCAAGCTGAAGAGGTGGAGCTTGTTTGACCTGGCCTTAATGGCAAGCACATGGAAGCCAGGTGGGAGAGAGAGAAAGAGAAAGAGAGAGAGAGATTGTTCAGAAGAGAAAACTGTTTAAAGGAAACTGATCTGCAAAGCCAAGTGCTGCTCTGAGCACCCTAAAGAGGTTGGGGAAGTCATCAGAGGCCCCTGCTGACCCTGACACAGTCTCTGTTGAAGTGCAGTGGGCACCTAAGTGTGGATATGGAGACCATGGATGTTGATTGTCTTCTAGAGAGACAGAGGGAGCTTGCACAGGAAGTGGGTGTGAACTTGGGGTTACATGTAGAAAGACACAAGCCCTTTCAAAGGCTAACAGGCAAGAGTTGGGAGGGGAAAGGAGACAGAAGGGATAGGAAATATGTAATATGGGACAAGCTAGACCTAAGATGGACCCCATATTTCTAGCTGCCTCACCAAAGGAAAAACTCAACTGACCAGCCCAGGGCACTGCAGAGCCCACTGTCCCAGGAAAGATGACATGAATTCCTGTAAGTTGCACAACTGGGGACAGACCTGCTGTGTGTTACCACAACCAGGCTCCAGTGAAAGTTGGTGCACCTCTATTTGGGAAAACTATGTCTTTAGATATGCTTAAATGTTCTAAAGAGAATGGGGTGGCCTATCAACCCACTACAACTATCAGAACACCGCCCCCATGCCTAAATGGTGTTATAAATTTCAGGAACTCTCCTGTTGAAAATGTAGGCTTCTGAATGCTCTTGAACATCACCTGACGGCCGGTCAGATGACAGATGTGGCTGCTTGCTCATCAGAAAGATGCATGTGCCCCGTGGGGCTTGGCTTGCCTCCCCCAGCCTCTTCTGTGGCCTTCCAGGTTCTGAGGCAGCCTCTTCTGCTTTAGTTGGTGGAACAATGGATTGTCATCTGTTCCAGCATATTTATGACTGAACATCGACTGTGTGTCTGGCAGAGAACTAAGTCCCTGGGCACTGGGCCCTGTGACTCTGCCCCACTCGGGGAACACAGGCACGCAGGGCCTGCAGCTCAGCACGGTGTCGCAGCTGGCAGGCACTCCACGGAAGCCCAGATTTAACTCTGCTCTTAGGAAACATTCCAGCTGTCTGCTCATCCCACACACCCACTCATGAACAAAGGCGCGCTAGAACGGATGCTCAATTCACTATAGAAAATTTGACACGACCCACACACGGAGACAATGGGGATTTTCTACCAGGAACTCACCAAGGCCAGCTGACCTGGGTTTGAAAAAGCCTGGGATAAAACCGTCTTGGGGAAAAAAACATAGAGACAATGAGGACTACTGAGATCTCAAGAACAAAGGCAATGGGTTTTTGATCCTACTGCACGTATTGGCTTTGTGGGAGCCTAGGCAGTTTGGATGCTCACCTTACTGGACCTGGATGGAGGTGGGTGGTCCATGGACTTCCCACAGGGCAGGGAACCCTGATAGCTCTTTGGGCTGACGAGGGAGGGGGACTTGACTGGGGGAGGGGGAGGGAAATGGGAGGCTGCGGTGGGGAAAAGACAGAAATCTTAAATAAATAAATTAAAAAAAAGATAAATAAAAAAAATAAAAATAAAAAAAAAGAAAATTTGACACGAATTTCCTGGAGTTGGGCATAGCTCTGCCGCACACGCTTCAAGCCAGAGCCACTGTCTGAAGAGGGCAAATGTTCAGTAAAGTACAGAGAAACTAGAGAGAGATCCTGGGCTGCCTGGGGCACCAGCTGTTCCCAGTCCCCATGCAGGCCTTCCTTTTCTGTGCACACCTGACTCAAACCAGCACCTAAACCTGCTCTTTGCCTGCCTCAAGATGGATAAAACCACCAAGCAGGTATGACCAATGAGGCTCAGAAGATTAATTTGTTTTGCTGAAGTTCATGTAGCCAATCCTCCTTCCGGTACAAGCGCCTGCCTACCCCGTCCCTAGAGGATGCTGATGCATGTTTATGGTCACTGCAAGTATCTGCACACACACACACCACACCACACACACACACACACACACACACACACACACACACACACCACTATCTACCATCAATCTATCATTTGTCTATCAGCGTTTAACAACCACACAAACAAACAAAACCCCCAATTCTCTTTTCTTTATCTGTCTGCCCAGAGGGGCTGCACTGTGTCTTAGTGTCACCCCCTAATCCCCCAAACTGACTGCCAGGAACCAGCTATTTTGCAAAGCTTCTCACCCCATTTTCAGTGCAGCCCACGGCAGTGCATTAACAACCATATTGGAGCTGAGAGGCTGAGCAACCAGATTTCCTCATTGGCAAAGAGGATTTTGATACCCAGAGCAAGGAGCAGAGTTAGGGTTCATACAGAGACAAGCACAGCCCGTGATCTACAATGCCATCTTGGTTTACAAGGGAGAGAAGAGGTTCACCAGGTACTCAGAGCAGCCTGGGGGTGGTGATGTCTCAATTCCAAGTCCTATAACTGGAACTAGGGTGGACCTCAGTGGTAGAACATCTGCCATCTGAGTGCTAGGAACCATACTTGATCCTCCACAAGAGCAGCAAGTGCTCTGAACCATTGAGCCTTCTCTCTCCAAAGGGGGAATTTTTAATAATATTAGCTATCAAAATCTGACTCTGACTGGGCGTGGTGGCTCACTTCATTAATCCTAGCACTTGGGAGACCGAGGCAGGCAGATTTCTGTGAGTTCGAGGCCATTCTGGTCTCTATAATGAGTTCCAGGACAGCTAGGTCTGTGTAATAGAAAGACCATCTCAAAAACAAACAAACAAAAATTTGGCCTCTGAATAACTGACTTAACCTGATTTTTTTTAACAATTTATTTATCTTTATTTTATGTGCATTGGTGTTTTGCCTGCATGTACGTCTGTGTGAGGGTGTCGGATCCCCTCAACAGGAGGTACAGACAGTCATCAGCTGTCATGTAGGTGCTGGGAATTGAACCCAGGTCCTCTAGAAGAGCAGCCAGTGCTCTCAACCGCTGAGCCATCTCTCCAGCCCCCTTAGCCTGATTTTTAAGATATTCAAATACCCTAAAAGTAATGCTAAAGATCCTATGAGAATCAATGTGGGAAACAAAAGACGCTGGAGCCACAGTGGGGAAATACAGGTGTGAGGAGGGAGTGCTTTCTGGTGCCTATTCCTTTTGACACACTTAGAAGCATTATTTAGATAAAGTATTTAAATACAATAAGATACACCCATTTTGACTGTACAGCTTAACAAATTTGTGTAATGTATCATCTCATAACCACACAGTGATGGCATCCACTAATTTGGGCATAATAAATACTCACTTGTGCACCTTTGTAAACAATATGCCCCTCCACCCAGTCCCCAGGCTATTGTTCTCTGATATGATATATGATCTATTGGCCTTTTCTGGAATGTCATACAAGCGACACCATGTAATATGCAGTGCTTAGATTTTTTTCTTAGTATAGTTTTTTAAAATTCATTCATATAGATGCACACTGTGACAGCCCACACCTTTTTTATTGCTGAGTAATATTCCCCAATACGGATACACCATCTTTTTGTTTAGCTATCTGGAAGTTGATGGGCACTGACTGGGTCGTGTCCAGTCTGCTATGAGCAAGGCTCTTGCTAACATTTTCACAAAACTCTTTATGAATACATGCTCCACTTTGATTTAAGATGTGTATTCCCATTTAAAAAGTTACAGTGTAGGAAGATCACTCCTCTGAATAGCCAGCTTAGAATAAATGCATATGATTACAGTTCAGCTAGCTAAGGCTTATATAACTCCTTCCTGCACTCAACATTTGGTGTCTTTTCAAGTATTTCGTATGTAAATTCAGAAGAACTATTTGGCTTGCTCTAAGTAATGTATCTAGTTGATTTCTTCAGCAGACAAGATGAATCAAATCTCTATAGCAACGTCACGTGCCTCACTGTGGCCTTAAGAGCACTTGATTCTCTTTAAAAGTAATCTTTCCTACATCATTAGCCATTACTGTGGGTGTGTTTGTTTGTTTGTTTGTTTGTCGTAGAGGTGAAGGAACCAGCCCAAGGCATGCTGGCAAATGTTCCATCCCTTAGCTATCTCTCCAGCCCTGAGTGCCTTCTTTTGAGAAATGACCACGTAGGTAAATCACCCATTTTTCCCTCTTTGGGGATTAATGCTAGTATTTAGTAAGTGGGGGAGGGAGGAGGGATTAGAACACACTGAGATCACAGCCTCTGGCAGAGCCAGAAGTCAAGGCCAGGCAGCCCAGGGCAGGAATGCTGATTCTAAACTAGGTGATTCTCTGCCCGACTCCATTCACTTTTGTCTTTTTTTTTCTGTATTTTATTTATTTTTTTATTAATTTATTTGTTTATTAAAGATTTCTGTCTCTTCCCCACTGCCGCCTCCCATTTCCCCCCCCCCTCCCCAATCAAGTCCCCCTCCCTCGTCAGCCCAAAGAGCAATCAGGGTTCCCTGCCCTGTGGGAAGTCCAAGGACCACCCACCTCCATCCAGGTCTAGTAAGGTGAGCATCCAAACTGCCTAGGCTCCCACAAAGCCAATACATGCAGTAGGATCAAAAACCCATTGCCATTGTTCTTGAGTTCTCAGTAGTCCTCATTGTCCGCTATGTTCAGCGAGACCGGTTTTATCCTGGGCTTTTTTCAGACCCAGGCCAGCTGGCCTTGGTGAGTTCCCAATAGAACATCCCCATTGTCTCAGTGGATGAGTGCACCCCTCGCGGTCCTAAGTTCCTTGCTCGTGCTCTCTCTCCTTCTGCTCCTGATTTGGACCTTGAGATTTCTGTCCGGTGCTCCAATGTGAGTCTCTGTCTCTGTCTCCTTTCATCGCCTGATGAAGGTTAATATTCAGAAGGATGCCTATATGTTTTTCTTTGAGTTCTCCTTCTTATTTAGCTTCTCTAAGATCACTTTTGTCTTAAGAACATTTGTTTTCAGAGGTGAGGAGACTGCTCAATGGGCAAAGTGCTTGTCATGCAAGTGTCAATCACTCATTTTTTTTTCATTGATATGGGTTGGTATATTTGAGTTTCTGTTGCTGAGTTGCCTTGTTTAGATATTCTAGATGTTAATCCCTTGTCAGATAAACAGCTTCTAAGTATTTCCTCCAGTTCTCTGGTGATGATGATGGTGATGATGATGGTGATGATGATGGTGATGATGGTGATGATGATGACAGTGATGATGATGGTGATGATGATGATGGTGATGATGATGACAGTGATGATGATGGTGATGATGATGATGATGGTGATGATGATGACAGTGATGATGATGGTGATGATGATGATGATGACGATGGTGATGATGGTGATGATGATGACAGTGATGATGATGGTGATGATGATGACAGTGATGATGATGGTGATGATGATGATGGTGATGATGGTGATGATGATGACAGTGATGATGATGATGACAGTGATGATGATGGTGATGATGATGACAGTGATGATGATGATGGTGATGATGATGACAGTGATGATGATGATGGTGATGATGATGACAGTGATGATGATGGTGATGATGATGATGGTGATGATGGTGATGATGATGATGGTGACAATGATGATGGTGATGATGACGATGGTGATGATGATGATGTGGAGAACAATTAAGGAAGACATCAAACCCTGACCTCTGGCAGGAGCAGTCTCATAGGGAAATGTCGCTAAGTAGAGAAGAAATAACCTTCCCTAAGGAGAAACCTGACCTTCATTCCAGGCTCTTGGGTTTCTGGAATGCCTTGCCTAGTATGAACCTTTGGCCATTGACAGTCTAACAAGACATGATAGGAGCCTTAGAGTCCCATGATATCAGTTATGGCCTCTTAGGGAACTCATGACTGAAAGAATCAGTTTGCCTTCCAGGAGCAGCTAGAGACTAAAAGCTTGGCTGACCTTCAGTGGTTGGCAATACTTGTGTATCTTATCATGCATGGTGACCATGAGGAGGTCATCCAACCAAGACTCTAAAAGAAGAGAGAGATGCCACCTCTTCATGGGGACCCTTCCTACACTCTGTCCTCTGTGTCTCTCCTCTTAGCTGACTTTAATTTGCATCATTTTGTTGTAATAAAGTTTTACTAATAGCTTAATATTTTCTTGAGTTCTGGGGATGATTCTAGTGAAGGATTTGAACTAGGAGTAGTTGGAAGAGCCCAGGTGGCCTGAAGCAAGAAGACTGTAGGGCTCATCAAACATGTAGCTGACCCCAAAAGGAGGGCATCTTTGAGGGCTATTCCTCCACATGGTACAGCTGGCTAAATCCATACAAAAGATGAGGAAGCCAGTTCTATAGGGCATGGACAACAGCCCAAAGGGGCTCAATACTGCAGATTGTCAACTTCCAGGTCAACAGAACTAGATGAGTGGTGTTTGCCTTCCTCGCCTAACAGTGAAAGACAGAAAAGCCCGGGAGACTGGGCTTTTGTTTAGATATAGGAAGAGCACATTTCATCTAAGAAAAGAAAAAGAAAGGTGTAAATATCGTTAACAGAGAATGCTTATCAAGCATTATTTACGAGTAGCCCTTGTACTCCAATCCAAGGACAGTGTTAAATGATGACCAATATTACCACCCTCATTTCACAGAGGAAAAGAACTGAAGCACAGAGAAATTGATTAATTTGCTCAAAATCACCCAGCAGGAAAGCGACAGAGCTGAAATTTGAACCCAGCTGGACTCTGATGGCAGAATCTAACTCATAATCGTGCGACCGCGTGAGCTCCACGACATGTGGCAGAGAGATCAATGGGATTTACTGGCCATGTGGATTTAATTGAGAGAAGCCGGAAAGAGCTGAGGACAACTGGAAGGTTTGGTGAGTCGATAAACAGAAAGCTGGAGATGTTGCACAAGCCCAGTTCTGTCCTGGCAGAAGCAAGAAGGCTGAGCCCACAAGCTCTGGGTCATGCGCTCAAATCTATCTTGACTTTCTTGGTCTTCAGGCCCCACTTCAGGTAGATAAATGTTCAGACTTCCCAAGAGCCACAAGAAGCAACATAATTGGCAGTCAGTTGTTGCTTCTGAGGAAATTTCCTTCAGTGGCATAGCCAATGGTGAATTGCCCATGCTTCTATAACCCTGACGGAATTCATTGGTTCACACAAAGACATCAAAGTATTGTAGAGGAGGGAACAGTTGGAAAGAAGGGAATCAGTGGGGCAGACGCGGCGGAACAACCCCGGCGGCGGCGCAGACGCGGCTGAGACCTAAGGACACCAGCGAGCAGAGGAGGATCACGGGGCGGCGAACGGTGAGCCTAGTAGTATCCCTGAAGACCACCTTGTATAGGGAGAGTGTTCTTGCCCCGGGGCTGGACACAGGAAACGGAGCGGGGGGAACTCCCCCATCACCTTGACCCCCAGGTTAGCCTGCGAGGGCTTCTACCCTCTGCTGGGGCTGCTCCTCCTTGCTGAGACCTCTCTCTCCCTGGCATATCCCAGATTGCGCCCAGGGTCCTCCTTCGCTCCCCCCCCCCCCTTCCGCTGGGCGCGGGACCACCAAATTTAACCTGTTTGGGCACTGGATAGGAGCTCAGAGCAGAGAGCACCGCGAGTTCCTCTGTTTTGGTGGCTGGCCTGCAGAGGGGTAGGCCTTTTCTTGGCGAGGTCCCTGGCAAACCAGGAGCCTGGTCCTGGTCCTGAAGACCCTTCAGAACAGTGAAAGAGATCTTGGCCAGTGGCGGGACTCAAGAAACGGGGAGAAGGCATTTTGGAAGCAGGGGCCCTGGCCAGCAGGAAAACCCGTTCCTGCATTAAAAGACACATTAGACAGCATCGATAGGACGAGATGGGCAGGCGCCAAGGCAAGAATTCACCCAATAATCTGAAAAGCAACATGAAAACACCAGAACCCAATGATCTCACAACGGAAGGACTTGAACACCCTAACACAGAAGAAGTGGAAAAAAATGACTTTATGAAAGCAATAGAGTCCCTTAAACAACATGTAAAAAACGCCTTTATAGAAATAGAGGAGAAGTACGACAAAAAGTTTGAAGAAGTGAGTAAAAAGGTTGAAGAAATGAGTAAATACGTACATGAGACCCTGGGGAAAACAGTTCAAGAATTGAAAACTGAAATGGAAGCAAGGAAGAAATCACAGACTGAGGACCAGCTGGATATGGAAAATCTAAGTCAACGAACAGAGTCTACAGAAACAAGCATAATCAATAGAATACAAGAGATAGAAGAAAGAATCTCAGATTCTGAGGACAACATAGAGAAAATAAATGCACTGATCAAAGAAATCAGCAAAGCCAACAAATACTCAACACAAAACACTCAGGAAATATGGGACACAATAAAAAGACCAAACATAAGAATAATAGGGATAGAAAAAAGAGAAGAGTCACAGCTCAAAGGCCCAGAAAATATTTTTAACAAAATTATGGAAGAAAACTTTCCCAACATAAAGGAAGATATTCCTTTGAATATCCAAGAAGCATACAGAACACAAAACAGACTGGATCAAAGAAAAACATCCCCTCGCCATATAATAATCAAAACACAAAATATACAGGTTAAAGAAAGAATATTAAGAGCTGCAAAGGAAAAGGGGCAAGTAACTTATAAAGGTAAACCAATCAGACTTACACCTGACTTCTCTATGGAAACTATGAAAGCCAGAAGGTCCTGGATAGAGGTTCTGCAAAAACTAAGGGATCATGGATGCAAACCCAAACTACTATACCCAGCCAAGCTATTGTTCACTATCAATGGAGAAAACAAGACTTTCCAAGATAAGAACAAATTTAAACAATATGTAGCCACAAACCCAGCCCTACAGAAAATAATAGAAGGAAAATCACAACCTAAGGAATCTAGCATTGCCAACACTGCCTACAATAACTCAGGCGTCTAGTGAACCTTCACCTGCACACCTCAAAGAAGGGAGACACACAAACGCTACTACCAAAACCAATAATAATAACCGGAGTAAACAACCACTGGTCATTAGTATCACTTAATATTAATGGCCTCAATTCACCCATAAAAAGGCACAGGCTAAGGGATTGGATACGTAAACAGGACCCAACATTCTGCTGTTTGCAAGAAACACATCTCAACCACAAAGACAGGCATCTACTCAGAGTAAAGGGTTGGGAAAAGGTGTTTCAAGCAAATGGTCCTAAGAAAAAAGCAGGTGTGGCCATACTAATTTCTAACAAAACTGACTTCAAACTAAAGTCAATCAGAAGAGATCGAGATGGACACTTTATACTCATAACAGGAACAATTCATCAGGATGAAGTCTCAATTCTGAATATCTACGCCCCTAACATAAAAGCACCCACCTATGTAAAAGAAATATTACTAGAACTCAAGGCAGACATCAAACCACACACACTAGTAATAGGAGACTTCAATACACCTCTTTCTCCATTGGACAGGTCAATCAGACAGAAACCTAATAGAGAATTAAGAGACTTATTGGAGGTAATGAAGCAAATGGACTTAACAGACATCTATAGAACATTCCACCCAAAAAGGAAAGAATATACCTTCTTCTCTGCAGCTCATGGAACCTTCTCAAAAATTGACCACATACTCGGAAACAAAGGAAACCTCCACAGATACAAAAAAATATCAGTGTCCACCTGTGTCTTATCAGATCACCACGGACTGAAGCTAGAAGGCAATAACAATGCTACCCCCAGAAAGCCGACAAACTCATGGAAACTGAACAGTCAACTACTGAACCACACATGGGTAAAGGAAGAAATTAAGAAAGAAATTAAAGTCTTCCTTGAATTTAATGAAAATAAAGAGACAACATACTCAAACCTATGGGACACGTTGAAAGCAGTGCTAAGAGGAAAGTTCATAGCACTAAGTGCCCACTTAAAGAAAACAGAGAAAGCATACATTGAGGACTTAACAGCACACCTGAAAGCTCTAGAAAAGAAAGAAGCAGATGCGCCCAGGAGGAGTAGAAGACTGGAAATAATCAAACTGAGGGCAGAAATCAACAAAATAGAAACACAGAAAACAGTCCAAAGAATCAATGAAGCAAAAAGTTGGTTCTTTGAGAAAATCAACAAGATCGACAAACCCCTATCCAAACTAATTAAACAACAGAGAGAGAACACGCAAATAAATAAGATCAGCAATGAAAAGGGGGACATAACCACAGACACAGAGGAAATTCAGAGAATCATTAGATCTTACTACAAAAGCCTGTATGCCACAAAACTGGAAAATGCAAAAGAAATGGACAGTTTTTTAGATAAGTACCACATACCAAAGCTAAACCAAGACCAGGTGAACGATCTAAATAGACCTGTTAGTCGCGAAGAACTAGAAACTGTTATCAAAAATCTCCCTAACAAAAAAAGCCCAGGACCAGATGGTTTCAATGCAGAATTCTACCAGAACTTCCAAGAAGAGCTAATACCTATACTCCTTAATGTATTTCACAATATAGAAGCAGAAGAGTCATTGCCAAATTCCTTTTATGAAGCCACAGTTACCCTGATACCAAAACCACACAAAGACCCAACCAAGAAAGAGAATTACAGGCCTATCTCACTCATGAATATCGACGCAAAAATTCTCAATAAAATACTGGCAAACCGAATCCAAGAACACATTAGGAAAATTATCCATTATGATCAAGTAGGCTTCATCCCAGAGATGCAGGGCTGGTTCAACATACACAAATCTATCAATGTAATCCACCATATAAATAAACTGAAAGCAAAAAACCATATGATCATTTCATTAGATGCTGAAAAAGCATTCGACAAAATTCAACACCCCTTTATGATAAAGGTCTTGGAGAGATTAGGGATACAAGGGTCATACCTAAATATAATAAAAGCTATTTACAGCAAGCCGACAGCTAACATTAAATTGAACGGAGAAAAACTCAAAGCCATCCCACTAAAATCAGGAACAAGACAAGGATGTCCACTCTCTCCATACCTCTTCAATATAGTGCTTGAAGTTCTAGCAATTGCAATTA
Organism: Microtus obscurus; assembly: GCA_963919715.1. NCBI lineage: Eukaryota > Metazoa > Chordata > Mammalia > Rodentia > Cricetidae > Microtus > Microtus obscurus. The sequence goes on along the minus strand of CAWTZC010000170.1, from coordinate 8,662,570 downwards.
GACAACATAAGAGGATCAAGGGGATTCGTATTGGAAAGGAAGAAGTTAAGCTTTCGTTATTTGCAGATGATATGATAGTATACATAAGCGACCCCAAAAACTCTATCCAAGAACTCCTACATCTGATAAACGCCTTTAGTATGGTGGCAGGATACAAGATCAACTCCAAAAAGTCAGTGGCCTTCCTATACACTAAGGATAAGGAAGCAGAGAGGGAAATCAGAGAAGCATCACCTTTCACGATAGCCACAAATAGCATAAAATATCTAGGGTAACCCTAACCAAGGAAGTGAAAGATCTATTTGACAAGAACTTTAAGTCTTTGAAGAAAGAAATTGAAGATGACACCAGAAAATGGAAGGATCTCCCTTGCTCTTGGATTGGGAGGATCAACATAGTAAAAATGGCAATTCTACCAAAAGCAATCTACAGATTCAATGCAATCCCCATCAAAATCCCATCAAAATTCTTCACAGATCTGGAGAAGACAATAATCAACTTTATATGGAAAAACAAAAAACCCAGGATAGCCAAAACAATCTTATACAATAAAGGATCGTCTGGAGGCATTACCATCCCTGACTTCAAACTCTATTACAGAGCTACAGTATTGAAATCAGCTTGGTATTGGCATAAAAACAGAGAAGTCGACCAATGGAATCGAATAGAAGACCCTGACTTTAACCCACAAACCTATGAACACCTGATTTTCGATAAAGGAGCTAAAAGTATACAATGGAAAAAAGAGAGCATCTTCAACAAATTGTGCTGGCAAAACTGGATGTCAATCTGTAGAAGAATGAAAATAGATCCATATCTATCACCATGCACAAAACTCAAGTCCAAGTGGATTAAAGACCTCAATATCAGTCCGAACACGCTGAACCTGATAGAGGAGAAAGTGGGAAGTACTCTACAACAAGTGGGCACAGGAGACCACTTCCTACGTATAACCCCAGCAGCACAAACAGTAAGGGACTCATTGAATAAATGGGACCTACTGAGACTGAGAAGCTTCTGTAAAGCAAAGGACACTGTTGCTAAGACAGAAAGGCAACCCACTGACTGGGAGAAGATCTTCACCAACCCCGCAACTGACAAAGGTCTGATCTCCAAAATATATAAAGAACTCAAGAAACTAGACCGTAAAAGGCTAATCAACCCATTTATAAAATGGGGCACTGAGCTGAACAGAGATCTCTCAACAGAAGAAGTTCAAATGGCCAAAAGACACCTAAGGTCATGCTCAACTTCCTTAGCGATCAGGGAAATGCAAATCAAGACAACTTTAAGATACCATCTTACACCTGTCAGAATGGCGAAAATAAAAAACACCAATGATAGCCTTTGCTGAAGAGGGTGTGGAGAAAGGGGTACACTCATCCATTGCTGGTGGGAATGCAAACTTGTGCAACCACTTTGGAAAGCAGTGTGGAGGTTTCTCAGGAAATTTGGGATCAACCTACCCCTGGATCCAGCAATACCACTCTTGGGAATATACCCAAGAGAGGCCTTATCATACAACAAAAGTATATGCTCTACTATGTTCATAGCAGCACTGTTTGTAATAGCCAGAACATGGAAACAACCTAGATGCCCTTCAATTGAAGAATGGATGAAGAAAGTATGGAATATATACATATTAGAGTACTACTCAGCAATAAAAAACAAGGACTTCCTGAAGTTTGCAGGCAAATGGATGGAAATAGAGAACACGATCCTGAGTGAGGTAAGCCAGACCCAAAAAGAGGAACATGGGATGTACTCACTCATATTTGGTTTCTAGACATAAACAAAGGCCAATGAGCCTCTAATACGTGATCTTAGAGAAGCTAAATAAGAAGGAGAACCCAAAGAAAAACATAAAGGCATCCTCCTGAATATCAACCTTCATCAGGCGATGAAAGGAGACAGAGACAGAGACCCACATTGGAGCACCGGACAGTAATCTCAAGGTCCAAATCAGGAGACGAAGGAGAGTGAGCACGAGCAAGGAACTCAGGAACGCGAGGGGTGCACCCACACACGGAGACAATGGGGATTTTCTACCAGGAACTCACCAAGGCCAGCTGACCTGGGTTTGAAAAAGCCTGGGATAAAACCGTCTTGGGGAAAAAACATAGAGACAATGAGGACTACTGAGATCTCAAGAACAAAGGCAATGGGTTTTTGATCCTACTGCACGTATTGCTTTGTGGGAGCCTAGGCAGTTTGGATGCTCACCTTACTGGACCTGGATGAGGTGGGTGGTCCATGGACTTCCCACAGGGCAGGGAACCCTGATAGCTCTTTGGGCTGACGAGGGAGGGGGATTTGACTGGGGGAGGGGGAGGGAAATGGGAGGCTGCGGTGGGGAAAAGACAGAAATCTTAAATAAATAAATAAATTTTAAAAAAAAAAGGTTAAACCAAAAAAAAAAAAAAAAGAAGGGAATCAGTGGGAATGAGGGAGGGACATGAGGGTCAACGGACTCCAAATACAAAACTGTACATGTGTGAAAATGTTATAATGAAACAACACTGCACTGAATATGTACAATTAATATATAGTAATAGAAAGTTAAAACTTCAAAACAGGGCTGGAGAGATGGCTCAGTGGTTAAGAGTACAGGTTGCTCTTCCAGAGGTCCTGAGTTCAATTCCCAGCACCCACATGGTGGCTCACAATCATCTGTAATGAGTTCTGGCTCCCTCTTCTGGCATGCGGGCATACATGGAGACAGAACACTGTATGCTTAATAAAGAAATAAATCTTTAAAAAAAAAAAAAACTTCAAAACACACAAGACACGGCAGCATAAAACTGAGGAGCCAGAAACATGAACCTGTAAGTCTCAAGGTTGGAGGCTGGCTCTGCATTTCCTCACTAGGTGACCTGTGCGGGTAACTGAGCTTGGCAGTTTCCCCTGGGAAATAGGGGTTATGCCACCTGGGTCACTGGCATGTGGAGAGGACAGTTACGGGAAGCAACAGTCTGTGTCAAACCCTCAACACGAAGCCTGGCATGTGGCTAAGCAAAGGCTTCAGGGCACCCTCTCTGGCTCTACGGTAAGATCGGCTTGTTCTGATCCCACTTCCGGTATCGTTCCACACTCAGAGCCCGTGCTCAATGGGTGGGGCGTGGCTGATCTTTAATCCTTATTAATCATAGGAGAGAAACTGGTGTCTAAACGGCGCTTGCTATGGGCACGCCAATGTGTGTGCGCTAGGGGAGACCCATCGTTAGCTGGAGGTGAGACAGAAAGTAAGCACAGAGGTTCACACGAGCGCACAGCTGGATTGTGCTACAGCAGTCAAATCGGCACCATTAAGGGTGGGGACCCAGAATCACCTCACGCACGGAGCAGCAGACAAGCTAATCCCCATCATCATAAAGCACGGCACAGCAGGGCCTTGGTGACAACCTAGTCTCAAATGCCTAAGCATTTAATCTACTTTTTATCAACTCCAAGCAAAATCTACCTCAAATTTAGCCAAAGGATTATTGCAGCTTCCGGTTTCCAATCCTCTAGCCGCGGCCACCTGGGACAGCAGCATGGACCTCACCCACAGCTCGGCACAACCAGCCCGTCCTTGGAGAACACAGAAAATACCCTGAAAATCTAAGGCTTACTGGGGATCAGAATCTTCGCGCACTGTGTGTTTAGTGCGTTCCTTACTCGTTAACTGTGAGGTCTGTTCACAGTTATCTTACGCTGGGAGAACATTTGGATCTAAACATCTGTTCAGTGGTTCTGAATTAGAGGCGCAGGGAGATGAGAGAGAGATGAAAGGCGCCAGGGAGGCCATTTCGCCGCATCCACACGCGTGACGGCAACCTTCATTTGAGGATGCAGCATTTTCCAACAGTAAACGCAAAGCGTGTATGAGCACACAGTTGCAGTACTGGGTTCTCAGTGCGGTATATTTTGCTAATGAATAGAAAGAAGTCACGTGAGCTACAGAGACGCATGCAAGCGCCTGTATTAACAGCGGGCTTGGTAATGAAGGTGACAAAGGGAAGGTGCCACTCTTTCTTGAGCACACTTAGCTGTCCTCAGTGTCTATGTTTATCACTCTAGGAGGCTGCAAGCTCCTTGGCAAGAAGGCTCTGTCTGTTGTGTTCAGCCTCACAAGTTTCTGCGCTTAGACTAACACCGTGCCTGCCACATATGGGGTCCTTCATGCATATGCACTGGGAAACTGAAAATGGAAGTATTTGCTAAATCTGGCTTTGGTTTTTCTGACGGCTAACAAAGCATTTCAACGTTCCCGTCTCAATTTACATAACTTAAAACGCGAGGAGGTGGCTCAGTGGGTAAAGGCTTGCCGGAGAGCAGGCCTGAGGACCTGCACTTGGCCGGAAGTGGCACTTGGAGTACCAGCCTTTGAAAGGCAGTGGCAGGAGCTCACCTTTCTAGCTGAACTGGCAAGCTCCAGGTTCGGTGAGAAAACCTATCTCAAATAATAAGGTGGACGCAACAAGTTGGCTGCCTATCAAGACCAGAACAAAGACAATACAAGTAGACAAGGCAACGTGAAGGGGGAAATCTCTACATAGGTCATTTCGATAATCATAGAAAAAGAGACCAGAAATTTGAGAGGGGTTACAGGGAGGGAGGGAGGGGAGAGCCTGGAAAGGGAGGACTGAAAAAAGAGGTTGGAGGGAGGAAAGGAGGGAGGGAAATGATATAGTTATATGTTTAACTAAAATTTTTAAAAAATAATAAAGTGGACAGATACAGGCAGATGTCTATGAATTCAAGGCCAGCCTGGTCTAAATAGCAAGTGCTAGACCGACTGAGACTCCATGGAGAGACAATGTCTCAGAAATAACAATAATAATATGAAAAGAGATTGAAGAAGACACCCAGGGTCAACCTGTGGCCTGCACACACAGAGAGACACCTCTCTCTCTCTCTCTCTCTCTCTCTCTCTCTCTCTCTCTCTCTCTCTCACACACACACACACACACACACACACACACACACACATGCTATAGACCTTATGATCAGTAGTGATATAATAATTTTATGTAATTATTATTCCATATTTGAAACTTCACCTTCCCAGAGTCACCACCTTCTTTCCTCAGTGGCTTTGGGGAAAGAGAAAATACCATGAATGAACAGGAGCATCCCAGCTGCACAATTATCTCATGGGATTTCTATGAATAAGTGAGAATGTTAAAGGTAGTGAGCTAAGCACCCAAGTTCCTGACCCTGAAAGTAAAAATAGAAAATGGGTTCATTGCCCTTGCTACTAGCATGCCTGCAAGCCTAGCTAGGCATAGAGGCGGGACCCAGAGAATCAATAGAGACCCCTGGGAAACAGATCCATTAGGAAGGGGTGGGTGAGGACGGGGATAGTGGAGAAACAGTCTGTGGAGATTTGAATGAAAATGTCTCTCACAGGCTCTGATGTGTGCATACTTGGTCCCCAGTTGTTGATGCTTGGGGTAGGTTTGGGGGGTGTGGCCTTGCTGGAGGAGGGATGCCAGTGGGAGCAGCTGCCATGCCCAGCTCTTTCTCTCTGCTTCCTACTTGGGGTTCAGGATGTGAGCTGCCAGCTTTCTCCTGTCCCTGCTGCCATACTGTCGCCACAAAGTCTTTCCAGCTGGAACCCAAGAACAAAGAAACTCTTGCTATAAATTGCCTTGGTCATGATGTTTGTCTTATTAGGGTTTCCAAACTGTGATGAAACACCACAACCAAAAGCAAGCTGGGGAGGAGAGGGTTTACACGGCTCACACTTCCACATCATAGTCTATCATGGAAGGGAGTCAGAACAGGAACTCAGACAGGGCAGGAACCTGGAGGCAGGAGCTGATGCAGAGGGCGTGGAGGGGTGCTGCTTACTGGCTTGCTCCCCATGGCTTGCTCAGCCTGCATTTTTATAGAACCCGGGACCACCAGCCCAGGGATGGCCCCACCCACCGTGGACTGGACCCTCCCCCATCAATCACTAATTGAGAAAACACTCTACAGCGAGATGCATTTTCTCAATTGAGATTCCCTCCTTTCAGATGACTCCAGCTTGTGTCAAGTAGACACGAACCAGTCAGCACCATGTTTTACGTCACGGCTAGGAAAGTAACTATGCACAGTACCAATGTGTAGTCCTAGCGCTAAAACAGCAGCCATTCTGCAGGCGCCAGAGCTGAGAAAGCCCATTCGTGTAATAAAGGCTGCTAATTTGCTTTGTAGAAGTTTATGACTAACAACAATAAGAATTTTTATATTTAGGACTAGCTTCCATTGACTCCCAATCTAGTTCTCCCCAGAATTCGGCATTTTGCATGTCTAAGGAATCACAAACCACCCGTGGTCACTCTTCTGTGGTTTTTATTCAGTAGACTTCATAATGAGCTGGAGTTTGATCAGAGTGGTACAGACCCACGGAACAGGCCTTCTCCCTGACAAACCACGCTGGCCCTGGAGAGCTGAGTGAAGCTCACAGTGTCACTGGGAAAGAAATGAGGTAGAAAAAAGTTAAACGAGGCAAAACAAAAACAATTAGCGAGGCCCAATTAAGCAATGGATCCTCCTTGTTCAGCGCATATTTTTTACCCTCTCCAAAATCTTGATCCAGGGACGCCAGTCAGTGACAGGACAGCTAATTGTTTTAGAAGTCAGGTGTTTAAGGTTTAGTTGGATTTTTTTTTTTTTTTTTTTTTTTTGGTTGCTCTAGTGTGGTTTGCCTGGGGTTTTTGCAGGGTGGTGGTGGTGAGACAGAATTTAGTGTTGTTTTGCTTGTGTCTCAGAACCCTTTTAGATAGTGTTGTACAGTCAAAGCTAAAACTGCTTGTTTAGGGCAACTCCATCTCCTAACATCTGGACTCTCCCCAGTCCTGTCCAGCAAATGAGGTTACATAATGAGAGATTTGCATAACCAAGGCAGACTTCATTTTCCAAGGTCTACTTGGAGCAGGTGAATCTGCTTACCTGGTTACCTATGAGGTAAAGGCTTTCATTTCTCCAGATGGAGCCCACCTTTCCCACTCCCACCCCCAGAGAAGCTTCATCCTGACAGCGCATGACTGTGACCCTGTCTTTGAACTCTGTGCCTCAGTTTCCCTCTCTTTACCACAAGGAAGAACTCTTGATTCCCAGCCAGGGACTACCGACGGCAAGCTGCAAATCCCTGTGGCAAATCCAGGTTAAAACTTCAATTTATAGATTTTTCTCTGAACCTTCAAAACTCGCCCACAGGCAAGGCAACCTTGATTCTACCTCGACATAAATGGAGCCATTACTGCCTTCATTGCGGAGGGGATAGTGGTCTTTTGCTTCTGATTTTAAGACGTGTTTCCTAAAATGAAGTACACATTTTGAAAGCAATTTCCTGCTGTTTTTGCCAAACCGAATGCCTTTTAGTGCTGAGAAATTGATTTAAGTTTCAAAAACAAACATGAAAGAAGGGAGCTGCAAGAAATGTTTTGTTTTTCTATCACAGGTATCCAGCCCACCCAGGACCAATGTTCCAGAAATCCCCCACTTTCCGAAACTTCTGTGCAGATCTGTGAATCTCCCCAACTGGTGAAGCACACACACACACCACCATACCACACATTCTCTCTCACACACACATTCTCACACACACACATTCTCTCACACACACATTCTCACACACACACATTCTCTCTCACACACACATTCTCTCTCACACACACATTCTCTCTCACACACACATTCTCACACACACACATTCTCTCACACACACATTCTCACACACACACATTCTCACACACACACATTCTCTCTCACACACACATTCTCTCTCACACACACATTCTCTCTCCCACATTCTCTCTCTCACATACACATTCTCTCTATCACACACACATTCTCTCTCACACACACATTCTCACACACACACATTCTCTCTCACACACACACATTCTCTCTCACACACATTCTCACACACACACATTCTCTCACACACACACATTCTCTCTCACACACACACATTCTCACACACACACATTCTCACACACACACATTCTCTCACACACACATTCTCTCTCTCACACATTCTCACACACACACATTCTCACACACACACATTCTCACACACACACATTCTCTCACACACACATTCTCTCTCTCACACATTCTCACACACACACATTCCACACATTCTCACACACACACATTCTCTCTCACACACACATTCTCTCACACACACACATTCTCACACACACATTCTCTCACACACACACATTCTCTCTCACACACATTCTCTCTCACACACACACATTCTCTCTCACACACACATTCACACACACACACACATCTCTCTCACACACACACACATTCTCTCTCTCACACACACATTCTCTCTCTCACACACATTCTCTCTCACACACACACACATTCTCTCTCACACACATTCTCTCTCACACACACACACATTCTCTCTCACACACACACATTCTCTCTCACACACATTCTCACACACACACATTCTCTCTCACACACACACATTCTCTCTCACACACACACACATTCTCTCACACACACATTCTCTCTCTCCCACATTCTCTCTCTCACACATTCTCTCTCACACACACACACATTCTCTCTCACACACACACATTCTCTCTCACACACACACACATTCTCTCTCTCACACACATTCTCTCTCTCACACACATTCTCTCTCTCACACACATTCTCTCTTACACACACACACATTCTCTCTCTCACACACACACATTCTCTCTCTCACACACACACATTCTCTCTCACACACACATTCTCTCTCTCACACACACACACATTCTCTCTCACACACACACACATTCTCTCTCTCACACACACACATTCTCTCTCTCATACACACTCTCTCTCACACACACATTCTCTCTCACACACACATTCTCTCTCACACACACTCTCTCTCACACACACATTCTCTCTCACACACACATTCTTTCTCACACACACTCCCACTCTCTTACACACTTTCTCTCACGCTTACACGCACACACACACACACTGCTTTCCTAGAACCTGGTGGCCTGAAACAAGCTGATTCATCCCCCCTTTCCTTCATTTCCTGTTGTTGCGTTCTTTTCAAATTAGCCAATGAAACAGGTGAGGTGAGATCTCAGACAATGGAGAAAAGACGCAGTCACCACCTGTGTTAGAATAAAAACACAGTGTGGCGGTTTCTCAGGAAATTTGGGATCAACCTACCCCTGGACCCAGCAATACCACTCTTGGGAATATACCCAAGAGAGGCCGTATCATACAACAAAAGTATATGCTCTACTATGTTCATAGCAGCATTGTTTGTAATAGCCAGAACCTGGAAACAACCTAGATGCCCTTCAATTGAAGAATGGATGAAGAAAGTATGGGATATATACATATTAGAGTACTACTCAGCAGTAAAAAACAAGGACTTCTTGAATTTTGCATACAAATGGATGGAAATAGAAAACACTATCCTGAGTGAGGTAAGCCAGACCCAAAAAGAGGAACATGGGATGTACTCACTCATATTTGGTTTCTAGCCATAAATAAAGAACATTGAGCCTATAACTCGCGATCCTAGAGAAGCTAAATAAGAAGGTGAACCCAAAGAAAAACATATAGGCATCCTCCTGAATATTAACCTTCATCAGGTGATGAAAGGAAACAGAGACAAAGACCCACATTGAAGCACCCGACTGAAATCTCAAGGTCCAAATCAGGAGCAGAAGGAGAGAGAGCACGAGCAAGGAACTCAGGACCGCGAGGGGTGCACCCACACACTGAGACAATGGGGATGTTCTTTCGGGAACCCACCAAGGCCAGCTGGCCTGGGTCTGAAAAAGCATGGGATAAAACCGGACTTGCTGAACATAGCGGAAAAGGAGGACTACTGAGAACTCAAGAACAATGGCAATGGGTTTTTGATCCTACTGCACGCACTGGCTTTGTGGGAGCCTAGGCAGTTTGGATGCTCACCTTACTAGACCTGGATGGAGGTGGGTGGTCCTTGGACTTCCCACAGGTCAGGGAACCCTGTTTGTTCTTCGAGCTGATGAGGGGGGGGACTTGGTTGGGGGGAGGGGGAGGGAAATGGGAGGCAGTGGCGGGGAGGAGGCAGAAATATTTAATTAATAAATTAATTAATTAATTAAAAAAAAGAATAAAAACAAAGTGAACGTCTGTCCTAGGGTGCTTGCTAACTCAGTTTGGGTCTTGATGCACTGTTTGCAAAAAGAACCTGCCTTGTCAATCCCCTTTCCTTTTGTGGGACATAGCCTATAGGGTCCTTGTTTCTCACAGGTAGAACTGAAATTGCATGGCATAACAGGCATCTGAATGATAAACTTGATACTCGAATTTTCTCCTGTTCCTTACTCTCTCCCTAAGAGTCATTCCCAAATTGTAATTGCTCCATCTCTGCCTTTTGATTTGAAATCCTTACTCCACTTAACCTGGAAAAGATGGACACAACTTTTAACAACTCTGAGCTTGGCAAGACTGCTCTTGTCTAGAGTCTTGAGCGAGAAGAGTTAGTTATGCCCCAGGGAGAGGAATGGGGGATTGACCCACGGTGCCTACTCTTCGGGATGTCACCTCAGACCTCTATACTTAGTGAGATACTGTTTGCTGGCCGTTAGGGATTCCTAGCAAACCAAAGCATGTTTCTCCGACCCTGTTCTCCTGGGGCTGCTGTCGAGAGGTGGTCGGGAGTGCAAAGACAAGGGAGTTAATTGGAAGAACAGATGCTCTGCTGACCCCACAGGTGCCAGCTTTCCTCACCCAGCACTTGGTAAGATTGATGCGTCCTCTAACGTGAGAAACTTATTAAGGGAACAGGGACCTCTCAGGGTGAAGAAGCAGGCCTAGCTCCTACCCTGCAGGGATTTGCCATTTAGCTGGAGTGAGCAATAGCGGAGCTGTTGGTGCACAGAGCTTCGGGGGATCTGGAGGAGGGGGATGGGGGGGGTAGTTCCTAAAAAGTGGCCATCACTTCCTTCGCAGGTGGTAAATGGACAGTTTTCTGTCCTCTAGTCTTGCAGACTGAGTCTATCTGAATCCCGAGGCTCTTGGAAGAAGCCACTCAGCTAAGCTCTTCATGCTGTCTGCAGGGCAAAAACTATCAGAGTGATTCACTGGGTGCATTTAGCACTCCTTTTGCTGCAGGATGCTCGGGACTCCCCTGGGGGGATAAGGGATGAATATTTATTCGAGTCTAATAATAGTGGGGAAATCGGATTTTGTACTTTTTTTTTTAGTAAAAGATATAGGGTGGTTTTTTTATAGTTCTCTTGGGAATCTGTATCTCAATAACCACTTTTGATATGCATAGTCATAATCTATCCTGGTATTATGCTAAACACTTACAAACGCAGCCTGGCCCAGCTACGCTGCTACTTTCCCTATGCATTGTTAGCTGAGAAGTAAAAGAAACACAGTCAGACATCCAGCAATAGTTCTCGAGTACCTACCATATCCTAGATACTGAGCTGTGTACTGGGGGACATAAACAAAATTCTGTTCTGCCAATCAGCATGTGCAGTGGTCTGAACACAAATGACCCCATAGACTCATGTGTTTCAATGTTCAGCCCACAGGGAGTGACACTATTAGGAGGTGTGGTCTTTTGGGAGTAGGTGTGGCCTTGTTGGAGGAGTGGTCACTGTGGAGGACAGCTTTGAGGTCTAAGAGGTTAAGATCTGGCCAGTGTAGTGTATCTCAGACTCACCCCACGGCCTACAGATCAAGATCTCAGCTCCTTCTCCAGCACCCTGTCTGCCAGCACACCACCATGTTTCCTGCCGTGATAATAATGGACTAAATCTCTGAAACTGTACACCAATCCCAATTAAATGTTTTCCTTTATCAAAGTTGCTGTGGTCATGGTGTCTCTTCACAGTAATAGAAACCCAAACAAGAGAGCATGAGTGTATAGAATTAATCATGTGTTTGTGCAGGTCAAACAGAAAAGTTCAGTTTGCCATGGTCCAAAAAAGACAAAGGGACACAGGAAATATTGACATGTTTCTGCCGAAGAGGCAACACTTCCACTTTAGATAGATCTGGAAAGCGTAACTCTGCCATGTTACAGGGCGGTGTTACATGCCACTCTGCCACGTTACAGGGTGGAAACTTGGGGGTGCCCTCTCACGATTGAGTCTCGTTCCTAAACAAGCTTAGGGACAGACTCAGAAGGAAGCTCAAGGGCAATTATCCTAGGGTTTAAGGACGAACCCACAGGGCAGGCCAGCTGTTTCTGCCCCCTGGAGTTGGAAGAGAGGAGGAGAGAAAACTATGCCTTTTGAGTTAGGTTTGGAGGTTCATCCAGCAGCCGCGCGGCAGAAGAGATGTGGTGTCAACGGAAAGTGAAGAGCAGGCCAGGTAGCTCAGTGGTTACTAACGCTCACCACTCTAGCAACGGGCCCGAGTTTGGTTTATCACTATTGGGAGGCTCATAACTACCTGAAACTCCAACTCTAGGGGATCCAATGCCTCCCTCTGACCTCTAAGGATACCTGCACTCATGTGTGTGCATGCACACGCGCGCGCACCCACCCACCCACCCACCCCCCCCACACACACACACAGGTTCTAGCCAGCATCCAAAGAAAAAAAGGAAGAGCTATACCCTTCTAGGTCAGAACTGAAAAGTAAGCAGACTCAACAGAGCCTTCTAGCAGCTCCACAGCAGCAGGGACTGGGGCGAAGAGTGCATTACCTCATTAAGGGGCTAATCATCCTTCCCACCTGTAGTATGACATTAGCTAAATCTGCCTTTCTATGGGTTTGACTCTTAGCAGGTGATTAACGGGCCCATTGATTAATCCTGACATTTTCAGTAGCTTGGAATGTTAAATCTCTACCCAAAACCGATGGCAAATTCCATTCTTTTGACGAGAAGAAAATCATTTCCCCTAAGAGGCCTCAACAGAACCTTGATCAAAGCTACTGTTTGAACACTGGGCACAGATAAAGGCTCCGAAGGTTCGTCAAAGTAAGACTCAAATTACCTTAGCTCCTTATTCTTGACCTGCTTTGGAGACTGTGAATGAAAACGTGGACTTTCTCCTGGGGAAAAAGCGCATGCATTCATCCCATCTTAAAATGATTTCAAGAATTCATGGACCTCGTGAAGCTCATGCATGGCTTGTCTTGGGCACCTAAGTCAGATAACCAAACAGCGCTCTCTCTCTCTCTCTCTCTCTCTCTCTCTCTCTCTCTCTCTCTCTCTCTCTCTCTCTCTCACACACACACACACACACACACACACGCACGCACACGTGCACACACACACACACACACACACACACACACACACACTACTGAGAGACCACAGAACTCAGCTTGTATCTTCCTTCCCCTCCTCAGCCATACTCACTGTCAGGGGAACTCACGGAGTCTTGTGATTCAGATGATATACAGTCTATACTCTGCTGGTTGTCAGATTCATGCACCCACTCAGCAATGTCCTCCTTGAACTCCAAATTCCTACACCTAACTGTCTAATTGACCTTCTCACCTGGAGACTAATAACCTTCTCAAAATACTGTGCCTGAGTCTTAGTTTTCCTTCCAGAAGTTATTTCTCCCTGAATCTTCCTTAATAAACAGCAGCTTTATTCCTATACTGCTCAGGTCAAAAACTCTACAGGGCATCTTGGATCTTTCTTTCATCTGCATCTCACATCCAGGAGCTAACCCTGCTTCAAATCCTAAAGCTCTGACTCTAAAAGAAATCTAACAAGTAAATCCGAGCGATCAATCAATTTCAGGAAGCCGGTCGCACAGAGAGGCAACCCTGGCTGAGAACACATTTCTATATACCTGAAAACTGTAAGGAGAGTGGATGGTAAGACTTCTCACAAAAACACTAATCACGTGAGGTAAAGCGTTTACTAACTAGCTAGACTATTAAACAGTATATACTACTTTTAAAAACAACTTTGCAACATAAGAACATGTACTACCTGCCAAAGAAAATAATACTTTTGAAGCATTTTATCAAATCATCTCTGGTATGTCTGGAGAAAGGATTTGCAAACGCTGTACTTTCAGTTTGGAATGAGTTGACACATTAAGTATGCGGCAGCCAAAATAAAAGAACGTCTCAGGTGGTCACACATCATCAAATCAGGTGATACAACATCCATCAGAGATTCGGAAGTGAGGAAACCTTGCTGGAGCAGTCCAATCAAAGTTCCTGAATGACAGCTCACGCAGAGAGCTTACTCTCCATGGGCAAGCAACTGGCTTAAGATTCCTACTGTAGGCATTCTTATGCCCTGGCATAAACAATAGTGACCACTATTGTTGCAAATGTTTACCTTCTGACTGTTCTCAGGGGTGCAGTGTGGGTTCTTGGTTTTCTTGGGCTTTTTTGTTTTGTTTTGTTTTTTTTAATACCCTTAGCTGTTTTCTGTTCCTTCTCTCTGAGAACTGTTTACTGCTCTTCTTTCTCTAAGAGGACCAGGAAGCCAGCCTGACCCAAGAAGAGAAGTTTGGAAGGACATTTGAGTCTGGGACAAGGGACTCTGCTCACTCTGCACTCTCAATGAGTACAAACAGTACAGTTGCCAGAACCATTTATATGACAACTTCTCATTAATTCATGGCTTCATTCTTAGCTGAAAACAGCATCACCTTCACGCAGACTTGGTGTGTGTATCTGTATGTCTGTGTGTGTGTCTGTCTGTGTGTCACTGTTTGTGTCTGTCTGTCTGTTTGTGTATGTGTCTGTCTGTTTTGCTCAGCCCTCCCAGTGCACTTCACTTTACTCAGAAGAAAATCTCAGTCCTTATCCAGACACCCAGGCATCCAAAGGCACAACCAAACTTGCCCTTCCTACCGTGCTCCCTGTGTCTTCTAGTCCTCCTCAAATGCACCTCAGCTGTCACTCACATTTCCTGCCTGTGTGCCTCCTGCCTCTTCTACCCCTAGTGTCTATCACTTTGCTGAACATCAAACACACCCTAGGAAGCAACTTCCCTTGTCTCTCTGCTTACATTCCTTTATTTTCCTTCTGGCATTTAGCCACCATCCGATACAGATTTGTCTTTATTTGCTGTCTTCTTCCACTAGGTTATCAGAGTCATAATGACAAAGACTCCGCATGACCTATGAACTGTGGCATGCCCTGTCTCGTGCCTAAGTAAAAGGGGCCGAAGTATGGCATCCAGGTAGAGCAGCTGGCCCTGAAACTTTGGCAGGCACAGCTCTTCGCAGAATGAGATAGACAGGAGCCTTCAGCTGGCAAATTTCATGAGAATTAAAAGCGGGAAATGTTGGTCAACTTTATCATTTAGAGCCAGTGACTAGGAAGGAGTGTGATGGAGAAGTAAAGTTAGGTCACCAAGAATTCAGAGAAATAGGATTAAGATGGGGACAAAGAAAATGATAAAGTTTAGAAATGACCCTGAGAGCAGTACTGGAAAATGTTCAAAGATCTTCAAGCAGTTGTAATCGAGGTGGCTCAGAAACACGCAGGTCTCTGGATGGATCTACACATCTGGATCCCAAGTTAGATGGAGGCTTGCAATCCCTGGTTTGGTAAATACAGGCTTTACAGGTGCTGATGAAGTTGGGAGCGGTGGCCATGTTATATGAATACGTGAAAGTATCCCCATGAAATTCATTATTTTGTACATTTAATTATATTACTAAAATATCTTTAAAAGAATGAGTGAGAAGCATGACAAGGATTGGCTCCAGGGAGTTGTTAATGCCCAAACTGACTACGAAGGATGCAAAGCATTAAAAAGACTGAGGAAGACCAGTTGGGCAGTCGCTGAACTGAGAAGCAAGGGAATGAAGATGAGGATTTAGAAAAGGCGGTGGTCACAGTGCTAGATGTGGGAAAGAGTTCAAACAGGAGAAGAAACAATAACGTCAACTGGCTATAAAAGAACTGTGGTTTGGACAAGAAATATAGGACCAAATGTTTTCTGGTTCTGTGGCGCTAAAACAATGCTTTGCTCATTGATCAATTGCAAGTCAGAGTTTCCTAAGCTGCCATTCGCATCCACCCGTGAGCTTTTCAAATACCAGTGCTTGGTTGCACTCCCTGAATAAGAAGTGCAGGATGTCTGGGATGTGGGCCCAGGTATTGGTTTGCTATAAAAGCCCCAAGAGGGGTAGTCATGAACAGCCAAGACTGGGAGATTCCGGAGAAGCTGCACTTACTACAGGAGCCACCAGGGAGCCTCCATGTATGGCACATACTGGGAAAACCTTGCCCCTGCAATGGGATTGTGAACCAGGACAGAGGACAGAAACCTGATCCTGAGCTGTGGGAAATCTGTCAAGTTACTGGTACACCTTGTTAGCCACCCAAGTCCAAAAACGAGAGCCATTATCTTTGCCTATTTGTGCCCTTGGTTTGATAAAACATTAAAGCAAAGACCTTTTCTAGACACTGGTTTAAAAAAATATAGTACGGCGTGAACTCTTCATATATACCAGGCAGATACAGGGGGCAACACAGTCTCTGACTTAATATGTTTCTCTGAAGTAGGCCGAGTTTTTATTCCTCTTTCATGGGATAAAGAAAAAGGTTCATGGAGCTACTTGTGCGGAGGTGGTAAAGCTGGAAACCACAGCACTGCCCCTGAGCCAGTTCTAGCTCACTGAAGAACCCAAGCTCTGAGCCAGGTCTCTGTCATTCTTGATTCACCCCACTGTCTAAGGCCGCTTCTGCAACCCCTAATGAGGGTTCTCCTCCCGGTCCAGGTGTTCCTCAAAACTCAAGCGCAGGCACCCAGAAGACAGTGCTGACATTAGGTTCTTCCCTTGGCATCACAGGTAAGAGTTCTCTTCTGCCTTTGGTGCACACAGACTGAGGTCAAGGTAGGCTGGCCTATCAAACTCCTAGAACACGTGAGAACTGATCCATAAGGATCCAGCAAGTAGAATACAGGATTTTCAAACAAAAAAATTTCTGGCTTCAGCAATTAAGTGTCCAAAAAAGAACATGTCAGAGAAAGAAGGTGAACAAAAATGCAAGGACTTCCCGAATCAGCCTTGATGGCTGGTGTTTTATTTCAATGTGACATCGATTACTGTAGAGCAGGAGTCAGGCCGTTGTTCTCCCTGCGTTAGATCTGAGGCTCAGTGGTAGATGCTCGACTAGATGCCAGCACCTTAGGTTAAAGCCAGCACTACAAAATAAAATAAAATCTAGCCACTGAGAATTCAGCTGAGTGGTAGAAGGCTTGCTTAATAGCAGCTCCGAGTTTGGTACCCAGCGCTGATGGGAAGCAGAGAGGATCTCCACAGGTAGGTTAAGGGTGACCTCTGCTCCAACGGAACACCATGACCAAAAGCAAGTTGGGGAGGATATCTGATATCATGCATCCTCACCTACCACTGAGGGAAACCAAGGTAGGAAGGAACTCAAACAGGGCAGAATCCTGGAGGCAGGAGCTGATGCAGAGGCCATGGAGCGGTGCTGCTTACTGGCTTGCTCATTGTAGGTCTCTCAGCCTGCTTTCTCATAGAACCCAGGGCCAATACCCACAACAGGTTGGGTCCTCCCACACCAATCACTAAGAAAAGGCTCTACAAGCTTGCATGCAAACCTTATGGATGCCTTTGTTGTTGTTCCAGTTCCTTCCCCTCTGTTGACTATAGCCTGTGTTGAGCTGACATAAAAACTAGCCAGGGCAGGGGGCAAGGGAGTTAGATGCTGTAGATCTTATTTCATACTTTAGGTCTCGGGTCCTTTCTGTCCCAAGTACTTCCAGGTGCTTGCTGTCCGCCTCCACCTCAGGCTTCACCACAAAGAGAAACGACTTCACAGACTGCTTGCTCACCATGTAATCTAAAGTTCTTTGAAAACTCTGAGCCCACAGGGTTGCTTCACAGAGGATTCCTGGGCTGATAATTATAACACCATTCCCTAGGGATCCAATAATGAGCCAGCTATGTGTTCTTCATGAAGGGGGCACCTCTGAGTTGGGCCCTTAATGTTCCCAAAACCCATACCTGAATGAATGCAGTTAGCGAGGCCTGGGAAGTCACCAAGCTTACCAAAGGCCTCATCAAGCCCACCGGTCTCATTTTGTTGAGATTCAGCTCAAACAAAAGAAGCCTTACGTGTTTGCTTTCGCCTGCAGCTCCTAATCAGCCACAAGCGATTAAAAGTAACAATTGCTACTGATTTACCAGGATTCTCAATAGAAAGGCAGAACTGAAAGGCTTGGAAACCATCCCATCCCAGGCTTCTCTTTTAACCCTTTCCTCGCCAACCAGGAGGAGTTGACTGAGCGTTACTTCCTACAGCGTAATCCACCAAGCCAATCTGTAGTTTCTGTTGATGTGACGGAGTTTGATAATAAAATCTAGCATGTATAAGGGGACGAGTCAAATGTCCCGACTGTGTCTGCCTCCTTGGACTCACACACGCAGGATCTTCTTTATTTTAAAGACAGAGAAGAAGGCCCAAAAGTGTTAGGATGTCAGAGGCCTGGGATGCAGGATTGACAGGGCAATGAATGCATGACTGGAGCTAGATGAATAGACCACTTTTCTACTCTCCCATAAATGGAACTTCACCCTTCCAAGGTCACCAACTGTGCTGGCTCGCTTTTGTCAGCTTGTGCAAGCTATGGTCACCTGGAACAAGAGCACCTCAACTGAAAAACAAATGTTTCCATGAGGCAAATCTTCTGTGGGCAAATCTTTAGGGCATTTTCTTGATTAGTGATTAACATGGGACAGCACAGCTCACTGTGGGTGGTGCCACTCCTAGGAAGGTGGTCCTGGGTTGTAGAAGAAAGCAGGCTGAGCAAGCCTTGAGGAGCATGTCTGTAAGCAATGTTCTCCCACTGTCTCCGCTTCAGGTCCTGCCTCCAGATTCCTGCCTTGGGTTCTGACGCTGAGTTTCCTAAATAATATACTGTAACATGGAAGTGTAAGTCAAAGAATCTGCTTTTTCCCATGCTGCTTTTGGTCTTGGTGTTTATCACAGCAATAGAAAGCAAGCTAAGGCAGTCACAATCCTCACTTTTATTTTAGTATACTGAACCCTACCAACTACCAAAAACCTACATGCATGTCTAAAACGCTAAGTATAGTGGCAGAGTGGCCTTATCTGCCAATGGGCTTGCTGCGGATGGTGTGCTTGGCGACTTGTCCCATAATCAAAGTGAATCACTTCTTTGACTCTTGGGAACCTTTTCCTCCTACTAAGTTGCCTTGTCCAGGCTTACTATGACAATTTGTGCCTAGCCTTATTGCACCTTGTTATGCCGTGTATCTGTATGTTATGCCATATTTGGTTGATATCCCTGGGAGACCTGCTCTTTTCTGGAGGAAATGGTAGAAATACGGATCTGGGGAAGGAAAAGGGGAGAGGCTGGGAGAAGTGGAGAGAGAGGAAACTGTGGTCAGGATGTATTGTATGAGAGAAGAACAGATTTTCAAAAAATAAAGAAGTTTAAAAAAGAGATGTGGCCTTGTTGAAAGAGGTGTGTCAGCAGAGGTGTGTCAGCGGAGGTGTGTCAGCGGAGGTGTGTCAGCGGAGGTGTGTCAGCGGAGGTGTGTCAGCGGAGGTGGACTTTGTGGTATCAAAAGCTCAGGTCAGTGCCTCCCTCTCTGCTGCCTGTGGATCAAGAAGTAAAGCTCTTAGCTACTGCTGCATGTCTGTCTGCTTCCTGCATGGTGACCATGGATTAACTCCCATAAAACTGTAAGCCAGCCCCAATTAAATGCTTTCTTTCTAAGCGTTGTCTTGGTCATGGTGTCTCTCCACAGTGATCGAACACTGGCAAGGCAGTCCTCCGTACCTGACTCTCTCTTCTTGCTCCACTTAAAAGCTGGCAATGCTCCTTTCTGACCAAGTGTCTTCCTCTGCTTGGCATACAGACTCTCTTGAGAGGGCCCCTTCTGGGCATTTTGTCATTGCCATTCCTCTCATGTAAAACTGGATGGGCTCACAATACTGAGCTGCCCCAGGCTCTTCTTTGCCACACACTTCTCTCTCCCCTGACATACGTACTCAGCCAGTCTCATGGAGGACAGAGTGGTGTCGTCAACGTGCCCCTGACATGGACTAACTCCCCGCATGGCTACTGTGTCAGACAGAAATGTTCTTGCTCGAATGTGGTTGTCAGGTGCAGATGACAAAGGGTGGAGATGATGAGCCAGTTTCAGAAGGGTTGCTAGAATTTGCTTAACTCTGATTTCAGTCTCTCAGAGGTCACACTTAAATTGCAAGGTGCTTTTGAAAAGTAGTTTGCATAAACCTAGATCAAACATAGTTAGCACCAGATAATAGGGGGAAATGGAATATAAACATGAATAGAGTAGCTCCTGGCATAAAGTGAATACTCCATTAGAGTCAAATTTTCTTAATTTCTCAAATTTGAGAATTGAAGCAGAGATTTTTCATTAGATTATTTCATTGTTCCTTCTGTTCCTCTGTGTTTGTTTTTTTAAAAAGCACTAAAACCAGTTAATAATGTTTCTTTGTTCTGAATGAAACATCCCCTGATTTATTAGTTAAATGGCATTCAGAAGCACACTAATAGTTGATACACGAAATCATGGATGGCTTTGCAATCTAAATAACGATACGGCAACTGTTTTGAAGAACCACGATACACTCTTGTGTGCCTGCCCCACCGCTTATGCACAAAGTCTTTGTGGCAGTTTCTATCTGTGTAAAAATGGCATAATTTACGTGGCCTACTGGGATTTATAAACCGGGAGGGAAATTTCCTAAATAAACAAACCCTGAGGCTGATGTATTTGAGAACTCACATCTGGGGAGCTAAATCCATGCTCAACAGGATCATGGCTGGAATCTAGTCAAATGAGACAAATCCCAAAGGATCACCATGTTCCAGATGCTTCCAGGATATTTTTAGACCTGCTGTCTCTCACTAAAATACACTCAGATTTGAGAGGAGGGATTTCTATCGGTAACCAGAAGGCTTTGCAATGTGGGATTTTTGTTCAAGCCAGAAGTGTGTACTATTCCAAATGTCTATGTATACATATCTATCTATCCTCCTATATCCTTCTCCCTCAAGACTAGTGCCAGGGCCGTGTGAAGTGGCACACATCTGTAATTCCAGCACTTGGCAAGCCAAAGCAGGAGGATTGCAAATTCAAAACCACCCTTGACTACATAGCAAGACCCTGTCTCAAAACAAAAAGGAAGGAAGGAAGGAAGGAAGGAAGGAAGGAAGGAAGGAAGGAAGGAAGGAAGGAAGGGAAGAATGAAAGGAGAGAGAGAGAGAGAGAGAACACCAGTGTCAGAACTCAACAACTATTTAAGAGCCCTGTCCTTAGCCTTAGCTTGGGCAAAACCTATAATTCACTACTACATCTCACCTGGTCTTGCCCTGCCTCTAGAATCATTCCTTTCTGCCTGCAATGGCAGTTTGGCATTTATGGATACCTCAGAGGTTCATCAACTCAACCGAGAAGCCCACTCTGAATGGCAGAACTGAGACAAGAGAGGCAAGCACATCTACCTGTGGATCCTGCGAGGTCCTTGGAAGAAGTGTCAGTGGACAGCTGGAAGCAGAAACAGCTAGAACCAACGCTAGAGACAGGGTGGTGTGTTCTCTGCTGTTGACGGAACTACAAGTAGTATCTACCCACTATCACACAGTTACGCTTTTTTTTTTTTTGGTTGAATCACTTTATTAACAGTTCTTGATCTGTTACTATTTTCCATTTTCCATATTTCTTTTTTAACAACAAATACAGGAGAATTCCAAGGGCTGGTTGATTCTTCAATATGCTGAGCATCTAATTGCTCCTGTACCAGCTGTTCTGAAGCCTGCAGTTTCTATGTTGTTAAAGGCCATTGGTTAACCCATACAGGTTTTTCTGTCAACCGTTTTAAAGGTAGGACTGTTGGTACCTCTGAGAGTTCACCAGTCATTTTTCTGTTTTTGTACAGCCCAAATGGTCAGTGTCTGTTTTTCATAGCACCTTATACATTCTTCCCAGAAACATGAGTTGGTTTATGGTCCAAGACTGCAGGAATGTTAATCTGGGTATTCCATTGCTGCAGCAGATCACAACCCATAGATTCACTGCTATATTAGCCACATTTGGCCTCATTCTCCTCTCTGTTCTTCTGGCCCTATGCATTCAACCCATCTCGTGCTTTGTTTTACCTGAGATTGGGTTCCAATTCCTAAGAACTGAGCATCTGACTCCTGAAGAAGCCAATTAAGATGCCATGATTCTGAAGTAGTAATAGTCACATTTTTGCCTGTGTCTAGTAATCCTTCCAAATATAAAACGCTTCACGAATTTGCATGCCATCTTTGCATAGGGGCCATGCTAATCTTCTCTGTATCGTTCCAATTTTAGTTTATATGCTGCCAAAGTGAGCACCAGTTATGCTTAACATGTTATCTCTATTCTTATCTCCTAAGCATTACGAGCAAATCAGTCACGATGAGGCTCTCGGGCTAGGGCAGGGCATGCCACTCACTGTTGAGTGGCAGAAAACACCCGGATTCCCCTGAAGGTATGTTCAATGGAGTCAGTGCTGCTGGGTCACTTCACGTGGCATCCTCCAACAAAATAATCAATAGTACCATTCCAAAAAGATGCGCATTTTGACATTATATCTCTCACCTACAAATTAAAACCTCACATGTCCTCTCTTTCTCTAAGCCAGCAGAGACATTTTTAACAGAGATGGGCAACATGTCGAGGAAGTTCAGCTATGCCCACATTCGTGAATTCTTCAGGAGCATAACCAGAAAGAAAGGTCGGTCACTATTTCTACCAAGTAAATCTGGCTTTGTGTGTGTGTGTGTGCATGCTTGTGTGTGTGCGTGCACACACACAAGCATGCACAACTGTAAAACGGATTCAAACATTCAAAGACTTGTCTACAATTACAGGCTAGAAATTATTTGTTATTGTATTTACATTACAATATCCACAATATTACAGAAATCTACCCGAACACTTCATTATTTATATTTCATAAGAAATTTCAGGAATAACTTTCCCTAGACACTCATTTGCTTGTCAGCTTTCATGGTGGTGTTGTATTATCATATGTGAGTGTCTCTTTTTAATATTCCTAAAGTTTCAGTTTTATTTTAAAATGTAAAGCTGCCTCACATTAACTTTGGCTAAGGATGTGCTCTAAGGCCCTGCCCTAACTCCTGGTTCAATAGTTGTCTGCTCCCCTTATTTAAACAATGTTGCATTATTGTATCTACTTTGGTTCATTTAAATGCTATCTATTCTTATTCTTTTCTCTTGTCTAACCTCATACTAGTATTTCAATGTTTTATTTTAAAATGAGCAAAAAAAAAACTGTAAGCATAAATCCTGGTGAATTTTTGAAGATGGAGCCCACTTGTAACACCAGGACCAGTTCTGAGCAAATCGCCACCCACAAAGTTCTCTTCTTCCCTCTCCATCACTCCCACACCCACGGTGGCCATTGTCCCTCCCCATCACTCCCACACCTACAGCAGCTATCATGACTCCTAACAAGCCTGGTTAGCTTTGCCTGCCATCTTCTTTATACAAATGGAATAATATTGCAGCAACGATGTTTTGAAAATATCTGTTTGTTCTATTCATTTGTTTGGCTCTTTTTACTGATACCCGGCGCTCTGAGACCTGTTATCTCATCAGTCACGGGTTGCTTAGCAACCTGTCTGGGCAGTCATTCTGACTTCCTCCACCAGATCTCAGCTTCAGGAAGCTGAGAGGTCGTCCTCACTCCTAAATGCTCCTCTACTAACAGCATCTTCTCTTTCTCTGAACTTTTAAAACACTGGAACAAAATAAATGCATGTATCTTATTCACCTAAGTGTTCATCAGGAACACTTACAATAGTGCCAAGTTGTTTTTCAAATATTTTCTCTGCTTCTAGACAATAAATAGCCCATGTCTCTTAGATTCTGTCTTTTTAGATTTCTTAGATTCTACTTTCACTGCAATGAGTTAATGTCAATATAACTATATTATAACTATAATGGTTAATGTCAATAAAACTATATTGTAGCTATATGTAACCATAATGGTTAACTATAATGGTTAATGTCAATAAAGCTATATGCAACCATAATGGTTAACTATAATGGTTAATGTCAATAAAACTATATTGTAGCTATATGTAACCATAATGGTTAATGTCAATAAAACTATATTGTAGTTATATGTAAACATAATGGTTAACTATAATGGTTAATGTCAAATTGGTTGTCATCCGGACTGTACTTAGAATCACCTGGGAGACTGGTCCGACACACTTCCAGCAGTGTTTGTGAAGGCATTTCCAGAGAATACTAACCGCCATGGGAAGTCTCACCCTGACTGTGAACAGTGCTTTCCCAGGGACCAGAAGCTGGAACAGAGCAAGATAGTCTAATGTTCCTGTTTTTTTTTTTTCTTTAGCCTTGACTGATAACCCTAGATTATGGCTCTAAGAAATGAGATCAAAACGGGCATTGAATCACTATCTCTATGTGCCTGGAAATGCTCTCTTATCATCTTGAAATTGATAAGAATATTTTTCCGTTCTCGAGAGGGACCGATATAATCTCGCATGAGAATAAAGAGTTAATCCTTCCACAGTTGCACCCCTCAGCCTTTGTCCTTCGGTTCCTTCTGCTCTGAACACCCACAATACACTGGATAGGATGCCTTTGACCTGATTTGGATCCTCACACTGCCAGTCATCAGCCAAGTTCCTAGGAAATCAAGATGTAACCAGTACCCACCTTGCAGGCTTGTGATGTATCTTAGCACTTACCAAGGAGCCTGGGAAGTATACACTCCAGCTGCTAGCCATTTCCGTTTCCTTCCTGACTATTTAACTAACTCTGTGCTACTCGTATTCCTCTCTCGCAGCTGAGAGTCACTTCCCTCTGGGCCCTGACCACCCTAGTCTTCTTTGTTCTTTTATTCTCCAAGAGCAGAATTGGCTTTATTTGGTGGCTATTTTCAATACCTACTGCCCTTATTATTCATAATAAGCGTTCACTGAGCACAACTGAAGAAAGAATAGTGGAAGGAAGAAGCGAGTTTAAACACTAGGGAGCTCCTGTAATCATCTCTTAGAGCAGGAACCATTGCCTAATAGAAGGTGGACACCTGGGACCAGAAATGCCTGCTTCAGGCATTGTTGTTATAAACAGCGGTGCTCAGAGGGATCTTGTTTTTCTGTGATTGCAAATTAGACTTTAACATTAAAGAAAAAATCCATTTTCAATGAGTATTTCAGTCTCCTAAAACTGGAACTGCCAAAGCACCACCACCGTCATGAGTAACCTGAACGTGATTTAAGACATGAGAGGTGGAAGTGCCATCAGTTACCAAGGGCAGAAATCAGAACGGTAGCCTTTTAAGGGCTGAAGTAAATAAATAAGAGTTTATGTCTAATTAGACTTGAATTTAAAAGTATTGTGTGGACAATTAAAGAAGAAGAGGCTGTGGGTTTGGAAGCGAGCAATGGGGTACATGGGAGGGGCTGGAGGGAGGAACATTGCAATTTCAAAAAATAAGCAGTGGTAAAAAAAATAAATAAAGACATTGTACGAGAGAAAGAATACAGGAGTCTGGGGCCAAGAACCACGCTGGGCTAAGAATCTGCACAGGAGCAGAAGGAGTGAGAAGAGCCCGCAAGGCAGCCACCCTAGAATTCTCCGCCACCACCTTCCTCGCCCAGAGTCCGCACAGGACATCAAGGTTAACCCCCTCAATCTCGTCCTGAACTTTCATTGAGAGAGGGTCCCTCTGTGTAGCCTTGGCTGTCCCAGAAATCACTCTGTAGAGCAGGCTGGCCCTGAACTCACAAAGATCCACCTAGCTCTGTCTCCCAAGTGCTGGGATTAGAGGCGTGTGCCTCTGTGTCTGGTGATAACTAAAGAACATATTCTTTATCACTGACTCAAGACACTTTTGTTGTTTGGGTTTATATTTTTATTGTGAAAATTTCCAAACATGTAAAGCTAAACTTTATATAAAGCCAAATACATATTGCATACTCAACAGCCAACAGCACCCTGCCATCAGTATTTCCCCTACATTCCCAGCAGTCCCTTCCTTTGTTTTAATTTGCTTTAAATTGAATCCCAGGGCTCAGCCCAGGGACACGTCTGCAGCCTTAGCTACTTAAGAGGCTGAGACAGGAAGACACTTGAACTGAGGAGTCTGGGGTTATCACGAGCTACAAAGTGAGAGCCTGGCTTAAAACAACAACAAAAACTAACAATAAATGTGCTGGGCACACAGGAAGTGGTGCTCAGGGAAACCAGCAGAAGGGGGAGAAGGACTGTGGGAGCCAGAAGTGCCAAGGACACCATAAGAAAACCCACAGAATCAACTAACCTGGGCTCAGAGGGGCTCACAGAGACCGAATCGCCAACCAGGGAGCCTGCATGAGACTGACCTAGGCCCTCTGTGTGCCTTGGTCTTCTTGTGGGGCTCCTAACAGTGGGAGCAGGGGCTGTCTCTGACTCTGTTGCCTGCTTTTAGGGTCTTTTGTTCCCACTGGGTTGTCTCATCTAGCCTTAAGAAGAGGGATGGTACCTTGTCTTACTGCAACTTGAAGTGTCATGTTTGGTGATATCCATGGGAGGCCTGCCCTTTTCTGAAACCAAATAGTAGATTGGAGGGCAGAGTTGAGAGGAGAGGAGGGAGGGGAAAAACTGTGGTCAGGATGTAAAAATAATAAATATTTTAAAAAATTAAATAAATGAGGCTGGGAAGACAGTTCATAGGTGAAGTGCTGACCACACAAGTGTGAGGACCTGGGTTCATATTCCCGGCACCCATATAAAAGGCAAGCATGGTGGTTCATGCATGTAATACCAGCAGTGGAGAGGCAGAGAAAGGAGGATCTCTGGGCCTTGCTGATCAGCAAGTCTCACCAAACTCAGTTTAGTGAAAGACCCTGTCTCAAATACTTAAGGTGGAGAGCAACTCAGGAAGACACCCAGAGTCAACCTCTACACACACACACACACACACACACAAACATGAGATGTGGCCCGCACAACTACCATTTCTCCTACAAGTTCCATCTGCCCAGGGTCCAGGTTCAGTGCCAGGACCAGCACTGCACAGCCACACGGCACACAGAGTGTTCATCCCACACAGATCCACGTGGCAGCCCAGTACAGCCTGACCTCCAGGCAGCTCAGACTTAAAGGCCAGACAGTAAACGTTCGGCTTTATGGGCCAGTCACTTGCAGCACTCCTTCAAACTATTGCACCGTAAAAGCAGACACAGACCTTATGTAAACAAATGTGCACAGCTGTGAGCCAATAAAACTTTATTTATGAGCGAAGGCTACAGAAGAAGAAGAGGTAATCATGGGATATAGTCTGGGGACATCTCCTCATCTACTCCCAATACTTAGGAGTGATCCCATAAGAGAAAGCTACCGCAAGAATTGAACAGATCCCACCTAAATCGTGATTCTCCAACTAAATATACTCCTCGTTAGAGAAACAGGCATGCTGACAGGACGTCTATCTCTTCACCTGAAGTTCAAGAAGTCGGCGATCACTATCCTCAGCCCTCGTCAATTCCAGCCTCCTGTAGTACATCTTGTGCTATGGGAAATGCATTGTCCGAGGCAAAAGAAAGCCTAAGATTCACAAAAGGACACCATGTACTTACTCAAAGAACAGAATTTAGGTTTCTAATGTTCCCAGAAGTTTTCTGCACCTTAATCAACACCAGAACAAAAATAATGAGCTTTTGCAACAAAACATATCTCTTAGGAGGAGCAATTCATCCAGAACAAACGACCGACTCTCGGGTAGACCCAGAAGATGTAGACAGAGGAAAGAGAAGGGCGGTGAAGGAGGCAACTAAGAAAGAAAAGAAAAAGCTGGGGCGGGGGTGGGGGGGTCCGCCTTTAATCCCAGCACTCAGGCAAGAAAATATCTGTGAGTTCAAGGCCAGCCCAGTCTACAGAGAAGTTTCAGGACTGCCTAGGCTGTTACACAGGGAAATCCTGTCCAAAAGAAGAGAAGAGAAGAAACAGGGGAAGAAAGCATAGCTTCATGCATGTATACTTTGGGTAATCCCTAAGTTTAATTGTTTTCTTTTACAATTTGAAGCATGATTACTTTTAATTCGTATGTTAAATTCATTAACATTTTCTAAGTTGTCAATATTTTTATATTTTTTTATATTTCACTATTTGGGCCCTGTCCAGATCTGTTGTATGTTTTGTTGTTGTTGTTGTTTTGGTTTGATTTGATTTGGTTTTATAATTATTTTTATTTTATAAATATATGTACTGTATTTACATTGTTTCCCCTCCTCCAACCCTTCATATCACCCCCCTCAAATCATGGGTCTCTCTTTCTTTAATTATTAGTTATGCACACATACACATACACATACACACATGCGTGTACGATTTGCTGAGTCCGTGTAGTGTGTATATGTTTTCAGGAATAATCACTTGGTATAAGATAACCAATCAGGGGTTTATCCTGAGGAAGACTAAATCTCCCTCTCTCAACAGTCTTTAATTGCCCGCTCTAAGAGCGGGGTGCCATAAGGTTCCCCCCATCCATGCTGGCATGTCAACCGGTGTCACTGTTCAGATCTTGTTAACCAGCCCTGTTGTTGAGATTTCCTGGGTGTGGCTTCCTTGTCACAGCTGGGAGACACCATCTCCCAGCAGACTCCCATCCTCTGGCTCTGACAACCGAACCCCCTCTTCTATGCTGTCCCCTGAGCCTTAGGTAGAGGGGTCGTACTGTGGATCCATGCAGTGGGGCAGCACACCCCACAATCAGTTGTTCTCTGCGTTTTGACCAGTTGCAGCTTTCTGTAATAGTCTCCATCTGCTGCAATAGGTGGCTTCTTTGCTGAAGGTGAGGACTAAGCTTACCTGTGAATACAAAGCCCTTGGTGTGATCCCTAACTAAACGCAATTTTTATAAAGCCATACTGGGCTTCCACCTCATCTGCCTTATAAGCCTCAGGCTTCCGAAAGCAAAGTCATATTTTAAAAAGCAGACGATGGGATTCAAATCTGTCTGTCGCATGTCCTGAAGCTACCACCGGCGTGCTCGCCCAGAAGGTTCCAGGACAGAAGGAATCCCAAGACCTCCAGCCTAACCACACAGGACTCAAACAGGATCACTTCTATCCACAGCCCATCCCTACCTTTATCCTTCTGCAAACTCCCCTTTGACCTGGTCTGGTCCCTACCTTCCACTCCAGTTCAGGCAACTGAGTCCCTGGACCTGATTGGAACCGAGAACTCAGCCTAAAATCCCAGATCCTGAGGAGATCTTCAGTTCTCTGCAGGACTGACGTGCAGTTTCCCCCAGCCCTGCTACTGCTGATGGTGCTGATGTCCGCAAACCTGGCTCAGATCTCTGACCACGGTCACTAACAGAAACTCGCAACCTTTACTAGAGCCTGTCTCACAGCCTCTCCTCTCTTCCTTCTAGACATCCAAATTGGGCTTCCATCTTAAAACCAGTCTGCCTTAGTCCTACCTTTCAGGATCAAAATTCTTAAAAGATTTGTCACTTCCTGTCTCTGTCTCCCATTTGAATCCAAATTTGTGCACCTTGACAATTTCCTTATTGCAAAACTCAACAGGCTTTTTTTTTTTAGCCCTTAATTTCTTCCCTCAGCGGCCTTGACGGTGTTGGGTTGTTCATCTTCGGTGTCTGTGTCGGCCTCTCCACAGTGCCCCACCCCCCTCAGTCTCTCCTTTGTCTCCCACTCATCCGCATCTAAGCCGTAACTATGAAGCCTCCTTAGAAATTCTTAATTTATTCTTTTTCTCCCTTCACTGCCTCTCAGTGTTCTGGAAGTCAACTGTTTGCTGTAATAGCTCTGTTTTGTGCCTTAAATGTTATCTGCCAACATCCTTGGCCCTCTCATTAAAGGGATTGGGGATTTCGTTATTATACTCTAAAAGTATTTTTATCTGCTAGTCACAGGCTGTTAGGTAGGGCATAGAGGGGGGTAAACATCTCTGAAGATAAACTGTCATTCGGTCTGGGCCTGAAACATCCCAACCTCTCTACATCAGTGAAATCCTGAAATCCTGATCAGTCAATCAACCTTTGCAGACACAGCTTTTTCCCAGGAATTCTCATTCAAAAGGAGAGAATCAATCACCACATGTGTGCCCTGGAACCTATGTGAACTCTGAAGTGCATGTGTGCAACACACAGGCACATGCATGCACATGTGTGCACCTACACACATGCACACACACACGAAAGAGAAAGTTTTGTAATTTTACACACATATATACATACATGCACAAAAGAAAGTTTTGTAATGTTACATACATATATTATGTATGTATACACACACACACACACACACATATATATATATATACATATATATATATATATATATGTATATATATATATATATATATATATATATAAACTAGACCTAACCAGTACCAACTGGCTCTGAGGAGATTTGCTGTTGCCTGCAACTGCACCACTCTGATACTAAATATCTCTGACAGCATCTTTAGTGGGGTCTTTCCAGATGTCAGCGGAAGGCCCTCACTCAAAACCCTGCTCTATGTAGATCTCCCTGTCTAGATATAATAACCTAACTATTCCCACTAAGCCTCCAAATATAAAACACGACATCACATTCATTTCAAAGGTCATTCGTTCACATGACAATGGATGGAAGGGGGTCAGGATTGCAAGATCTCCCAGACGGATTCCTGCCACTCAAATGTCTGACTTTTGCCAGAAAGCTCCATGGAGAGGAATGCCATCACTGAGGATGTCCGCCAGGCTTCCCTTTGGGCGTTATTCCATCATGATAACAACATCTGGCACTTCTTCCAGTGAATCTGAAAGTCTTTGGATGATCTCATTCTCGGAGAAAATCAATACAGATCAGGAAGGATTTGTGTAGGATCTGATCTTCTAATTCCTACTTTAAACCTTGACCTAGTTTTTCTGGCCACATAAAGAGAAAAAAAATCCCTCTGGATTTAGTGTTGTGTGCAGAGCCCCAAATCCACTGTGTTGCCCAACAAAGCACTTGGTAAGATCGCCATTATTAACACATATCGCTGCACCGAGCATACTTCACACAGAGCAATGCTGATTGGGAGCTACCATTGTCCCCACGCTCCAAGTGCCCCCTAGGAACACAGCTAGCTCCTGAGCCTGACTTTGCCTGAGCCCAAAATTCATTCATGTCTTATTGTTACTGTTATTTTGTCATAGTGTGTTCCAATATCAAATACCAAAAGGAAAAAAAAAAAGCATTTTCCAGCCGGAAGTATGGTTTCTGTCACCAACACTGCTCCAGAAATGAAACAGGGTTTGCACAAGCCGAGGAGCCTCTGCTCCGCACCCCTCCCTCTCTTGTCTGTTTTGCTTTGTGTGGGAAGAGCTCCCCTCCACTCTGGCGAAGGGAGCAAGCGCTCCCTGAGCTGCAGACAGGCAGCCGGCTTTCCAGTGTGTCTAATTACTGAAACTGCATGGTCAGCACAGGTGCTGCCTTACCAGACTCACTTGAGGCTGTCTGTCAGTTTCCCAATCCTGGAACCTTTGTCCATCCAAACCCCACCATCTTTTCCCCTTAA
Source organism: Microtus obscurus (assembly GCA_963919715.1). Taxonomy (NCBI): domain Eukaryota; kingdom Metazoa; phylum Chordata; class Mammalia; order Rodentia; family Cricetidae; genus Microtus; species Microtus obscurus. The sequence goes on along the minus strand of CAWTZC010000170.1, from coordinate 8,631,062 downwards.
GGCTTTGTCCCCCTAATCATTGATCCTTACAATAAATCAGAAATGAGACAGCCTCCGTGGGAAACACCTCAAGGGTAAGCATTACATTCCAAAGATGAGACCAGGGAGAAAAGGGACAGCAGGTGTCATACGGTCCAAACTGGAAGATGAGGATTGTCTTAGAGTTCCTATTGCTGTGATAAAACACCATGACCAAAAGCAACCTGGGAATAAAGGGTTCGTTTCAGCTTAAAGCTTTCAGGTCATGCTCACCACTGAGGGAAGTCAGAGCAGGATAACTCGAGGTAGGAGCCTAGAAGCAGAACCAGAAGCAGAGGCCATGGAGGAATGCTGCTTACTGGCTTGTCCTCCATGGACCACTCAACCTGCTTTCTTATACCACTCAGAACCACCTCCACAGGATGGCACCACCCTAGCTGAGCTGAGTCCTCCCATATCAATCATTAATCATAAATGCACCCACAGATTTGCCTACCGGACAATCTGGACAGAAGTATTTTCTCCATAGAGGTCCCTCTTCCCAGACACTCTACTCTGGGTCAAGCCGACAAAGAAAACAGCCAGGATAGGGACCTTGTGCCTGCTCTCTCCTCCCTTGGGAATGTTGGTGGGATGTTTCTGGTCTTTGCTGTGCCTTTACTCCCCTTCCTCCAAGGAGATGCATCATCTTAAGGCTGAGAGCTCTTGTTCATGCCACAACTACTGGCAAGTACTGTATTCCCTGTGTCAAAGACCATCTCCCAATACCGCTTCCTGGAGTCCTCCTGGGTAGGGAGAGCTGTCACTTTTTCTTGTTCTGCCTACACACGGGTGAGGAAAACAGGCTCTAGTCCCGGCATGTGGAAGGTGGGATAGATAACTTCAGATGTTCTGAGATCACTCACGCTCCCATAGCTGAGAACATGAATCTCATGATGGTCTTGGGTTAGGAGGAAGAAGCCTGAGTTCTTGGGAATCAGTCTCCAGAAACGATCCCTCCAAACATCAGAATAACACCAAGCCACAGGCACATAAGAAATCCCCTTCCCACTGCAGGATAAGGTGCCTCAAAGTCCTGAAAGATGGCATATTAAGAGGATACTTTGTGATCTGCAGTACACCGCTTATACATGAGTGTATAAGTCAGTGATGCTTTGTTCACTGACTCTGGTGAGCCACAGAGCCCTTTGCAAAAGTGGCAAGATGCATGTGGCTGCAGACATTGCAGGTTCCTCATTGCAGCATCAGGTGCATGTGGCTGCAGACATTGCAGGTTCCTCATTGCAGCATCAGGTGCATGCAGCTGCAGGCACTACAGGTTCCTCATCGCAGCATCGGGTGCATGCAGCTGCAGGCACTACAGGTTCCTCATCGCAGCATCGGGTGCATGTGGCTGTAGACATTGCAGGTTCCTCATTGCAGCATCAGATCTACTTGGACAACTTCACTCATTTATAAACTTGGCTCCACCAAGTCTGTCCTAACCAAGACAGACCAATATCAGCCGGTGTCTCTCCATCCATTCCCTACCCTTTATTAGTTCCAGAGAGGGAAGTGGAAACGGATGCACCATCACGAGTCCTGTAGAATAAGGGAGCAATCTCTAGTCTCGTTATCCCTCACCTGACTGAACCTCTGAGGCTGGGAGCAATCTCAATTTTCATGTAAGTTTTTAGTCACCAAATAGGGCTTAAATTATTAGAAAATGGTGGCTTTCATTGTTTGTCTTAAAATTAAATTTTTCATACAATATATTCTGTTGACAGCTTCCCTTCCCCATCTCCTCCCAGATCCTCCCCACTTCCCCACCCATCCCATTCCATACTTTTTTTCTCTCTTCTTTTAGAAAACTGGCAAATAAGAAAAATAAAACAGAATTTTAAGAAAACAAAAGACAAGAAACACACACACAAAACCTGTAAAAACATTGGAAACTATAATAAGCAAAAGAACAGCAAGAATTTTTTAAATGCCCAAACAAAGCAATATGAGACAAAAAAAATTCTACAAAAAACACTATTAAGTTTGTTTTCTGTTGGCCACCTGCTGCTGGGCATGGAACCTAGCCTTAAGTGTGGTTTACATACCCACTGAGATTGCATGGGAGAAAACTCACTTTTCCCTTTGTCAATTGGAGACAGCCTCTCAGTCAGGGATGGGAGCTCCTGTCACTTCCCCCTCTCAGCCCTGGGACCCCACCAGGCTTAGACCTGCACAGGCCCTGTCCATGCTGCTGCCATGGTCTCTGTAAGTTCACATATATGCCGGGCCTGTTGTGTCTGGAAAATACTGTTTTCTTGGTGTCTTCCATGCCTTCTGCTTCTTACAGTCTTTCCACCTCCTCTTCCACAGAGCTCTCTTCCCTGAGCCCTAAGGGAGGCGGGGGGATTTGGCTTCTCCCAAAAGTTGTCCGTCTGAGCAGTGTCCAGCTGTGATTTTCTATATTAGTACCCGTCTACTGCAGAAGGAAACTTCTCTGGTGATAGCTGAGCAAGACTCTGACGTACCAGAATGTCATTAGGAGTCATTTTATTGCTATGTTTTAACAGAACAATTGTTTTTCCCCTAGGTTCATGGCCTATCTAGTGGCAGAGTCTTTGCCACCCAAGCAGTGTCAATCATGAATTCCACTTCATAGAGGGGGCCTTAAATCCAGCCAGAGAGTGGTGGGTTGTCCCCATGACTTTTATGCCATTATTGCACCAGCATCTCATGCAGGCAGATCACCACTGGGTTGGCAGCTAGCTTTCTCCTCTGATAACATGCAGAGCACCTTCCCCTACAGAACACTGGTCGCTATGGGTGAAGGCTCGACTTCTGCATCAGGTCAACTTCTCCATGTTCAATGAGATGTGTAAGTGTTGTCTTGACCTTACCATCCGTTGGTGGCTTTTGTAAAATAATAAAAGCCCACTGTGCTTTTGTAGCAACTAACTGTATTTCTCTACACCCTTGGGATACAAATGTTATCAAGTTCTAGCACTTTGGCCTTCACACTAGTCTTCTACTCCTAAATGTACATCTGTTTCCATTTTACTGTAATGGATTAACAAATGAAATGTAATATGAATCAAGAAAACATAAGCGAGGCTCATAGCTGTAACTCAGATCTGAAAGATGAAACTCTCTCAGACTGGAGCGTTGTACCCTGTGAGAAACTGTTTTGGTTTCGTTTTGTGTCATATTTCCTGAACCTTCCCTTCCCCCTTTCCAAGGATTAGCCAGTCCTATCAAATTGTAAAGTTGAGCTCCCACCAACAGGATGAGACTCAGTCGCCATGTACATTAAGGATAAAAACCCGGAGCCAACTTAGCCCCTTATGTTTCTGGCACACCGTTCTACAATAAGAATTGCATTGCTGCACTAATTTTGCTTTGCTTGTATGATTCTTGTACTACACAAAAATTATTCATTATTTCTAAGACCCAAATGGGTTCTGAGGTCATATCTGAGTTAGGGAGAAGAATACTAATAGTATAAAATGTCTGTGAACATGAGCATGAGTATTGAACATGTTTCCTGTCTTTGAGAACATATGTGCACACACATTCATCTAAGTGCACATGAGTGTCAAGATTGGTGGAGAGAAAGCGTCACTAAATCCTGGGTCTTCCCCTGCCCAATAATCTGGTGTTCCTATTGACCCCAAGGTGGGCCACCTAAGGATTCTACGAATCCTCTACTTTATCTAATTAGATAACTCACACGAGTTCTCTGGTATATTTACCTGTCTGTCTCTTCTGTGATATGCCTGTTGCATCCAGATATCAAGCTTGTGAGCTGAGATCAATAATCATTTACTAAAGCCGAGTGTAATTAATCGCACAACAGTGAGATGATCTTGTTTAATTTCTGAAGTTGGGAGACTAAGACATTCCTGACAGAAGATAATAAATACAAATACACTTTCCAAACTTCCGTTATGTATTTGAGTCAAAACCAAATAATTGTTCACCAAGCTATTGTTAAATTGGAATTTAGTGGCTCCTGTTCATGATTAATGATGTTGTGACCCAATAGCAAAAGGCATGAGCAACCCTGTTCTGTCTTTATTGTTGCTGCTGTTTCCGAGAGGAGAGAGAAAGAGAGAGTGGGAAAACTATGAAGTTGGCTGGGTGGGGAAGTGGAGAGGATCTGCAAGGAGTTGAGGGAGGAGAAAAACACGATCAAAATATAATGTATGAAAAAAGTTTAAATAATTTTTAAAACTCCATACTGCCTTTAAATGCCTAAAAATAGACAGCAGACGGTTGCAAAACAGTAAGAATTACTTAATGGCACACAGCTGTAGACTTCAACCTTGGTTAAAATGGTAGATTGTGTGTGCTCGGCGTGCATATGAAAGGGACCTGAATCGTTGTTGGATGTGTTCTTCTATCACGACCCTGATTTTTTTTTTTAGACAGGATCTCTCAGTGAACCTGATTCAGACAGAATGGCTAGCCAGCAAGCCCCAGGGATCCTGCTGCCCCAGCTCTGCAGCTAGAATTCCAGCTACCACTCAGTCTTCATAGTACTGGGAAGCCAAATCCAGGTCCTCATGCTTGCACAACAAGAGCTTTTCCTGACTGAGCCCCAAAGCAGCAGATTTTCACGTAACATCTTATCCCAGTTTTTAAGCAGCTGGGGTATGGGGGGCAGGAACCTTGGTGTGGTTTCAAACTATATAGGCTTTTGACAGTGGGAGCGACAGTGAAAGAACTAATACATTTTATATTCTATAGTTGTTTTCATTCTCAAAAAAGTTATAATTAAAAAAAAAAGCTCTGACAAACTAAATCCTAACATGCTCACATAAAAACCGCTTTGAGATGTTGTTGAGTGAGTTGGGACTATCCAAAAGATTATCCTCTTATATGTATATGTGGCTTGAAGTGCTTTTTAATTATCTGCTTTGCAATTTGAAGAGAATTTTTAATAGCTTTCATCTTATCGGGACTTCCCAAAAGGCTTAAATGCATGGCGTGTTTTCATCCTTCAATGCAGACACAGAGACCAACACTTCCCTCTCAAGCAGACCACCACTCTCAGTCCACAAACTTTCTACCCACATTTCTCTTCTGGTTTTTGGTAACAGACCATTTCATCTAAAATTAATTTAAGAAATCATGGGAAGTGAAGAGCTGTCTTCATTTCCCATACAGCTAATCTTCCAGTTCAGAATAATTTATTGATCCTTCCTTCTGGCTGTATTTGTTCCATGAATGAAAATGTGTGATTGAAGGTGTGTGCTCATTTCAAATTTTCTTCTCCTAAACAGGTTCTTAGAATCTCTTTTCCCAGTCCCACACGCTTCTAATATTTTAATTTTCCGTTATTTTAATAACAAATAGTAAAATAGTCTACTTATTCTAGTCTTTAAAAATATTACTGTCCCTGGATAGTCTCATCTGTTAACTTTTCAAAGGAAATTTAGAATGCCTCTGTTACTCCATCCCTTGGGCTCTAAGGCAAGAACGGGCCATGGCGGAATGAGACCCTTTACCTTCCTGGGTTGAAGATTGCTGCTTGCTTGTATAGAACAAGCTTAGTCTGTTGAGTTATTTTCCTCAACCCCACTTTGCCATTCCTACCATTTTTGGAAATCTTTATTTTGGGAATCTTTTCTCACATGGAGCAGAATTTAGAGGGATGAGTTCTAACTAAAGCTCAGCTCGGCCCGTGGAGATCTGGGCTGTCCCAAAAAGATCAAAAAGAGGGTTGGTCCCGAGCGAGACGCCATTGGAAGTGGCAGAAACCTTCAGATATGTGGCCTGATTGCAAGATTCCCGTCGCAGGAGACCTGTCCTGCGGACTGTGGGACCTTGCTCCCTCCTCGCTCTCTCCCCATCCAGCCACGAAGTGAGCAGTGTGGCCCTGCCATGTGCTCCCTGGCGTGATGTGTGGCCTTACCACAAGGCCAGCCGGTCGTGACAAAACCTTCCAAAACCATGAGCCAAAATAAACCTATCTTCCTTATAAGTCGCTTACCCATGGTGTTCTTTGCAATAAAGGAAACTGGCTCACACGAGCCATTGGAAGGGGGGATACGTGGTGATGAAGCACACAGGAGCTTCCGGGAGTAAACACAGCTAAATCACAAAGCCCGATATGCTTCTGGTGGTTGTGAAGTTGCTCAAAAATTTAAAAGGAAAGCATTTGGAGATACACCTTTTAGGTGAACTGTTTTACTATAAAAACCTGGCGGCCCCAGTTGGTGGGGGGCAGACACATTTAGTTAAACAGACTTCTTCCCCAATAATGGAGCCAGTTTGGTTTTTATTTTAGTGTAAAGTTAGAAGGACTAGATATCCTACCGTTGTATGAGCCACAAGAGCAGACTGGAGTTAAGCTTGCCCTGCCGTTAGCCAGCACTGGTAAAAGCCCAGTTTAACAGGGAAAGAATGACTTAGGGTACAATAGATTTGGATTCTAATCCTGGCCCTTCCTGATACTATTCCACAGCTCTGAGAAGGTTTATGTAATAGGCCTGTGCCTCAGTTTCCTCATATGCAGTGCTGGGAAACTGAAATTTAGCCTATGTGATTCAAAGATTACCAACAGGGCATGTGAAGCCACTTGGTAGCCAGTCTCCCAAAAAACATCAACTTCTAACACCACCTGAAGGGTCCTCATTGCTTTATTGTTTTTGGCCTAAGGACTGCCACAGAGAAAATATGAACTAAGCTGAATGGAAGGAAGAGATTCTAGATGATTCCCTAGTTTACAGAATCTCTCTTTAGAAAACGAGTTTCTAGTTTCCTTTGGAAAGGCGTCCAAAGGTGCCCACACACTACAGCTCAAACTTAACATGAAGGTGAGCGCTTGCCCCTGCCCTGAACTGAGCACACACTCAGAACCAGCCTACAAAATGCTCCCCAAGTTTGCCAGCGAGCAGGGTTCAGTGACCATTGCCCAAGCTCCCAGTCACCGTCCACAGAGCCTTATCTAAGTTGGAGAAATGAAACAGAGGCAAAAGTCTGTGCAATCAATAAAAGGAACAAGTCAATAGACAAATAGTCTCTGAACAAGTGTCCCTAAGAATAGCAATGACTGCCGTGGATGGGCCAGACAACCTGCCTTGCGCTGTGTCTTCTTATTACCCTGTGATATAGATCTCAGCGTCATCAGTTTATAAAGTAGACAGTGAGTCTCAGAGAAATCCAAAGTAACACCTTATATCTCACAGCTAGGAAGAGTCACAGACAGGTTCGAACCCAGATCTATCCGACTGCAAAGCTCAACCCCACTCTCCTGCAGCATACTGGCTCCCCAGGAGTCTGCAGATGAGCCTGGCTAGTCTCTGCATGGTGTTCAGAGTCTGACTCGGACTCTGACATCAGGGGTACCTTTGAGGATATTCACGTTTCAAGCAGTGTGTCTGGGTTCACCACCCTAGTCCATCCCAATTCCCCTCTGTCCGATGCCTCCTTGAAGTATTTCCAATGCAGGACAGGAGGGAGGGCTGGGAAGTGGGGTTCTGCACTTCCTATCTTTCTCTCATTTAGGTCACAAGGCTCGAGACTTCTTTACTCCAGCCATAAGCAGTTTGTTCCTTTAGCACAACAATCCTTTGGAGGTTTTCTCAGCCCCTTCCCGGGACCCAGTGACGCTGAGAGGAACATCTTCCCTAATATTTGACAGCCCCTTTCTTCTCTGTTCCCCAGCACAACAGGTGGTAGTTGCTTCCTGCAGTTTCTGCTCCATGGTTCCTTTGCTACCTGAAAGCCCTTCTGTGTTTTAATACCAAGTTAAGAATCGTAGATGTTCCTTTCCCTCTAAATAGCTAGTATGGTTTCTACCTCCTGCTAGGACTCTGGCCAATATAAATGATCATTTGCTCCAATGCTGCTCAACGAGGAAACTGAGGCCCAGAGAAGTGATGACATGCTTAAGCTTGAACAATTAGCATTCGAATTTAAGGTGTTGCTACCCCCACTTAGAAATGTACTACAACACGGTGAGCCACATGCAAGCACCCCTATAGAGAATGTAGAATCTGGGACTACCATCTAGTCACTGATGAAACATTTCAGTTCAGAGGTTTGTACCATCATCTCGGAGACAGTTGTGGGAAACATGGCCCAAGCATTGTATGATTTTCTTGATGTCACCTATCTAAGAAGTAACGAGCAAGGTTTCCACTGAATTAACCTAACTGTAAACCAGGGCTACTACTCCATACTTGGGTCTTGCCCCTCCACCTCTCTTGGTTGGACACTATCTCTGTGCTTTCAAAGCAAGACAGAACTCAGAGCTGACGTCTCTACCGTCCTCTTAGAACCACTCACTCTTGTTATACTTGATTTGGTTTTGTTTGGTTTGGTTTTGAGACGGTGCTCTTGTATCCAGGTCATTCTAGAACTCGGTGTATATAGTCCAGGATGGACTTGAAGCCTTACCCTCCTCGCTCAACCTCCTGACAGCCGGGTATAGGTGTGAGCCACCACTCTCAGCTTTATGTGGTTCCAAGGATCAAGCCCAGAGCCTCGTACAGCCCTGGCAAACACTCTGCCCACTGAGATCCATCACCAGCCCAAGGGCAGCTCACTCCCAAAGTCGGTAGTTTTTGTTTCCTTTGCACTCCTGACTCAAAAACCTACTACACCTACTAACGTTCCCTTATCCAAAAGCTCAAATCGAAAGTGAAGAAAGCAGCTATCTTAGCATCGTTGTTTGTCTTCCGAGCTTTCCGCGAAGCTTCTTGACTGAAGCTAACTCAGCCAATCCCAGCGAGACTGAAGCTAGCTCAGCCAATCCCAGCGAGACTCACACATGGAAACCATAGGCTCTGAAGCAGCTGGGAAGAAGAAACCTCAGTTGGAAGCTGGAAATACCTTTCAGATGCCTCTCATTGATGGGGCTGCAACATGAGAAGGTTCCAGTATGTTATCATCAAAAACTCTTACCTCTTGACAGGTGGAGCCCAATTAGGAGCGTCCCGTGAGCTGGGTTTGGAGTGCCGCCACCCCCTGACTAGGAACTCTGCTGAGCGTGGCTAAACTGCAGTCAGTTAATCATGAAGGAAATGGACGGCTCCCAGGCCCGAGATGCTGCTGGGCCATGGCAGGAGGAGGGGCTGCTTGCTGTCTACTAATTATTAAACTCGAGTCCCCTGTGAGCTCTTGCTGGGCAATGGCCTGGTTTTCAGGATGCATCCTCGGAGGGATTCATATTTGTTAAAGGGCGGACGTTAAGACGAGAAGCATCAAAGCATGTAGGAGATACAGCCAGCATCCAAGGGTCTAGCCTCCCTACAAACCCAGGAGTAGAGAACACAATGAGGGAAAGATATGGGGGTTTTGGGCATCCAAGCCTCGGTAGGCAGCCTCCCTGAATTCCTGAAAGCCACGCTGCTGGTACAAGATACCGACTGAGTGCCGGATGCTGACGGTGTTGCCTTGTTCCAATCAGCAGACGTTTGCTGAGCAGTTGTGATGTGCATATGCTTCACCTAGAATGGATCGTATCTCAAGGAAGTGGCCTTCTGGGCTCATGTGTGCCTTCATGCTGATCTCAGCACCCTGGCTCTCACAGGCTTCCTCGGTGCCCCAAAGCAGGAGACAGTCCAGTTTACCAGGAAGCATACGGACGAGCCAGGGCGGAGTCCACATTCTCCTGCTCTCCTCCAGCACAGTGTAGGCTACTCAGCTACTTACCACCCCCCACCTCCCACCCCACCCCCACCCCCACCCCGGTTTTCTCACACACAGAAGGGATCGGACAGTTAAAAGCCAATGCGAAGACGCTTTGAGGGGTGTCTCCGTGATAAGAGCACCTACTGCTCTCGCAGAGGCTGGGAGCTCAGGTGCCAGCACTCACTTTGAGTGGCTCACAACCAACTGTAACTCCAGCTCCGAAGGATTGAGGCCCTCTTCTGGCCTCTCAGGGCACGGTACCCACAGACGCATAGGCAGACACACACATATACACATACCTTTATTACTATTTTTAAAATATTTTTTAAAGATCAAACAAGACAAATCTAAAATGGTTACTATTGAAATTTGGGAGTAGAAGAATGGAAAAAATGTATCTTAGTTCTATTAATGTAGCCATTATATTGGGAAGATGTAATTCCCTGGAGAAAAAGCTAATACACAAAATTAGCCCCAAGTGACAGAGAAGTGTGTCATTCCAGACTACCTTAATCATTTGGCATCCACCTTGATCAGTGTGTGCCCCCAAAATGCAGAACAGCACCAATCCCCACCCTCCAGATTCACTGGAGCCTAGCAACGGAAGGGCCTCTCAGCCCATCCCACGCAGTCTGTCCACAGAACAGGGTCTCCACCTCCTTCCAGGCTTGGCTTCAGTGCATTCAAGCGTGAGAAGCTTCTGGCATCATGTACCTCCGTATCTGCCTCTCATTGACTTTAGTTCAACAGCTGCGGATTCCTGGCTCCTCTTCTCCGGGGCAGCCTTGGGCCAGCCCCTCATCTTACTCCCCCTCCTAGGAACCCCTACCAACTGCTTGGGGGTTTACCAAGCACTGTCCTTATCGGCCATTAGAAAAAAATGGCATTTCTAGGAGAAGGAAAAGCCTGCATCCTGACATTGCTGGGGCCCTCTTTACAGAAAGGAGTTCTTCACCTTGGCTATCCAGAAGTTGACATTGGGCATGAAAATAACCATGACCTTTCCAGCCAGACCCCAGGGAGGAAACACTAAAAATACACATATATCTTCCGGCACCAGGAGCCAGGCTGGCACTATGAATAACCCTCTGCTCCCCAGAGATTCAGACAGGCAACTTGAAGGGACCTGCAGGCCAATTTGCATACAGGGTGTGAGGGAAGTCATCAGTCAAGGGTGGCCTTTTCTCCTCCTCTCCACCCGGCCCCAAGACAGTGGTTCTCAACCTGTGGGTTGCCACCCACAGGTTGAGAACCACTGCCCTCAGCAATGATATAACGGTTTTGTACGGCATGTGTATGCTATTAAATACTAAGTAATCTGGAGACAACTCAAGCTACATGGGAAAACAGGCATGCAGGAGGTGCAAACACTCCATTTGCAGTAAAGGACTCAAGCTCCCACAGATTCTGATGTCTGCACAGGGTTCTGGGACCAGCCCCCCTGCAGACACTAAGGTATTAGTGTACCTGACTGCGCTCTGCACTGAATTGTCTACCCCACATGAGCATCGTCGGTTAGCAATGAGCACACGATAACTCCCGACCCGGTCGCTGTGCCTTAGTCTCACTAAGCCTCCACAACCCAATAAGAAGGCCCTGGTATTTTTCTCATTTTCACATGAAACTGCAACCAATAACAGGCAACTCGCCTAACGTCACACAACTAGTGAGTAAGTCACCCTGGAAAGGCATGACCGGAAAGACTACATCACAGGCTCCCCGCAGACGCCTCTTGTCCAGAGGCCCTGCCTCCTGCCCTCCAGTCTCCCCCTCTCGGCACCCTCAGCACCAGGCACTCGTGTCCCGACCCCGGCCTCCTTGGCCTGGCTGTCAGCTGTGCCCGTGTGACCAACAGTGTGTTTCTTTCCTAACCTGTGCTGAGTGCCCGATTCTCACACCAAGCAGGTCCACCTGTGACCGCCCCACACAAGCCCCGTCTGTGATGCACAGAGGTGATGTTTGGAATGTGTGTTAGCCAATATTGTCTGTCCCGTGCTTCACGTCATATGTTCTCAGTTACTCATGATCAGAAGTCATTTCAAAATGTATGTTGTTTGTCATATATGTAAACATTTGAAATGTTTTAGAAAATAGCACAGATGTTTTATATAATGATATTTTATATTTTTCTTTTTCTGTGTAAATATATAGATATATGTAGATATATACATTGGAGGATACATGTGTACATATAGGTGCTTGGTGCCTGTCCGTGTGTGTGCACATGGTCTCCTACCTCTCTCCTCTCTCCAACCACACTTCCCACTGATCCTGGAGCTCGCTGCTTTGGAGACACTGGCAGGCCAGTGAGGTCCAGGACCCGCCTGTCCCTGCCTTCCCACTGAGCACCAAGGTTACAGATGTGTGCCATCACACTCAGCTTTTACGTGGGTCCCAGGGACCAAACTCAAGTCCTCGTTCTCGCGCAGCAAGCATTTTGCCCACCAAGTCATCACCCCAGCCCTAATTTTATATTTTAAAAATGCTTTATAAAAGTATTAAATAAAAAACAAGAAATAAACAGCATTAAGTTTTAAATTGCAAAGCATTCTGAATAGCATGTTGAAATATATAAAGAATTGCAAATTCTAAACATAAAAAGGCATATTTACCAATTCATAATGGAATAGACTGACAGTTCTTCTCAAAAGAAGAAATATAAATGGCCAATACTATTTGAAAAAAAGTTTTCTGCATCTTTAGCCAACAGGGAAATAAAAATTTAAATTGCTTTGAGATTCCAAAGCCAGAATGGCTATTGTGTTGATCTGTTTTATGTCAACTTGACACAGGCTAGAGTTATTTGGAAAGAGGAAAGTTCATCTAAGAAAATAACCCTCCTTACAAGCCTGCAGAGCATTTTCTTAATTACTGATTGATATGGAAGGTCTCGGCGCACTGTGGGTGGTACCATCTCTGGGCAGGTGGTTGTGAGTTGTATTTAACAAAAATAAATGAACAAATAGATAAAAGCTCAGCTGACCAAGAGACATCTCACAGAAAATTCTCTGCTCCCAGGCCTGGGTCCTCGGGCTTCTTGCCTCGGAAGCAAGAAGCATAATGGGAAAGTAAAGAGCTTCCCCAAGGATGACCCTTCCATGCCTGTTCACCTCATGGCCTCTCTAGGCCACAAGGCTGGCTTGACCCACATCATCCGGGAAGTTGACAGGCCAGGATCCAAGGTGACCAAGAAAGGAGTCGTGGAGGCTGTAACCACTGTGGAAACACCACCCCTGGTAGTTGTGGGTATTGTGGGATATGTCGAGGCCCCGTGAGGCCTCCAGACCTTCAAGACAGTATTTACTGAGCACGTCAGTAATGAGTGTAAAGGCCTTTCTGTGAGAGTGGGCACAAATCTAGGAAGAAGAGCCCTTCACCAAATACTTTAGAAAGTGGCAGGACAACATGGGCAAGACGCAGCTGGAGAAGCGCTTCAACAGTACTTCAGTGAAGTACTGCCAAGTCATCCGCATAATGGTGTAGCTGCCATTTTAACCTCACCACCATCACTGGTAAGAGTACCCACATGTGCTAGTCCGCCATCTTTGGTAAAAGTACCCACATGTGCTAATATTCTTTGACTTATTAAAATATTCCTTTTAATCTTCTTACAGTTACTAGCATTGGTAAGCAGTAACTAATTGGATAAAATACATGACTAAATTTAGCTTATATGCCAAGTTTAAAATAACAGGTAATGGTACCTAGTTCTCAAGTGCCTTTATAGATTTGAGGGTATGGCACTTAAAAATTAAAATAAAATTTAAAAAAATAAAAACCTTCAATTTTTATGAAAGCTTTTACATCTAATTGAAGATGCGGGTGCATTTTAATGTGTTCAGTTCAGAAGGTTCCAGAAAACTCTACAGAAAGCCTAAAATGGTCTGCTGTTGCCTAAATTCCCCCATGTCAGCTAAGATGTCTTTCGGTAGAACCGGTCCTTATGTTCTCAAAGTTGATGTAGTTTCTTCTCATTACTAAATTTGGCCAAGAAGCTGAGCCTCATCTGTGCAGGAGAAGATGGAACTGCTAGGGAGCACTCGGAAGGCTGCTCTACACTGCCAACGGGAGAGTTCTGAACCAGGGACCCCGGATTCCAGGGTCTCCAAAGGAAACTTCCTCTCTCCGTGCCAAGCTTCATCTTCTCCAAATATGATGAGAAAATGCTTTAACAAACAAAAACTCTAGCAAAAAAGAGCCACTAAAGTCAGCCATACTGCTGAGGGCATGGCTTTAATGACCCCCGAGGAGCTTTGGGGTTCACATGCAGGATCCTAAAAAATGTGATAGGCTAAAAGCATCTTGCACTCCAGACTAGAGACTGCTGGTGATTCTGATAAACTTATGCTCCTGTGATATGCTTGGCAGGAAAGGAGGCTTTGAAAGCTTCCTTTTAAGGCTCCATATAAGAGCTGCCTTCTCAGGGCCTAAGGTGAGACCACCTGGCCCAAAGGCTTTATCCCTGGAGCCCTCAGAAGCACCAGAGAGAAGCAGGGAGGCTGGGCTTGTGCACCCTGAGGGCTGGTAATGATGACAACCGTCCTTCCTGGCAAGCTGAACCCGAGTCTTGGCTTTAATCCCAGGCCTTTGGGGAGTCCCGGGGAGCTGAATTACTGGGCCAACAATATTGATGGGCCCTGTTGAAACCACAGCCAGTTCTAGAGTTTGCTACCCAGCTGGCAAATGAAAGCATGTAGTTCATTTGAGTTCTAGGAGGCCTTCCTCAGTCCTGCCTCAGGCAGAAAACAGCCGGGGACAGGAGGTGCAGGCATCGGGGAGATGAGCCTAGGGAAAGACTCTACCCCCAGATGCGCTACGTCAGTCCTGGGTGTAGAGCGGGAGTTGCAGCTCAGACAAGACATTTCCCTAGCCTGGTCCTGAGCTCAGTCTCCAGCGCCACCACCACCAAAGGGCAAAACAAAAACAAAACCAGAATAAAATCCTGTGTCTCCAGCACTTTGGGAATCTGTCCACCATCCAAGACCACTTATTCTATCCATTCCTCTCCACCCACAGCCTTAAGATCGATGCTCAGATCTGAAGACTCCAGACTCTGACCAACACTCCCTGTGTTCCTGTGTTCTGTGTTCCCAACATCAGCCTCACTCCAGAACCCAGTCAAGGCAGCGGAATCACACCGCTGGTTATCCAGGCGAGTTCTAGACGCTCCAGACATTTCTACAGCTTCAGTGTAGAGACTCAGCCAACACACTTGGGAGAGGGGAACCCGTTGGCACAGCGTAATAAACCACTTTCAGAAATTCAGTAGTATAGAGAACGCACGCAGCTCCGCTCAGAGACAGCAGCCTCCTGTCTAGCGGGCAGACAGGATGGCCCAGCTCTCGGAGACACTCGTGATGAAGCTCCGACCAAGATGGACGTAGGCTAGAATCTCCCCGGTAAGCACACCTAATGGGGTGCAACACACTTTATAAGAAATGGGTTAGTCCAGGTGCGAGAGTTAACCAAGAAGAGACTAGAAATAGTGGGCCAAGCAGTGTTTAAAAGATAAAAAAAAAAAAAAAAAGAAATTCAGTAGTATATAAGGGATTCGGTGCCATGCTGCAGGGAGCCGATTTGAGTGGCTGCCATTATAAGATGGCATTTGGCCCCAGCCTCACTTGATAACTCCATATTAAGGTTGCAGTTCTTCCACCAGAAAACAGGATGAGTTGTTGTGATCTAGCTGCCCACACTTCCCCTGACCGGCAGGGGAACTTCCTTGTGGTCTGTAATTGACAGGGATGTTCCCCTGCTTTCTTTCCTGCTGGTGGGTCTCTGGAAAGGCAGTTAAGGTATCAAAGTATCAAAGGTTGCTAGGCAGAATCCCTATATAAGCAGATATAGTTCAGAGCTCCGGGCCCCTTGCTTTCTGCTCTCCCTTCAACCAAGAGGCTCCAATAAAGCGTGATTTGAGAAGAATCCTTGTCGTGTGGCTGTTCTTTCCTGCTGGTCAGGGAGTTCGCCGCACCATGCTACGCGAGAACTGTGCTAGAATAAGGGATGCAGCAAGAGCAAGGCCGGCCTGAGCAGAGGGCGGATGCACCCTGACACACTCGCCATTCTGCTTCTTCACTCGCTGGTTCTAGCGTGGCGGTCTCAGTTCCTACAGGAGTTTGCATCTTCCTTATTCCAACACGGGCAGTAAGACAGGCCACACCCTCGTGGACCAACGCAGTAGTTAGAAAGCAAAGACAGGCCACACCCTCGTGGACCAACGCAGTAGTTAGAAAGCAAAGACAGGCCACGCCCTTGTGGACCAACGCAGTAGTTAAGCCACGCCCTCGTGGACCAACGCAGTAGTTAGAAGGCAAAGACAGGCCACGCCCTCGTGGACCAACGCAGTAGTTAGAAAGCAAAGTCTCCATACAGCCTTTCTATCTGATGCTCTTCCAAGTTCATGAATTGCTGCCCTGGGAACCCCATGGTGTGTGTACAGGTAACTTCCAGCATAGATCCGGCAGTCCCTTGGATTACAGAGCTAGAGAAGGAAGGAAGGAAGGAAGGAAGGAAGGAAGGAAGGAAGGAAGGAAGGAAGGGGAAGGAAGGAAGGGGAAGGAAGGAAGGAAGGAAGGAAGGAAGGAAGGAAGGAAGGAAGGAAGGGGAAGGAAGGAAGGAAGGAAGGAAGGAAGGAAGGAAGGGAGGAAGGACGAACATAAGAGAGCTGAGAAGCATACACAGTCGTTCAGTGTAGGAAATGTTGACATGTCCGCTAGACTAAGGAGAAGCAGTTTACCTCACTGGAGGACACGTGATAGGGAGAAAAATGCAGGTCATGAAAACAGCTTTATGTTCTATTAAACATACAGTCACATCCCTCGTGAAGATTAAAATACTCAAAACCAAGACGCACAGCTGCCTGCAGGGTGTATGGCTGATTAAAAAGATACATTCCTGGATCTGGAGGTTGACTTCTTGAAGGATAATTCAAGGAGACAAATTGTTCTCTTATTCCACAGTCTAAGCTGAGTTCTCTCCCAGCCCCCAGCCCAGATACTGATGTCTCTGGATCCCTCAAAGTTTGTGATAGCTAGCCTAAATCCACCAAAATCTCACTTAATCCTTACTCCTACACTACTCTCAGGGATAATTAAATTTTGAAGATCAAACATCCATCGTTTAGGTAATATACTTGAAAAAAAAACAGGAGCTCATCTAACATTTTTCAATTTCAAAATGATTTTTAAATTGGGCATCCGCAGTCTTCTCTGTATCTGCTGCAAGTGGCTGTGCCTTACCCTGTGCAATCAACGGCTCTCTCGAGGCTCACCACTAAACTGAACCTTCCTCTTCCGGGAGTCTTTGGAAGCCAACCCCGAGACAAAACACAATCACCTTCAATGATGCAGAAATCTTTTTACCATCGACACATTTAAAGGAGGAATTTTTGATGAAATAATGATACCCACATGAGGACTAAAATGCCTTTTGTTTGACAGAATAACGTCTAGAGTTAAGGGGAAAGCGGCAATCACAGATGAAGAACAGAACGTCCTGAACTCCAAATCCATGCAGCTTTTAGCACCTCGCCATCATTTTGCAGAATAACAGGAAATGCTCTCTGGGTGTTCAGACCTGATTTCCAAGCAATTTAGGGAAGCTGATGGCTCTTGTGAATACGCAGGTGAACCAAGTCTGGGGGAGGGTGGAGACCAAGGTTCCAAGAGCCCCGGAAAGTGAGCCAGAAAAGCATTTATGAAGAGGTAGGGGTCTGGGAAAATGGCTCGGTCTGTAAAGTTCTTGTCATACAGCCACTAGGACCTAAGTTTGATCCCCAAAACCAATGTAAGCATACTAATTACAGCGGCGGCGTACACTTAGAGTCTCAGTGTTGTGGAGGACGAGACAGGAGGATCCCTGGGGCTCACTGGCCAGCCAGCCTGCCTGACTGGTGAGCCCCGGATCCAAGTGAAAAACCCTGTCTCAAAGAAGAAAGTAGATGGTTTCTGAGGAATCACCTCAGGCCTCCACACAAGCAAAACACACAGACACGCATGTGCATGTACACACACACACACACACACACACACACAGAGTGACTTTCCCTACTATGTGATATGTCGCCTGCTACTTAATTCAAAATTAGACTTTAGAAATCATATACCCATCAAGGCTAAGAAGGAAAGGGACAAGAAAATAAGTGACTGGGCAAGTGTGCAGGGCTGTGACCCCACTGTGGCACTTCAGTTCAGCACTACTTGGAGCCTGTCTGTATCTGTGTGTGATGCATACATGTCCACACATGCGCAGATCCACACATGGCAATGTCATAGCAGCCTCAGAACCTTGCCAAGGATAGGTACAGCCTGGGGAGGTCTGAGAGCAGACTAAGAATACAGATCTAAATACACGGCAGGTTTCAGCACTGGAAAGCTGGAAGGAGGGCAGGAGGGGGTGCTGCACATCTGTACTCTCGGGGCGGAGGGGGCGGAGGCAGGAGGATGGTGAATGCAAAACCGAGAGTGGCCTGCATAGGGAGACCTTGCTTCAGAACAAAATGAAGCGAAAGTGAAGGCCAGAAACACATTTGCTGCCGTTATTTCTAGAGCCATGGATAACGCACAAGGTTTATCTTTGTGCGTTTCTGTGGTCTTCTCACTTCTACAGTGAGTATGCATTTTTTTTTTACTTTCATTACAATGAAGAAATATTTTTATTGTTCTAAAATAGAAAAATAAAGGTTTAAGATCAAGGAACAGCTATCCAAAATAAATGCCTCTGAGAAGAGAAAAATCAACAGAAGGGAGACTCAGGCAGGAAGCTGAGGCTGGAGACCGCGAGGAAAACATTAAAATCCACCTGAGAAACTGCCCCCCCAGGGTTGGAATCAAAGATGAAGGGAGGAGGGTGATACAAGGGGCTGTGAAGCTGAGAGGCTGGTTAGTGAGACGGCAGTTATAATGTATCCAGTTCTATATGTGTAGTTACTACCCGTGTTATAAAAACAATGGAGCTAAATTATCAACTGACAATATGTCCACACTTCAGAAGAGGATTATGGCCGGGCGATGGTGGCGCACGCCTTTAATCCCAGCACTCGAGACCAGCCTGGTCTACAAGAGCTAATTCCAGGACAGGCTCCAAAGCCACAGAGAAACCCTGTCTCGAAAAACCAAAAAAAAAAAAAAAAAACCAGAGGAGGATTATGAGAGAAAGAGAGAGAGACAGAGAGACAGAGACAGAGAGACATCCCTCTGGATTTCCTATCTCCTGATGCTAGAGGAGAAAGGCTATGACAGACATCCAACGAGCAGATTTTTGATGTACCAGGGCCAGTTACTGAAGCCTCGAGAGGCAGCCAGGAGCCATGATGTCCCAAAGGCAGATTTTGTGTAGGAAACTCTAGAAACCCCAGTGTGAAAGCTGTGACTCAATCCTTCTTTTCCTAGTGACTACAGAAATCCCATCTTCAAGGGACATGCACGATGTGCTTGGCAGAAGAGAAACCACTCATGGATAGAATGCCCGACCTTCCTTCTCCTCTCAGGCATAAAACAGTCTGACCCTCTTCACTCCACCGCTGCCTTCACCACCACTGTCACCGCAGCTACCGCCACCCCAGCTGCCACTGCCACCACCTACCGCCAATCATGGACAGTGCAGCTTTGTCAAAAACAAGCCTTCAGGAGCCTTGTGATGCAGAGGAAGGGGCTGGTAAGTAGGGAAAGGGCCAGTCTCAAAAGACAAATACCACATTACATTTTCTTTCATCCTAGGAATCTGGATTTAAATACAAACAAGAAATGAAGAATGAAGATCCCCTACCTGAGTCCCAGGCTAGGGTGAGGTTCCGGGGTCTATGTGGAGAGGAGGTCCAAAAATTCTAAGAGCCAGAAGTGAGAGATGACTCCAGGGACACATTGAGTTCCAGACACGACAGGAAGCACGGGGCAGGGCGCGCGGAAGCACGCGGCAGGGCGCAGAAGCATGCGGCAGGGCGCAGAAGCATGCGGCAGGGGCGGAAGCACGCGGCAGGGGCGGAAGCATGCGACAGGGAGCGGAAGCAGGGCGCAGGGCGCTGAAGCACGCGGCAGGGAGCGGAAGCAAGTGGCAGGGGCGGAAGCACGCGGCAGGGGCGGAAGCAGGCCGCAGGGCATGGGAGCACGCGCACGCGGAGCGACAGGGCTGGGAGCACACCACAGGGAGGGAAGTTCCTCACATCCTGGCAGATCAAGATGCAGAGAGCTCAAACAAACGCAATGAAACCTTCAAGGCCCAGCCCCAGTGACCGATTTCTGCTAGCTAGAGCATGGGTCCCAAAGGTTCCATAATGTCTCAGCCTCACTGTTCTATTGCTGTGAAGAGACACCCTGACCCAGGCAACTCTTTTTTTTTTTTTTTTGCTTATTTAAAGATATTTTATTTATTTATTTTTAAATTTATTTATTTATTTATTAAAGATTTCTGCCTCCTCCCCGCCACTGCCTCCCATTTCCCTCCCCTCCCCCAATCAAGTTCCCCTCCCTCATCAGCTCGAAGAGCAATCAGGGTTCCTTGACCTGTGGGAAGTCCAAGGACCACCCACCTCCATCCAGGTCTAGTAAGGTGAGCATCCAAACTGCCTAGGCTCCCACAAAGCCAGTACGTGCAGTAGGATCAAAAACCCATTGCCACTCTTATAAAGGGAAACATTTAATCAGGCGCTTGATTATGTTTCAGAGGGTTAGTCCATTATCATCACGGTAGGAAGCAGACAGACACGCACTGGATCAGCAGCTGAGGGCTTAGCACTCTGATCTGTACACAGCAGGCAGAGAGAGACACACTGGGCCTGGCATGGGCTTTGGAACCCTCCAAGCCCACCCACAATGACACACCTCCTCCAACAAGGCCACACCTCCTAATCCTTCCCAGATAGTTCTACCAACTGGCGACCAAGCATTCAAACTCACGGACTAATAAGGGCCACTCTTATTCAAAATACCACATATAACTTCCCAAAACAGTGCCACCAGGGGACCAAGTAGCCAAACCCATGAGCCCATGGGGCACAATTCATATTCAAAAGATAATAAAAAGACATAACTTCTGGAACAAAGGAAGCATAACAACATCATAATACCCCCATCTTCATGCACAATGTTTTACAGCACAGTCATAAATATAATTTTATACAAAATAAAAGAATTATTAATTTACTAACATCAAAGTGCTTTGGCATCCAAATCATTTATTACAAAGCCTTCTGGGTCGTATCTATTCTGGCTTTCTGCAGTTAAAGTCCCTGGTTCTCCAAAGCCTTGTTTGTATTGACCTGAGCAATACGCTAACATCCTTCCCTTTAACCCCCCAAAATCCTGAAGTGTTTTCAAGGCAGACACACTTCACAGCCGGCTTGTATTGAGTTTTCACCCTTGCACTACCAAATGCCACGACCTCCATCAGAAATGCTGACTAGAAAAAACCCATAGACAGGTGAAGGAAGGCAGGGGCTAGCAAAGGGCTAGAAGAACATGAGAGAAGGCATGTTCGATGAGCCTGGTGAGTGATTATTTCCATGTGATGATAAAATCTGATTTCTCTCTGAAGCCGTGTAACTGTTGTGACTGAGGGGACGAACGCTGACAATTTTGAGGTTGCTGAATTAAGCAGCCTCCTCCCTGGGTCTCAAGCAACTGCAAAGCAGACGCCTGGCCCTGCTAACATAGTTACATGAAAAACAATAATCCCTGGCCTTTGTTTCTGGTTCTGAGAGACAGAAACTGCGCCCAGCTAGGATGTAACTCAGTGATAGAACATTTATTTAGTACATTGTGAGGCCTGGAGTTTAATAACCAGCACTGAAAGTTTAAAAGAAACAGAAATTGATCCCAGGAAGTCACTATAAGCACACCTTCGGCCTCTGAGCTAGACTCCAAATCTGATCTCCAAACTTTTTGATTTTTAATTTTCTACCAGGGGAAAAATGTATACATTTCCTTTCTGAAGAAAGGGAGGGGGTGAGACAGGGTTTCTGTGTAGAGCAGGCTGGCTTCAAACTTGCTCTGTAGCCTAAGATAGTGCGGAACTCACAATTATTCTCCTCCCAAGTGCAGATTAAATGCTGTAAAACCAAGCCTTGCTGGATATCTTTTATACACACACACACACACACGCATACACACACATACAAAAAAAAAACCCAAAATATATATATTGGGGGTGAGGGGTAAGACTGTCTTGCTATGTAGCTTATTCTTATCTTGAACCTCCTATCCTGCCTCAGCTTCCCAAGGACTGAGGTTATAGGCCTGTGCACCACAGCTGTTGAAAATGCTGAGGTTTCTGTTAAATACATTAAGTGATACGCAAACCACCATGTCCAACCTTTTCTCATAAGTTTTGGGGATGGAACAGGGATCCTCATGCTTGTGAGGTAAGCCCTTTACCCACGGAGCATCTCCCCAGCTTTGAAAATCCCAACTTTTAAAAAGTATAATGACGAGTAGGATGGGGTGGCACACACCTTTAATCCCAGTACTAACCAGGCAGAGCTCTAAATTTAAAGACCGCCTGGTCTACAGGGTTTTAGGACAGCCAGTGCTACACAGAGAAAGCCTGTCTCAATAAATAAATAAATAAATAAATAAATAAATAAATAAAAATAATATTATAATATAAATAAATAAATAATAAAAGGAAATAACAACTGTAAAGATTTGGTAGAAAAGACAAATCTTTCCCATCCACAGCTCACATAAGAACAGAAGGAAGTTCTGACAAATGCTGACTTGCAATGTGTTCTTTTCACAGCTAGAGTGTTTTTGAGAAGCAGATACTTCCTTTCTCTCATGGACAGAATATCCCTGTAACCTGGAAGATAAGGAATCTTCCCCTTACCTTTAACACACGGAACAAAATCAGGGAGTTTGAATACCTATTTTCTTAGAAAATTGATAACTCACTCTCAGGAGTGCTTCCTGCTTTTAAAGAGGACCAGAATGGAGTTCCCAGCATCAATATAGGCCAACTCACAGCCACCTGGGGATGCGATGCCTCTAGTCTCCTTGGGCACCTGTATTCATGTGCATACACACACACACACACACACACACACACACACACACACTAAAAAGTTAAAAATAAATCTCGGGTATATGCACCTGGGTTTCATGCCGACAGACACCGGGGTGCTGGGTGCCCGGGAGCTAGAGTTGCAGGCAGTTGTGAGCCACCTGATAAGGGTGCTGAGAGTTAAACCTGGGTACTCTAGAAGAACAGCACATACTCTTTATATATATATATATATATATATTAAAGATTTCTGTCTCTTCCCCACCGCTGCCTCCCATTTCCCTCCCCCTCCCCCAATCAAGTCCCTCTCCCTCTTCAGCCCAAAGAGCCATCAGGGTTCCCTGTCCTGGGGGAAGTCCAAGGACCACCCACCTCCATCGAGGTCTAGTAAGGTGAGTATCCAAACTGCCTAGGCTCCCACAAAACCGATACGTGCAGTAGGATCAAACACCCATTGCCCTTGTTCTTGAGTTCTCAGTAGTCCTCATTGTCTCTCTGTTTTTTCCCAAGACCGGTTTTATCCCAGGCTTTTTCAGACCCAGGTCAGCTGGCCTTGGTGAGTTCCCGATAGGACATCCCCATTGTCTCAGTATGTGGGGGCACCCCTCGCAGACCTGAGTTCCTTGCTCGTGCTCTCTCTCCATCTTCTCCTGATTTGGACCTTGAGGTTTCAGTCTGGTGCTCCAATGTGGGTCTCTGTCTCTGTCTCCTTTCATCGCCTGATGAAGGTTAATATTCCGGAGGATGCCTATATGTTTTTCTTTGGTTTCTCCTTCTTATTTAGCTTCTCTGAGATCACGTATTATAGGCTCAATGGCCTTTGTTTATGACTAGAAACCAAATATGAGTGAGTACAACCCATGTTCCTCTTTTTGGGTCTGGCTTACCTCACTCAGGATAGTGTTTTCTATTTCCATCCATTTGCCTGCAAACTTCAAGAAGTCCTTGTTTTTTACTGCTGAGTAGTACTCTAATATGTATATATTCCATACTTTCTTCATCCATTCTTCAATTGAATGGGTATCTAGGTTGTTTCCAGGTTCTGGCTATTACAAACAGTGCTGCTATGAACATAGTAGAGCATATACTTTTGTTGTATGATAAGGCCTCTCTTGGGTATATTCCCAAGAGTGGTATTGCTGGGTCCAGAGGTAGGTTGATCCCGAATTTCCTGAGAAACCTCCACACTGCTTTCCAAAGTGGTTGCACAAGTTTGCATTCCCACCAGCAATGGATGAGTGTACCCCTTTTTCCACACCCTCTCCAGCAAAGGCTATCATTGGTGTTTTTCATTTTCGCCAATCTGACAGGTGTAAGATGGTATCTTAAAGTTGTCTTGATTTGCATTTCCCTGATCGCTAAGGAAGTTGAGCATGACCTTAGGTGTCTTTTGGCCATTTGAACTTCTTCTGTTGAGAGATCTCTGTTCAGCTCAGTGCCCCATTTGATAAATGGGTTGATTAGCCTTTTACGGTCTAGTTTCTTGAGTTCTTTATATATTTTGGAGATCAGACCTTTGTCAGTTGCGGGGTTGGTGAAGATCTTCTCCCAGTCAGTGGGTTGCCTTTCTGTCTTAGCAGCAGTATCCTTTGCTTTACAGAAGCTTCTCAGTCTCAGTAGTCTCAGTAGGTCCCATTTATTCAATGAGGCCCTTACTGTCTGTGCTGCTGGGGTTATACGTAGGAAGTGGTCTCCTGTGCCCACGTGTTGTAGAGTATTTCCCACTTTCTCTTCTATCAGGTTCAGTGTGTTCGGACTGATATTGAGGTCTTTAATCCACTTGGACTTGAGTTTTGTGCATGGTGATAGATATGGATCTATTTTCATTCTTCTACAGATTGACATCCAGTTTTGCCAGCACAATTTGTTGAAGATGCTCTCTTTTTTCCATTGTATACTTTTAGCTCCTTTATCAAAAATCAGGTGTTCGGCCGGGCGGTGGTGGCGCACGCCTTTAATCCCAGCACTCGGGAGGCAGAGGCAGGCGGATCTCTGGGAGTTCGAGGCCAGCCTGGTCTACAAGAGCTAGTTCCAGGGCAGGCACCAAAGCTACAGAGAAACCCTGTCTCGAAAAACAAAACAAAAAAAAAAAATCAGGTGTTCATAGGTGTGGGTTAAAGTCAGGGTCTTCTATTCGATTCCATTGGTCGACTTCTCTGTTTTTATGCCAATACCAAGCTGTTTTCAATACTGTAGCTCTGTAATAGAGTTTGAAGTCAGGGATGGTAATGCCTCCAGACGTTCCTTTATTGTATAATATTGTTTTGGCTATCCTGGGTTTTTTGTTTTTCCATATAAAGTTGATAATTGTCTTCTCCAGATCTGTGAAGAATTTTGATGGTATTTTGATGGGGATTGCATTGAATCTATAAATTGCTTTTGGTAGAATTACCATTTTTACTATGTTGATCCTCCCAATCCAAGAGCAAGGGAGATCCTACCATTTTCTGGTGTCCTCTTCAATTTCTTTCTTCAAAGACTTAAAGTTCTTGTCAAATAGATCTTTCACTTCCTTGGTCAGAGTTACCCCTAGATATTTTATGCTATTTGTGGCTATCGTGAAAGGTGATGCTTCTCTGATTTCCCTCTCTGCTTCGTTATCCTTAGTGTATAGGAAGGCCACTGACTTTTTGGTGTTGATCTTGTATCCTGCCACATTACTAAAGGCGTTTATCAGCTGTAGGAGTTCTTTGGTAGAGTTTTTGGGGTCGCTTATATATACTATCATATCATCTGCAAATAACGAAAGCTTAACTTCTTTCTTTCCAATAGGAATCCCCTTGATCCCCTTATGTTGTCTTATTGCTATTGCTAGAACTTCAAGCACTATATTGAAGAGGTATGGAGAGAGTGAACATCCTTGTCTTGTTCCTGATTTTAGTGGGATGGCTTTGAGTTTTTCTCCGTTCAGTTTAATGTTAGCTGTCGGCTTGCTGTAAATAGCTTTTATTATATTTAGGTATGACCCTTGTATCCCTAATCTCTCCAAGACCTTTATCCTAAAGGGGTGTTGAATTTTGTCGAATCCTTTTTCAGCATCTAATGAAATGATCGTATGGTTTTTTTCTTTCAGTTTATTTATATGGTGGATTACATTGATAGATTTGCGTATGTTGAACCAGCCCTGCATCTCTGGGATGAAGCCTACTTGATCATAATGGATAATTTTTCTAATGTGTTCTTGGATTCGGTTTGCCAGTATTTTATTGAGAATTTTTGCATCGATATTCATGAGTGAGATAGGCCTGTAATTCTCTTTCTTGGTTGGGTCTTTGTGTGGTTTTGGTATCAGGGTAACTGTGGCTTCATAAAAGGAATTTGGCAATGACTCTTCTGTTTCTATATTGTGAAATACATTAAGGAGTATAGGTATTAGCTCTTCTTGGAAGTTCTGGTAGAATTCTGCATTGAAACCATCTGGTCCTGGGCTTTTTTTGGTAGGGAGATTTTTGATAACAGTTTCTAGTTCTTCGCGACTAACAGGTCTATTTAGATCGTTCACCTGGTCTTGGTTTAGCTTTGGTATATGGTACTTATCTAAAAAACTGTCCATTTCTTTTGCATTTTCCAGTTTTGTGGCATACAGGCTTTTGTAGTAAGATCTAATGATTCTCTGAATTTCCTCTGTGTCTGTGGTTATGTCCCCCTTTTCATTGCTGATCTTATTTATTTGCGTGTTCTCTCTCTGTTGTCTGATTAGTTTGGATAGGGGTTTGTCGATCTTGTTGATTTTCTCCAAGAACCAACTTTTTGTTTCATTGATTCTTTGGACTGTTTTCTGTGTTTCTATTTTGTTGATTTCTGCCCTCAGTTTGATTATTTCCAGTCTTCTACTCCTCCTGGGTATATCTGCTTATTTTTTCTCTAGCGCTTTCAGGTGTGCTGTTAAGTCCTCAATGTATGCTTTCTCTGTTTTCTTTAAGTGGGCACTTAGTGCTATGAACTTTCCTCTTAGCACTGCTTTCAACGTGTCCCATAGGTTTGAGTATGTTGTCTCTTTATTTTCATTAAATTCAAGGAAGACTTTAATTTCTTTCTTAATTTCTTCCTTTACCCATGTGTGGTTCAGTAGTTGACTGTTCAGTTTCCATGAGTTTGTCAGCTTTCTGGGGGTAGCATTGTTATTGCCTTCTAGCTTCAGTCCGTGGTGATCTGATAAGACACAGGTGGACACTGATATTTTTTTATATTTGTGGAGGTTTCCTTTGTTTCCGAATATGTGGTCAATTTTTAAGAAGGTTCCATGAGCTGCAGAGAAGAAGGTATATTCTTTCCTTTTGGGGTGGAATGTTCTATAGATGTCAGTTAAGTCCATTTGCTTCATTACCTCCAATAATTCTCTTAATTCTCTATTAGGTTTCTGTCTGATTGACCTGTCCATTGGAGAAAGAGGTGTATTGAAGTCTCCTATTACTAGTGTGTGTGGTTTGATGTCTGCCTTGAGTTCTAGTAATATTTCTTTTACATAGGCAGCACATACTCTTAACCACTGAGCCATCTCTCCAACCCCAAAAGGAAATACCTTTTAAAGGAAATATATTCTTTTGCCATAAAAATGACCAGAAAAAAAAATGTCATCTGAGATGAAAAAAAAATTAAGATCAGTCCTTTTCTTCTTACCAAGTACTAGGGTGATTCTATCAACGCTTTTGCATTTGTAAGAATAACATATCCCGTGTCAGTTTGTCCCCTCTTGACTTCAGTTCTTGCCTGTCCCGATAGCCTGTGAACAACAGGTTTGTATCTGGAGGTGACGCCCTGCTATCACTCCTGAGCTGGTTTTTATTCCTGTCACAGTGACAGCTGCAGTCATGATCACACATGGGCATAAAACATTTCTCTCCAGGACGTCATTTTCCTGTTGACCATAACCTTGGGTTACATCTAATGCATTGGCCTGAGCAGCACAGGGACTGTGATCCTTGAATGCCAGTTTCATTGCATCATTTTGCCAGCAGCAGACAGGATGGGAGTGAGTGGTGTGGGAGGTCCTTCTGTATATATGTGTTGCTTCTATTGGTTAATGAATAAGGAAGCTGCTTTGGGTCTATTGCAGTGCAGAAGAGAACAAGGTGGGAATTTCAAGCAGAGATAGAGGAGAAAAGAAGGCAGAGTCAGTGAGACACCATGTAGCTGCCGAAAGAGACAGATACCAGAGAACTTTACCATAGGTAAACCACAAGCCTCGTGGTGATGCATAGATTAATAGAAATAGGTTAATTCAAGATGTAAGAGTTAGCTAAAAACTATGCCTAAGCTATTGGCCAAACAGTGTTTTAATTAATATAGTTTCTGTATGATTATATGGGGCCTGGGCATCTGGGAACAAACAAGCAGCCTCCTACTACAGGTGAGTGTATGTCCACTGGCAGGGACCCAGGGACCACACAGTGCACTTTTTTCTCTTACCAAAAGAGACTATTTCATTAAGAAATAATGAATAATAAGAGAGATCAGTCATAATGACAAGAAAGTGGCCGGCAGAAAACAAGTAAGAGGGAAATGATCACCCGGGGAATAGTTATGTCCCTTCTCCAGATCAGGGACCCTCTGCAGCAAATGTCCTGTAATCACTCAGAAGAGCTTGGCAAATGGGTTATTTAGCTTCACAGTCTCACAGCCTAATGCTAGTAGATGTGGTTTATCTATTCTTTTTTAAGAATCTTTTTTTCTGTAACTTGTTCTCAAGGAATGGTACGGCAGTGAGCTGGATGCTCCAAAACTTTTAAACACGGAAATGACCCAAACTACCTTCACCCTTGTCCTAATTAGAGTACTATTGCTATGAAGAATACTATGACCAAAAGAAATTTGGGAAGGAAAGATTTATTTGTCTTATACTTCCACACCATAGTCCATCACTGAAGGAAGTCAGGACAGGAATTCAAACAGGGCAAGAACCTGGAGGCAGACGCTGAAAAAGTGGTGGAGGGGTGCTGCATACTGACTTGCTCCTCACGGCTTGCTCAACCTTCTTTATTATAGAATCTAGGACCACCAGCCCAGGAATGGCTCCACCCACAATGGATTGGACCCTCCCCCATCAATCACTAATTTAAAACAATGCCCCACCTGTTTACCTACAGCCCAGTCTTATGGAGGCATTTCCTTCATAGAGGTTCTCTCCTCTGAGATGACTTTAGCTTGTGACAAGATGACATAAAACTATCATGCACATCCCTCAAAACTACTTGATTCCCTACTTTATAGGAATTAAGAATGTATGTGGCTGCAGGGTGGTGGTGGCACATGCCTTTAACCCTAGCACTGGGGGGTAGGCAACTTCAACATCTTGGGGTTGCCAAGGCAACCCAGGCTTCAACTTCACAGTTCCAAACAATGGCCTCTCTAGGCCTCCATATAGGGACACCCCTGACACATGCCTGGTCTCAGCATCTTTCCTTCATCATGGAAGACTATTCCAGAACTCTTTTCTTCTATCCTTAAAGCCAGAACCACATGGCTGAAGTTGTCGACTTCTGCTGCTTACTGGGGCTGGAACATGGCTCCTCATTCGATTACATCTTCACCAGCTTTCTGTTTTCTGTTTTCAGAGGTTACCTTCACTGAGTAAGCATAACTGTTCTGAAATTCTCTGTAGACCAGGCTGGCCTCAAAGTCAGAGATCTGCCAGCCTCTGCCTTCTAAGTGCCGGGATTAAAGGTGTGCACCGCCACACCCAGCTCTAAACTTTTCTTTAGTTTCTTTTCACAAACTGGAAATTTAGCTGAGTGGACTCTTGCCCTGAGGTCACCACTCCCGTTATTCCATTTTTTTAATCCATTTATCTCCTTGAACACAGGACTCAGCTCCATTCCACTGGTGCTCCTTTTCTCCTCCCATTTTACATTTTGTGTTTTTCCTTGCTCAGCTTGCTCCTTCTCATTATAAATCTCCATTAGAGTTACCACTAATAAAGGCATGACAGAGAATATACTAGGCTGTGTTGAGATTTCCTCTGCCAGTAGAATTAATCCCAAACTCTTCACTTTAGCCTCGGGCAGACTCTTTAGACAAGGGCAAAAAGCAGCCACAATCTTCATCAGAATATCACAAGAACAATCTCTGGGCCATATATTAATATTCTTCTCCTCTGAAACTACTTGAACCAGGTCCTCACAGTTCACAAAAGAACACTCAGCACCACTGTCTTCCATGCTCCTACTGGTATGGTCCTATTAAGCAGCACTTGCCGTGTGCAACTGCCTTTCTAACCCACAGCCCCAAGGTCCATATTCCTCCAAACAAAAGCATGCCCAGGCCTATGGTACCCAGTCCCTGGTACCAACTCTGTCTTAGTTAGGGTTTCTATTGCTGTGAAGAGACACCATGACCACGGCAACTCTTATAAAGGAAAAGCATTTAATTGGAGTGGCTTACATTTTCAGAGGATTAGTTTATCATCATAGTGGAACATGGTGGTGTACAGAGACCTGATGCTAGACCTGAGGATTCTACATCTGATTCAAAGGCAACAAGAAGTGGTCTGAGAAACTGGGAGTGGTTTGAGCATATATGAGACTTTGAAGCCTACCTTCACAGTGACACACTTCTTCCAACAAGGCCATACCTGCTCCAGTAGTGCCACTCCCTATGATTGTATGGGGGATCGGCTACATTCAAGCTACCACACCTCTGTAGCATCTGTACCAGGTTGCACTTCCTCCAGTGGTGAATAATGTGTCCTCTTCCCCCACGTCCTCACGAGCATTTGTTATCATTTGTTTCGCCAATGTTAGCCATTTCACCTGGGGTGAGTTGAAATCTCATCCTACCTTTAACACTTGTGTTTAATTTCACCATTTGTGTTTCTTCTTTTGAGAATTATATACCCCATTTATTATTAGCCCATTTGTTAATTGCAATATTTGTTTTTTGGTACTTAATTTTTTTATTTGATTTTTGTGCATGAACATTTTTCCTGTATTTGTATCTACCTACCACCTGTGTGCCAGGTGCCTTGGGAGGCCAGAGGACACTAGATTCCCCTGGAATTGGAGCTACAGACAGTCATAAGCTGATGTGAGCACTGGGAATCGAACCTTGGTCCTCTGGAAGGGCAGCCAGTGCTCAGTCTCTCCAGCCCAGTGGTTTAACATTTTGCAGTTCTTTATATGTCTTAGATAGGACCCTCCCTGTGTAATATGTGGTTGACAATGCATGTCTTTCTTCCTGTGAGCTGTCTCTTCATCCTGGTGATTGGTTCCTTTGCTGGGCAGAAGTTTTTTAATTTCATGTGAGTTCCATGCAGATCATGTGATCCCATGCAGGTGAGATTTAAGTCGCTGTGGACAGACACTTTGACCAACTCATCTGAGATTCAAAGATGCTTTATTTTTACCCTTGAATTTTATCAAGCCAAACCCAAGATTGTACTAGGTGAAAAACAGAAGCTACAGACTAGATGATTCCCCAAAGACAGCAACAGTGCTCCGTGATGGCTTGGCATGGGTGGGAGACTGGTCGATACAAGCTCCACAGGCTCTCATGTGAGACTCTTGAACTCCGAGCTGCTGCACAGAATGGCTTGAGCCTTGGAAGGTAAATCAACTAGTAAGGGCAAAATGTTAAACCGAAAGAAAACTATTCCTGTGTTGTCACAAAAATAAAGAACCAGGAATAATGTAAAGCAACCTAACTATTTCAAAACTGAAGCTGGTCATAATGGCTCACTCTTGCAATCTCAGCACTCAGAAGACAGATGCAGGAGGACTTCCACGTCTGAGATCAGCCTGATCTCCATAGTTAAGTTCCAGGCTAGTTATGTAACAAGATGCTATGGATGGATGGGATAATCACACCCTGAGGTTCTGGGCATTCAAACTCCAACACGTGAATCTTGAGACAAATACAGAAGAAAGTAGCTTGTTGAGGACTTGCTAATGTGGTCCTGTGCCTGTCCCCAGTGGAACCCCCTAGGCTCCTCTTCACCCTCCCAGAGAGCAGGTCTCAGGAGGAGCAGATGAACCCCTTTCCCTGACTTACTGTCTTCCAAACTGCGAAACCTTCGTTTAAAATGCAGATGTTTCTCCCTAATAGATGGCTACTGTGTTTAAACCAAATGTTTAAAATGCAGACGTAAACAAAAGCTGTTCTGCTGACAACCCTGTCATTATCCAAAGCATCTTCAACTGGATGTCTGAACTCATCCACAGCAGAACTCCGGAAGCAAGCTTCTCTCTTCCTCTCCTAGTCAGGTATCACGCCTCCCTCCCACCAATTTATCCCCCCCGCCCTAAAAAAAATCATTTTTCAGAAATAAATCAACTAGTACATCAGAGTGTGCCTGCAGCTTGTAATTTCACTCAGTAAAGTGACAGGCATTTGCTACGTGCCTCTCCTTTGCCTGGCCTGCTTTAAGTACAAAAGAACCACACAGACTCTCTCCGGGCCCATTTTAAACCTATTTTATTATGCAAAAATGCATCAAAAGTCCCAAAGGAAAGAGAGAAACAGAACCTCTTCAGGGGCCTTTTTCCTTTGTGGTTTTTGAAGCTTATATTAAATACTACACAGGTTTTTTTTTTTTTTTTTTAATTTAGATTTTTAAAGCTAGGGAGGAAAAGCTTACAGGTCAGCCTGAAGTTTGAAAGACAGTTGTAACCCGTGAAGTCACCATAAGGCATTTTCCAAAGGGGGAAAAAAAGGCAAGTTCAGTGATGATGAGATCTACATTAGGAATTGGGGTCCAGATGGAAGCGAGAGGCAGTTCTAGACCACAACACATCAGGAGAGAGAGAATGGAGGAGTCGGCGATGGAGATGCTGTTCCTATTTTGTCTGTGAATGGCAACAGCGTTTGTCAGAGGAGGCAGATGCTCTGGGCCTGTCAGCAGATAACGGAGGGAGGAAAGAGGCCTCACGCCGAGAAGACAGTCACGGGGCCTGGAGCCAATACCGTAATTTCTAAACTTAAAATTCAGACACAGGTAAAATATTCAGCTAGTTTGCAATCTGGGAATACAAGAGGTTTATTTAGATGTTTTTAAATATGAACCAATCATGGCAGTGGATTTAAAGGCAGGCCTCCCTTTGTACAGATCCAACGCGTGCACACTCAGGCATCACGGTTCAGTTAAACAAAAGAGGAGTCACCCACAAAACAGCTCACACCACCGTCTCCACTGTGTGTGAGCTCTAAGTGACAACACCGGAGAGAGAGGTCAGGCTGGCCTTCAGGCCACAGATCTCTGTGACAGTCACAGGTGGGCACCATGATCAGCAGCCAATCACGTGGCTTCACACCATGCCTTAGCTAGATCTAACAGTGAACAAGACGAAAATATGACAAAAGAAAATGCCAAGATCTTCTCCCAGTCAGTGGGTTCCCTTTTTGTCTTAGTGACAGTGTCTTTTGCTTTACAGAAGCTTCTCAGTTTCAGTAGGTCCCATTTATTCAATGTTGCCCTTAATGACTATGCTGCTGCGGTTATACCTAGGAAGCGATCGCCTGTGCCCATCTGTTGTAGGGTACTTCCCACTTTCTCTTCTATTAGGTTCAGTGTGTTCAGATTGATATTGAGGTCTTTGATCCATTTGGACTTGAGTTTTGTGCATGGTGATAGATATGGGTCTATTTTCATTCTTCTACAGGTTGACATCCAGTTGTGCCAGCACCATTTGTTGAAGATGCTTTCTTTCTTCCATTGTATACTTTTAGCACCTTTATCGAAAATGAGGTGTTCATAGGTTTGTGGGTTAAAATCTGGGTCTTCTATACGATTCCATTGGTCGACTTCTCTATTTTTATGCCAATACCACCCTGTTTTCATTACTGTAGCTCTGTAATAGAGTTTAAAGTCAGGGATGGGGGGCTGGAGAGATGGCTCAGTGGTTAAGAGCATTGCCTGCTCTTCCAAAGGTCCTGAGTTCAATTCCCAGCAACCACATGGTGGCTCACAACCATCCGTAATGGGGTCTGGTGCCCTCTTCTGGCCTGCAGGCATACACACAGACAGAACACTGTATACATAATAAATAAATAAATAAATTATTTAAAAAAAAAATAAAGTCAGGGATGGTAATGCCTCCAGAAGTTCCTTTATTGTATAAGATTGTTTTGGCTATCCTGGGTTTTTTGTTATTCCATATAAAGTTGATTATTGTCCTTCCAAGATCAGTGAAGAATTTTGATGGGATCTTGATGGGGATTGCATTGAATCTATAAATTGCCTTTGGAAGGATTGCCATTTTTACTATGTTGATCCTCCCAATCCACGAGCAAGGGAGATCCTTCCATTTTCTGGTATCCTCTTCAATTTCTTTCTTCAATGCTTTAAAGTTCTTGTCAAATAGATCCTTCACTTCTTTGGTTAGAGTTACCCCGAGATATTTTATGCTGTTTGTGGCTATTGTGAAAGGTGATGCTTCTCTGATTTCCCTCTCTGCTTCCATATCCTTTGTGTATAGGAGGGCGACTGATTTTTTGGAGTTGATCTTGTATCCGGCCACATTACTAAAGGTGTTTATCAGCTGTAGAAGTTCTTTGGTGGAGTTTTTGGGGTCGCTTATGTACACTATCATATCATCTGCAAATAACGAAAGTTTAACTTCTTCCTTTCCAATTTGAATCCCCTTGATCCCCTTATGTTGTCTTATTGCTATTGCTAAAACTTCAAGCACTATATTGAAGAGGTATGGAGAGAGTGGACAGCCTTGTCGTGTTCCTGATTTAAGTGGGATGGCTTTGAGTTTCTCTCCATTTAGTTTGATGTTAGCTGTCGGTTTGCTGTAAATAGCTTTTATTATATTTAGGTATGACCCTTGTATCCCTAATCTCTCCAAGACTTTTATCATAAAGGGCAGACAAAGGTCTGATCTCCAAAATATATAAAGAACTCAAGAAACTACACTTTAAAATGCTAATTAACCCAATTAAAAAATGGGGCACTGATCTGAAGAGAGAATTCTCAACAGAAGAAGTTCAAATGGCCAAAAGGCACTTAAGGTCATGCTCAGCCTCCTTAGCGATCAGGGAAATGCAAATCAAAACAACATTGAGATATCACCTTACACCTGTCAGAATGGCTAAAATCAAAAACACCAATGATAGCCTTTGCTGGAGAAGCTGTGGAGAAAGGGATACCCTCATCCATTGCTGGTGGGAATGCAAACTTGTGCAACCACTTTGGAAAGCAGTGTGGCGGTTTCTCAGGAAATTTGGGATCAACATACCCATGGACCCAGCAATGCCACTCTTGGGAATATACCCACGAGATGCCCGATCATATGACAAGGACATTTGTTCAACTATGTTCATTGCAGCATTATTTGTAATAGCCAGAACCCGGAAACAACCTAGATGCCCTTCAATGGAAGAATGGATGAAGAAAGTATGGAATATATATACATTAGAATACTACTCAGCGGTAAAAAACAATGACTTCGCGAATTTTGCATGCAAATGGATGGAAATAGAAAACACTATCCTGAGTGAGGTAACCCAGACCCAAAAGGATGAACATGGGATGTACTCACTCATAATTGGTTTCTAGAGATAAATAAAGAAACTTCATCTGGCGATGGATGGAGATAGAGACAGAGACCCACACTGGAGCACTGGACTGAGCTCCCAAAGTCCCAGTGAGGAGCAGAAGGAGGGAGAATATGAGCAAAGAAGTCAGGACCACAAGGGGTGCGCCCACCCGTGGAGACAGTGGGGCTGATTCTTTGGGAGCTCACCAAGGCCAGCTGGACTGTGACTGAAAAAGCATGGGATAAAACCGGACTCTCTGAATTTGGCAGACAATGAGGGCTGCTGAGAAGCCAAGGACCATGGCACCGGGTTTTGATCCTACTTCATGTTCTGGCTTTGTGGGAGCCTATCCAGTTTGGATGTTCACCTTCCTAGACCAGGATCGAGGGGGGAGGACTTTGGACTTTCCACAGGGAACCCTGACTGCTCTTCAGGCTGGAGAGGGAGGGGGAGGAGTGGGGGGAGGGGAGGAGGAGAGGGAGGAGTGGGAGGGAAATGGGAGGCGGGGAGGAGGCAGAAATTTCTTTTTTTTTCCAACAAAAAAAAAAGAAAATGCCAAGATTAAAGTATTAGAAAATGAAATTGAACAGGATGCATCCTGAGCCCTCACTGGCTTCCTCTCATCTCCTGTTGGGCTCAGATCTCTTTTTTTATTTTCTGTTACCAACCTCTATTGAATTTGATGCTTCAGAGTCCCAAACAAAGATCTATACTTAATTGGTTTTTATCCAACAAATGCAACAGACCCCAGGAAAGCTCTTCTGGCATCCAGCTTCAAGGAAGCCCAATTCTGCAGATGCCACAATACTCCTTCAGTCTATCTGTGTTGTGGGAAGCAGAAAAGGGGTCACGTGACACCGCTGAAGCAATCTACAAGCTCCCCATCTGGTTTGTTTTCAAGGTTCTCTGCTTCTGTAATAAAATCTTCCTTGCACCTGGCCAGAGAATAGTCTAGAAAGGTAGAAAAAAGGGTAAGATTCAAGGCCAAAACCCTCGCTGAAGAGACTTTGAGGGCCAGAATTAGATGGAGAGCTTTCAATGAGAACTGTGCCTGTCCTTGCATCGCTGAGTCACCGAGACAAGGACTTTAACAAGCGCTCGAGAGGACTAGTAACTCCGGATACACACAGAGCGAGCACCAACAGACTAGTAACTCCGGATACACACAGAGCGAGCACCAACGGACTAGTAACTCCGGATACACACAGAGCGAGCACCAACGGACTAGTAACTCCGGATACACACAGAGCGAGCACCAACGGACTAGTAACTCCGGATACACACAGAGCGAGCACCAACGGACTAGTAACTCCGGATACACACAGAGCGAGCACCAACGGACTAGTAACTCCGGATACACACAGAGCGAGCACCAACGGACTAGTAACTCCGGATACACACAGAGCGAGCACCAACGGACTAGTAACTCCGGATACACACAGAGCGAGCACCAACGGACTAGTAACTCCGGATACACACAGAGCGAGCACCAACGGACTAGTAACTC
This sequence comes from Microtus obscurus, assembly GCA_963919715.1. Taxonomy (NCBI): domain Eukaryota; kingdom Metazoa; phylum Chordata; class Mammalia; order Rodentia; family Cricetidae; genus Microtus; species Microtus obscurus. The sequence goes on along the minus strand of CAWTZC010000170.1, from coordinate 8,594,491 downwards.
CGGATACACACAGAGCGAGCACCAACGGACTAGTAACTCCGGATACACACAGAGCGAGCACCAACGGACTAGTAACTCCGGATACACACAGAGCGAGCACCAACGGACTAGTAACTCCGGATACACACAGAGCGAGCACCAACGGACTAGTAACTCCGGATACACACAGAGCGAGCACCAACGGACTAGTAACTCCGGATACACACAGAGCGAGCACCAACAGACTAGTAACTCCGGATACACACAGAGCGAGCACCAACGGACTAGTAACTCCGGATACACACAGAGCGAGCACCAACGGACTAGTAACTCCGGATACACACAGAGCGAGCACCAACGGACTAGTAACTCCGGATACACACAGAGCGAGCACCAACGGACTAGTAACTCCGGATACACACAGAGCGAGCACCAACGGACTAGTAACTCCGGATACACACAGAGCGAGCACCAACGGACTAGTAACTCCGGATACACACAGAGCGAGCACCAACGGACTAGTAACTCCGGATACACACAGAGCGAGCACCAACGGACTAGTAACTCCGGATACACACAGAGCGAGCACCAACGGACTAGTAACTCCGGATACACACAGAGCGAGCACCAACGGACTAGTAACTCCGGATACACACAGAGCGAGCACCAACAGAAAAGGCCTCTAACAATCCCCAAGGGACCAGGATCCGAAGTAGCATTTCCAAAGCCAGAAATCCAATTCAGATAGGATGTCTAATAACAGGTGAGGTATAAATGAAAATGGGAATGAATTAGTTATTTTTACTAAACCTGTAAGCAGAGCTGTTATTAATAAACATTTTCTAAAACAATATAGAAGCAGATGAGAGGTGGGGTGGGGGTCCCAGGAGGCCTGGTTCTAACCTAAATGCTATAAAGAAACAAACGCCAGGGGTGAAGAGCTGGGGCGGGGTCAGGGAGTGAGGGTGGGGGCTGGGGTGAGGGTGGGGCAGGGAGTGAGGGTGAAGGCTGGGGGTGAGAAAGGGGCTGGGGTGAGGGTGGGGGCTAGGGGTGAGGGTTAGGACAGGGAGTAAGAATGGGGACTCTGGTGAGGGTGGGGTCAGGGAGTGAGGGAAGGGGCCGGGGATGAAGATGGAGGCTGAGAGTGAGGGAAAAGGCTGGGGTGACCATGGAGTCAAGGAGTGAGGGTTGGGGTTGAGGGTGGGTGTTGAGGGTGGGAGATGAGGTGAGAGTAGGGACTTGGGGTGAGTGTAGGGGCTGGGGGCTAAGAATAGAGTCTGCGGGCTGAGTGTGGGGGCTAGGAGCTGAGAGTAGGGACTGGGAATGAGGGTAAGGGTTAGTGGTGAGGGTTGGGGTGAGGGTAGGGGATGGAGTGAAGGTAGGAGATGGGGGTGAGGGTAGGGGATGGGGTGAGGGGGGAAATGGAGTGTGTAGGGACTGGGTGATGAGGTGGGGGCAGAGTCAGGAAGCCTTCAGAGCCCACGTGAGGTCTAAATCAGCTGAAGCAGCTTTTACTTGAAATCAGAGCTGCTCTGGGCAGAGCTACCGGAAGACTAACCCTTCCTTTATGCCTCTGACCTGGTTTCTCTATCATGACTCAGAAACAACCTTAAGAGAGATTAAATTGACTGGCAAACGGTATGGGAAAGAAGAGTTGGGGCAGAAAATATTTTAGCATTTAGATTGATAAGCTGTTCCCAATATATTCCTCTAAGATCCACCAGCACACACACACACACATACACACACACACACACACACACACACAATTATTTTATTAAATTATTTCTTCCTTTCATGTCTTAACATCCTGATCAGTTCTTCGAGAATTTCATACAATGTATTTTGATCATACTCAGCTCCATTCCTCCCCGTAACTCCTCCCGATCTACCCCATCTCCCTACTACACACACACCTCATCTTCCCAAAAAAAAAAAAAAATGAAGTCCAACTTTTCTAGCCCATAGCCCTCTGGGTACGGAACCGTTCATGGGAGCATGTTGGTCCAGCTTCAGAGCCACGCCCTTAAGGAAAACCCTCTTTTCTGCCAGCCCCGACCCCTACCCTCCATAAAATCACTTGCCAGTTGCTCCTACGCTAGGGATAAAAGTTGTGACAACCTCTTTCTTTCATGCTAGATCCTTACCTCTCACCCAGCACAAACTCAACTCCAAATGGCTCATAGAAACATAGACCTGACTGATGCCCTGAGGCTGACAGGGGAGAAAGTGGGGAACTCACTTGGACTTTCAGGCACAGGAAAGGACTTCTGAGCAGGACACGGCTGGAGCAGACTTTGAGACTAGCAGTTGCCGTATGGGACCCTGTGAGACTTCTTGCGTCTGCACACCACTGTTTGAGGAGTCCTACAGAATGGAGCCATCTTTCCCAGCTCTATGTACGATAGGAGCTGATGTGCAGAAGACACAAATAACTCAGAAAACTAAATACCAAGGAAACAATCAGCTCAAATAAATATCAGAGCATGGAACAAAACAGAATTTCCAAGAGAATAAATTCAAATCACCAAGAAACGTTTCTTAAAGCATTCAACATTCTTAGCCATCAAGGAAACGAAAATTAAAACTGCTTTGAGATTTCACCTTACCCCAGTCAGAATAGCTCAGATCAATAAAAACAAATGGGAGTAGCGCTGGCATGGATACAGAACCCGGGAAAACCGAACTCACTGCCGGCGGGAATACAAACTGGTGTAGCCACTATGGAAGTGAGTATGGAGGATCCTCAGACAGCTAAAGCTGGCGCTACCCCCTGACCCAGCTGTACCACCCCAGGGCATGTACCTAAAGTGTTTCCTGCCACAGAGACGCTTGCTTATTCGTGTTCTTCGCTGTTCTGTTCTTCCTTTTATTAAAAATAATAATAATAATCAAAATACATCTCCTCTCGACCTTCCTACTTCTGTTTAGCCATTTTTCCTTCTGCTCTAACACGTGTTCTCTGGCAAAGCTGCCGTTGTAAGTAGCGATAGCGCACTTGCCTAGCGTGTGCGAGGCCCTGGACTCCATCCCCAGTACCACAAACAAAAAGGAAAACGGGGTCCTTCAACAACCCAATGGACGTGCCTTCTCAGCTTTCTTCTCTTTCAGGCTTCTGCTTTCCAGATGAGTGTGAGACTCTCAGATTCCATTTCTGCAAGAACTCCGTCCCTGCTGGCAACTCCCAAACCCGCACCTCCAGCCCTGTGTAAGTGCTCCCCACAAACAGCAAGTAGATATTATAGAACTGGCTTCAAATGTGCACATCCAAAATGGCATCTTCCTTGCTTCTGCCCATCCCGCTTGCTTACAGCTGATGCTTACCAAGCACCAGACAGCATCGGCTGCCCGTCCTCCCTAACCAGACACTTATATTCTCCTCAGTCTGCTACCATGCTTCTCGCCAGCATGTCGGAAGAAACCTCTTACATTTCTCCCCCGCCAGTAAAACCAGTCCTCTTTCCACAGCTGCCTGACTCTCTTTCTATAAAATGAATTGGGTCATGCCACCCCTTCCCCTTAAAGCACTCGTTGCCCTCCGCGGTGCCCGGTTCTGGGAACCGACCATGTAAGAATTGACTGGGGAGCTCATTAAGCTGCCAAGTCCTACCGCATCCCATCTCCTCGGAGAGAAGTCCTAGGAATCCCCATTTTTAATGAGGTTCCCAGGTGACTTTTGCAGCCACTAACAGTAAAGGACCGCTGTCCAGCAGGAAACAACCCGAGACTCTTGGCAGAGGTGGAAGGCCTTCGAGCCTCTGGGACACCAGCCTAAGTTTCCTCCCCTCTGTATCCTGTGCCCCCAAACCTGTCACGTTGAATTCCTCACTCTTTCTCAACACTTCAGCCCCTCCCGTGCTTTCAGGACTTTCTCTAGAAACTGCTCCTTGGTTGTCTTCTGTGCCTAGAAGACTCTACACGCTCCCTTCCTACGCTCCATCATGGTCCTAGATCCCTTGTTCATCCTGCATAGCCTTTCCTCACGTGTGTCGATCACTGGATTATAATCTGTTTGTTTAGGTGGCGGCTGCCCAGTGTGTGTGTGTGTGAGTGTGTGTGTGTGTGTGTGTATGTGACTGCCCAATGTGTGTGTGTACATACATACATACATACGTACAAACAGATAGGTTGTACATACATACATATAAATAGATAGGTATATGTGTGTACATACATACAAACAGATAGGTATGTGTGTGTTCATATGTACATACAAACAGATAAGTGTGTGTTTGTGCATACATACATACAAACAGATAAGTGTGTGTACATATATTCATACAAACAGGTGTGTGTGTGATAGGTGTGTGTAAATAAATATATACAAATAGATAAGTATGTGTGTACATACATGCATACATACAAACAGGTGTGTGTGTGCATACATATATACAGATAGGTAAATGTGTGTACATACATACATACAAACAGATAGGTGTGTATACATATATTCATACAAACAAATAGGTGTGTGTGTGCATACATACAAACAGATGGGTGTGTGTGAGTGTGCATACATACATATATACAAACATAGGTATATGTGTGTACATACATACATACAAACAGATGGGTGTGTGTATATAAATGCATACATACAAATGGGTGTGTGAGTGTGCATACATACATATGATAGGTATATGTGTGTGCATACATACATACAAACAGGTGTGTGTATGTGTACATACATACAGATAGGTGTGTGTGTGTACATACATGCAAACAGATAGGTATGTGTGTATCCTAATGAATTACCTACAAAAATTAAATCATAAATATCTAATGAATTGATTAACTTTTTTATACAAGTTAACTAACTTACCTAGGAAGTAACTAATTTTGGCAGACTCACTGGATTCAGTGCCATTCAAAAGCTCAGAATCTGGGCTTTTGTTTAAGGGAACTTGCTATTCTTGCAGAGGACCTAGGTTCATTTCCCAGCACCCACATAGTGACTCATAATCATCTGCACCGCCAGTTCCAGGGGATCTGGTGCCCTCTTCTGACCTCTGCAGGCATTGCATGCATTTGCCTATATGCAGGGAAAATAGTCATAGAATAAAATTAAATCTTTAAAATAATGCATTTTTTAAAACCCGTGTTCTATGAAAACCAAACTTTCATAAGCAGGAAAAAAAGGAAAGGCTGAACTACCTCCCCAGCCCAAAGTTATGAAGTTCTAACCAGCCTCTCAGCCTTGTAGAACCATTAACTTTTTTTTCTGAGAATTTCAGTTCACAAAACAATATTTAGAGAAGTCCTGGGAAAGGCCAGCATGTAGGCAGGATTCAGGCTCTGCACAGGCTATGCTGAAAAAGCCTCTTCACTAACCACAAATTCAGGGTCCTCTGGATTCCGCTCCACTCTAAGCCAGGAAAGATGCAGAGCCAGTGAGGATAGGTTGTTTCTCCCTGTGCAGCAGAGCAGAGGGATTGCGTTTGCAGAAGTGAGTTTCTTATGAAATATTTGGTGCACACAACAAGCCATCCAGACTGTTGTTCCAGCTATGGGCGCCATCCTCATGTCTTACCACTGTGGTGCTTGAATCAGTGGCCGCAGTAGGCTAATATGTTTAAATACTTGGTGGTCCCCAGCTGGCAGAGCTGTCTGAGAAGGATTAGGAGGTGTGGCTTTATTGGAGGAAGTGTGTCCCTGGGGGTGGGCTTTGAGGTTTCAAAAGCCCACACCATTCCCAGGTAGCTCACTGCCTCGCTCATGCTTTTGTACTTGTGAGCTCCAAGCTACTGCTCCAGCACGTGCCTGTCTACCTGCTGCCGTGACCCCCCCACCATGATGATCGCAGACATGCTCTCTGAAAGCATAAAGCCCCGACCAATTCTTTCTGTGTAAGTTGCGTTGGTCATGATGTCTTCTTACTGCAAAAAGACTTACTTCTTAGTCAAAAAGTAAGGCAACCACCAGGCAGTGGTGGTGCATGCCTTTAATCCCAGCACTCAGGCGGCAGAGGCAGGCAGATCTTTGTGAGTTCGAGGTCAGTCTGGTCTATAAGAGCTAGTCCAGGACAGGCTCCAAAGCTACAGAGAAACCCTGTCTCGAAAAAAAAAAAAATTAAGGCAACCACACAGTCATGCTTGATTTACTCTCAGAAGACTTTATCATGGAGCTGATTAGCCGAGACTCTTTCTTGACACCTGAAACCTCACCTCTCCCCGGCCACTCCAATTGCTAGCACGCAGGAGACCATTGAATGGCATACAGAACCCAAATCTAATCAGGAGGATTTAAAGAACAGAGACTCAGTCCTCAGTGCCAAGTAAACAGGTGCCAAAGAAATCAAAACTATGCCAGCCTGCAGATCTTCACCTGAGCCCCCAGACTCCAACGGTGCTCACACTGCATGGACACCATGGCCTAAGGCCTGATGGTGAGCTTGACCTGCCCCACTCTTTCCTAGGCATTTGCCAGAAAGGTACCTGACTGATCCACAGGCACGGCCATGTGGTGGTTATGGGAGAACTTGTTACCTGCTTGGATGCTAATCAAAATCAGCAGAGAACTCAGGAACGTCGATGGAGACCAGGCCTGGATGTCCAACCAACCAAAGAACTGGAAAACTGAGGAGCGCCAAGGGAAGGTACCGCCCACACACCAGAGCCTTCTAGAGACAGTGAGATGAAGAAGGCAAGACCCACTCACTGCCCTGAGACGGTTGGCTTTGGGTGAACGAGAACAGAGGAAGGCATGATCTCTAAAACACCCCTCTTCCTTCGGTCAATGGGAAAGGTGGGCAGTAGGCTAGGAGGTGGGAGGCGCAGCAGAGTTTGGGCTCCAGCCCAGAGCCGCAGCAGCATAGGAAGGCATCACGTCTTACCAGGGTAGCATGACGGGCTTGGGAACATGGACAGCATTGCCCAGGAGCTGAGCAAGAATCAGGGACTCTGCCAGGGCACAGGAAACAGGCCAGTCACATCAAGCTCTTTCTCGGGAACAAGTATGCCACGCCCTGCATGAGTGCCCAAGGCTCAAAAACATAAGTGCATACTCCATTGCTGAGCCAGGAAGACACCCCCTAGCTCAGCTCAGTTAGAAGGGGGAGGGGGGATGCTAAAGCCATTCAAGTGCAAAATGAAAATGCCACAACGCACACTTTCCTAGACTGTATCAGCACGGCAACCTTGGATAGGATCTCAGATTGAGTTTGTGTAAATATAGTAAAAAAAAAAAATGAGGTAATGGAGTGTGTGTGTGTGTGAAAATGAATGGCAGAGACAGGGAGAGACAGAGAGAAAGGAGGGAGAAGGTCATGCACACGTGTGCACATGCTTATGGAGGTCAGGTCAGCATCCGTGTTTTCCTTGACAACTTACTTTCCACCTCTTTTGTTGAGAAAGGGTCCCTTACTGTACAGGTCACCGATGTAGCTAAGCCACCTGGCCAGCACACCCTGAGGCACTCCCCTGCCTCCACTCCCCAGCTCTGGAATTACAGGTACTCGGGCACCTCTGTGGGTCACAGAGCTTGGGTCCTCGTGTTTGCACAGCAAGCGCTTCCTGGAATGAACCACACACCTGAAGCCTTCCTTCAGTTTGTATTCGTATGTGCTGAGGATGGACTCACGCATGCTGCAGTGAGTGTGTAGCAGTCAGAGGACGACATGCAGAGGCTCCTCCTCCCGCCTTGCTGAGGCAGGGTCTCTCTTGTTTCTACTCCACAGTATATTCCAGGTTAGCTAATCCTGAACCTTCTAGGCAGTTCCTTTGTCTCCCATAGTGGGAGATTGATTGATTGATTGATTGATTGATTGATTGATTGATTGATTGACTGGTTGGTTGACTGGTTGGTTGATTGATTGACTGAAATCTACTACATGTAAAAGACAACAAAATTCCAAAGAAATACGGTAACATAACAATATGCAATAGAGATCTCCTCTGTGAGGCCTCGGGCAGAGCAGGCTCTGCACTTCCTGTGGGGTTTGTGACAGATGCAAGGCTGGGGACTGCTGCACGGCTGCCTGCCCTGACCAGCTCCAGAGCTGAAGACGCTTGGGAGGTTTGCCAAATGTCCTGAGGGAGAAAAGAATCTCTGAGAGGACTGGGAGGAAGTGTCAGTGTATTCCCTCAGACTCAGAAAAGACTCCCAGGAACCTGCCAGGGGTTCCTAAGCCCAGTGAATGGACACACGGAGCCCACAGCCCTCTCCCTGGCTGTGCTTAACATCAGCAAAGAAACGCTGATCCTGACTGCATCATCGAGGGCCCCATGCCCAGCACAGCAACTGTGGAACTCAGATCTGAAGGTCCTACCCAGGCTGACCCACAGGCAATCAGTGCAGAGGGAGACCAGGCCTGCAGCTCCTCAATGATTAAAGGCTTAAAGCTCTGGAAGACCCCTCTTTCACCAGCAGGAAACAGAAAAGGTCACTGAAAGAATTGAGTTAATTTCCCACCAATCTAATGAGATGAGGCTCAGAACTAAGGCAACTGTATCTACTGGGAATTTTAAGCATTCTGGGTCTTGTGTACCTGAGTCCGATCCGCTGCGTGTCTGTTCTGTGCTCTCATTAATGGCACTCAGGAGGCAGAGGCAGATGGAGCTCTGTGAGTTCGAGGTCAGCTTGGTCTACAGGGTGAGACTACAAAGTGAGACCCTGTCTCATAGAGAAAAAAAGTTAATTAATTATAAGCTAGGCACAATGGACACTTAGGAGGAGTAACACAAGAGTAAGGATAGTATGGAGAACCCACTGAGCTCCAGTCGAGCCTGGGCACTCTCTCTCTCTCTGTACATAGACATACCTTACCCTAACTCTAACCCCAGACATACCTACACCATAGAGAGACAGACAGACAGACAGACAGACAGACAGACCAGAGACAGAAAATGTGCACAATGCACAGTAGTATACTATTTGTCCATAAAACAAGAAGAAAATCCTATTATTTGTGGCAGTGTGGATAGAATTCGAGGTTGTTAAGAGAAATAAGCCAGGCACAGAAAGACAAGCACTGTATGGCCTCGCTCGCGGCGTCTGAAAAGGCTGACCTCATGGAAGGTGAGCATAGAGAGGCAGTAACTACAAACTGGAGAAAGTGGAGCGGTGAGGAAAGCCGCAGGGAGGGTGGTGGTACTGAGTTACATTTAGACCAGACAGGAAGCTCTGCTGGGCCATGAGGGGCCAGCGACTACAGGTGATGCTAATCCACTGTAAAAGCTGCAAGAAATGACTTCAAATGATTCCAGTAAGTGAAAATGCTTGAGATAGAAATGTTTCACCTGACTTAAGCATCACACAATATTACATCATGTGAGTTGCCAATATGTGTATGATTCTGTTTCCAGTGTATCCATTTTCAGAAGGAACTGTGTGAAACAATACCTAACCCATCCACCTGGCTTATAGTTTGTTTCTTTCTTTGCATTCTGGAAAGATGAGGCCTCTTCCTTTCAAATGTCCATCTCTGATCTGGTCAACCCAGCCAGCAAAGGAAGGGGGTGCTTCTTGTACCCTGCACCTGCCTCACAGGGTCAAGGGGCCAAGGCAGTTGTCTGTACTGGAAACAAGACTGACTGATACCCAGAGATCCTGGGGAAAAAATGATGAGGCCAGAAAGGAATATTGTGACAGAGTTACATGAACAAGGGCTGAAAAGAAGGAGCAAGAGAGATTCTCTGCGGTTAGAAGTACTTGTTCTCTTGCAGAGGACCTGGGAGCAGTTCCCGGCATTGACATAGTGGCCCTATGACAATCATTCCTAATTCCAGTTTCAGGGAATCTGAAGCCCTCTTCTGCCTTCTACAGACACCAGGTACACATGGGGCACACATACACACACTAAATCAGTGATCAGTGTTTGGATCAGGCTGAGATGTTTCGGGGAGGGGGGATTATAGAGAGAGAAAGAGAGGATGGAAACAAAATGATGAGAAAGGAAATAGGAATCACTAATGAACACCCTGGCACCCATGTGCAATCCTAGCCATTGGGAAACAGAAGCAGAGGAGCACAGTTCAAGGCCAGCCTGGCACTAGGGCTGAACTCTGTCTAAAGAAGGGGGCAGGGACTATAAGCTACTGAGAACACAGGCCAGCACCTCAATATTTAACTTGTGTACCCAAAGAAAGGACAAAGGAGGAAAGAAGCAACAATTCTTATGAGAAAGGAAAAAGTTGTCTGAATTAAGGAAAAAAGAATTCTATCCTCTGCGGCGGAGAGGGGAAGGACTCTTCAAGAGCCACGTAGAATCAGTGACCAAAGACTGACTCTCAAGTTTTTGAGGCTACAAATAAGGAATTTCAAGATAAGAAATCAATCAATGAATCATCAGGGAAGCTAAATAAAAGTTCTCTGCAAAGAAAAAGAAATGAGGTAAACCTTCACCACAACACAAAAACCAGGACTCCGGAGGGGGAACGCTGTGATCCTAATCCTCCCCCACCATCCAGCTGGGCTTCACAGGAGAAGCAGCATGACTTGCGGAGATGTGCAAGGCCCAGCAAGGACCTCACCACCCACACAGCCTTCCCTGGTAACTCCTCAGCCAGCTGCCTGAGCTGACAGACAGAAACAGGAGCCAGAACATCACAGGAGGATCAGACTGTGGTGACCACGGCAATGCTATCAGCATAAAAGTTTAAATAATTAAAGATGTGCTATTTGTTCAAAATGTCACAGTATCATAAAAGATGCCCAGTATGAAGAGTAGACACGGGGACGTAGCTCAGTGGGCAGAGTGCTTACCTCACATGCACGAAGCCCTGGGTTCAGCCCCTGGTTCTGCATAAATCAGGTGGTGTGCACATATAGTCCCAGTACTGATGGAGCCCCAGGGATCCTCAGTTTAAGATCATCCCCGCTACAGGGTAAGTTCAAAGCCAATATGGGTGACAGAAGACCTGTACAGGAAAAAAGAAGATGTCAGACACATAAACAAGATTGTGACTTGTCCAGGGCTGAGTGAATATGTTTTAGATTCATTTCTTTAAGATTTAACAATCTGGGGAAGAGAGAGAATGCCAAAGTAGGTCATGCTATAGGAGATCAATTTAAAGTCATCTGAGACTACAGAAAAGATTTTTTTTTTAACCCTGAGGCTCTTTTCAAATCAAATAATGTATATTTCTGCCATAGCTTTACCTTTTAATGAAGAAATTTGATGCATTAAACAAATATTAACATATAAACATATACATGTTATTGAATTTGTAAGCAAAATTAAAATTCTGGGCATATGGAGCAAGAATCTATATTTTAGAAGGTATTCACTGTTTGAAACACAGAAAGGCAGACTCTCCCACCATGCTCCGTGATATGGAATGGCCCAGTCTTTGCTGTAGTAAAATGCCAGAGACTATGCAACTCCGAAAGCTGCTGGGAAGTCATGAAGAAGATGATAGGAGATTCAGCTCTCGCTAAATGCATTGTCCTCACTTCACACTGTGGGTACGTGTGGACATTCCTTGTCATGTACACTCAGAGAGAAAAGTCTCTGCCTCTGTGTACGTGTGCATGTGTGTGTGCGTGTGCATGAGTGCGTGTGTGTGTGTGTGTGTGTGTGTGTGTGTGTGTGTGTGTGTTAATGGGGTTGAACTCAGGGCCTTGTGCAAGTTCGACAAGCACTCTACCACCCATTCGCCTTGCTCTTCCATCAAAGGCATGACCCGATGAGGAGTCCATATCACTTCACCTACACCTAATTGCTTCCCCAAAGTCCCCAGCTCCAGCACCATCACAGTGGGAAGCATGTTCAAAACAAGACTTGCGAGAGGGGCCTCACACATTCAGCCCATGATAGCCCTCCTCTTGTCAGGTAGGCAGCCAGCACGGTAGCACCCAGTGAAGCCTGCTGGCCACAGCAGGGTCCTCCGCAGCATCCACATCTCCCAGTCAGGAGGCATGGACTAGCCTGGGGCAAGGATCTCCAGGAGGGCCATTTCCTGGGAGCTCAGGTCCTCCTGTTAAACAGTCTAGCCCCCAGTGTCCCCTCCCTCTGGGCTCCAAACATCTCTGAAGGTGGCCAGTCCCCCATGAGTCACCCACCTCTGAAATCTTTCTGGCACAGGGGAGTGAGTGACTCAGAGAGAATGGAGGACAGTTCCCTAGATCCTGAGTAAGGGGGACGGAACTGGACTGCAGTAAGGCAGCAGTACTGGCCGGCTGGCCTAAGCAAAGACAAGAAAAATAATCACTGGGTATTTAGCCCACTCCTTGCCCCTCATCACTAAGAAAAATATTAAAACTGATGGCTGATTTTGGAAACATGACACTCTAGAGTTCTCAACTGAGAAAATAAGACTGGCCTGTGGGCAAGCCTATGAGGGTTTTTGTTTGGTTCGTTTATGATAAATGTTTTGAAGGACCCAGGCCGTTGTAGGTGGTGCTACCCCAGAGTAGATAGGCCTAGGATACATACAGAAAGAAACTGAGCAAGCCAGGTGAAGCAAGCTGATAAGCAGCCCTCCTCTGTGGTCTCTGCATCAGCTCCTACCTCCGGCTCTTACCTTGAGTTCCTGCCTTGCATTTCCTCAGTGATGGACTGTGACCTAATGGCTGTCACTTTCCTCCCCAGTTACTATTGGTCATGGGTGTTTGAGCACAGCAATAGAAAACAGAATAAGACACTGACATGGATCAAGTGCAGTAGTCCTGCAAACACAGCACTTTGGAGGCATGAGTTCAAGGCCGGCCTGGGTTCCATGTGACCCTGTCTCAAAAAATCCTAATGATGATGATGATGATGATGATGATGATGAACCGAGTGAAATATATAACAATGAAATATATGATAATAATGAAATAATAATTGAAAAATAGGTCCTAAGTGCTAGCCACAGTAAATGCAGCAAGGAATCTACTGCATGCAACAAGACAGGAACGGCCAGGAGCATCCAGTACTGGAAAATCTCTAATCTTTTTAGGAGTCAGGAGCTGGAGAGCAGTGAGCTAAGTCAACACAAATGCTCTTAGCTCATGGGCTTCTTGAACTTTCAAGATGTAGCCAACCAGCACCTTGCACATAAATTGGTTTCTATTTTTAAAGAAAGAAAATGTATTTCTCTTCTTATAATTTTCTTTCTGAAGGAAGTCTGCAATTTTCCTCCACAAACCAGTTGACATAACTTGAAAATAACGTAGTTCTCAGGTCCAGACAACCTCCCTACCCCGTAACCCATGCCATGGCATCTTCCTGTAATCAACAGGATTCGCATAGCCCTGAGTAGACAAACAGAAAATGAGAAGTCAAGCCTTGACGTGTGTGTGTGTGTGTGTGTGTGTGTGTGTGTGTGCATGCGTGCCACGTGTGCGCGGTGAAAGTGAAAAGTGCACCATAAGAAGGAAAGAGTAAATCTTAAGGAAAGAGGGAGGAGGAAAACAGAAGTTAGCAGGATTCATGTGACTTAGGAGGAGGAAGGGGAGCAATGATGGGGGAGGGCGGAGAAGGGAGGGCATTGGGGAAGGGCAGATGAATAAGAGCAAGCGTAATTGTATGTGTGTAGAAAATGTCATAACAAAACCCATCATTTTGTGCACTCACTTAAAATTAACTTTAAAATCTAAATATTTTTTTTTCTTTTTTAATATTTATCCCTCCCCGAATTCCCTCTCCTACACTAAGCTCCACTCCCTTCTCGGTTTAACCCTTCCCATTCCATTATTCCCTTTTGACCTTTACGCCAGTGCATTCTGTCCTCCCTTGACAGCCGCCCCGCTCCTGACCTCTGTGAGTTCTCCAAATAAAGTACACAAACCTGAAGACTCAGAGCTTGCGTTCACACATGGGGGAAAACATGGCATTTGTCTTTCTTGGTCTGGCTGCCACACTCAGAATGATTGTTTCTAGCTTCATCCACTTTTAATAAAATGCTTTTTAAATCCAGTCGTCCTGAGGGCAAGAGAATCAAATTGAGAGGGTCTCTGTCGTCGTTAATACATGGTATAGTGGTTTGAATGGGAATTCCTCGCCCTCACGACAGCTCATACATCTCCAGTTGGTCGAACTGTTTGGGAAGGATTGGGGTGCATGACCTGTTGAAGGAGGTGTGCCTCTGTGGGAGGGCTCTGAGGTTTCCGTGTGCTCCCTGCTCCCTGCTTGTGGTTTGGGACATGGGCTCTTGGCTGTCCCTGACACCACGTCTTCACTCCACCATCATGGACTGGAAGCCCAATTAAGCTGTTTGTTTTATAAGCTGCCTTGGTCATGGTGTCTTATCACAGCAATAGAAAAGAAAGGCATACCCATGGCTCTTCTGGCTGCCATGGACACCAACATCTTGCAAACAGATAGAGGAAAAGTAAATCTTTTTGCCTGATCTAAATGAGATGCCCCTCATGCCTGCTCCTGTTCTACCCACTGTCATGGGCAGAGAGTGTGGGACCAGAACTCACTGCCTCCCCACCCTTGTCTAACACTGGGTTGTTCAACAAGGAAAGAGGAGCAACCCAACTATCCTGTTAAAATAACTGGGTCTGTCCCTTTAAATATTTTCTGAGTTTTACACACATTTCAACAGTATTGTATTAGTCAGGGCTCTCTAGAGTCACAGAACTTATGGAATAAGTGTGTGTGTGTGTGTGTGTGTGTGTGTGTGTGTGTGTGTGTGTGTGTGAATATATATAGATATATGTGTATATATATGTAGATAGATATGAATTTATCAGAATGGCTTACAGGTTGTAGTCCAACATCAGCTAGCAGTAAATGGGAAGCCCAAGAAACCAGTAGTTGCTCAGCCCCACGAGGCTGGGTGTCTCAGCTGGTCTTCTGTTTATGCCGGAATCACAAAGACGTAGGTTCCAATGCCAGTGAAGGAATGGATGCGCTGACAAGGAGAGGGCAAGCAGGTGAAGAACAAACCCTTCCTTCTTCCATTGTCCTTATACAGGTTCCCAGCAGAAGAGGTGGCCAGATTCAAGATCTGGATTAAAGGCGTTCTGTCTTCCTGCCTCCAGATCTGGATCACAAGTGTGCCCTCCATTTCGGGATTGTAGTTAATTCCAGATGTAGCCAAGTGAACAACCAAGAACAGCCATCACAGGTAGGCACACATGAGCCTTTCCTCTGTTCAGGACTCTCAGCAGAGCCATCAGACCTTTCCTGGTGCTGTCTTTAGGGAGACTTGGAGAGCTGCTGGCCTCCACCTCCAAAATCAAAGACTCTAAATTACTCTAACCTCAAAAACACTTTGAGATAGCCCTTAGGACATTGTTTATTGTGCATCCCTTCTCGAAGTCAGAATGACACCTGCCAGTCCTTACTACTGTCACCATTGCAGGTTCTAGATGTGCTTCCTCCCCCACCCCGTGTCCTGTTCCTGTTAAAGTTCTGAGCTAATTTCCATTATGGCTGACATAAAAGGAAAACACTGGCTTAGACTAAGACCCCCTCCAAAGTAAAGAATAAAAAACTTCATCACTTGAACTTTTTTCTTTGCACAATCTGATTTTTACTATCTGATTTTCTTTTTAATTTTTTCCATTTTTAACAGTTGCCAATAAACAATATGCTGTTTTATGATATGATACTAGAAAAAGAACATAAATCATGCCTCAAAAAAGAACCACTTTACAAATAGCTCTATCTGGAAAAAAATGTTGAAATAAGACCAAACAAAGCTGGATTGCTGAGCAACAAGGAAGCAGGCCTGCTGCGTACTCACACACACAAATGAAAGCAAGCTGCACGGTGGCTAACGCTGTGGCAATCCTATTTTTAGAAAAGAAATGCGCATGTTTATATATACATAAAAACCCTGAAGGAACTGAGAGTGGTTATTTATGGGATATCGCTGAGATCTTTTACTTTCAATGCATTTATCTATATGTTTGGCTAGTTTATAGGAGCATGGTGTCTTGGTTACTGTTCTATTGCTGTGAAGAGACACCATGACCAAGACAACCTAAAAATAGAAACATTTAATTAGGGGCTTGCTTACAGCTTCAGAGGAAGAGTTTATAATCATCATGGCAAGAAGCATGGCAGCAGGCAAGGATGTCACTAGAGCAGTAACTAAGAGGTCACAGCCTGATCCACAATCAGGAGGCAGAGAGAGAGTGTGACACTGGGCCTGGAGAGGGCTTCTAAAACCTCAAAGCATATCCCCAGTGACACACATCCTCCAACAAGGCCACACCTCCTAATCCTTCCCAAACAATTCTATCAAGTGGGAACCAAACACTCAAATATGTAAGCCTATGGGAGCATTGTCACTCAAGCCACCACATATGGTTTTATAAACATAATATGGGGATTTCCGTGGATTTCCTTCCATAGACTTCCCAGGTGGTGGCAGTGTTTGGTGAAGTTTAGAGGATGTGCCTTGGAAGTATGTCACTGTGGCTGGACTTTGAGAGCTTATATCCGTCTCAATTTCAATTCACTTTCTCTGGTATGTGCTTCCAGTAATAGATGTGATCTCTCGGCTTCCTTCCTCTGTCACCATGCCAACCACTTGTTTCTAGGCCATGATGGAGTCTTATTCCTCTGGAACCACAAACCAAAACAAATTATTTATTCTGTAAGTTGCCTTGGTCATGCCTTGGTGTTTTATCATGGAAAAAAACAATAATTAATACACATCAAAATAATAAGAATGACAAGCATAGCACATGTTATCTTCTCAGAAGCTTCTGGAAGGTTCAATGACAGCTAAGTGCTTTTCTATAAACTGCCTGTTGCCAGGATCTTGTAATAAACACTAGCCTGCTTAAGCCAGAAAAAGTATATTGAACTCAAAGTCAATGTTGCAGCCAGGGAAGTTCCAGCAACTGTCACTCTCCTCCCCCCTGGAAGATTTTGGTCTGTAAATCTGCTGAAACTGTGTTAGTCAGGATTTCAAGAGCAGCTAAAGCCCTGTAAGCTATGTTAACTGAAGCCATCACTAACCTATGCCAGAATGACAGTGAGAAGGTACATAGCTGCAAGTGATCCTATCAACTCTAGAGGCAGACCACAATCTGCTTCAGCTCCTAATGGAAACACTGATCATTCCATACACAAAGTCAAAGTGTAGTTAGTGAGGGGTTCATTTCCGGTGCATCCTGAGGAGATCCCACGAGATAGCTCTCAAGAAATTGGTCATCAAAAGAACAAATAATCAAAAAAAAAAATGGAGTCCAGACCTAAACAGAGAACTCTCAACAGAGGAATCTAAAATGGCTGAAAGACACTTAAGGAAATGTTCAACATCCTTAGTCATCAAATGTAAATCAAAACAACTCTGAGATTCCATCTCACACCTGAAAGAATGGCCAAGATAAAAAACACCAATGACAGCTTATGCTGGAGAGGTTGTGGGGTAAAGGGAACACTTCTGCATTGCTGGTGGGAATGAAAACTTGTACAACCCCTTTGGATGTCAGTGTGGTGATTTCTCAGAAAATTAGGAAACAACCGTTCTCAAGACCCAGCAATACCACTTTTGGGTATATATCCAAAGGATGCTCAATCATACCACAAGGATGTGTGTTCAACTATGTGCATAGCAGCATTATTTGTCAAATCAGAACCTAAAAATGACCTAAATTCCTTTCTACCAGAAAATGGATAAAGAAGATGTGGTACATTTATACAATGGAGTACTACACAGTAGGAAAAAAATGACATCTTGAAATTTGTGGGCAAGTGGATGGAACTAGAAAGCATCATATTGAGTGAGGTAACAGACCCAGAAAGACAAATATAATATATAGTCACTCATAAGTGGCTTTTAGACATAAAGCAAAGAAAAACCAGCCTATAAATCACAATCCCAGAGAACCTAGACTGTTGCGGGAGGTCCTTCTGCTCCTCCAGCCAATAGCCGCTGAGATACCAGCCCATTGGGGCATGGTCTCTCTCCTTTTAAAAAAGCAGCTACTTCCCTTCTCGCTCTCTTTACTTCCTGCTCTGCTTCCAGCGACTAGACTCCCTTCCTGGTTGCGCAGAGGGCTGTTGTCTGGGATGGTTATCTGTAAGTTTTTTTCCCTTTAAATAAATACCACCCTATTAATCATAATTCCAAACTGGTGTGGCATTGTTTGTGACTTACGCCTTCACTAGACAACAAAGAGGACCCTAAGAGAGACATACATGGATCTAATCTACATGGGAAGTAGAAAAAGATAAGATCTTCTGAGAAAACTGGGAGCATGGGGATCATGGAAGAGGGTAAAAAGGAAAGGGAGAAGAAGGAAGAGGAGCAGGGAAAAATATATAGTTCAATAAAAACATTTTTTAAAAAACAGGTTATGGGGAAAAAAAGAGAATTTGAACCTTGAATAGAGGGAGATCAAATCTAGTTTGAAAGTTCACTCACGGACTATAATGATGACTCTGCTGTTAGAGCACTGTCTGCTCTGCAGAGGGTCTAAGCTTGGTCCATAGCCCTCACACTGCAGCTCACAAACATTCCTAGCTCCAGTCCCAAGGCACCCAAAGCCTTCTTCTGGCCTCTGTGAGCACCAGACATGCATGCAAGCAAAGCATTCATGCACATAACAAATTGAAAAATAACTTTTTTAAAAGTTTACTCCTTCTCCGGCTGCCCAGAAGAGAATGTCACATGATTGCTGCCCGAGACTTTCACAGTTGACCATATTCCTGTCCTCTCTGCAGCCCCTCTCACCCACATGTTCTGCAATCCATGAACTGGCTCCTCGCCTTACCAGTATATGTTTTTGCATAAATTAATCAAGGTTGATTGGCTTCTTTTATTATTATTAATATTTTAATTTGTTCTTTGTCAATTCATACATGTATATAATGTGTTTTGACCATATTCACCTCCCTCATCCTCTCTAATCCCCCTTCTACTTCCTGAGAACCTCCTCTTCCCAATCAATTCACTTCTTTTAATGTTTTAATGAAAGAATTCCATCAGGCACAGGTAAGTCCCTTTCTTATTTTCTTTTTCCAAAGGCAGATGTGGGAATATATGAGAGCAAGCATTAAATGCCTCAAAGAGAATAATAAGGTATGCCATCACTCAAAAACCTAATATATGAAAACATCTTGTGAAAATTACTGTTACTATAGCAAACTTTCAATGGGTATTCAGTTTATATTAACATTTTAATGTAAACCTAGCTATATCAGTTTATTTGACTCTGATTCATTTTTTGATATAGGCTCCACTTATATGTTCAGCAATCAGGAAGCTCCCCTAAACCCTCTCCTTTAGGGTTTCTATAGGAGCTTCACTACTCAGGAATGATTGGTTATGACATCATGGACCATTAGTAATCAACTCAACACTCAGCTCCTCTTTAGTCCCTAAGATTTTGGAGGCAGCCATGTGCTGGTTTTTCTAGTGACCAGTCTTATCCTGAAGCTCCTTAAGACTTTAGCAAGCAATAAGCATTTCTTTGGACTAAAAATCATTTTTCTTTATTAGTGCATGCAGAAGATTGAACTCTGGGCAGTGCACATGCTCGCATATGCCCTATCTCTGAAGAACACTCTTAGCTCCAGTGTCCTAATTAGAGTTTCTACTACTGCAATGAAACCCACAACCAAGAGAAAGTAGATTTATTTGACTTATACTTCCATCACAGTTCATCATCATCATCAAAGGAAGTCAGGACAGGAACTCAAACAGGGTGGGAACCTGGAGGCAGGAGCTGATGCAGAGGCCATGGAGGGGTACTGTTACTGTCTTGCTCCCCGTGGCTTGCTCGGCCTGCTTTCTTGTAGAACCCTGGATCACCATTCCAGGCACAGCACCACTCACGATGGACTGGACCCTCCACCCGTCCATCACTAATTTAGAAACTGCCCTACAGTCTTGCTCACAGCCAGTCTTACAGAGGCATTCTTCTTCATTGAGGTTCTCTCCTGTCAGCTGACTCCAGCTATGCGGAGCTGACATGAAACTAACTACCCAGCACATGCAGTTTCAACCCTTCAAATGTTCCAGAAACACATGCGCGAGACAAAGTATCACCTCTACTCTGCTGCTATAAGGATGTATTTCCTCCCTGTATGTGTGAGTACATGACTGGATATATAGGCACATGCGTGTAGGAGTTTGTTTAACATTTGTTTAATTCTTGGTTTCCATTTGTTTATCTATTTACTATTGCATGTGCACACACACATGCCACAGTCCATGTGTAAAGGTCAGGGGACAACTACTTACGAAGCTGGTTCTCTGCTCTGCCTGTGTGCTCCGGGGTCTGACTCCGGGGTTACCAGACTGGTGCAGCAAGTGCCTTTGCCCACTGAGACATGCTATCGGCCCTTGTTTAATTCTTTTATGTCCTTATTTTTTTCATTTCCTGAGGATGTCCCATTTTGATGTGTATTCATGAAGATCTCTTATATCGTTTATCTCACTAGTCAGTAGGAGTTATAATTAAGGAATTGTACAACAATAAATTGTGTGTCGTGAGAGCTGAAGTGATCCCTTTGTTCAGCACCTCATGAATCCAAAAAAATTAAAAGCAATCAAGACAACCGAATGTAGCTTAATACGCTGCAGATTAAATTACAAGATTTTTTCTTCATACACACGCACACAAGTACTCCTCGTTCTGCTGTCAAATCGAGTCCTGCAAGCCCCAGACTTGCCATGTCATTTGTTCATTACAGCCAGAAAAATCATAATTATTTCCTCTTCTTCATTTTTAATTCTCGTTTTTGTGTAGTTGGAAATGATTATAATTAGGTAATTCTGTTTTTTTAAAAAAAAAATAGGGCTTTCTCTCAAGAAAACAAAGCCATAATTAATATGGAGATGAGAAACTAAAAGGCAACTTGAAAATACATTTTATTAAAGCGCAAAGTCCTGTTACACAGGACTACAAAGGTAACCATGGAGCGTCTGCCCGCATTGTTCCTCTCTAATGAGCTTCCCTCTTCTATTGGATAATTTAGATAATATGCATACCGCACTTACAAGTGCCTGTGGGGTTAGTCACACAAAAACCAGTGAGGCAGAGAGTCGCCCTGACCACCCCGGCTCTTAGTCGCATTGCTTTAAGCTTCATAGAATGTTTGTGGGGACAGAACAGGTGGAAACCCATAGAAAAGCCCCCAGACGTGAGTATTATAGCGATAGCAGGTTTTGTACTTTATAAAACGTTCCCTTTTCCAAAGGTACAACATGTGTTGGTGGTACAGTGGGAGCATAGCTGCCTTCCAGGGGTCAGCAAACCGGGCAGGCGGTGAATCCGCACCCGATCAAAACGACTTGCTGCTGCACTCACATCTAATGTTTACCCCACACACCTGTGAGTGAATTGCCTCCTAGGCTGTTCCTCCACTTCAAAGTACATAGTTTATATAATGTAGAAACTACTGCTGCGTGTGTGTTCATAACTTTGGAAAGAAAGGTAAAGGATATTTTCCTTATAAAAATTATTTTTTGTGGTTGCTTTTATAGTTTTTTGTTTTTGAGTTTTCGAGACAAAATTTCTCGTATAACAGTCATGGCTGTCCTGGAATTTGCTTTGTAGACCAAGCTGACCTTGATCTCACCAAGATACACCTGCCTCTGCCTCCCTAGTGCTGGGATTAAAGGTGTATGCTGCCCGGTGGAATTTTTTTTATGTTACCTTTTTTCTTATTTTTCTTTTATTAAAAATAGATTTTTTCATACACTATATTCTGATTATGACTTTTCCTACCCCAACTGCTCCAAGATCTTCCCAATAAATCTAAATCCACCCCCTTCCTGTCTGTTTTTAGATAATAAGCAGTCAGCCGGGTGGTGGTGGTGCACAGCTTTAATCCCAGCACTCAGGGGGCAGAGGCAGACGAATCTCTGTGAGTTCGAGGCCAGCCTGGTCCACAGAGAGAGTTCTAAGACAGACTCCAAAGCTACAGAGAAACCCTGTCTTAAAAAACCTAAAAAGAGGGAGCTGGAGAGATGGCTCAGTGGTTAAGAGCATTGCCTGTTCTTCCAAAGGTCCTGAGTTCAATTCCCAGCAACCACATGGTGGCTCACAACCATCTGTGGAGAGGTCTGGTGCCCTCTTCTGGCCTGTAGACATACACACAGACAGAATATTGTATGCATAATAAATAAATAAATAAATATTTTTAAAAAAAAACTAAAAAGAAAAAAGAAAATAGTCATCTATCTAAAGAATAGTAGTCAAATGAGATAAAGCAAAAACAAACATCCTCATCTTATTATTTTATGTCCACAGTAATCCTGCCAGTAAATGGAATTTTTTTTAAACATTATTTAACTTTATTTCATGCACACTGGTACAACAATGTCAGTTTCTCTAGAACTGGAGTTACAGACAGCTGCGAGCTGCCATGTGGGTGCTGGGAATTGAATCCGGGTCCTCTGGAAGAGCAGTCAGTGCTCTTAACCACTGAGCCATCTCGCCAGCCCCCAGTAAATGGAATTTGTAAGACTTTTGTAGGTGAGAAATCCAAGGATCACAGAGTTATACATCTTTCCCAGAGTTGTGCTGTTCCTAAGTGGTAGATCTGGGATTCAAACCCAGTGATTCTTCAGTTTCTAATGTAGTCTACTGGTCAGCAAGTCTCTCAGTGGACAGCAAAGGGAGGAAGACAGAGCGGGAGCTCCAGAGGACAGAATCTACTCCTTCTGGTCTAGGGCCTTCATATTCCTTCTGGGCACATCTCTGGCTATGAGCACACCTCTGCTCCTTGCCCTGAAAACTCCCAGGACCAGACCTCTCATGCCAGGCACTTTAGGTACTCTATTACAAAACTTCTGGAGGTTTTAACCCCGAGGTTCAGAAAAGCCCACCGGAGCAGGAAGGCCATCCCAAGAACCATGGCTAGACTCCTCTTCTACGCCTCCTGTTCAGGGATAGCAGAGATCTTGATGGAGTGATTCAGGCTCTATCTACCCTTTGTCCTTTGCTAAAACAGAACCACCGCCTTCTGTGAAGATGCGGCTGGGTGCCACGAGGGCTGCTTTGCAGGGGACTATGGGAAGAAGCCATGCCTGGCCATCATGAGTCACCCCCTGCAGCACAGCACTCGGTTACCCTCAACTTGCCTTCTAATAACATGCCCAGGGCCACTCAAGGCTGCCACCACATGTAAGGAAACACTCTGTGGGGCTACAGGAGGCCCCTTGGCAGGGGAGGCTTCACTCATGCTAGACAAGTATTCTACCAGCGAGCAACAGTCCCAGACCAAGCAGTCTAGGCTCTGATTGCCACACCTCCCACCTCCTGATGTAACTGCTGACTTGTGAATTCAAATAGAGAGAGACCATTTGGCCTTACTGCCAGGATTGACGACTGGCACAGAGGAGCCCCAGTACTGTGGACTTGGAACTTCCAACGTTCAGTCACCTGGCAGACCCAGTAGGTCTCATCTTCTGAAGAGACCGGTTTCTATGTCTCCAACATGGCATCTTAGAAATTTGTCTGCAATGGCACTGCAATTGAGCACCCAGCACAAGGAGCAGAAATCTGGCTACAGGGTGGCCAGCATAGGGTATGTGCTAGTCCCTGGCATACACTGGCCTGGATGAGGGTGATCTGCCGAAGGTTCTGGACTTGTGGTAGGGATGTCCTTGTAATGACAAGAATTTCCCTGTGTCCCTTGTACAAGTTTTAAAAACCTCACAGCTTGCATAATGCAACCATTTGGGGTCTGCCTTAACTTGGACTCAACTCCTTCACACAATAAACTGAAAAGAGCCTAAACGAGAAATAAATGACTATCGCACATGGGGATTAATTTTTGGCCCCATCTCCCTATCTTCCCACCCATTCCCCGGGCTCACCAGAAGGCATGGACAGTCTCCTGCTGCGGAGGTCATCTCCCTTTTGGGATCGGGTTCCCATCTCTTCTGTAAATGCAGACACTCTGTGGCGTTCCTCCCACCAACTTCAGCTGGAAACCCAACTGCCTACGGAACACTGTGTTTAGCAGGTCACCCTGGCTCCTGCAAACTGGAGGCTGAAAACAACGAAGCTTTTGCTGGAGGATTTTTGGTTGCTCTGGAGAGTGCCTCTGGGCAGATCACACGTGGTGACAAGATCTTTCCAAACCATGATAATTCAATCTTCTACAAATGCCTGACTCTTCATGCCCAGCATCCACAGTAGCTATTCTTGCTCATCCTCACCAACATCTTGAAGTGGACTTGGGGGGCTACTATCCAGGGTGAAGTGGACTTGGGGGGCTACTATCCAGGGTGAAGTGGACTTGGGGGGCTACTATCCAGGGTGAAGTGGACTTGGGGGGCTACTATCCAGGGTGAAGTGGACTTGGGGGGCTACTATCCAGGGTGAAGTGGACTTGGGGGGCTACTATCCAGGGTGAAGTGGACTTGGGGGGCTACTATCCAGGGTGAAGTGGACTTGGGGGGCTGCTATCCAGGGTGAAGTGGACTTGGGGGGCTACTATCCAGGGTGAAGTGGACTTGGGGGCTACTATCCAGGGTGAAGTGGACTTGGGGGGCTACTATCCAGGGTGAAGTGGACTTGGGGGGCTACTATCCAGGTGAATGCACAGTTCTTTGGCAGGCAGGCAGGGGTGAGGGGCTGTGTTGGGAGTTACTGTGTCGCTCGGCTTAGGGCTACCATAGGCAACACTGAGAGATCAAGAGTGCTTTAGCTCACTATTTCAGAGATGCAGGGCATGGATGTTTGGCCCTGTTGTCTGGGAGGCAGTATCATTTAATACTGCAAAAAGAAACAGGAAGAAGCCGGGCGGTGGTGGCGCACGCCTTTAATCCCAGCACTCGGGAGGCAGAGGCAGGCGGATCTCTGTGAGTTCGAGACCAGCCTGGTCTACAAGAGCTAGTTCCAGGACAGGCTCCAAAACCACAGAGAAACCCTGTCTCAAAAACCAAAAAAAAAAAAAGAAAAAGAAAAAGAAACAGGAAGGCACCAAAATCCCAGTGTCCCCTTCAAGAGCAGGCTCCCAACAGCCAGACTTTCATTCACAAGGCCCCACTGGTCAATAATGTCATTGTGTAGGGGCCAAGTCTTTGACATGTGGGTTGGAGTGGGTATCCAAATTATAGCATTATCTTAGAGCTAAAGATCATTTGACAAAGCCAGCCCAGAGACAACAGGGTCCCCCGTAATCGCAAACCACTGACAGCTGTTAGAGTGGGGGAAACAGCGTGGAAGGATGGAACTACTACAGTCTGAAGACCCGGCTTCAAAAAAAAAAAAACAACAGAAAATTCCTTAAAGGAGGTAAATATGACCAAAGTACATCGTCTCCATTATCAAAGTGTCATAATGAAACCGTTTTTGTGTGATTTACATATGCTGACAAAAGAATTAAAATACATATTTTACTTTTACGCCTTGACTCTGAAGCAGGAGACTTACATAACACCTTCCCCAAACCCTTAGGCCAACAGACGATTAAGAATTTTTTGTTCACGTGCTGCCACCTGGTGGCCAAAGTGAGAAAAGTGCTATCGCCGAAAAACAAAACACCTGTGTCTTCTTTACACACACACACCACACACACACACACACACACACACACACACACACACACACACACACCGACGTGCCTAGCCATGAGCCACTTTGCCTGTAAAGGTGGCAACAAGAGGCTTCTTGGGCGAACAAACGGGCTAACCACACAGCAAACTTGCTGGTTGCTTTCCAGTGTAAAAGACAGTTTCCTTACTGTTTGCTTGCTAACCCACATGACAGCTTTGTTCACTTAAAATCTCACTGGTGTCCTATTATTTCCAGGTGGTCTGAATTCCATTGTGAAGGTGATAGAGGACCCTGTGGGAGGTCATGTGACTGTGCCTCATTTGGGTCTCAGACTTAGGGGACCCTGGGTTAAATGCTTCTACATGCAGCGGGCACCTTACTCTCGGTCATGAAAAGATGTGTGGACTGTCAGCTTGTCGAGGGCAAGTTCAGACAGGTTTACACACTGGGGCCTCTTTCTAAACCCTGAGTGTCTCCTCACTCCTGGTCAGCCAGAATCAGCTGCATTTGAAAATATGACCTCCTACACACCTGGGCCCCTGAATGCAAAAGTGAGCTCCCAGCTGCTATAAGCTAGTGTCTGCGGTGTGGAAATGCTCTCAGTAACAGGGAGGAATCCAGCTGATCCGCTGGCTCTTCAGACAGTCCCAGAGGCCCCTCCTCTGCCCTGGGTTCCACCTCTTACCTGCAGGGTTCAGTTACAGAAAGGTGCATTGACTGGTGGCCCATATATGACTCATGGCCTACAAGCAGTATTCTGAGGATGCTTCCTAGCCAGGCACAGTAGCACACGCCTGTAATCCAGAACCCAGGAGGCTAAGACAGTCAGGTATTAAATTCAAGACCAGCCTGAGCTCCATGAGTTTCAGGCCAGCCTTAGCTACACAGCAAGGCCTATCTCAGAATACGTAAGTGCTGTCTCCGCCTTTCTGTCCCATGTGGCAAGCAGGCTTTGCACAAGCTCCTGCCTGCACACTGCTCTGCCTCACTGTGGAACCCAGAACCCATAGGAGACAACTGTCAGAAGAGTCTGGCCACTTTTGTTTTCTGGGATGATCCCCAGTGTATCTGTCTTCCTGCAGAGGACAAAGCTTTCCTTCTTATTTATGGCTTATTTATAAATGAAGCTCCCATTGTACACCTCCAGAATGTGAATGCCCTGGTGTACAATGGAACCTGAGTGACAGACATGCAACCCTGCAGCACCGTGTGGATGGGAGGTACAAGAGCTGGAAACTGAGGCCTGGGAATCAAACACGCTGTGCCTCAGTGACAGAATCCTAATTGTTGCATGCTCAAATACTTTCCTAAAGTGCGTTCAGCAGTGACACCAGGATATGTGCGCTGGGCAAGAACAGAACTTGAAGCTGGCATGAATGTGAGGATAACTAATCCATTACTAACATTCAAAAGGAAAGCAGGTGACAGATACGAGTATTTCTGCAAAGGAAACAGTGTGTGACAATATCTTACTATCAGAATTAATTAAAAGCTGGCAATGGCTATCTAATCCTTGTATATTTGGGGATGTTTTTGGTTTGGCTTTTTGGTTTTGTTTGTTTTGGTGCTGGTGGTATACTTTAATCTCAGTACCCTGAAGGTACAGATTGGCAGATCTCTGAGTTCAAGGCCAGCCTAGTCTATGTAGTGAGTTTTAGGATAGCTAGGGCTACATCCAGAGTTCAGAAAGTCTTTTCCCCCTAGTGATAACAGACCATTTGGGAGATGAAGGCTAAGAGATGAATACACCTCAATACTTTGTGTCCTTTTTCTGGTTCCTCCAAGTCATTATTTACATTTTTTCCTCCAAAGATCTAATGTTTAAAGTATTAATTATGTGTATAAATGGGTTTCTGCACTGGGGTGCAGTGCCCATGGGGGTCAGAAGAGGGCGTCAGATCCCCTGGACCTATAGATGGTTGTGAGCGGCCTGATGAGGGTGATGGGAACAAAACTCAGATCCTCTAGAAGAGCAGCAAATGCTCTTAACTATTAAGTCACCTCTCCAGCTCTAAAAAATTCTATTTAGGGCAGAATGAAGAATGTGGGCATGGTCACCTCATTCTTCGATTGTTCTTCATTACAACTGACATTCTTACACTGTCTGATACAAATACTCCTTGCAGTTTCTAATCAAATATTTATTTTAATATTGATATGCTAAATTAGAAATAAATGAACTGTCCTTTGCAACATCTGTTTTTCCAAGGCACATTGGGGAAACTGTATCTGGTTTGCTGTATGTTCTGTAATTCTCAAGAGCCATGACTGAGGTCGCGGTAAGACTTTTGCCTGAAGCTGACAGTACACACTGCCCAGATGCCCTCGCACAGACTGGACTGTTAACACCAAATATGACCACTCCCTCTGCCCTGGCATCTCTGTGCAGAGGGCTGTCACACACTTTCACCGAGACACTCAGCCTGCTGAAAGCCTCCTCGTGGAGGGAAGACTATGGTAGAGCAGATTAAAGTCCGAGAGCTAGAAGCCCTCAGAACCTCAGCTACCCTGATGAAGATACTGCACAGTCCGGAGCAGGAACAAAGCATATGACCAGACTGTGCTTCTCCAGCCTGCATTTGAGTCTTGAGCTGGCTTTGTCACCACCCCATTAGTCAGGCCTGGCATGGTCGAGGAAAGGGTGATCAGGCACGTGCCAACTTCCATCACCAGAGAGTACACCATACAAACCCAAATTTCCAACTCCTGAACTAACCAGCCCCCCAACGTGGGGCTGCTCAAGAATAAATAAGCTTTGTTTTGGAAAGCTGCGTGCTTTAGTTCAGGGCTGCACGGGGCACAGGCACGGCACTCAGGTGCCAGGGAGAGCGTCACCCGCCCCAGTGCTTCCTGAGGTGCTCCTTCAGCTGCGGGATGGAAGGCAGCAGCTGCTGGCACTTGTGGCAGCGAAGAGGCAGCTTCAAGAGCTCAGAAGTCCCATCTTGAACAGTCACTCTGCCAACTTCTTGAACCATCTTGATCACAGCTACAAGCAAAAAATAAGGTTCAGATCTCAGCTACTCTG
Source organism: Microtus obscurus (assembly GCA_963919715.1). Classification (NCBI taxonomy): domain Eukaryota; kingdom Metazoa; phylum Chordata; class Mammalia; order Rodentia; family Cricetidae; genus Microtus; species Microtus obscurus. The sequence goes on along the minus strand of CAWTZC010000170.1, from coordinate 8,566,140 downwards.
GACAGCCAGTAAGATGTCAAGAAAAAAGGCCAAAAACATATCAATCAACAGATCTGCTATCCTAAAGCTCACACGCTTCAAGTTAGACTTCACACTGGGAAAATGCACTTGACCAGATTCTAAGTCTGAGCAACCTACCTTTGAGATGACACACTCCCTCAGGACACAGTCCACGCACCACCCATTACCACCATGGCTTTCTCCAGGTGGCTCTTTGCTAAATGGTAGTGGCCCCATTAACAATGCAGCAGTACTGGTTACACAGAAAATATTCTAGGAAATGCTTACATCTCAAATATACACAGTAGCCAGGAAACACTGCTAACAGGAGAGAGCCCCAAACTCTTGCTCAACTCCTGACAGAAGAGAGAAGAGAAAGAGAGTTCTTCAACCAAGAGCTCTGTGAGCATTTAGACATGAAGTACAAAGTGTCCCCCCACCAAAGCCTCATGCATTGTTAAGTGTGGACCCCAGTTGTTGATGCTATTTGGTGAGATGGTAGAAACTTTAGGAGGCAGGACCTAGCTGGAGCAAACAGGTCACTGGGGACACCCTTGAGGCTGTGTTCTGTCCCAAGTCCCTTCCCTAAGCCCCTCTCTCCTCTTTCTCTCAGACCATGGCTACCAATAAGTGAGCAGTGTTGTTCATCATTGCCCTCCCTGCCAGTGTTCTGCCTCACCATCGCCCAGCAGCAGAGCCAGGCACAAGTCCTCTGAGACTATGACTCTAAACACAGCTCTACCTTCTTAGGTTTTGTAGGGTATGCTGTCACTGCGGCAAACAGCAAGGCCGGGCTGGCACACATCTTCCCAGCCAAGAGGCTAGCCCAGCTCACTAGCTCCGGAAACCTGGCACACCAGGCAGCCATTAACCCCTCTACTGTCAATAGGAAACACTTCGGACCCCAACACACAGCTGACTGCATCCCTAGAGGATGCTCACAGCCAAGCAGCAATTCTGTTACAATGAAGCATCCGTGTTCATTTTAGGAGTGCCTATTTTATAGAGATCACTAAATGTATGTGGGTCACCTGAGATCAGGTTGTGACTTAGAGAAACACTGAGTCAGGTAGTAAAACATCTACGAAAATGAAATGAATTTTTTTAAAAAAAAAAAAAAGAATACTATTTACCTTGTGATTCCAGAAAATATTCTGTATTGAAGGAATTCCAATGTTTTTTGTTTTTAAGGCAAGGAGAATCGAAATCCTGGCTGATCACATGAAGGTGTACATGGCTAGTTAGAAGTTGAAAAACAAAAAAGAACTGGGTATTAAAAACTGCGGTTTAATCAAAATGACACCACAGTAAGTGCAGGTACATAAAGTTCTGATGCTGTGTCATTACATGCGACACAGCCTTTCATTTACTTGGGAATAGTTAATGTGCTTGGGAGATAACACACGGCCCAAAGTGCTTGCCTGTCTGCTGACATGCTCTTTTCCTGCTTCAGGGTCATGGAACACTCCTTGTCTGTCTTAGCCTCCAGTCTAAGCTTGGTCTCGATACCTTTGATGGGTTCTGGCTGTTTGTAGGCCATGTGTCTTTCCTTTTTTTTTTTTTTGAGGCTGGGTTTCTCGGAGGTTTGGGCTGGCCCTGAACTTACCACATGGCCAGGCTAGTCTTCAATTCCTGATCCTTTTGTTTCTGCCTCCTGAGTGCTGGCCTTAGGTGTGAGGCCAATGCCTGGCAAGGAGCTCTCTTTCAGTTTGGCTGTGTCATGATTCCTGTGGTGTCCTCGTCATGTCAGAGGTGCATGGTGTTGAGGTGACCTGTGTCGTGTGGCGTTAATCTTGGTCATTTTGTTGAGGTGTTGCCTGCCAAGTTTCTTCACTCAGACTTAGTTTTTCCTTTTTAACTGATGACTATCTTGGGGGTAATATTTTTAAGAGTATTACTATCCTGCTGCTCAAATTTAGACTCACCATTTTATTATCTATTGGTAGATTTTATTTTTATTTTTCATTGATTTGTTTGAGACAGGCCTCACTGTGTATCCAGGTCGACCTGGAACTTGCTATTTTGCTCAGGCTGACCTTGAACTCAGAGTTGTCATCCAGCCTCAGTTTCCCTAGTGCTGGGATCACTAATTTGATGAACCGCACTGAGCTCTATTGGGGGCACCTGCCTGCAATGCGATTACTCTGCTCCTTTCCCAGGGCTGGTTTGATGCTCCTCCCACCTACTGTATGAAGCGGACTGCTCTGTGTGGGAGCTGTGTCTTCTGCCCCCTTGTTTCAAGTGTAGGCTCATAGATATCTGTAAATTCTAATCCACTGCTTCAATTTTTAAGCCTATGTTTATTTACTTATTTTTTTTGAGGCATAAATTATTCCATCTTGGGTCACTGAAAGCTCCTTTAGGTTGGCTTCTTTGTCATTCCATACCCTGCACAGTTGTTAAGATTGACTTTGCTTTCTGTCCCTGCAAGGCACCATAGGCTCATCATCTCCAGAGAGGTCCAGATGCCAGGTGGTTTTTGTTTTGTTTTGTTTTTTTTCCCCGAGACAGATTTCTCTGTGTAATAGTCCTGTCCTGGAACTCACTCTGTAGACCAGGCTGGCCTCAAACTCACAGAGATCCTCCTGCCTCTGCCTTCCTAGTGCTGGGATTAAAGGCGTGCGCCACCACACCTAGCGGTACCAGGTTTCTCTACTGAGAGAAGCGGTTGACTTTAGAGCATCTTTACTTCTACATACTTCTGCATCAGGAAACAGCACACAAATCCTAAGCCTCTCCCCACCTCTGACTTTGTATTCAGATCTGCAGGTGGGAAATGGTAATTCCTGCTGGTTCTCCTCCAGACTTGACCCTGCTTAGCTTCCGGGTCATGCTGGTAACCATCCTCCTGGTCCATCTCCACAAGCAACAAACATCTTGTTTTCCTAACTTCCTCTTTTGTGTCTTCTTTCTCTACCAGTGAGAAAATGGATGTCCCTCATTATGAACACAGTCCTGGCATATGTGTAATGTAGCTACAGCTGCTACCCACCCCCTGTGCAAAGACACTTACTACAGTGTAGTACAGTGTTAGTGATCTCCAGGGCAAGTTTCAAGACAGCCAGGGCTACAGGAAAACCCTGTCTCAAAAAAACAAAAAAAAAAAAACAAAAAAAAACAACAACAACAACAAAAAACTGTCTCAAAATAATAAACAAAAACTTTAAAAATATAAATTTTATGTTGTTTATTTTAGTGTAGTTTTTTAAAAGCTGGGACTGAGGGTATACTCCAGAGGTGCAGCCCATGCATTATCTTGTTGCTTGGACCAAATAAGCTAACAGAATAGTCCTGCATGCACTCTGTGTGGAAAAACAATAATTCTACCCCAAATCCTTCTGCAAATAAGTCAACAAAGAGCAGACTCCACTTTCCCTCACTTTATTTGAAACTGTACACATCCTAAGCTTGTATTTACAGATGTCTGTGATGTTGTTTCCTTTAGAGCCATGGTCCTTAGTCATTTAGGAGTTAGAGATAACTCCAAGAATTCTAGCAAGCCACTGACAATAAGTGCCCATCTACAAGTAGTGAAGCTACTTCATCCAGTCTGCATGTTAAGAGGCTTACATTTTGAGAGAAATAAAAACTTCAAAGGACTAAATTACAAGCAGAAGCAGGAACTTGGGCTGCTCACAGGCAAGTCAGACAGGTGCAAGATTCGCCCATCTACTTGGAAACATCCCAATTTGGGCCTCGAAATTACCGGACTCTCAAGTCCATGCTAATCACCAGAACCAAACCAGAGAGCACCACATCACCCAAGGCTTACCTCATGCTGGGAATGGCGTGGTAACCCAATCGGAAGCTCAGTTTGCTGGATCCAACAAAATCTGCAATCACCTTTTCCCCCACGGTGTGCATGTGTTTGAGAAGTTCAAGGTGTTCGCTGGTCACAGCCTTCAGACTGGAAATGGAGGCCCACGGTAAGACCAGCCAATGGTGACGGGCCTTGGGATATTTGTCCTTAATCACCACCACCAGATCATCTTTGTAGACCTAACAGAAGGCACACAGGAAGGGAAGAGATGTCAGCTGAGGACCTCTGTGCATGCACAGTCCACCTACTGACAAAACCTTGTGTAAAGAGTTTTAGGAAGCGAGAGCAGACACTGATAGCATCACATAACTACACTGTGCAGAATCTAGGGTTCCAACCCAAATCACACAGACTCCAGAGCCTGTGTTTTCAAACACCACACTAGGTAGGATATGGAGAAGATACACAGTACAATAGAGTTCTCGAGGCCTCCATGTTAAATCACAAGGAGAGTTCAACCGCAGCCTCTCTAACACAGACCTGAACACATGTGTGTAGATTTCAAGGGGCCCTAACTGAAGCGAGCCTCGAAGGCTCCTCCAAGGATGACGGCTGACTTCCGACACGAAGACGGCTGTTACTACAGTCACCACACCTTATCTGATGGTCCCTTTAAAGGGACCATGCTTGGGTCAGTACCATTTTTTTGAACATTTATTACTTATTTGGAAAAATCACAGAGGACAATCTAAGGAGTTGGTTCTCTCCTTCTACCATGTCGGTTCCAAGAACTGAACTCACTTTAGGAATCCGCCTTGGCAGCAAGTACCCTCCCCAACTAAGCCAGCCTGCTGGTACAGTTTCTCTGAATAGCAGACAATATCTGAAGAAGTGAGCTTTCTCCAAGGACCTCCAGGTACCACTTTTAAAACTTTTATAAAACCACTTTATTTTTACAAACTCACATAAAAACCATCTCGCAGCTAGATTAAGACAGCCACTCAAACCCTCGCCTATCACCAAATACATCTTGGTGAGCTTTTCTACAGTTAGAACGGCCACTCTAAAGCTGCGGAGCTTCACTTAGGGCTTAACAACTTCATTATCACTTACAATTTTATGCACTCATCTGCCACAAAAAAAAAAGAGAGAGAGAGAGAAAAGAAAAAACTATGGCAGAGGTTCATGTGCTCTTTCATGGTTCCTATGTCCGTCAACAGATGAGTGGATAATGAGCATATGCTATATATACAGAATGGAGACTTATTAGGAAATCAGAGGCTGGGTATGGAGGCATACCAGCACTCAAGAGGCAGAGGCAGACAAATCTCTGAGTTTCAGGACACCCAGGGCTATACAAGAGACCCTCTGTCAATAAAAGGAGGGAGAAGGGAGGAGGGAAGGGAGGGGAGGGAGGGAGGGAGGGAGGGAGGGAGGGAGGGAGGGAGGGAGGGAGGCAGGCTAGAGAGATGACTAGGTGGTTAAGAGCACTGGCGGCTTTGTTTGTCATAGCCAGAACCTGGAAACAACCTAAATGCCCCTAGACCAAAGAATAGATAAGGAAAACGTGGTACATTTACACAATGGAATACTACACAGCAGAAAAAAAATAATAACAGCTTGAATTTTGCAAATGTATGGAGCTAGAAAACATTATTTTGAGTGAGTTAACCCAGACCCAGAAAGACAATTATCACATGTACTCACCATAGGTGGTTTTTAAACATAAAGCAAAGAAAGCCAGCCTACAAACCACAATCCCAGAGAACTTAGACAACAATGTGGACCCTGAGAGAGACTTACATAGAGCTAATCTACATGGGAAGTAGAAAGTAGAAAAAGACAAGATCTCCTGAGTAAATTGGGAGCATGGAGAGCTTGGGAGAGGATTGAAGGGGGAGGGGAGAGGCAGGAAGGGGAGCAGAGAAAAACGCAGAGCTCAATAAGTATCAATAAAAAAATTTTAAAATAAAAAAAGAGCACTGGCTGCTCTTCCAGAGGATCCAGGTTTGATTCCCAGCATCTATATGATGGTTCACAATCATCTGTAACTCCAATACCAGGAGATTCACCTTCTTCTGGCCTCCTCATGCACCAGGCACATACAAGGTACATAGATATAGATGCAGGCAAAATGCCCTACATATTAAAACAATAAAATTTTTTCAAAAAGAAAACGAAAAATGAAATCACAAAATCTACAGGAAAATGTATGGACTTAGAAAGTATATTAAGCAAGGTAACCCAAAATCAGGAAGAAAAAAACCCACATTCTCCTTCGTGTGTGGCTCCTAGCCTATAGTGTATGCACCAGTATGCAGAAACAGGTGTAAGTGTGAGTATGGAGAGGAGCTCAAAAAAGGGGAGTAAGAAGTTATATGAAGGACATACTGCAAACAAAAGGGGAGTAAGAAGTTATATGAAGGACATACTGCAAACAAAAGGGGAGTAAGAAGTTATATGAAGGACATACTGCAAACAAAAGGGGAGTAAGAAGTTATATGAAGGACATACTGCAAACAAAAGGGGAGTAAGAAGTTATATGAAGGACATACTGCAAACAAAAGGACACGGGTCTAGTGACTACTCTAGGACCGATGTGGAAGCCTTGTTCTCATAGAAAAGTTCAGTGATCAGAATCCAGAATCCTTTGGCTTCATTTATTTACAAAAATTCTGTAGAATGGTCATGTACAACATCCACAGACACTTAAATTATACAATTTTATTCTGACCTGCATTTTAGGATCCTTCATAGAAATCTTCAAGCCTTGACTCCAGTGGCCCACTGATTCCTAAGTAAGACAGACAATGCAAATATAAATGCCAGTGATTAAATGTAGATACCGCTGCATGAGAGCAGAGTCCAAAGAAAACACGGAATGAGAATTAAACTTCCCTTACCTCAGTCTATTGCCCTTTGGGACCACAAGCCTCCCTGTTGTCTTCCTATTTTTAGAACGGGAAGTAGACAAAGGCCTATGAGGAACTCTGTCCTCTGTACAAAGATTGCTGTCCTGAATAAGAGCAGCTGCGATTACCTAAACAAGACTTTCACAAGACTGGGCCAAATAACATTCCCTTGTTGAGGGGTGGGGAGGACTCCTGAGAGGGCTCCTGAGGCTCCTCCCCTCCCAGAGGATACACGCGCAGCTCACACTGCTGGAGAGAGAGACTGCTCTTCGATGGGGTGGTCACCCATAAGCTGCCCATGCTACTATAAGTACCACAATTAAAACTCACTAGTTCAGCAAGTTAGACGTGCGTGGTCTGTCATTAGTGCCCTATCGGGGTAAACAGGCGTTTATTCACACCTCCCCAGGAAAAGCTCCACACAGCCAAAACTGCCCTCACACACTGCAGCTGCAGCCCAGCCAAGCTTCCATTCTGACATCAACATGCGAATTGCCTGTCTATGAAGTGCTGCAGTGTTAGCCAACAGGTCCACAAGCAAATGACCTATTTTAGTGTTCAGCATTAACCACACTATTATGGGAAGTGAAGGAAACCCTGAATGAATGTGTAACAAGTGCACCAAGTCCTGATGAATGTGTGTTGTTGACATGACCAGCGATGACAAGGACCTCAGCGCCTAGACCCAAGGAAATGGCAAAGCCTTCCCACAGTGTAAGCTCCAGTGTTCACGAACGGCTGACAGGGGATGCAGACACTATCAAGCACAGCTTCCTCCTCCCAGACAGTTACAGCCCGAGACTACGCCCTTCTGAGGCCTCCTAACCCTGCCTCCTTGTTCAGCTATTGTACGATAACCCCAGCTTCTCAATGCAGATGTACAGAGTAATCACGCTGAGTTTCTGGGCTGCTGCTGATGGTACGTCTCCACTAGAAAGAACAGCCCACCCAATCCCAGCTTTTCTGTACGTATGTCTGTCCTTTTTTCATTCTTGTTGCACCAGTTAGGTCAATCCCAAGGCCACGCAGAATGCGACACAATGCCATTGCTGACTGCACCGTCTTCCTTCAAGTGGTTTGCCCCAGGAATTTAATAGAAAAGCATATAAAGGGACATTCACCAAGTGATTTTCAGGCCACAAGCAAGTGACTCTTTCATCACGGTTAACAACCCTCAATATGACTAATACCACCTCACCCGTGTCCGAGCTTTATAGTGTACAAAATAATTAAGCAGTCATTATATTCATTCATCTCCACATTACCTATCAATCACACCATCCTCACCGCTCTGGTGGCTCCATCCTTGCTCTTCTTAGACGGCACAGCGCACTGGCTGGGGCTGCTCTCGGGTGCTTGCCCTGTCCCGGACTCACTTTCCTGAGCAGCATCCATCTCTTCACCATCACAGTCTGACCTCTTTCTCTTCTTTTGTGTTTCTAGGTCAGGACTCTTGGCTACTTCCTCAAACTCTACAATATATGGATAAAGCTCATTCACCATGTGGAGAACCTGGCCAGGCTGCAGCTTCATCTCTTGGTCCTTCCCAATGATGACAGAGTCGATGCTGCTGGGGTTGACCCCCACCTGTGGACACAACCATCATGTAAGAACGGCAATGCCATCCGTACTAGAGCGGCTGCTGGATTAACACTTCTTGTCCCGTCAGCTGCCTGCAGTTCCCTCCATCACTAGCTGACACAGTCTAAAGCAACAGCATAAAAAGACCATCAAGTAATAAATGGGCATCCAAGCCACAGACACACATACCTGCTTTACTCTGACATATCCCTTGTTACATTCTGCTTTCAACTGGACTGAAAGACATAAGAAAACATTAAGCACAGATGCAACCAAAACCAGGTACTCTGTTTTCCCTGAAAGAACTAAAAGCCCGACTGCTGCAGGCAGTCCAAAGATGAGCCTGATCTGCATGTGCCTGGGCCTACAATTTCCAACAGCTTCAAACGCTTCTATAAAATGTCCTTCAGTGAGCTGGGCGTGGTGGCACATGCCTGTAACCCCAGACTTGAGAAGTAGAGTCAAGATCAGGAGTCCAAGACCAGCCTTGGCTGCATAGCCAGTGTGTGTGGTTAGTCTGGAATATGTAAAAAATATCTTGGGGCTGGAGAGATGGCTCAGTGGTTAAGAGCATTGTCTGCTCTTCCAAAGGTCCTGAGTTCAATTCCCGGCAACCACATGGTGGCTCACAACCATCTGTAATGAGGTCTGGTGCCCTCTTCTGGCCTGCAGACATACACACAGACAGAATATTGTATACATAATAAATAAATAAATAAATATTTAAAAAAAAAATCTTAAACCCCACTTCTCACCCACAAAAATAATTTCTATCAGTGCATGTACTCCCTTAGCTACTGCTAAAAACCTGGGGGGGGGGGATGGAGAAATGGCTCATTGGCTAAGAGTATTTTTGCTGTTGTATTTCCAGAGACCTGAGTTTGGTTCCCACCACCCACACTAGACGGTTCATTACTACCTTTGACCCCAGTTCCAGGGGAATCTGATGCCTCTGGCCTCCACAAGGAACTGTACTTAAATACACCCACACAGCGACACACATATAATTTTTAAAAATAATAATAATAAATCTTAAAAGCAAACAAATGCTTAATATCTTTCCCTTTTTAGGTTGGTTGGGGTGGGACACACTTTTAAATCCCAGCACTTGAGAGGCAGAAACTTATGGGTCTCTGAGTTCAAGACCAGTCTGGTCCATACAGTTCCAGGACAGCCAGGACTACAAATGGAGACCCTGTCTCACAAAAATAAATATAAAAAACTTGGAATCAGCTTTCATGAATCCCTGCAGCTCTGACAGAACCCTAGCCAGCTCAGGACCACAGACTCTGCCAACAGGAGGAAAACTCCTATTTCATGGTTAGATAAAACTTCTACTACTAGGAAGAAAAAAATCTATCAAGAGTTGTGTCTGAAGCTAAGTAAACGGCTTGCCTGAAGTGAGCCTCAGGGGTAGGGAACATTACTGCCAAGTGACTTCAACAGAGAAAGAGGTAAAAGATATGTCTGTTCTTGGAAAACAGAAGCTCAAGCTGGCCTGAAGGAATGGAAAGAATGTTCTAGAAAGAGCACTGCAGGGCTGGACAGTATGTGAGAGAAGAGAACTTCAAGCACTTGTGTTCAGATAAGACGGAGAACAGAAGAGGCACCACAGCTGCTCAGTAGTGGGGACGGGCAGAGAGCTGGTGAGCCCCACCCCCCTACACTTGAGCTGGGAGGGGGAACAGACAGAAGCAGCAGCAGTTAGTATCCTGGACCTACTCAGCTCCACACTCCAGCACACTTGGACGAACTCATACACACTCACTGCTGCAGACTCCAAGTCCAGAACCTTAGGGTTATAGGGACACACTGCAGGCAAGGGTGAGCATGCCCACGGTTTGCAGGCAAGTGTGTGTGTGTGTGCGTGCGTGCGTGCGTGTGTGTGTGTGTGTGTGTGTGTGTGTGTGTGTGTGTACACGCAGCTTTCCCCTTAAAACATATGACAGACAAGCTGTATGGCACAGTTATACAGATCTAGCCTCTGGGGAAGGGACTATGTAAAGGCTGGCACCAGCCCCATCCAGCTTGGAGAGCCCAGAATCTGTCTCGCTGCTCAATGCATAACCCCTGGGCAAAGCAGCATCCAAGACTCAACCTGCCACTTCAAGGTAGCAGGATGGCAGCCACCTGTTCCCATCCCTTACCTGAACCTGCCTTAAGTGTTACTGCATCGTGAAGGCAAAATCCGGGGTGAACCAGCCCTAGTATTAGCTAAAAGAACACAATTTATGAGCCTTGTGTTGGGAATATAATAGGTTTTCCAGCAAGGGCCAGGCGGTGGTAGTACCCGCCTTTAATCCTAGCACTTGGGAGGCAGAGGCAAGCAGATCTCTGTGAGTTCAAGACCAGCCTGGTCTACACAGCAAATTCCAGGACAAGCTCCAAAGCTACAGAGAAACCCTGTCTCAAAAAAAAAGGAAAAAAGAACTAGGTTTTCCAGCAAGAACAGCAGGAAATGTGTAGAAATGTGTATCGCTGGTTATCATTATCCCCCATAACTAAACAGTCATCTCCACATTCCAATGACCAGTTAGTTACCTTGCTGTCGGGAACATTTCTTATCTGTGATCTTGGTCTCTGGGCTTCGACCAATCACAACTGCTTCCAAATGGGGAAGTCTGATTCGCTGATGCTGGCTGTCCTGTCTCACCAACCAGCACACCCGCATCATGGCTCTGAAAGCAAAAGAGGATCACGGGAGAACAAGTCACCCAGGCCATACCCTCCTGACCACATACATGACTGTGAGGGTGCTCCCAGAAGCAGGTGACTTCCCCTTCCTGGTCCCCACTTCCTCACCTATAAAGCTATGATAATGACAGGACTCGGAGGCTGCTGAGCATTAATGAGATAATACAGGTAAATATTTACCTGTACTAATCACGCTACGCATTCAAATGTGTGTTACACATTTGTTGATGCCCTGTGCTAGGCATTAGGTTACATGCAGAGGGTCCCTGAGAACTGAGTAACCCACGGAGCTTCGAGCAGGGCTTATAAGCAGACAATTCATACACTGGTTACTGTGATACAATACAAGCACTGTGAGAGTGGAACCAAACATGACATAGCCCGGTGACAGGACTGACCCATGGGAGCACTGAGAAGAAGGGGTGTGTATGCAGGGTGTGTGGTTGGGGAGGAGTATGCCTGTTAGAGAACCAACTAAACATGGAAGATGTGGACCAGGAGGGATGGCTGAGCAGTAAGAGCACTTGCAGCTCTTCCAGGGGACTCATGTCTGGTTCCCGGCACCCACATTGTGGTCATGACAATCCATAACTCCAAATCTAGGGAATCTAATGCCCTCTTACGACCTCCATGGGAACTACACATATGGCTCACTTAGAGTTATACAAGTAAAACACTCACACACATAAATCTTAAAGAAAAGTTCTTCAGATCTCTAGTGTCTTTATATGATGTCTTATATATTAAGTTTCTCTCTCTCTCTCTCTCTCTCTCTCTCTCTCTCGTTTGGAGGGGAGGGATACTGAAGCCAGGGTTTTGCACATGTAGGAAGTATTATCCCACTGAACTACATTCCTAGCCCTCACTAGAGAGAATGTGGTCATGTATGTGTGTGCCTGTCAGTATGTGAACCACATGTATGCAATGCCTGCAGAAGCCAGAAACGACATGGAAAAGCCCTGGAACTAGAGCTACAAGCCACTGCGAGCCACTCTACAGGAGCAAATGCACTAACTGCTAAGCCATCTCTCTAGTGCTGCTCCTTTTCTTTCTTCTTTTTCTTTCTCATCAGGGTCTCCTTCAGCACTGGCTAGCAAGGAACTCAGTGCAGAAGGGGTGGCCTCTGTCTCCCATATACCACATCTCAAGCCAGCCAAAACTGTATAGTGAGATCCTGTCTCAAAAACAGGAGGAGGAGCCGGGCGGTGGTGGCGCACGCCTTTAATCCCAGCACTCGGGAGGCAGAGGCAGGCGGATCTCTGTGAGTTCGAGACCAGCCTGGTCTACAAGAGCTAGTTCCAGGACAGGCTCCAAAGCCACAGAGAAACCCTGTCTCAAAAAACCAAAAAAAAAAAAAAAAAAAAAAAAAAAAAAACAGGAGGAGGAAGAAGACAAATCCAGGAGATGCACTTATCTTCGGGTGCCATCTGGACACTGGCAAAGGAGTGAGGAGATGTATCAAACCAAAGCCTTCTGATCCAGCCAGACATGCACATGACTTCAGCCCAGCACCAAGGAGGCAAAGGCAGGCAGAACTCCATGAGGTCTAGGGCAACCTTGTGTACTTAACAAGGTCCAGAATGGCTAAGGCTACATGAGACTATTTCAAATAAAAAGGGGGGGGGTCCTAATTTGGAAGACGCATTAGACAAACAAAGAATTTAGAAGAAGATACTATTTAGAAATGGAGGTGATGAAACCGGAGAGATGGTTCAAAGGTCTACAGCATAGACTGCCCTTGGACAGACACCAATCTGTTTCTTTGTGCCTAAATTGGGCAGCTTCAATTGCCTGTAATCCCAGCTCCAGGGGATCTGACCCCTGTGGCCTCTGTGGGCACCTGGGTCACATGTACCACCCCCCAGCCCCACAAATACTCACATAATTAAAAACAATAAATCTTGTTTCTCTTGAAAAAGAGATAGAGAAGGAGCAACTTCATATTGGTTCCCTTGGCTATTGTTTGGTTGGGGGATAGTGAGTTTTGGGTTTTGTTTTTTATTTTTTTGGATTTTTTTTTTTTATGTTTGCTTGTTTGGAGTGGGGCTGTCTTTTGTGAGAGGTGAAGGATATGTATTGGAGACCAAACCCAGGACCCTGCCCTTGCTAAACAGGCAGTCTACCACTCAGCTAAATCCCCAGTCCTGAATTTTACATTGGAAGACAATCTCTGACACAGCTTGTGGAAGATCCAAGAGTTAAGCTGAGATACACAAGTAGGAAGCTCAGGAGAATGGACGAACCGAATGTATCTGACAGGCATCAGCGTGTCACAGAAGTCAAAGCAAAAAAAAAAAAAAAAAAAGGATGAGGTGACCCAGAATCAGGGCAAAGCTAGGAGTGGGTTTCAAGATGTCTCCCCAGCCTGAAGAGCAGTGGTTCCCACCTGATGCTGTGACCCTTTAATATAGTTCCTCATGCTATGGTGACCCCCAACCATACAATTATTTTTGCTACTACTTCATAACTATAACTTTGCTACTGTTATGAATTGTAATGTAAATATCTGACATGTGACCCCTATGGAAGGGCCCTTCGACCCCCGAAGGGTCATGACCCACAGGTTGAGAACCGCCGCTCCAGGACCTTCTCAATGCTCAAGTTTCTAACACTTCAGGGAAATTTTGCCTCCTCCCCAAGCAGCTCACAGGCCTTTTACTCAAGTGCTGTATTCAGAAACAAAGAACAAATAAATCATATTCTCAAAAATAAGAATATTGTTACCATCTGCAAAGACAAGACAGTACAAGGCAGAATGAGCTAGAGGTACAAGCTCCCAGGAATTGATTAGGTGAGCACAGGCAGGCCAGGAGGCTCAAAGTCCTCTGTCAGTGAGGAACGGTTCTGAAACCACCCAGTCAGAGAAGGCCAGGAGCCAAGGGGACTGAGTCGTCAGGAAGAACCAGGAGAGGTGTCTCACGTTAAAGAGTACGAGTGACAGCACAGATTCCCACAAGGGGAGGCATTCTGGGCTGTACCAGAGATGCCGCCTCAACAGTGGGCAAAATTAATGCAAGAACAGCAGCATGAGAATCTGAGCTCCAACAGAACCAGCTGGAGACAACTGCCAACGTTCACAGTCCGAGGCAGAGGAGAAACAGCAGAAGCCCAAGAACACCTGGCAGCAGCTATGTGTAGGCAGGAGGGTGCAGAAAGCTAGGCTAAGAGACTGGTCCAGAAACCACTATTACAATAGAGGCCAGAAAGTACAAAAGGCAGTTCAACAGGTCTCAGAGAGGAGTCAATATGCATATAAAGTCAGCTGTTCATCTAAGATCCTAAACCTGGGCCGAGCTCTGACAGTACTACAGGCTGTTCACAATGCTATGTTCCATGGGGCATCTGTTTGTACCTACTACGAACTGATAGGTGGGCAGGTAATGGACAGAGAAGTGAAGCATGTCCTCACTAGGCATTGAGAAACAGGTCACGTGATTGGCTACTCCCTCTGCCAAAGAAGCCAACAGACAGCACAGCTTCTGAGAGGCTCCAACGGACAGCTAGGAACATGACGAGACAATGGAAACAGCCCTCTTTTCCGCCACAAATATGTACACATTTTATCCCTGAAGTTCTTACATGGTCATGTCCCAACGCACTACCCCCTGAGGAGCTGAAGCAGTGACTGCTCAATCAACACAGCAAACCTTAAACAGCAGGTTGGCCCAGCTTACAGAAATGAATGACTTTAGAATACAGGGAACATGGCCAGGTGGTGAGGGCACACACTTTTAATTCCAGCATTCAGGGAGGCAGAGGCAGGTGGATCTCTGTGAGTTGAGGCCAGTCTAATCTACAGAGGAAATTCCAGGACAGCCAGAGATACACAAAGAAACCCTGTGTCCAAAAAAAAAAAAAATAACGACAACAAAAAAAAAGGCCTTCAGAAATAACCTACTGCAGCACAGCTTCTGAGTAAGTTATTCTAAACAGGCTTTCCGGGGTTGACTTCTCCTCTTCTCCTTCCTAAAAACCCCAATCTTTGTCAGATGTCAGGTCCCATCTGCTCCCCGAGGCCGATGGAGCCATCGTCCTTCTTGTACATCTTACTCCACACAGTACAACTACTGCCACAGTTCTGAAGTTCTGACAGCCTTGGGGACAGACTCCCCACTGCCTCCCCTTTAAGAAACATGGAAGAAAGGTCACTGGAGACCACTGCTGTGAGCGGCTGGTCTTATGTCCTAGGATCCCAGGTGCTCAGCATAACTTAGGAGCTACGACATGGCAGGCCCTGTGCTAACTGTCCCATCTACACCGTCTCGCTTTCACTCTACGGAAGATGAAGGTTCAGATAAGCAAGTGCCATGTCCAGTAACAAAGACACTGTGTGCCAGAGATAGAATTTGAACTCCTTCCAAAGAATAGCTTCTTAACCACCAATGATATTGTTTGGGGCTCACTCAATCAATCAACATTATTTTATGCCAGCCGGGCAGTGGTGGCGCACGCCTTTAATCCCAGCACTCGAGAGGCAGAGGCAGGCGGATCTCTGTGGGTTCGAGGCCAGCCTGGGCTACAAGAGCTAGTTCAAGGACAGGCTCCCGAAAAAAAAAAAAAGAAAAAAAAGATTATTTGATGCCTATGTGTTTCATGATATTCTAGCAGTGGCAATCAAAAGCTAATACATATGCCCTGCCTTCAAAAGCCTCCGAGCTCAGAGAAGACCCAGAAATAATTATAACCCATGTGGTATGATCTGTATGTAGGAAAGTATTATGAAAACACAAACCTTTAGAGTACCATGTGAAGTGCGGTTTCCTGGAGATGGAAGCAGTCTTGTGCACTTGGTTAATTTGGTAGAAGCAGGAAGCTTAATTGAGCAATAAGAAGCAGAAAATGGAATTAGGAAGACATTTCTAGGCAAAGGAAACAGCAAGGGCAAACCCACTAAGGCAAAGCACCCTGTGCATGGAGAAGTTCAAACTGAAGGGACTGGGGACCCCAACAAGATCCAGATAATGCAAAGCCATGGGTGACTGCCTGACAAGCTGAAAATTTGCAAGTTTCAATAGATCTTTTTAATTCAGCAGACAATGAATGTTGGTTCAAAGAGTGGGGGGAAGAACAAATATATGAGCAGACAAATCAATAACGACCAAGAAGGAACTGAACAAAATTTCCTTACAAAGATCATCGTAAAGATTTCTATGATGGAGCTGGAGAGATGGCTCAGCGGTTAAGAGCACTGACTGCTCTTCCAGAGGTCCCTGAGTTCAATTCCCAGCAACCACGGGGCAGCTCACAACCATCTGTATGGGGTCTGTGGAACTCTTCTGGCATACAAACATACATGCTAATAGAACACTCATGCATAAAATACACACACACACACACACACACACACACAAAGATTTCTGTGACAAAGGGCTGTAATCTCAGGCCCAAGCAGGATAGCCGAAGTTTGAGGCCAGATTAATCTACATACTGTGACCCATCTTGAAAAAGAAAATCTGCCCAGACTCAGTGGCAAATACCTGTATCCCATCACTGGGAAGTGGAGCCAGGGGGACCAAGAATTATGATACCTGGTCTCAAATTAAGAGGGGGGTGAGAGAGGGGCTCTAAGAAGTCCCCAATATACGTCAAATTCTCGAAAGTAATTCCCCATCAATTCCAAACGAATGGAATTTGAAATACCCCTGCTTTGTTGACCCACAGTCTCCGCACTGTTTGAAAGGCCTCGCTGCTTCCGGCATTCCTAAGGCCTGCTGAGGACACGGCTAGAGCAAACACCTCAAGTTACTCTAGGAGGACGTTTTTGGCAAAAAAAACACTTTCCCGACAAGCTGAACGGCCCCGTTGGCATGCACAGCGTCCGCTGTTATCTACAAATCTTTTCATGCTGATTTTGCAGCCAACTAGGTTCAGGAGTCAGGCGGGGAGGGGGGAGGGGGAGGGCCAGTGGACCAATGGGGCGGAGACTAACACGCTTTCTCCTGAAACACGCCCACCGGACCGGGACGAAAGGGAGGAGCCCGGTCCGTCCAGAAGGACGCCTCCAACCCGACGCTCGAGGTCACCGCTCCGGGTTAGCAGCTCGAGCCGAACGCCCGCAGCCACTTCTAACCCAACCAGCAGAGGAGGCAGGCCGACCACCAGCTTACCTCGACTGCAGACACCCACAATCCCGCTCCCGACTCCTCTGCGCCTCGCCTCTTCCGGTGCTGAAAGATGACGTCATAAAAGGCTGCCTAGCAACCGCTGATGGTCCATTATTTCTTCAAGAACTGGATGAAACGACCACTCCTAGTGGTTCCTACCAGCTAGTTGTCCCCAGAAGGACATCTGACTGTCTCTCTCTGAGGCATCCGACTGTCACTGCCTTCCGGAGAGATTTCGGGCAGCAATCTTCTGTGGCTTATATACGCAGCCTTGTTGTCTCTTGGCACTTCCTCCTCAGGAAGCTTGCTGCATTTTAAGGCCATCTTTGAAAGGGAAGGGAAAAAAAAAAAAAAAGAGGTTGGAGGTAGTGAGGCAAAACTCATTTTGTGGCCCAGGTTGGCCTTGAACTCGCGAAAATCCTCATGCCTTGGCCTCCCCAGTGCTGGGATTGCAGTTGTGAGCACCAAACCCAATTTTGAGGCATATTTTAAGCTGCAGGCTGGACTACCTTCCCCACATTCAAATTACACTTTTCTTTCTCCCTTTAAGGAAAAAACTGAAGACAGAGACAGAGGGAACCCTGCTAAGATTTTTTTTTTAATGATGTCTTTGTAAATGAACTGATGGCAATCAGAAAAGCAGGAGGTTGGGATGACATATTTGTTCAGATTTTTTTATAGTAATTCCAGGACGTTCCCTGAAAGTCTTGTATTGTAAATCATCAAAGACTTCTTGGCAAATGAAAGAATTCCTATCTTGTGAGAAAAAGCCAGAGTGTAGACTCTTAAATGCAATAGAAACTGAACCTTAAGGAGTTCTCTCTCTCTCTCTCTCTCTCTCTCTCTCTCTCTCTCTCTCTCTCTCTCTCTCTCATTTAAACAGTGTCTCACTGTACCCTAGGCTGGCCTCAAACTCAAGATCCTTTTTGCCTCTGCCTCTGAAATGCTGGGGCCATGGGCCTTCACCATCACACTCAGCTCGGAGCGCTCTTGTTTCTTCATCAAAATGGGTTACTATTGTTTCCTTCTGTGGAAAGTCAGACTCCAAGTGCTGGGATTACAGATGTATCAGACTATTGGTGACATTTGGGTTGCTCCTGCCTTTTGGCTATTGTGAATAATGATGTGTTTATGAACACATGTTTTGAACATAATGATGTTCAAAACATCAAGGTCTGCCTTCAGTTGCTTTGGAAAGTGGGATTGTTGGGTCACTTAACATATGTGTGTTGGTGTGTGCATGGGGAAGTGTAGGCCAGCAGTCAGCATCAGGTGTCTCCTTCAGTCACTCTCCACCTTCCTTGTTGGTTTGGTTTGGGTTTTCAAGACAGGTTTCTCTGTGTAGAAACTCTCTTGTAGACCAGGCTGGCCTCGAACTCACAGAGATTCACCTGCCTCTGCCTTCCGAGTGCTGGGATTAAAGTGCATGACAACACCCAGCATCTACCTTAATTTTTAAGATAGCGTCTCTTGCTGAACCTGGAGCTCACTGATCAGGATAAACTACCCCATAAGCTACAGGATCCTCTTGTGAACCTCCACAGCCCTGGGATAACAGGCACAAGCTACCGCACTGGCTTCTTTTACTTGGGTACTATAGATCTGAACTTAAGTCCTGGTGCCTCTGGGACATTGTACCCACTGAGTCATTCCCCCCAGCCCTGGTCATTTTATTTTTAATAATTTGAAAACTTCCATAATGCTTTCCATAGCAGCTGCATGGTTTTACATTCCCACAGGAGTGCCCAGACACAATTGCTCCACATGCTTGCCAAAGCTTGCTATTTGTAGCTGGTTGTGTTGTTGTTGTTGAAAGTAGCCACCGTCACCCACAGTTGTAATGTCTCAGTGCGGTTTTGATTTACAGTTCCCTGATGATTAGCGATGTGGATCTTTTTATATGATTATTTTCCACTTGTTTATCTTCTTTGGAGAAATGTCTAGATCTTTTGGCCATCTTAAAATCTAGTTATTAGCAATTGTGTCATACTGTAGGAGTTTGGGGGCTCGAGGATAGAGCTCAGAGGTAGCGCATCTGCCAAGAATAGAAGAGGCCCTAGGTTCAAGCTGCAGCACTACACGAAGTAAATTGTAGGACTTTTTACATACTCTAGATATTACCCTCTGATTTCTTCCCATTTTTCAGGTCACCTGTTCAGTACGTTAACTGCAGCCATGGATGCATGGGAGCTTTCGATTTTGTGTCCAGCTTCCTGGCCTGTAATCTTGCTGCCTCTGCTCTTGGTGTCAAGTCTGAGAAACCATTGCCAGATGGGCTGTGAAGCTCTGTGTGACCTTCTAAGGACTTGGGAGTTTTAGGTCTTAGTCTTTGGTTCATTCGTGTTTGTCTTTTAGACTGTCTAAAGCACAAGCCCAGCTTCATCTTTTCCCCTCATTATCTATTTTCTCGACATCGTTTCCTCAAAAGTCTGTTTTTTCCTCGTTGGCATGTCATCCCTGTTGAAAATGCACTTGATCACATATGTAAGAACGTATTTCTGGGTTACTGGTCTGTCTCCTTTATGTAGTGTGCCCGTGCACGTGCTCCAGAACCACACTGTTTTCATTACTAGAGCTTTGTGACAATGGTGGAAACCAGGAAGTGTGAGGACCGCCAGCTTGGTTCTTGTTCCGATGGTTTTGTCTGTTCCACTCTGGATTTGTTTGAGTGTTTTAATCAAACAGTCTGAAATAAAAATCAGTTTTTTGGTCTCTTGAAAACAAATCAATAAATCGAGCAAATTTTGGTGATAACAGCTAGAATAATTAACATGATCTCTGGGCTAGCACTGTCTGCATTCAGCCAGTTGACACACTGGCTGTTTCTGTGAGAGATTAAAGTCATCTTTGAGACTTTGGAAGACTTCCAAGACTCCTGGTCTAAGAGAAAGATAATTGCAGCCAGAGGCTGTGGTTCACTGACACACAGACATGTTTTAAAGGAACTCAGAGAGAGTTCTGAGAGTGTATGGCTTACGTAGCTGCATCATACGTAGGTGATGCAATCAAACCACACGTGGGTCATGCAGGGCTTTTTAAGGTCCCCAGGTGGCTAGGCGTTTTTTGCCTTGTGCACACATGCGTAGCCCTGGAACCCAGAAGAGCCAGCCATGATGGTTGGCTAAAATCATAACAACCAGGACATCAAATCATCAAAATTACCTAGTAGTGAGGCCCAAATTCCACTGAAACAAATTTAGGTGCATGGTGCATGCACCCTAAAACAGCTCTGTAAGAGACGTAATGTCACCTGCAAGCTACCCTGGGTTCCAGTGATGAAAATAACATGAAGAAGCAGATGAACTTTTCCTTGCTGAGGCAATGCTGAAGCCTATAGCATACTGTCTTCCAGAGGCTACCCAGCTATCCAGAGATGTCACCTGCACATTTACCCACCCTGTACACCCTCCTTCCCATTTCGGTCTCACGTTTCTCCCTTTTCGGCATGTCTTGGCATCATCTCTGAACTACTGATGCTCAGATTCTCCCATGAGTATCTGCTTGTGGAAAATCCAACCCGAGGCACTCCCCTTGGCCAGCCTCTAATGGTGTCACTCTGGCTTTCTAGATGATGACTCCTACTGTTTCCCAGCTATTGTATGCCACGACACAAAGATAAAAGTATAACATTTGCAGAACACATTGTGTGGGGTGTGGTGGTGCACGCTTGTAACCCCAATACTTGGAAACTGGAGGCAGGAGGATTGGGAGCTCAAGGACAGCCTAAACTACATGAGACCCTGCCTTGAAAATTAAAAAAAAAAAAGTCATGGTGGCACAAACCTTTAGCACTTGAGAGGCGGCAGGGACAACAGCATCTCTGTCAGTTCAAGGCCAGCCTGGTCTATAGGGTGAGTTCCAGGACCACCAGGGTGATGTGAGAGTTTCATATATCAATCTGTTGATTTCATTGGATAAGCAATAAATAAACTGCTTGGCCCGATTGGTTAGAACATAGGTGGGTGGAGTAAACAGAAGAAAATGCTGGGCGGAAGAGGAAGTGAGGTCAGAAATCATGCAGCTCTGCTCAGAGACGCCAGGCTCCTCTCTAGCGGGCAGACAGGATAGCTCTGGTCTCTGAGGCACACTTGCCATGAAGCTCCGACCCAAGATGGACGTAGGCTAGAATCTTCCTGGTAAGAGCACCTCATGGTGCTACATAGATGATTAGAAATGGGTTAAGAGGTTGAAGCTAATGGGTCAAGCAGTGTTTAAATGAATACAGTTTGTGTGTTGTTATTTCGGGCATAAGGTAGCCAGGCGGCCAGGGTGTTGGGGGCGCAACCCTGCTGCCACCCCTATTTCAACACCAGGGCTGTTATGCAGAGAAACCCTATCTTGAAAAACAAAACAAACAAACAAAACAAACAACAAAAAAAAACTAGGGTAAGATTAAGGAGATTTGGAAAATCCTTTGAGGATCTTCACTAAAGTGTTTTCATTCTAATGACAATAAAGATTTTTAAAGCAGAGTTGTTTAGGGGCTGGACATGTTTCAGGGTCACAGAACTTCCCTAGCATACACAAGGCCCCATGTTTTATCCCTGGCCCCAACAAATAGATGCTTAGCAAACTATTATTAATTTAGCCAAATAGCAATAGCAAAATACTTAAGTTTTATGAGAAACTTGTTTTGGAGACTGTGTGCTCTTTATGGCTTTGGTTTCCCTGCTGAGGTACTGACAGGATTTATGACTGTGTTTTAGCAATAATATTTTCAGATCCTGGCTTTCACATCTGGGCTTGGCACACCCGTTGAGAGTTTCTGTCCTATAAACATGATGGTGTGCAAATAAACTGTACCCTACAATTTCCCTTAAAATACTCCGCCTACCATCTACACTTCATTGATTCCAACTTCTGCTTTAGACCTGTTGAACTTCTGATGTGTGCTCATACCACAGCTTAACTCTCTGAGGGCCTAATCTCTAAGAGGGGAGCCTGGCCACTGCACCCCAAGTCCTCGCGTTCATTCCGCTGACAGACATTGTTAGAACACTTTTTTCACTTTGTATATTTGTCTTTATGTGTGTGTATGTGGGTGTGCTCATGCCCCATTGAGAGTGTGGAGGTCAAAGGGTAACTTTTGGACGTCAGTTCTCACTCTTCATCACATGGGTCCTGGGAATCTAGTTCAGGCAGTCAGGCACACCGATAAAAGTATAAATGTATACAACACACTGTAGGACCCTCACCTGTGGAGCCATCTTGCTGGTCCTTTTAGGACCTCCTTCAATTCGGCAATGTTTATTCATGTAAATTATAGATACTGTGGTCTATATTAGAATTTTTTATACACATGAAGAAAGACACAGACAAAAAGGAAAGCAGAAGGCATCGGAATTGTCTTGGACTCAACCTGTTTGCCTTCCACTGGGTTCTATTGCCCTAAACCCCTGAATTAATGCAGAAGAAAACAGAATAAAAAACTGGCAGGTTTTCTGTGAGGTTTTTTGTTTTGTTTTCTTTGGGGTTTGTTTTGTTTGTTTTTGCTAAGAATCAAACCCAGGGCCATGCGCATAAAAATCAACCACTTTACCGCTGAGTTAAAATATCCTCTTGGATAAGGGAACTAGAATATGTGTTTGAGGAAAGAGACATAAATTTCTTTTTTTTCGGGGGGGGGTGAGACAGGGTTTCTCTGTAGCTTTGAAGCAGTCCTGGAACTAGCTCTTGTAGACCAGGCTGGTCTCGAACTCACAGAGATCCGCCTGCCTCTGCCTCCCGAGTGCTGGGATTAAAGGCGTGCACCACCACCGCCCAGCCGAGACATAAATTTCTTATAAAATGTTTAGCCTTTCTCCCACTGGCAGTGTCTTCTTTATTAGATCTATTGATCCTCACCCTTGTGTATTTCCCCTCCCATGTTGACTCAGGACTTCAGAACGTGACTGGCTTTGGCCAGTGGCGTATTAACCAGCATGATAGAGCAATGCTTTAATAAGAGCTTACATGCTGTGGCCAATATGGCTAATCTCTGGGGACACTTCTGTTCATGACACTTTCTCCATGCTTTAGGGAGCCCAAATAAGCCCCGTGGAGAGCCAAGGCTTAGCTGAACTCACAGCTAACAGCCTACTTCCAAGCCTGTCCCCAGCAGAGCCCTCCCAGAAGACACAAGGAACTACAGCAGGCTGTTTCTGCTGAGTCCTGCTCCTACTGCAGAATTTCAAGCAGCTAAACGTGTTTTTATATCTCCACTTCTGGAGGCACTAATGTGTTGAACAGCATTAAATAATCAAAGTGTAACTCTAAATTTTTTTTTTTCGAGACAGGGTTTCTCTGAAGTTTTTTGAAGCCTGTTCTGGAACTAGCTCTTGTAGACCAGGCTGGCCTCAAACTCAGAGATCTGCCTGCCTCTGCCTCCCAAGTGCTGGGATTAAAGGCATGAGCCACCACCGCCCGGTTTATAATCAGAGTGTAAAACAGCACTAAACAAAACGGGGGGCATTGTATTACCACTGCTTTCTGGGTTTAAGGCTGAACTTTGAATCAAGACTCCCCTTCCTTAAAATGAAAACTACCTTGTGTCTTGGATACGTGCATAAATATCAGTTTAGCCAGCCACAGTGGCTCACACCTGTACTCCCAACACTTAGGAGGCTGAGATAAGAGGATTTGGGCAAACTCAAGGCCAACGTGCCCTACATAACTATACCAGGCCAGACAAGGCTTCAGAGTGAGAGCCTTTCTGTAATTAAATAAATAGACGTCAATTTGTGTCTGTGCCTGCACTCATCTGTAAACTCCTGAGGGGAAGGATTATGTCTGTCATGGTCATCATTGCTTGCTGACCTAGAAAAGCCCCTGGCATGTAGCAGACAACATTTTAATAGATTGGCTGAGTTGGTGGTGGGGGTTAAATAGAAAGAGCATGTGCGTGTGGAGGGCCCTGGGATTAATCCTTCATGGGAAAAACTGTTATTAAATCAATACTGATTGACTTCTATCATTTCCTCTGCCTGAATGAGACTCATTTTATTTTAGGTGTATGGATGTTTCGCCTGCATGTGTATCTCTGCACCCCGTGAATAGAGTGCCTGTAAGGGCCAATAGAGGGAGTGTGATCCCCTGGAACTAGAGTTACAGGCTTGTGAGCCACTGTGTCGGTGTGAGAACCCAACCCAGGTCCCCAGGAAGTGCTCTTAACTGCTGAGCTATCTCTCCAGTCTCCAAGGTTATAATTTTGCAAGTGTTATCGTTATTAGCAAATGTGTTTACAAGATGGAGACACTCTTCATTGTATACATTACAGTCATGTGTCTCTTAACAACAGGCATATGCCCTAACAGGTTACATCACTAGGTGATTCTGTCATTGTGAAAAATTATAATGTGTACTTAGATAACCTAAAATGACCACAACAATGTAATCTTACGGAAGCACTGCCCTTAACCAAAACATCATTATATAATAAATGACTGTCTTAATTCACTTAGTCCCCATAATAATCCAGTTAGCTTGGAGCTGTTATTATTCCCTGCTGCAGATAAGGAAACTCGGGCACAGAAAGTATAAATAACTTGCTTATAGCAGACCCAAGATTCAAACACAGGAAATCAGTTTCCAGAATCTATATAAACCAGGCTGGCTTCAAACTTGAAATTCTTCTTCTTCAGCCTCCCAGATGCTGGGACTAGAGGTGTGACCACAGTACCAGGCCTCTAGAATACATATATACTTTTCTTAAGAATCTGTATATCCGCCGGGTGGTGGTGGTACATGCCTTTGATCCCAGCACTTGGGAGGCAGAGGCAGGCGGATCTCTGTGAGTTCGAGGCCAGCCTGGTCTACAAGAGCTAGTTCCAGGACAGGCTCCAAAGCCACAGAAAAACCCTGTCTAGAAAAACCAAAAAAAAAAAAGACTCTGTATATCCTTAACCACTAATTAATAATTAATAATCCTGCCTTTCCCATTCTCCTGTGCTGGATCTGGAAAAGCCCTTGGTGCGGAAGAAGGAAAGGTAATAGGAAACAAGAAGAGACAACAGTGTCTTTTTCATCATGACAATGGCATCACCATGGCAAGAGAGGTTGAAACTGCTCAAAGGGATCAAGGTCATGTTCCAGATTGTCTTTCTGGTGTCAGTGACTAGAGGAGGAGGAGGAGATGCAGTTCAAGAATCGGTGGCAGGCACCAAGAAGAAAGAGTTACACGGCCCTATCCCTCAGCCTCTAACTCTGACACCTGAATTAATGGTGTGACTCCACCCAGTGAGCTTAGAGAAAGTACCATAAAGTATTCCAAACCTGTAGCAGCTGGCCTGTATCTGAGTTCTTTTTATGTTATGGCCGATGGCAAGAACCTGAAGACAGAACTGAACCGGAGACCACAGAGGGATGTTGTGTACTTGTCCCCCCAGTTTGCTCAGCTATCTTTCCTGTATAGCCCAGGCCTACCTGCCTAAAGATGGCACCACACACAATGGGATGGGACCTTCCTACATCAATCATCAATGACAAAGATGCCTCAAAGATACAGACACAGGCCAGTTTGATCTAAGGAACTCATCAATGAAGTTTCCCTCTTCCCAGGTGACTGTAGATTTGCATCAGGTTGACAGCTGAAGCTAGGATACACAGCAAAATCCATTCCAACACTGCCTCAAAAAAGAGGAGGGCTTGGGGCAAAACCATTCACATCCACATAGAGTCTGAGTGCACAAAAAGAATCTAGATGGGAAAAATAATCTAAAAGACATCTGGTAGCAAAGCGAGGTAGAGAATTAAAAGACGACACAGATGTGCATGTAAATAATGAATAATGCACACACATGAACAACTTAAAGAGACAGCGCTGGCAGGTATAGTGGCATATGCCTGGAATCCCAGATCTCTGGGGAAAAATATGATTCTGAGCTTGAGGCCAATGTGCACTATAGAAAGACTTTCCTCAAAAAACTATAGTGAGCACTGATGTGGGAGTGGTTTCTTATTAATAAAGAAACTGCCTAGGCCCATTCATTAGGCCCACCCTTAGGTGGGTGGAGTAAACAGAACAGGATTCTGGGAAAGAGAAGCTGAGTGAAGAGTCGCCATGTTGTTCCCATGCCAGACAGACGCAGGTTAAGATCTTCCCTGGTAAGCGCACCTCGTGGTGTTACAGGGTTATTAGAAATGGGTTAGATTAATATGTAAGAGCTAGCCAATAAGAGGCTACAGATAACGGGCCAGGCAGTGTTTAAAAGATTACAGTTTCCGTGTAATTATTTCGGGGCGTAAGCTAAGCCATGCGGGCGGCCGGGTGCCCGGAACACAGCCCAGCCGCTCCTCTTACTACAGAGCACCCCCCCCCAAAAAAGAACAAAACCGAACAAATAACAACAACAAACCCCATAGTGTGGCTGGAGCAGACGGCTCTTCTGACCTCCTCCAGAAGCAGGCAAGCATGCAGACATGTATGCAGGCAAAACATCTGTACACATTAAATAATATAAATCTGCTGGGCAGTGGTGGTACACCTTTAATCTCAGTGCTCGGGAGGCAGAGGCAGGTGGATCTCTGTGAGTTTGAGGCCAGCCTGGTCTACAAGAGCTAGTTCCAGGATAGGCTCCAAAGCTACAGAGAAACCCTGTCTCAAAATAAATAAATAAATAAATATAAAATAAATCTTAAAAATCAAAACATAAAAGTGAAAACAAGACTATGATGTGCTAGGAATGTAGTCCAGTGGCCAAGTGATTGTGTGCGTGCGGAGCCCTGGGTTCAACCTTTACTCAGCACTGGCAAAAAAAAAAAAAAAATGGCAAATGGAATTTATGAGCTTAAATTATCCAGCTCAGAGGATATTAAAAGACATTTTGTTCCTTTTCTTCTTTTGGGGGGGTGGGAGGGCACAGGAGACTAGGCTCAGAACTTTGTGCTTTTGTGCTTGCTAGACAAATGCTCTACCAGCTGAACTAAATCCCCCATTCCACGGGGCTGCTGAGATGGCCCAGTGGTTAGGAATGCTGGCCACCTTTCCATTTACCAGCAGGCTCTGTTCCTGTCACCCTCGTGGTGGCTCACAGCTATCTGCAAATCTAGTTCCAGGGGCTCCACCACCCTCTTCTGGTGAACATGTGTCCTCGTTCGCTCCTCTGTTGCTCCAATACAACACTGAACAAAGAGACTTGGGGGAAGGAAAGGGTTTCTTTAGCCAGCAGGTTAATCAATCATGAGAGGAAGTCGGAGCAGGAACTGAAACAGAAACTGTGCTCCTTATTGTCTTCATAGCTTACTCAGTCTGACACACACACACACACACACACACACACACACACACACACACGTCGTCGTCATCATTATCATCATCATCATCATCATCATCATCATCATCATCATCCAGGACCACTAGGATATACCCAGGGGTGGGACTAGCCACTGTGAGGGGACCCTCTGACATCAACCAGAGAGATGCGCCTGCCTCTGCCTCCCTAGTGCTGAGATTAAAGGTGTGCACCACCACTGCCCAGATCTTATTTTATTATTCTATATGTATGTATGCTTTTATGTATGTGCAAAAAAATTTCAAATTAAAGCAATAAGATACTAATTTCTTACATACACTCCCATACACAGACACAGTCTCAAATATCCCAAGTAGCCTCAAACCTTCTATATAGCTTCTGTTGGCCTTGAACTCCTGATCTTCCTCCCTCAGCCTCCAAAATGCTGGGATTGCAGATAGAAGCCAAGGCATTTGATTGTAAATTTTTACTTGCAAAGCTGGCAAAGATTTAACAGAACAACAAGAGAGCCAAACAGAACCACCTATATTTGCAAGGCCCATGCACACATTGGTGGAAGCAGTACAAAGCACCATGAAAAGTTATTACAATTAATCAGAAACTGCAAGAAAAAAAAGTTATTGCAAGTCTCAATTTGTGCTCACATTGACTCAGCAATGTCAATTATCCAGGTATCTGTTCTAAACAGATATTTGTAGGCAAGCAAGGTGGCACAGGCCTATAATCCCAGCTCTTTCCAGGTTGACAGGAGGATTACTGGATTATAGACAGAACCTATTACTTGATGTGATATTTGAGAGGGTAACACATGAGAAAATCAGGTGTTTTTCAGCCAAAACAAAAGCACATTAGGAAGTCTGTAAGGCAAGTGATGTGGCTTCAGGGACTGAAGCGGTTTAATGAAAGCACTGAGGCTGAAGAGGCAAACAGCACAAGGTCGACCAAACCTTAGCTTAGTAAGACACACCAAGAGCTAAAGATGTCTCCAGATGTTTGAAAACAGTCTTTACAGCGCCATTAGATCTGGCTTCATCCAGTTACCTAAGATTTCCTTAAGACACCGAGATGACAGCTCAGCTGGTAAAGCCCTGAAGACCTGAGTTACCTGCGCAAAGGCAGAAGAGACCTACAATGGTCCACATGTCCAAACACACACCGCAAAACGAACATTTAAAGCAGACATTCCACGCCAGGCTTCCAGGGCTTTGTCCATTAGGAACTGTGCTCAGGTGCTTCTTATACAAGTGTTGATCTGATTTTGTGACTTCTCTTGTAATTTGTTTTGTTCAACTTCCAACAAAAGTCTAAGCAGGAGGCTCAGTGGTTAGGAGCATGCGTGACTCTTCACATCGGCCTGAAGGCTGGAAGTTCAGTCTGTGGCCAGCCTGGGCTGTAACATGGCAAGACCCTGTCTCAAAACAAAGCCAAGGGGGGAGGGGGTAGAGAGATGGCTGATCAGCTAAAAGCACCTGTTGCTCTTGCAGAGGCCCCAGGTTCAATTTCTAGCACCCTTGTGGTGGCTCACAACTGCATGTAACCCCAGCTACAGCAACTCCCTATTCTGATCTCCAAGGGCACTAGGCATGCATGTGGTGCACATTCACACATATAAACCAAACATTCATACACATACAGTAAGTGCAAAAATGTATTTTTTATTTTTTTGGTTTTTTTGAGAAAGGGTTTCTCTGTAGCTTTCGGGGCCTTTCTGGAACTAGCTCTTGTAGACCAAGCTGGTCTCGAACTCACAGAGATCCGCCTGCCTCTGCCTCCCGACTGCTGGGATTAAAGGCGTGCGCCACCACTGCCTGGTGCAAAAACAATAATTTTAAAAAGCCAAACAAAACAATAAAATATATGGTGTTGTGTATAAAAGTTATCTGAACAGTCAGAGACTCCATGCCTCCGACTTCCTTGGGCACCTACACAGACACATACACACTATTAAAAAATAAATCTTTGTAAAATCTGTGAAATCTTTTTCTTTTTTTTAAATTTTTTTTTATTTAACTTTATTTTATGTGCATTGGTGTGAAGGTGTCAGATTCCCTGGAACTGGATTTTCAGACAGTTGTGAGCTGCCATGTGGGTACTGGGAATTGAACCCGGGTCCTCAGGAAGAGCAGTCATTGCTCTTAAGTGCTGAGCCATCTCTCCAGCCCCTGAAATCTACTTTTTCAAGCTTGCACCTTCAGCTTCTTTTATGTGTCTCTTGGGTTACTGAATAAGAAAAACACACTCCATTTCTCATTCTGTCCTTTGAAAGGCCGAGACTCACTTTGCCAACTACAGATTTTGATTTGCTGACTAGATCTAAAGATGGTCAGGAAACTAAAACGACTAGCTAAAGAAATTAATTTCTTTTGGGCTGCTATTCTGCAGCCAAACTGGGTGGAAGATTGACTAGAAGAGTCCATGGCCAGGAGGCATTCCAAAGGCTTCTCTGTCTGGTGCAGTCCCAGGTTCCCACCACGCGAGGCTTCAGAGCTAGAAGGATCTCAAGCCTGGGCTTTTCTAAAACGCTCTGACAGATGTGTACTCGGGCGAAACCACCAGATCCCAAGCCTGCAAGGTTGGTCTGGCGACTAGGCCGGCCTTGCTCAGCATTTCTTGCCTGCAGGGCTCAGAGCTAATGGTACTGCAGAAAATCAGGCTCCGGGTGGGGTTCGTGTTGGGTTCCCACAGATTCCCTGTGGCACAGGTCCCACTGTCGGGAACAGGCGCAGCCTCGGAAGCCCAGGGCTCCGGGATGGGACCTCTCCACCTCAAGACTTCCGTACTCTGAGCTCCGGCAGTAAAGAAAAACCTCTAGAAGATTCCGCCAGCCGGGCTGGAGTCCACCCCCACAAGGCCCTTGGGCGTAGCCACTCCCTGCCCCAGCGCCCCCGCGCCGTTGCCCAGGTAACCGAGGGGCGGTGGCAGCGGCGTGGGGCGGGACTTCCGGCGAGTGACGCGGCCGGGCTCAACTACAAAAGAGGTCGGCTGCGGCGGGCCGGGCGGAACTTTCCAGAACGCTCGGTGGGAGGTGGAGGACCGGCGTCCGCCCGAACCGCGCTGTGCTACCCTCCTCTTTCCGCTCTCCGGCACCGGCCCGCTCACCGGTGAGTCTCGGGCCTCCCTCGGCCGTGACGCGCGGCCTGAACGCCAGACAAGCGGGGGAGCCGCGCAGCCGGAGGCGGTTGGCCCCGCGTGGGCGGGGGCTGCGGGTTCCCCGAGCCGGATTCGGTCTTCGGAAGGCGGCCGCTATGCCCGCACGCACGCACGCCACGAGGAGGCCTGAGGCCGAGCCAGCCCCGCGCCTGCCTCAGACGCCTCTCGCTGCGCAGCCCTTTCGCCCGGCCGCCCGCGCCTGGTGGGCAGCGCTGCGCACGCGCGGACCGAGGCAGGGGTGAGGGGCTGCGGGAGGAGCCGGGCGGAGGCTGCGGCTGGCGCTTCTCCTGGCTCTCCTCCCTCTCTTTGTTGAGGTCCGGCCTTCTCCCTCCGCCTTTTCGATCTGGGTGGGAGGGAGGAAGGAAGGAAACCTTAACGGTCGGCGCCAGGTGCCGGGGAAACCCAGAGGGCGAAGTCGACTTCGCGGGCCCAAGGGGCGAGAGCGGGTAAGCGGCGAGCAGGGGCCGGATGGCGCCGGCGCCGGGGCACCTGCTCCTTGGAGCTGGGCTCGTAAGCCACTCCTCCACCCCCGGGAGCCCGCTGTCTCTTCCGGCGAGTGCAGGGCCTTTATCAGATGTACAAAGGCAATGGTAATGTGCTAACCAATGGACAGAACCTGTCGGTGCTGCTCTGGGTTCCTAGCACAACCTCTGGGGAAAGGAAACCGGAAGAAACCCGATCTCACACACGTCTGGTGGTGCGGGAGAGAAGGAACCAGCTGCTAGAAAGCCTTTCGGGTTCCCTCAAGTTTGTATTTAATCTGTTAGAATTTGCAGCAGAATCGTATCGGAATTGTTAGCTTTTACGACGTTTAGGGAAGCTGTGTTTTTTATATGGCAAGGATCAGGTTGCTTTAGTGATGGTAGTTTGTTAAAAAAAAACTACCAGTTAAAAGCCAGTCATGGTGGCGCGCACCTTTAACCCAGCGCTCAGGAGACAGAGGCAGGTGAATTTTCTGCACAAAATTAAAAGCTGGTTTAAAACGCCCCCATTTTTCTGATTTCAGGCTGTAAAAAATGGTGAAAGAAACCACTTACTATGATGTTTTGGGGGTCAAACCCAATGCCACCCAGGAAGAATTGAAAAAGGCTTATAGAAAATTGGCCTTGAAGTACCACCCTGATAAGAATCCAAATGAAGGCGAAAAGGCAAGTACATTCTCAAAGCAGCTCAGAAGTGTTGCCTTGTGTGTAGCTGCTGGGGCCTGAAAGTCAAGGTCGTCCTAATACAGTGGCTGTGCTTTGTGACTGTCTCTAATGGGATTTCTTTTTCTGAAACAGTTTAAACAGATTTCTCAAGCTTATGAAGTTCTTGCTGATTCCAAAAAAAGGGAGTTATATGATAAAGGAGGAGAGCAGGCGATTAAAGAGGGTGGAGCAGGTGGTGGTTTTGGCTCACCCATGGATATCTTTGATATGTTCTTTGGAGGAGGAGGAAGGATGCAGAGAGAAAGGAGAGGTAAGGAAAATCTAGCTTACCTGAGCAGAGTGTGGAGTAGCTGCCGGTGAAAGACTGAGAATTCCCCTACGTTGCATGTTGGTTCATGAGCTGCCTCTGATTTCTGGTGTTCTTTATAATTGAGATTTTTACGTGATCAAAATAGCTAAGCCAATCTAGTGGGTGTATCCAACTCCACAGATTCCCAACAGTCAGGTAACAAAGCACAGCAATGTGGGCTTCTGAGCCACACATCTTGGGCGATAACCTTTGCCCCTAAACATAGTGGTAAGTGCAGTGGCCTCTGTCGGTTAAAGATGAAGTTGAGTTGAAAAAACTAAAGCTTAGCAAGCTTGTGCAGCAAACCAAGACTGAAAACACAGCTCGTTGCCTCCAGATGAGCTGCCTGCTGCCTGTTTAATCTTGCTTCAGCTTTGCTAACTCAACTTAGGCATGGAATGTTTTAACCAAAAAGTTGTCTGTGGGCCAGACAGACATCTTGGGAAGATAGTATTGGAGATCAAAATAGTACTTCATTCTCAATATAATTTATACAAGCTGATGGAGAGACACAGTTATAGAACAGGTGGGCAGGCCATTTAATTTCGCTTTGCCCTTCTAAAGGTTTAGGAAGACTTGAGAAAATGTTGACTATGTTTTTATAAGAATTTACTGAAAATGAAAGCTGTGGTCCTGAGAAATGGTTCAGTGGTTAAGAACACTTGTATTTTTTGCAAAAGGTTCAGGTTTCATTTCCCAACAACCACATCCAGTGGCTCACTACTGCCTGTGACTCCAGCTCCAGGGGATCTGATAACCTCTTCTGACCTCTGGGCTTATAAACATGCATGCACACAAATTAAAATTAAAAAAAAATTGTTAGCCATAAAACATTTGTAAGGATGGTAGGAGCTTCTGAGATGTTCCCACTAGCCTTTTTTTGGCTTAGTTAATATAATTTGAGTGGGTTTTATTCCTGCTGCTTTGAAAGTGTACTTGGTCAGTTTCCAGAAGCTTTGTGTTTTTTCCTTTTCTGTACCCTGTATAAAGTTAAGAAAGGGGCAACTTTCAACTTGGTAGAGCCTACTTACTTAACATGTTCTCTTTATGATAATAGAAACCCAAAGTGAAGCTAAAAGAAGGATTTGATGACACCACCTCACTTAAAAGGAGTGAAACTTCATTCAGTTAGCCATGGGGCAGTGCTATTTTGTGGTGGATAAAGTCCTGGTGGAAAGATCATTAGCTGGGAACTTATTAACCATAGATAAATGATTTTATTTCCATAGCCTAGTTGTCCTTAAGTGATCTCAACAACCTATTTCCCATTGCAGGAGGTAAGTTATACATGGCATTCCTTTGTAGTCACCAGCCAAATGTGGGTCTTTAAATTCAGATTAACTTAAGATGGGGGAAAGAGTCTCTCCAAGATGGCTCAGAGGTTACAACCACTGGCTGTTCTTCCAGAGGTCCTGAGTTCAATTCCCAGCAACCACATGGTGGCTCACAGCCATCTATGAGATCGGGTGCCCTCTTCTGGCGGGCAGGCATACGTGCAGGCAGAACATTGTATACATAATAAATAAATAATTTAAAAAAAAAAGAGTCTCTCCAGCTATGGTAGCCGCCACACTTAATAAAGTTGTGTTCAGTAATTATGACTAGTAGTTGCTATATTGAATGAATAAAATGTGCCCATTGTTACAGAAAGTTCTGTTCTATTACAAAAGGCATAAGAAATTTATCATTTGAAACAACCAGTTCTAGCCTAGCAGTAGGACCTATTGAAAACAGAATAAGAATTGCTATTTCAGTAGTGTCTCAATATTGGCTTCTCCAGCCAATCTTGATTAGAAAGAA
Organism: Microtus obscurus; assembly: GCA_963919715.1. Classification (NCBI taxonomy): domain Eukaryota; kingdom Metazoa; phylum Chordata; class Mammalia; order Rodentia; family Cricetidae; genus Microtus; species Microtus obscurus. The sequence continues at coordinate 8,532,413 of CAWTZC010000170.1, read as the reverse complement.
TTTACTGTTTGGATGAAGTAACTGGCCATGTTGCTTAATGCCTAATAAGTGAAACCTTCAAAGGGATACATGCTTTGAATTATTGTGAAATGTGCCTGAACATTGAGTGTCTTTTAAGGGGAGTATTAATTGTTGCATTTCTAAGGCGGCCTCTTCTGTGTCATTAGGTAGATGAATCTCGGACATTTTCCTTATCTATGATTCAGTCAGTTTGAGAACCAAGTGATTGGATGAATGTTGTATATGACTATAGCTCAACAAATTTACAGTTTGAGGCTGGTATTAGATTTCCTTTTCCCTTTTTATAGTGCCTTCAACAAATATTACACATAAGCATTTAATGAGTAGTATTTTGTTCCAGGTAAAAATGTTGTGCATCAGCTCTCAGTGACCTTAGAAGACTTATATAATGGTGCAACAAGAAAACTGGCTCTGCAGAAGAATGTGATCTGTGACAAATGTGAAGGTGAGGGCTCTTCCTGTTGGGTTCCTGAGATGGGGTTGTTATAGATTGGGCTGGACTTGTGTTCTAAGTCCTGGGGTTACACCTGGTCCCATGCCTCACTTTTTGGATAGACAAAACTGATGCTACAATAAAAGAGCTGAACCTCCCACCATCTTTATCATGACATTTTCATGCATGTATATAATGTATTTTTCATCATTGCTCTTTTGTTCAGCTTCCTCTATTCCTTATTCCTTAGTACTCTGTATGCCCATGTTTTGATGGCTCAGTGAGTCCCATTAGAGTTGGCTTCAGTGATTGTATTGTAGAAGAAAATGTTTCTCCAGGGATGAGGCCTTGACATCAGCTTCTTTATTACAAGAAGACGGTGGGTCCAATCCTGTAGAGATCCTAAGTAGCACTTTTTTTTTTAAACACAACTTTGTACATATGCATGCTGTGTTGTCTGTGTGGGAGGTCAAAAGACAACTCGTAGTAATCAGTTTTCTACTTCAACCATGCAGGCTAAAATCATCAAACTGGGGTTGGTCAGGCTTGTTGTCTGGGGTGGGGGTGCTATTGGAACATGTTAATACTGTGGTGAGGGCAGTCTTCTAATTAACTGCCAGACTCACTGCTTCCTTAAAGTGTTCTCTCAAGAGAGTGCAAATTCTGAGGTTGCTTGCAGAGATCTTCACTTTTAGGCCTGCCTACTTGAGCTCTAACTGGAAAGTCATGACACTCCACCCCCACTTGTCCCCTACCCCACTGTGTTTTGCCTGTCTTTGTGTATCTCTCTGTACTGCTTCATGTAGTACCTATGGAGGCCAGAAGAAGGTTTCATATCTCCTGGAACTAGAATTAAAGGGGGTTGTGGGTTGTGAGCCACCGTTTGGGTGCTGGGCATCAAACCCAGGTCCTCTGGACCCGCAGTCGCAGCCAGTGTTCATAAGTGAGTCATCTCACTAGGCCCTGCTTTTCCTTCCCATACCTCCTCCCGTTCCCACCCCTTTATTTCAACCAAAATCCTATGAGTACATGCTCTGACACTCTTGGGTATTATCATATCTAAAACATGTCATCCCTCGCCATCAGAAACACTTGCTGACCTCCATTTCTAAACACAAGCTCAAAAGGCAAGACTTCTTACCCTCCTTGGCACCTGATGAGATGTATAGTTTTCAGCTTGCTTACCTTGTTTCCCCCACCCCCCAACTTCCAAAGAAGAGTATTTTTAAACCTTGTGATTTTGAAATGGCCCTTTTAGAGTCTGAATTGTACATTTTAGGACAGCAGTCCATAAGCCCTTGAAAATATTAAGGAGTTAGACTCGGTCTCTGCTAAGTTCATAACGCAAGTTTATTTTGAAATTCTCCAGGCCGAGGTGGTAAGAAAGGAGCAGTAGAGTGCTGTCCCAACTGTCGTGGGACTGGCATGCAAATAAGGATTCATCAGATCGGACCAGGAATGGTCCAGCAAATTCAGTCAGTGTGCATGGAATGCCAGGGTCATGGAGAACGCATCAGTCCTAAAGACAGATGTAAAAGCTGCAATGGAAGAAAGATAGTTCGAGAGAAGAAGATTTTAGAAGTTCATATTGATAAAGGTAAGTTCTGATCTACTCTCTAGTCTGAATCATATTTTTTTATTCTGACAGTTTATTCATATTACGATGTTTTGTTACTGTTCACCCCATTCCTCATCATCTTCTGTAGCACTTGCCTGTCGTGTTCTCATCTTTGTAGACTGTGATACACTGAGTGTAACTAGGTTAGGAGTGCTTTGTGAGCATGAGTGGGGATTATTTACTGGTAATTTTTCAGTGGCTACACCATCAAAGAAATGAACCCCCCCCTCCAGTAAACAACTGTGTAGAGAGTTTGTGGCCTTATGAACCCCTCCCTCATTTACAATTATTTTTAAAACTATTTTTAGATTATGTGAGTAATCCTAATTAAGTGGCAACAATTAAAGGTCACTTTATCCAAAATCGGTTCTCTAAAGTCTAATTATCCTGTCTCAGAGAAGTTATACTGGCACGTTCTTAGGGGATGTGTGTGAGGGAAAGAATAAGCTCATTAAAACTTAGATTGTTGACTTGTTACACGTGCAGTTACTACAGTCCTAGTGTAACACATCTTTAAAGATTTAAAGAGTATGTGTGAGTATCAGTCCTGTTTGTTTTTTTCTTTTTTTTTTTTTTTTTTTTTTTTTTTTTGGTTTTTCGAGACAGGGTTTCTCTGTGGCTTTGGAGCCTGTCCTGGAACCAGCTCTGTAGACCAGGCTGGTCTCGAACTCACAGAGATCCGCCTGCCTCTGCCTCCCGAGTGCTGGGATTAAAGGCGTGCGCCACCGCCGCCCGGCCTCAGTATATTTCTTATTGATTCTTTGGGGACTTCACATCATATACACTCTATCACATTTGTTTCCTAGTCCTTCCCTGTTCTATGATGAGCCAGCCCACCGCCGGCTAGCTAACCCTCGAACCACACAGAAACTGTATTCATTTAAACACTGCCTGGGCCATTATATCTAACCCCTTCTTGGCCAATTCTCACATCCTGATCTAACCCATTTCCACCAATGTGTATCACCACGACGTCATGGCTTACCTGGAAAGATTCTAACCAACATCAGTCTCAGACAGAAGCATGGCATCTGCCACACTGCCCTTCTTCCCAGCATTCTGTTCTGTCTACTCCGCCCACCTCTAAGTACTGCCCTATCAAAAGGCCAAGGCAGTTTCTTTATTCAACCAATGAAAGCAATACAAATACAGAAGGACCTCCTACACCACTTCCCTGTTGGAAGCCATCTGTTGTGGAGAGCATCCTATCAACATACTATTATAATTTTTAAGATTTCTTTTTAATGGCTTCTTGTTTAGGCTGTTATTATTTGGGGGGGGGGGGATATAAGAGGTTGTTACAGAAGTCTTCCATATCCTTCTTTCTCACCTGTGTGTGTGTGTACAATCATGGATATCACTGCCAACATAGCTTATTTGGTCTTTGTGACCTTTGGGAATGTGAGCACAGACTGAACAGGGGCTACTGGTTGCAGTGGGGCTATTCAGACAGGGCTCTGTTGCAGCTGGGATCATGTATATCAACATAGCTTCAGGCCACAGCATAGACCATGACATCTGCCTAGCCTTCTGCCCATGTTGCCACTGTTTTTAAGTTTTTGACATTTTTCAACAGGATTTCAGTATGTAGCACAAGCTGCTTCTGCAATCCCTGGTGTTGGGATCATAAACCTGCCTTCCAGACTTAGGCCCTGGGCTGGTAGATAACACTAATTGTATAAGCAAGAGAACCTGAATTCAAATTCCCAGCACCAAAGGGGAAAAATGCTAGGTGTGGCCATATACTACTAGTCTGTATACTCCTGGCCTGGAGGTCTAGGAGTTGAAGAGAGCATCACTAGGGCTTGTGACCTGGTTAACTCTAGATTCAGTGAGACAGAAGGACGCGTGATCTCCTCTCCTGGCCTCCATGAACATGTATACATTATTCATTGAACTAAGTGTGTGAGTCAGAATTGGAAACAGGTAGGAATCTCAGTAAATACACACATTAAAAAAAAAACGCACTGGAATATACTCAGTATTTTATATATAGACCATATGTGTTAAGATGGTAGCTAATAAAATAGTAAACAACCTTTTTTTTGTATTTTTGAGACTGTCCTGGAACTCATTTTGTAGACTAGGCTGGCCTTGAACTCAGAGATCCTGGCTCTGCCTCCCTTGTATTAAGATTAAAGGTGTGCACCACCACTGCCTGGCTAACAGCTTTTTGTTTTTAATGAGTTGAGGCTTAGTAGAAACCAAACCCAGGGCCTTTGCATGTACTGGGTAATTATCTATCACATAGCTACCTATCGTAAAGGATAAGTTTTTGAGCAAAATGAACAGACACGGGAAAAATGAGAACTGAAGGTGTGAAAGGCTTCAAGGGACAAATATTTATGGATTTTTAAATAAACTGGTAGTTTTCTTACTAGAAATACAGCTGCTACAACAAAAGCCGTTGTCACAGCTGCTTCGTTTAATGGTAGTAATTGGAAAGTTGAGACTTAGGATGGATATGTAGGTAAGTAGGTAGTATTTCTGAAATTAGAAGCCTGATTCTTTGTTGAGTTGTATCATCTACTGTTTGTGGTGATAGCCTGCTTAAGTGCTGCCAAACTGGAGTGGATGCCATTCACAAGGACTTAATGCTAAAAAAAAAAAAAAAAAAAAATCTGCATGTAGAAGTCAGAAGGACACGTTGCAGGAATTGTACTGAAGGTTGAACCCAAGTCCTCAGCATATGCTGTACCACCACATCTGTGTTTCAGTAGATTTTATGGTTTAGTCCTTTGTGTCTGATATCAGTAAAACTTCACAATCGATCTGTGTTTAGGCATGAAAGATGGTCAGAAGATAACATTCCATGGTGAAGGAGACCAAGAGCCAGGACTGGAGCCAGGAGACATTATCATTGTGTTAGACCAGAAGGACCATGCTGTTTTTACACGGTAAAGACTTAATCACTCTTTCAAACGAACTTGCATATTTGGTTGAGTTCTAGTTTGAGAACACAGAATAAATAACTTAGGTATGTATAACAAGCTATAATGTGTTCTATAAAAGTTCATTTTCTGGGGCTGGAGAGATGGCTCAGAGGTCCTGCCTGAGCTTTAATTCTCAGCAACCACATTGGTGGCTCAGAACCATCTGTGAGATTTGGCGCCCTCTTCTGGCCTGCAGGCATATATTCAGACAGAACACTGTATACATAATCTTTTTTAAAAAAAAAAAACCCATTACCTCTTATGTGGTTGGAAATGGTTGGAAGTAGAATCAAGATTTTAACTTTGGACTTCAAAACAAAATTGTTGACTAGATGTTTTCTTTGACTGTAAATGGATAGCAAGCAAACTTTGCTGCCACCCTACCCCTTCAGTCTCTGGACAGTAGTTTCCCATGGTTTATGGTTTCAGTTGTCAATAAGATTAAATTTTGAGACTCTGTTAAGCATATATGTATATTCAAGGCTGTAGTACTGAATTTGTATTTCGGTGGGTGGGGAGTGGTTTTTTTCGAAAGGGTTTCTCTGTAGCTTTAGAGCGTATCCTGGAACTAGCTCCTGTAGACCAGGCTGGTTTTGAACTCACGGAGAACTGCTCACCTCTGCCTCCCAAATGTTGGGAATAAAGGCATGTGCCACCACTGCCCGGCTCTGAATTTGTACCTTGAAGCATAAGATTTCCAAACTCAATTTGGAATTGAGTCGGGGGAAAATGTGTGGAAGGAGCCTATTTAAGAAAGGGTATTTATCAGGTGTTCTATGTTGGAAAAATATAAATTTGAGGGACTATTAACTATTAGAAGATGCTATCATGATGTTACTAGGCACAATACTTAATACACGTACTAGCAAAGCAGTTCTTATTGTCCCTTAAAAATTCATAATTGACCTAAATAATCTAAGATCAGCCCACGGTTGTTTGCATTTACCATGATTCCTATATTACAAACGTGTATTGGCTCCTTCAGCTTCAATGTTTTTTGTTTTTCTCTCCCCTCCTAAGAAACCAGATTTACCTAGAGGTGGTAATACACACCTTTAATCCCAGCTCTCTGTGAGGCCATCCTGGTCTACAAAGGGAGTTCCAGGGTAGCAAGAGCTTCAAGAGCTTTTACACCAGAGAGAGAAACAACAAAAAAGATTTAAAATTTTAAAGTTTTAAGATCAATGCATGCCTGCCTTGACCCTCCTGTCATTCTCCCTCTAAAGTGCTGGCCTGTAGCACAGTGCCCAGCTCTGAGGTAGGATTTTTTAACTTATTCAGCAAACAGCTGGCCACAAATCTCAACTTTCAGGTGTTTGTCAAAGTTTGCCCAGTGTGGTGTGTATAGTCATCTGGTGATTTGAAAGACATAACTGTTCCTTCTATTTACTGCTGTAGACGAGGAGAAGACCTTTTCATGTGTATGGACATACAGCTGGTTGAAGCATTGTGTGGCTTCCAAAAGCCAATATCCACTCTTGACAACCGAACCATAGTCATCACCTCTCATCCAGGTATAACTAGATGAACCTGTTTTCCTATTTGAACTTCTGAGGGGAAAGTATCATCTTTTCCTTCCTAGGGCTGAAATGAAGTTATGGGGCCTTGGATAAAATGTCAATTTCTTCTTGGGAAAGCTGTAAATGAAGGCAACAGGGTTGCTGGACCACAGTTAGCTCAGAGGTGTTTCCTCTCTGTGTGCTTTTTTTTTTCCTTATGCAAATGTGACCATGGTTAAGAATTTGGCTTCAATGTCTTTAGGTCAGATTGTCAAGCATGGAGATATAAAATGTGTACTGAACGAAGGTATGCCAATATATCGTCGGCCATATGAAAAAGGACGTCTAATCATTGAGTTTAAGGTAAGAACTCAAGGATATTGATAATGGCTAATAAAGAGTGAACAAATGCATTGATTCCCTTTGTCCAGAAAGAATTGACAAACCAGGTGACGGGGGGGGGGGGGCGTGGCTCAGAAAGGCTTACTTAGTATTATGATAGTCTGTTAGCACCTATCCTGGGTGGTATGCCCATGTAATCTAGCACTGGAGAGGATTGGGTAAAGAATAAATCATCTAAGGCGGGCGGTGGTGGCTCACGCCTTTAATCCTGGCACCTGGGAGGAAGAGGCAGGCGGATCTCTGAGTTTGAGGCCAGCTTGGTCTACAAGAGCTAGTTCCAGGAGAGCTAGGACTTTTACACAGAGAAACCCTATCTTGAAACCCCCCTCCCCCCAAAAAAAACATCTGGCTGGGCTGGATGGTGAATCAGGTGAACACCTTTAATTCCAGCACTCAAGGCCAGTGTGGTCTACAGAACGAATTCCAGGACAGTTAGGGCTACACAGAACATGTCTGAAAAAGCAAAATAGTAATGATTGGTTCTAAGCCAAAGTTGTGTTTTTTTTTCTGGAGGAATAGTTCCAGTGTTACTTAAAGGATCTAATGATAGACTCAGACTTAGCTGCAATTTCTTTTTTGCAGGTAAACTTTCCTGAAAATGGCTTTCTCTCTCCTGATAAACTTTCTTTGCTGGAAAAACTCCTTCCTGAAAGGAAGGAAGTAGAAGAGACTGATGAAATGGATCAGGTAGAACTGGTGGACTTTGATCCAAATCAGGAAAGACGGCGTCATTATAATGGAGAAGCATATGAGGATGATGAGCATCACCCTAGAGGTGGTGTTCAGTGTCAGACCTCTTAATGGGCCAGTTACTGTTTGTCACTCTCTATGCAGTAGTGAATGTGGGAAGGACTGTAATCATAATATGCTCACTACTTGGCTGTTGTTCTTGTTTTAATATTCAACTATAGTAGTGTTTTAAAAGTTAAATGAAGAATAAACACAAATATAAAAGCTCTGACTTTGCCCTGTATGTATGATGACTTCAATGTTCAAGATGAAGTTTAGTACTTGTAAAAAAAAAAAAAACTACTTTAAAAGTTCCCTAGCATCTGTTAGGTCATATCTTGTGTAACTGATATTAGCTGTGTACATTAGACTGATATGCTAGGTATGTGTTATATGACCCTTAATTGCTAAGCTATGGAATTAAAATTCTGTATTTAAGGTAATCAGAAAAAGAAAACAATTAGTAGTGACATGTTGGTCTGTCTAGTTGTATGAAGTGGACTAATTGTGATGCCTCTGCATTGTATTGCCTCGGCCATTACTAGAAGGTGGCATAATACATAATTTCACCTGTTATTAGTGATAGAAATGATACATTCCTAAAGAAATTTATCATAAACTACTGCTTAAGGGCTTGCTCTTCTAGATTGCATTCCCTTCTGCTGTGCCATTTGTTAAAAAAAAAATATATATATATATATACATACATACACAGTTAGAAAACATGGTCACCTCTCTTCCCTTCTCCTTGAACCATGATAAGCCCTTGGGTAGTGACTTCCAAAACCCAAGTAATTTTACAAATTAAAGTGAAGAGACCTTGTATGTGGGGAAGTGATTTGCATGTATAATCCAGGAAAGGCTTGCTATTTGACTTAGGCTCCAACGTAATTGCAATTTAATGTTGGTAGTATAGCAAATTATGAATAGCTTTGTTGTATGTTTTAAAGTCACATGTTCACATGCTTAAATCTGGGTATCGGAATTTAAGCAGTTATTGAAATGTATGACTGTCTCCTAATACATTGATTATAAAGTGTTTCTAATGTGTCACTGCAGGCCTTTTTTTTCTCAGTTCAAAGTTTTGGCTTTTAGAATGTAACTTTATTACTTTGTTCCTGAAATATGCAAATGATTAATATATATGGGTTTGTAGCAAAAGTGTAGGTCTGAGCCCAGGTCAGAAAAGGGAACTACACCCACCTGGATGAGAGTATGTGGACTTCATGCCAGTGCAGTACTCAGTACGTGGGTCTATCACATCTTCTGTAATCAGGAATTTTAAAACATTTCCAATCTGGAAGTACAATGAAGTTCTCTTCATGGAGAGAACATCTGAATCAAAAAGCAGGGTGAGAGAAATGGCTCAGTGGTTACATTGACTAAGGACCCAGGTTCAGTTATCAGACACCCATTTCAGGCATGAGACATAGACATTGATGTACATACATACATGAAAACAAAACAGTTAAAACTCAAGTTGGGCAAATGGTGGCTCAAGCATTTAATAAGCACCGGGAGGAAGAGGCAGGTGATCTCATGGTTTCAAGGCCAGTCTGGTCTACAGAGCAAGTTTAGGGCATCCTGGGCTACACAGAAAACCCCGCCTTCAGAAACAAATTTTGCAAGTTAAATGTCAAGCTAAATTTAGTTTTTTTTATTTTTCATTTTGGGGGGTGGGGTTCAAGACAGGATTTCTCTGGTTCACTTTGGAGTCTGTCCTGGAACTCACTCTGTAGACTAGGCTGGCCTTACTCATGGAGATCCACCTGCCTGTCTCCTGATTGATTGCAATTAAAGGCATGCACCACTACATCCAGTTTTAAACTCAAAGCAGGAAAACATCACCTTGAACATACTGTTCTTGAAGCTTTCCAGATGTGAGATGCTAACAAAAGCTGGGAAGTACAGAAGAGCTGTTGCATTTAATTAAGACCTTTGGAAAGAGTCAAAATGAACACCTAGTGAAAAGATGATGTAAAATGCTGTATACGATTGATTATGCTTGCTGGATGAATCTCAGTACTAGTTTGGGTAGGACCTGAGAACGTCTTTCAAACAAGCTACTGGGTGAGTAAAACATAAAAGCAGACTGGAGTCCAGCTGCTTTTTTTTTTTTTTTTTTTTTTTTTTTTTTGGTTTTTCGAGACAGGGTTTCTCTGGTTTTGGAGCCTGTCCTGGAACTAGCTCTTGTAGATCAGGCTGGTCTCGAACTCACAAAGATCCGCCTGCCTCTGCCTCCCGAGTGCTGGGATTAAAGGCGTGCGCCACCACCGCCCGGCTTGTCCCTTCTATTCTTGTCCATGGTAACATGGACAGTCACAGGAAGTAAATACTTTAACAGACAATTCAGATTGTGAGTCAGCTTGAACCTAGAACAAAACTGACTTGCAAGAATCAGAAACCAACGAGAAAACTACACCCTAGAATCATACTGTTGGCATTTCTACAAAACATTACCCTGAAATGTGATTCATCATGATTGTCAACCAAGTAGGGAACAGAACACCAGGATTGTCTGGTGGGCCACACCAAAACTACTACCTTCTTCAAACATGACTTTTTATAATCAAGTCCAAGGTATTGAGCTTTCATTAGGCCCCTATAACCTCTGGCTTGGGGGTAATTGCAGAGTTAGCCACCAGATGTCAGCCTTTGAGCAGGTCGCATTCTGTACTACCATATGGGAGTTTCTCCCAACTTGGCTACTTCGTTGTGAAGTGGATACCAGAGGTGAGCATCGACCTTAATGCTGCCTTAGCACAGGACTGCTCCAGGAGGGTGGCTCCTACCTCTAGCCCTAAAGAAAGCTGGGCAGGAAGGGCTTAAGGCAGGCCAGTCTTGCAAGTTCCTTCTAAAAGTAGCTGAAGGATGAACAAAGGTGGTCTGCTAGAAATTTTCCAAATGTAATCCCAGAAACTAGAAACTACCAGTTTATCCCTTAGCTTACTGGTATACCATGCTACAGTCCCTGTAGCAGCGAACACCTTTAATCTCAGCACTCTAGAGGCAGAAGCAGGCAGATCTCCATGAGTTTGAGGCCAGCCTGGTCCACAAGAGCTAGTTCCAGGACAGAACTCACACAGAGAAACCCTGTCTTGAAAGACCAAGAATAAATAAAGATAAAAAAGACATGGTTCCCCTATAGCCTCCCATGTTGACCTTAAACTTGTGCTTTTGGGGGGCCAAGGGGTTCAAGACAGGAGTTTGTGTAAACAGCCCTGACTTTCCTGGAACTGAATTTGTAGACCAGGCTAGCCTTGAACATACTATAGAGCTAACTTGAATTTCTAGTCCTCTTGCCTCTACCTCCCAACTGCTGGAATACAGGCATGCAAGTTTATGTGGCACTGGGAAATCAAACCAAGACATGTGTGCTAGGCTAGCATTCTACCAACTGAGCCCAAAATGTGGAAACTTGGTAATGACTTAAAAGCCTAGGAGAAGGCCTCACTCTCTTGAACAGCTTAGCATACATTATGAATGCTCTCTACATTAATGTGAAACCCATTTTCAAGAGCTGTTGAAATGTTTTTCTTCAGCTAACTGATACACATTACAAGAGAATTTAAATCTCTAGTCCTTTTCTACTTTTTCTTCACAACAGTACATTTTCAGTGCCAAATCATCCTCCAAAAAAGGATGTCTAAACTTCAAAAATCCCATAAACCACCCTGTAACTAGTTCCAACCCGAACATGAGCGCTACATTGAAGCAAGCCTGAACATAAAGGGCGGAGCTCAGAAAGACGCTGACAGTGGACTGTGACTGTGTCACCAGGCCTTTTTCATGTTAGTCCTAAACTACCCCAGGAACTGAATATCAGACCTAAGGTTCAAGAATGATTCTCTTTCTCCCTAGTAACACTTATGGTAAAGTCTTCAGAAAGATAGTAAGTTTATTAAAATCTTTTTTAAAAAAACCCACAACTGCTGAATATGGCACAGTGACTTATTTACACATTTTATGCTAGGACACGTTTTAATTAACAGTATTTAAAGTCTTTTGGTAGAGATTAATGAAAACATTAAATGCTCTCTAAAAGCAAGCCGGCAAAGGGGGTGGGGGTTCATACCTTTAATTCAAACACTTGAGAGGTAGGCAGATCTCTTAAGTTCAAGGCCACCCTGGTCTACAGAGTGTGTTTCAGGACAGCCAGGATTACAGAGAAACCCACGTCTCAGAAAAAGAAAAAACTTTAAATGATAACTTCTATTTAAACATGAATTTTTGCACAATTATTCTTGTGACTTATTCAGACAGTATCTTTGCTTACAAAAGCAGATATGAAAAGTAAAAGTAACACATGAACACGTCTCCATTGTAAAAGAGACTTAGGGTTTCCAGAGCTTCAGGAGTCCATCCTCACTGTAGGTAGCAATCAGGTTCTGATGCGGGTGGTGAGCAATCCCAATCACATCCTTCTCATGAACCTAGAACACGGAAAGCAGTCAGGGTACACAGGTCTTACTTAAAGCACTCTCAAGAGGCCTTTACAGATGGCTGGAGAGAAAAAGAGACCCTGAGAGGTCATATATTCTAAACAGCACTACTTAAAGAGGGCTCTCCAATCCACACCATGTTGTGATGTAAAAATTGTGACATAATCAGAAAAAAAGCTTTTATTTTGTTAAATCACTAAAATTTGGGGCCCATGTATTATAGCAACTGGTATTAACTGTTCCCCATAAACTGAGCTGTGGCACATGCCTTTAATCCCTCCTTACACACTCAGGAAGCAGAGGCAGGAGGATCTCCGTGAGTTCAGGCAGGACCGCCAGGACTACACAGAAAAACTGTCTTCGAAAGATAAAGGAAAAAAAATTACTCCTCATAATATCTTCAATTTAGTTGAAATTTTTAGTAGCATAAAGCTGAAAGTGTCAAAAGCAATCAAACTGGAAGGATAATATCCAAGTAGTTACCTCCAAAAGGAATGAAGAAAGCTTGTCTCTCCAATCCTTCGGCCCCGGGAAAGTCAGGCCTAGCTAGCAAGCTGTTCCTTCTCTGCTTTCTGTACTGTTTACCCTTTCTCTGAAGCCAAACTGTGTTACAATACACCTGATTTCTAATATATGATACAATCATATTCATTGGTAAACTCCCCAACTGCATGTTTTCTAAGGAGGTTCACACTGATGGCAGCCTGCCTAGAGAGTCAGAGGACACGGACGCCCATGGATATTCCGTATGTGGTCTTTTAACTCACCGTCAGAGTTCTCTCCAGCTTGCCGGTGACTGTGCTGAAGCAGTAGAGCACGAAGTCCTCCCCAACACAGTAGATCCACTCACCGCGGGGAGAGAGGGCACAGCAAACGAAGTCACCACCTTCTCTCTTACCAGAACTGAAGCTTCTGACAATCTAGACACCGCACCCAAAACAAAAGCAAACACCAGACTTGTAGCAGGGCAACTGTGGGCAGGGGCAGCAGTATAAACTACTACCGACCTAACATTTAATGAGGACTTTATGTCTGCAGATAGGGTCATGTAGCCAGGCTGGTCTCAAGCTTGCTCTGCAGCCAAGGTTGACTGAATTCCTGATCCTTCTGCCTCCAACTTCCCAAGTGCTGGGATTAAAGACATGTGTCACACACCCAGAAAACAAAATTTTAAAAATGACATTTTTTTACACTGTTATTTTGCATTTTGGTTACTATTGCCAGTTTCATTCATCGTATGTTACATCTTCCTGCCTGAAAATATTCAAAAGGTAAATTTTTTTTTAAAATATTTATTTATTATGTATACAATATTCTGTCTGTGTGTATGCCTGCAGGCCAGAAGAGGGCAGCAGACCCCATTACAGATGGTTGTGAGCCACCATGTGGTTGCTGGGAATTGAACTCAGGACCTTTGGAAAAGGAGGCAATGCTCTTAACCTCTGAGCCATCTCTCCAGCCCCTATTCAAAAGGTAAATTTAACTTAGTTAAGTAGCAGTCAGAAATTTTGAATTTTGCACCCAAGTCATCAGCCCTGTCCTTTAGTTATTTTATTGCCCATGTTCTCATGAGGCAAATTCATCTCACAAACAACCATCTTCTAAATCAATACACCTCAGTTTTCAAGGCTACCTGGACTTAACATTCACCAGTCCACTCTTACCAGACACAACACCCATCCTCCACCCAGGAAGGAACACTACGATTTTCCTTTATGATATACAACTTTAAATTCACCCTGAGTGATCACCTGCAGTTCCAGCACTTAGAAGACTGAGGAAGGAGGATTCAGAATTCAAGACCAGCCTAGGTTACACAGTGAGACACTGCTGTTTTCTTTCTATTAGTATCCTATTAATATCTATTAGTTCGCCTGTGGTAGTTAGATATCCCAAGAAAGCGACCCACACCACACTGGACCTCCCTAAAAGGGATAATCTTCAGGTCAGTCCTAAAAGCTAAAGGACAGACCAAAGCTGGCTGGGCATAGTAGTGTATTATAATCCCAACACTCAGAAGTCTGAGACAGGAGGATCATTGAGTTTGAGGGTAGCCCAGGCTATACAGAGGCTATACTGTCTCAGAAATCAAAAGACAGATTAGATGAAGGATGAAAAAGCATCATACACACACTGCAGAAAGGACGTGCTTCTGCATGTGTATCTATAAACAAATACAGCTTATACAGCTTAGAAACGGTGACCCTTGTTTGACCACAGTACGGACCAGAACCAAGTCCAGTGCAGAAGCACCTTCTGAGTACTCACCTGCCCCTGCATGTTCATGATGACCACTGTGTTTGATCGGTTGCACACAACAAAGTGCTCTGGGTTTTTAGGAAGCAGAATCACGCTATTGACGGTAATATCTGTCCCTGCAGTACTGCCCAATGATTTAAAGGTATTTGAACATTCCGTGGTCTTCATGTTCCAGATCTACCACAAAAATATAAAACATAACACTTAGATTAACAATTAGGTTTAAGAAAATCAAATAATCAATACTGCTACATGTATAGTAAGCATTCCTCAGCATTTAAGCAGCATAATAAAATGAAAACCACAAGCTAAATAATAAAAATCACTTATTTTTCAGGATCATGCTATCTTCATAAACAGATAGAGGCTAGCACACTGGCACACACCTTTAATCCCAGCACTCATTAAGGGGAAGGTTCAAGGTCAGCCTGGGCTACTGTATAGCAAGATCCTGTCTCAAACTAAACAAAATATCAGGCATAAGACCTGTAATTTCAAGCATCAGGAGGACGAGACAAAAGGATCCCTAGTTTGAGAAAGATGAGAAAGAGTATAAAAGGGAAATAAGGAAGGGGAGAATAACCCAAGGACTGAGGACATGGCTCAGAAAAGTGCCTGCTAGTCACTTTCTATTTTGAGGACTTAAGTTTGAGTCCCAGCTACCACATAAAAGGTGGGTGCAAATCCCAGCACTAGAAAGACTCACGACAAGCCTTGGGGCTCTCGGGCCTAGATCTTTGAATCCTAGTGCAAGGTGGTGCATTCCAGAACCCCTCCACCCACAAAAAAAGGGCAGGTCTCCATGGAGGGAAGCCTCAGGTTAAGAGCACTGATGCTCTTTTAGAGGTTCTGAGTTCAATTCCCAGCAACTACACGGTAGTTCACAACCACCTACAATGGGATCCGATGCCCTCTACTGGTGCGCAAGCATACATGCAGATAAAGCACTTCTGTACATATAAATACAAAAATATGTAAATAAATCATTAAAAAGAGAAAAAAGGAAGAAAAACACATAAACGGAGAAGCAAATAAGGAACACCACCCAGTGCTGACCTGCTCTAGCCTCAAGGGACACAAGGAAACATGTACATATCTACATGTACAAACAAACAAAAACACTCAAAAGGCCTTAACACCAAAAGAGACGTCAATTTAGCGCCCTGTTTTAAAAACTCTGATTTGGTGAGGCTGAGGTGAATATGGTCAAAAAGATCACAGCATTGGCACACACATGAGAACCTAAAAGGCAGAAGCCACTCAGCCACCTGGACTACTCAGTCTTACCTTGTCCTTCTAGGCTTATGAACTCAAAGAGTGTAGTCAGAGAGCTTAGAGAAGAGACAAAAAAGGGCTGCATGGCACTGTTCAGAAACCCCTCACTAGGGGGCGAAGAGCCTCTACAGCACGCTCCCAGTGCTTTTCCTCTGTGACTAACAGCTCTGGACGATACAAATGTCTTCTAAACATCTGTAGGGAGAAATGGTTGCCCCACTAGATGTTCAAGGTAAATATGGTTATTTGCCACAATCTTCTGGAGTTCAGCAATCAGTTTTCTAGTGGAGTTTCTCAACTTTTCCAAGAAATAAGGTCCTTTAAATTTTTTATTTAGGATGGGTGTGGTGGTTCACACCTCTAATCCCAGCACTTGGAAGGCAGGGGCAGGTGGATCTCTGTGAGTTTGAGGCCAGCCTGGTCTACAGTGCGAGTTCCAGAACAGCCAAGGCTACATACACAGAGAAACCCTGTCTCAAAAATCAATCAATCAATCAATCAATAATACCCCTGGAACTGGAGATACAGGAAACTGTGAGCTGTCTAACACAAAGGATCAAACCTGGTTTTTTGGAAGAGCAACTACTAACTACTAAGCCATTTCCCCAGCCCCTGAAATAACTAAATCTTTAAAGGTACTGAATAAAGACTCATTACTTTCAGTTGAGATATGTTGGGAAAGGACTATTTGAAAGTTGAGTTTATTTACTTTTATTTATGGATACAAATGTTTGCCTGCATGGACGGATGTGCACCATAAGCATACAGTGCACACAGAGACTGAAAGTGGAGTTACAGATGGCTATGAGCTACCATGTAAGTGCTGGGAACTGAATGGAGTTCTCTGCAGGAGCAGCAAGCACTTCTACCTACTGAGCTATCTCTCCAGCCCCTCTGTTTTTAGGACAAGGTCCTTTTTATACAGCCTAGGCTGGACTGAACTTGTAGAAGTCTTCCTGCCTTTGTCTCCCAACTGCTGGGAGGCTTTGTATTTCTATGCTTTCTCTCCCTCACTCCCCTTCAGATATAAGGAAAGACTTAATTTGGGAAGAAACACAAAAAGGGCATTTGGTCATTGAAACATTTCTGAATCTGATTACAAGTAGTGGCTAATAGTCACAGGAAGACAGGCTGAACTCCTGTGTGTACCTATGGATGAAGGATCACTTATGTTTCTACACATGTGACAAATACTGGGTTGTCTGAGTGTGAGGTTATGAGTGTGTATGATATAGACCAACAAACAGGGAACACCCACAGCATGCCTGCCTCCAACTCACAGCTGTATCATCACCATCCTGACCAACGGTACCGTCTTAAGGAACAACAGTGAGGAGGACATCCCAGGAGTCAGTGATGATACTCTACCTTCACAGTGCCATCAGACGATGCGCTGATAATGTAATGTCCATCCTGGGTAAATGTTGCCTCGTTAACAAAGGAGGAATGGCCTCGAAATTCCTTCAGTGTTTTTCCGGATTTTAAACCATGAATTCTATCAAATAAAATTAAAAGAATATTCATTATGTTATGTGGAAACAAATCACTGAATGCATTTTAGATGAATTACAAAAGTATTACAATATTAAATGATGAAATGTACACAGTAAAAACCACATTTTTGCTTTTTAAAACAAGTGCTTCACTAGGGAGTTCAAGCTGCCCTAGAATTCGCAGTCCATCTGTCTCTGCCTTCCAAGGGTTGGGAGTCCAAGCTTCTACCTCCCAACCCAGCATCACAGACCGCACACTGAGAAAAATGAAACACTGTTATTTCACCCTCTCAAATCCTTCTGGATATCTGGATACCAAAGCTGGGCCACCTGAACCTGAGGAGATGAGACCTAACAGGGCCTTGTTCTCCACACCACCCCATCCTGGAAACGCATGAAGACTCACGAGTAACTTCCCTCTGGGGCCTTATTTTATCAAACTGTCATAAGGACTGCTCTGGGACTCCTCTTACCTTATTGTTTGGTCAAAAGATGCACTGAGGATCTGACTGCTGTCCTTTGAAAAGCTTAGACAGGTGACACCTTTACTGTGTGCCCTTTCAAATCTCCTTAAACACTGTCCACTCTGAATCTTCCACACCTTTAAGAAGATAAAAATGTGAATGAAGTGTTGGCAGGGACAGCTGACAACACAGCACTGACACACCAAGGTAGCAGCAAAGATGCATGCCTACAGTCCAATCTGGCATGTCTACTGCAGTAGTACAATAATATGGATTCAAGACACAGTGGTGAACTGCAGAGACAGCTCAGTAGTTAAGAGCACTTTTTACTTTTGTAGAGGACCCAGATTTAATTCACAATACCTACAGGGTGACTCAGAACTACCTGTAAGTCCAGTTCCAGGGGAATCTGATGCCTTCTGACCTTAAAGCACCAGGCACACAAGTGGTGCACACATATACACATGAAGACAAAACACTCATACATATAAAATAAAACACAACCCAGTGGTAAGAGTGTTTGTCTAACATTCACACGGCCCCAAGTTCAACACCACAAAAGAAGAGAAGACAAAAAAATAGTAGCCAAGTCTATTAAGCAGGAACTATTTCCTTATTTTACCTCCCAGTTGCATTATCAGCAACTAAAAACAAGCCACAGCTAATACCATCCCCTACAGACAGACAGACAGATAGATACAGAGAAAAAGAAGGAAGAAAGGAAATATTAACCTGCAGTACATTACATATATTGCCCTACAACCAAGACAGACATGAACATATTTGGACTGAAGTACCAGATCTGTAATTTACTAGCTGTGTGACTGCAAATATGTTAATGGACCATCCCAGACAGGGTTATTAGTAAAACTGAAAATGAAAAGGGGATTAGCATCAAATAGATGCTTAATATATAGGAGTTATTTTGGTAGTAAATGTCATGTGTATTACACCATTAAAATTTTTTTAAATGTCTAAATCTAAGCATTCCATACCTTAATCTTCCCATCTTGGGCCCCAGTTGCTAACATTTCAGTGTCTCGGCTGAAACACATGCAGAGGACAGCATCATCCATCATCATGAAGTTATCTTGGGCCTGGTACTTAAGATCCTAGAGTGATGATTAACAGTTATTAAAATAACACAAAATCAAACCACTGCCCCAGTGGCCCCACCCAGACCCCAGAAATTCACGGAAAGCAGGAGTTCTGGGGCCCTGAACTCTGTCCTCATCTTTGCACGGCAGGTGCTTTCACCACTGAGCCATTACCCCAGCACCTGCAATGCATACACATTTTGATTTCCTTAGGATAGAAAGTCCTCATTTCAAAAAAGAAATAAATAAGAAAATGGACAAAGGGGCTGGGAAGTCACTGTCTTAGGAGCACTCCTGAACACATGTGTGTGTGGTGGGGGGGGGATTATGGTACCCATTTGTTACCCCAGAGCTAGCAGAGCAGAGCTAAGTCTGGACCTTGCAGAGCATCCAAGCTAGCCTATTTGAGAAGTTCCCCGCCACTAAGAGATCCTATGTCAAAACAAGGAGACAACACTTGACTAAACACCCAAGGTTTCCTCTGATCTCACAAACACATACATATGTCCATCTGTACCTGAACACACTCACATGGTGAACGTGGTCATAGACTTCACAGAACAGAAAAATTTGGTGGCTATTTACATATAAACTTCACTCATATGAAAAATACAATTAGTACTAAAATTAGGTGAGACTGGCAACAATCTCTAAGAAACTATACATAGACCATGCTTCACTCCTTGCACTGCAATGTAGTTCAAACACTACAAAGAGGAAATGGAGGGCATAACACAGCACGTGACATGTGTGTTGCCCTCTGTGTAACAGTACTAAAAGGACACGTAAGTACCTGCAACACACACAGAACACCCCTTTAAAGCTAAGGAATGGGCAGCCCTGAATCAACCAGAGAGGAGCTCTGAGGGCTCAAGGATGAGAGTAAGAGCTGCACACTTCTCTTGAAGACCTCATGACCTTTCTGAATATTACAGACACGTAACTCCTCCAACCAAAATGTTTTCAATAAAAACTCATGAACAGATAACAAAGGTTTCTCCCATTTAATAGAAACTCAACTTAAAATGAGCTTAAATGAGTTTAAACTATAAAAATACATCTTTCAGGGCTGGAGAGATGGCTCAGAGGTTAAGAGCACCGACTGCCCTTCCAGAGGTCCTGAGTTCAATTCCCAGCAACTACATGGTGGCTCACAACCATCTGTAATGAGATCTGGTGCCCTCTTCTGGCATGCGGGCATACATGGAGGCTGAACACTGTGTACATAATAAATAAATAAATCTTTGAAAAAAAAATACATCTTTCATAAAGACCCTTCCTCAATCATATAACTCACAAATAAGACAAAATTAACTGAAAATTAGCAATTCTTCCTTTAAAAGTCAATGCATTTTTAATACTTTACCTTCCTGATTTTTCCTGTAGTGAAGTTCCACACTTCAATAAATCCATCAACAGATCCAGTGACCAGATACTGACCATCTGGAGAGAACCGAGCACACTCCACGTGCGATTTCTGACCAAACTGTTTCAAGTGAAACAAAGAACACACAAATTGTTACCTAAGGGCCTTTAAACCATTTCCATTTTAGCCTTTTAAGAAACCCAGCCCTAGCCGGGCGGTGGTGGCGCACGCCTTTAATCCCAGCACTTGGGAGGCAGAGGCAGGCGGATCTCTGTGAGTTCGAGACCAGCCTGGTCTACAAGAGCTAGTTCCAGGACAGGCTCCAAAAACCACAGAGAAACCCTGTCTCGAAAAAAGCAAAAAAAAAAAAAAAAAAAAAAGAAACCCAGCCCTTGCATATGATCCCAGATGGCCCATATTGTGGAGTATTGGAAGGCATTTCTACACATGGACCCTGGTAGATGCTTTCTCTGACCAGTTTTATATCTAAATGTTGTTCCTGTTTTAATAATAAAATTAGTTAATGGAAAAAAATGGGAAAAAACACAAGGTTTTGTCCTTTCAAAGATGATTTCACTATGTGGCCTAAGATGGCCAAGAACTCAATGTAGCCCACTGGAACCCTGTCCTCTAATGAGATCTTCCTTCTGCAATAACCCTAAGTACTGGGATTGCAAGCATACATCATCACACAGAGTGTATGGTGGTATATGGGGGGAAAATTTTTTAACATGAGATATAAAACAAATAATTCAGTTAGCACAAGCCATAACTTTCTGCCAGAATCAGCAATTAGAAGGCCTTTCCATTCCAAGTTAACATGGTTTAATGTTTCTGTTGTGTATCTGGATGGAAGAGGGGACTCATTTTCAAAATAAGAGTGTTGTAAATAAAATTTTCATCATTATTTCATAACCTTTATTGAATCAGTGATAGTATGTGGCTCACAAAACTAGGACTAAGAGTTGGAGAGATGGCTCAGCGGTTAAGAGCACTGGATGATCTTGCAGAGGACCTGGATTCCACTCCCAGAACCCACATAGCACCTCAGGACCATCTGTAACTATAGGTCTAAGAGACCTGACGCCCCCTTCTGGCCTCTACAGGCACTAGGCACATATGTAGTACACAGACATGCACACAAAACACTCATACATTAAATAAATTAATCTATCTACCCACCTTTAGGGAAGAAAACTAGGACTAATCATTGGACGAGTTATTTGCTTGCTAAGTGCCTTCCTAGCACTTGCACTGACTATGCTCCAGTGTCAGGGAAACCACAGGACAGCAGACAGATAATAACGCTGATTTTCCTTTTTTAGTGCTGGGATACAGACCCAGGGTCCACACATACTAGGCTCTACCAAACTATCCCCAGGCCACTGTGTCTAGAGATAAGACAGGCTTTCAACTTGAGTCTTCCTGCTTTGGCTTGCAGGCATTACTGGGGCACATCTCCACTTTATTTACTTATTTATTTTTCAAGACAGGGTTTCTCTGTGTAGCCCTGGCTGCCCTGGAACTCCATCGATAGATCAAGCTGGCCTGGAACTCTGAGAACCTGCCTCCATATCCTGAGTGTTGGGATTAAAAGCCTGTGCCACAACCACCCCACTGTCTAGCTCTAATGCAAAATATTCATTCCAGAAAACTTCTAGCCCAGTAGCACCAACAGAATGATCTCTAACTGAATAAAGTCTTCGACCAAGGCAAATAAAGGTACTACTCAAAAATTCTATCGCATGCAAATTAGAACACACAGTGCAGAAAAGACAAACACAAACTACTGAGCCACAGTCAGAGTTAAGGAATATGCACATCTGTGTGTGCACATTTGCAGTACAGTATATGGACGTGTGCACATGTTCATGCAGATGCACTCACCCATGCTTGCTCATCTGGAGGTTAGAGGTCAAGGAATCATATTCTACCTCTCTCCACCTTATTTTTCAGGACAGAATCTCTCACTAGACCTGAAGCACCCCTATATTCTGCTAGAACACCTGCCTCCCTCTGCCCCAGCACTAGGCTTACATATGCATGCTAACATGCTCAATTTTACGTGGGCACTGGGAATTTTTGCACAGCAAGCATTTTATCCACTGAGCCATTTCCTTAACACCATGAACACGCAGCATTTTAAAATTCATTAATGCAATCAGAGCACAAAACTACAGAGAAGCTAAGGCACTAAGCACACACCATTAGTTCTGGAAGCCGAACTATTTGATCTCCTTTTCCTAAAACAGTTTCCCAATACAATCAAGGTCTCGAGGCTTAGCTCAGAGGTATGTTAAGGTTCTAGATCTAATCCTTGGCATGCACTCACACAGTATCTAAGTCATAGGGCAAAATTATTCTCCTTAACATCACGAGTCAGCTTTAAGATCCATGGCTAACCCTTAGCCTGACATGCAGCAGACTAAGCACAATTTTTTTTTTTTTTTTTTTTGATTTTCGAGACGGGGTTTCTCCGTAGCTTTTGGTTCCTGTCCTGGAACTAGCTTTTGTAGACCAGGCTGGCCTCGAACTCCCAGAGATCCGCCTGCCTCTGCCTCCCGAGTGCTGGGATTAAAGGCGTGCGCCACCACCGCCCGGCAAGCACAAATATTTAATAGGACATAAATATGGAAAATTCTATAGTCCTGATTAAACCATTTTCCCAAATATAGGATTATGCGCTGAATGTCAAATATGTATCTACAACTGACATGTGCCACTGCCAGGTTCCAGCAGTACCCAAAAGGACACCGAGAGAACCCTGAGTACTGTCAAGCCCTTCTCCCTGGTATCCCAGCTCCTGCCAACAGGGCCTGGCTCTGCACATGATGAGTACTCAACTAGTTACCAGCTGTGTTTATCAGAGCTTACCTTAATATGCCTGCTCAGCTGTGTGGGAAACTTTTCTTCTTCCACGTCTTTGACAGCTGCTTTGCCTCGAAACAAATCTATGGTCATACCAGGAGGAAGCAAGCCCTGGTGCTGCTGCCACTTCAACGCCTGTGGAAACAGAAAGCACAGCGATCTGCTGAGTGGCACCGAAAAGCCATCACTGCTGCTCAGGCATACTGTGCCTGAAAGAACGAGGTCCAGAAAACGCTCTCCAGTTTCCAGTTTCCTACTATCCAAACATAATCTCCCGTTCAGTGTGTCACAGAACATGGACTTTTCATGAAAGACTCTGACAGGCAAAAACTGTATCTCACACCTATTTTCCTTTATTATAAACGAAAATTGTAAAGCAGAAATTTCCCAGAGTTCCAGACTCAAAACCAGCCACTAATGACACTGCACAATAATTCCTTCTGTCATTTTCCTCTCACGATGTGTTTAATTACTGTATTAGTAATTATACTATATACTAAGTTTATATTCTGTTTCATCTAGTATCACATCATACTATTTATTACATGCCATACATATGCATGCTCATATGTATTAGGATTGCAAAGCTATCAGGTTTAATGGTTGTCTATTGGTGTTTCAGTTTACCTATTCAATATATTAGTGAACATTTGCACTGCTTTCAACACCTTATCTAATGAATGCTACCTGAACATCTCTGCACTCCCGATGGAGTTTTTGCCAACTTGACACACAAACCAATCTGAGAAGACAGAATTTCAAGTTAGAAATTGCCTCCATCAGACTGGCCTGTGGGCAGACCTATCAGGGCATTTTCTTGGTTAATGATGTAAAGGCCCAGTCCACTGTGCAGGAGCACCCTTGGTTGTATAAGAAAGTAAGACGAGGGGGCTGGAGAGATGGCTCAGAGGTTAAGAGCACTGGCTGCTCTTCCAGAGGTCCTGAGTTCAATTCCCAGCAACCACATGGTGGCTCATAACCATCTGTACTGAGATCTGGCACCCTCCTCTAACATGCGGGCATACATCGAGGCAGAATGTTGTATACATAATAAATAAATCTTAAAAAAAAAAAAAAGAAAGAAAGAAAGAAAGAAAGAAAGAAAGACGAGCAAGACGAGCAAGACAGTAAGCAGCATAATTAACTGATTTCTGCTTCAGTCCCCACCTCTAGGTCTCCGCTTTGAGCTTACCTGGCTTCCCCAGATGCTGGTGAAGTGTATAATGAAATAAATACTTTCCTCCTAAGTTGCCTGCATCGCCCAGGTGCTGGGATTTGTGCACACACACACAAATCCTCACAGCAATATCATAAATACATATGTATTTTTATGTGTCAGAAAATAAAGTCTCACTGTTGGTTTTGGTTGGGAGCAAATGTAAAATCTCAAGCACAGAAGCAAACAGTCTGTCCTACCAACCGAGCTACAGCCCCAGCTTGACCAGACCAGGGAGCTCAAAGAGTATGGATTCTATGGAGCATTAACGTTGTTCCAGGTTCCCTAGCTCATCCCAACATAATTCTAAATGATGTAGAGATTACGTTCTGAATGGTTGTCTACTCTGCCGATCCAGGAAGAGGAAAGCCCAACTTGTATTGTAGGTAGGCTCTGCTCCCAGGGTGTGTAATTTCCTTAGTTCAGAAATATGCCTTATACACAGAAAACAGTACCAGTAGCTCAGGATAATTTCAGTTCTACAGGTATTCACTTACCTGTCCCAGCAATGCCATGAGACGAGATGGAGGCACCACACTGACTTCCCCAGCTAATGCCTGGGCAATCGCTGCTCTCCTCTTCTCTTTGCTGCTTCCATCTGGATAGGCCTAAAAGAAAAAAAAGAGTTGGTATCATTTCCAAGGAGAAGAAAGGCATGAATATATATAATTAAAGCTTAGTAGTTAAGAGCATGTACTACTCTTGCAAAAAAACAATTCCCAGAACCCACATTGGGCAGCTCACTACTCCCTATAACTCCAGTTTCAGGGGGGAATTCAATGCATCTGGCCTTCTGAGGATTGTGCACACAAGCACACATGTACACCTATGTACACACATATGTACATAAACACACACACATTTTAAATATAATAAAAATTAAATTTTTTTCAAAAGCAAAGGAAATAAGACATTCTCAGAGTAAAACAATAAAATACCCAGTTAAACAGGTGCTGAACTAAATAGATTTAGTGTTTTAAAGTAACTTTGCAATTCTGCACTCTTGCATTTCTGAAGTATGGAAGAGAGTTGGAATCAGTCAGTCCATACTGTTATTCCTGAAGAGACCATGTAAGTCATAATAGAGGTAGGATTATAGCTTCTGAAATATTTGCAGGGTCGAAGACTCATATTCTTCAGAAATCTTTCTATTACCTAGTTCTTATTGCATTCTTCTTCATTTTGGAAGCCCTCTAGTGAAAGTCCATGTGGGAAAGAAACTGCATTTGTGTGTATATATGTGTATAAAATGATGCATTTATACATCTCATTGGTGGATGAGAGCACACTGTGGGAAAAAGGTATTTGCCACCACACATGATGAAATGAGTTTGGATCTCATGGTAGAAGAAAAGAACCTACTCCTGTAGGTGGTTCTCTCTATCCACCCAAACACATACACAAACAAAAATTAAAAAGTAATTTTGCAAGGCCACATTATTTAATTTTCACAGTTAACAAGGATGTCTTTTCACTACCATGTCCTTACCTCACGAGGATCAAAGTAAGACCTGGCTAAGAGGTTTTCCAGATGAATGTAGCGCTCTGGCTGTGTTTGCTTCAACATAATCATGGGGTCTGTCTGTCTCAGAAGGGACCTGGCAGCACCCAACTCACGAAGTTCTATCAGTTCCAGAACAACCTGGACAATGGAAAGAAAATTCATTTTTCAGAACTTCCTCTTCATCAGTCTTTTTCTTCTTCCTCCCAACCCTCTCCTCAAGATAGGGTTTCTCTGTGTAGCCCTGACTATCCTGGAACTCACTCTGTAGACCAGGCTGGCCTGGAACTCACAGACACCCACCTGACTCTGCCTCCTAAATGCTGGGACTAAATGTTGAATCTTCCAAGAAAGAAAGAAAAAAATACACTACTGAGTCTTGATGTGAATTTCCAGCCAGTTATATCCCTTGGGCTCTGGAAGGAAGGCTCACTGATACTCTCCATTAAGGACCAACCCACAAAGTTCAGGAACATCACTTCACTCTTACCTGTTCATAGAGATCAATAAGGGTTTTGTCTGGCAATTTCAGAGACTGTATAGCCTGTAAAACAGTATCCCAATGGCCACTGTTAATGTCAGCCACGAAACTTTCAATGCTGTCCACAGTATTGAGAGAGACAGTGGTCTCCTCCTGTAAGGTGGCCAATGCCCGGTACAAACTGTTCTCCTTCAAGTACTGCATGATGAGACGAATCACACTGAGAGAAAACAAAGACAGCCATCAGCCCGGAGAGCTCCAGCCACCGATTAGTCCTTTTACTACCCACTTTCCATTTAGTTATTGAGAGTAAAACTCGGCAAACAATCACAGAATCAAGGTTCCAAACTTCCAGCTAAAGATAGAAGAACTGGGGTTCAGAAAGGGGAAACTGTCTGCCCAATGTTTCCCACTCAGAAAGAAAACTGGTTGCCTTTCTCATTCTGATCACTGGATTTACTGGACACCTGTTGAGACACTTTACCCCTACAATAGTCAACGATGTCTTTTTTAAAACTTCTGGAGCAGTGGGGGCGCACATTTTTGACCCAAATTAAAATTTTTAAAGCCAGATAAATAAATAAATAGATTGGCGAATCAATCAATAGACTGAATCATCTACATTGCTATTAAAAATCTTGGTCATTTAAAAAAAAAATGGCAAGCCGGGCGATGGTGGCGCATGCCTTTAATCCCAGCACTCGGGAGGCAGAGGCAGGCAGATCTCTGTGAGTTCGAGACCGGCCTGGTCTACAGAGCTAGTTCCAGGACAGGCTCGAAAGCCACAGAGAAACCCTGTCTCGAAAAACCAAAAAAATAAATAAATAAAATAAATAAATAAAAATGGCAAGCCAAACAAATTAATTAATTGAATAATGGATTAAATCATCTATATTGCTGTGGGAAATCTTAGTCTATTTTTTTTAAAAAGACAAGACAAATAAGTAGATATGATAGTCATCTACATTGCTATAGAAAATCTTGGTCCATTTTTTAAAAAATGACAAGCCAAGTAAATAAATAAATAAATTGAATTATTAAATAAATAAATAAGATCATCTACATCGCTGTAGGAAATCTTCGTTTATTTAAAAAATTATAAGCCGAGCCGCAGATTACCGTCCAGCCATGGCCAAGTCCAAGAACCACACCACACACAACCAGTCCCGGAAATGGCACAGAAACGGCATCAAGAAAGCCCGGTCACAAAGATACGAATCTCTCAAGGGGGTTGACCCCAAGTTCCTGGGGAACATGCGCTTTGCCAAGAAGCACAACAAGAAAGGCCTGAAGAAGATGCAGGCAAATAATGCAAAGGCCATGAGCGCACGTGCGGAGGCCATCAAGGCCCTAGTGAAGCCCCAGGTGGTGAAGCCCAAGGTGCCAAAGGGCCCCACCCGCAAACTCACCTGTCTGGCTTTAATTGCTCACCCCAAGCTTGGGAAGCGGATTAGAAGCTACATGGCCAGGGGTCGTACGCTCCAAAAAACAAAGCCCAAGGTTCAAGCCAAGGCAGAGGCCTCAGCTGCAGCTCAGGCTCCTAAAGGTGCCCAGGCCCCTGTGAAGGCCCCATAAAAAAGGTCGCAGTCTGCCAGTGTGAAGACAGATGGACTGGTGTGAACACCTACACAGTATTTGCAGATGTTCAGGACCTTATGCTGTTTTTACAAATAAACTTGAGGCAAGTTCTGTTAAAAAAAAATTATAAGCCAAATAAATGAATGAATTTAGATTCAATCATTAGATAGATATAGATGGGTGAATAGATTGAATCTATACTGCTGTAGGAAATCTTGGTACATTTTTTAAAAATGAGGCACCAAATAAATAAGTAAATAGATTAAATTATTGAATAAATAGATAAATGGATTAAATCATCTACACTGATGTACGAAATTTTGGTCCATTTAAAATATGATAAGCCAAATAAATGGATAGATAAGAAAAATACATAGAATAAATGATTAGACAAACAGCGATAGATAGATAGATAGATAGATAGATAGATAGATAGATAGATAGATAGATAGATTAGACAGATAGATAGAATCATTTATATTGCTTTAGGAAATCTGGTCCATTTGTTAAAAATGAGACGCCATTATTCCTACACTGCTGTAGGAAATCTCAGTCCATTTAAAAAATGACAAGCCAAATAAATAAGTAAATGAATAAAGAAATGGATAGATAGATAGATAGATAGATAGATAGATAGATAGATAGGTAGGTAGATAGTCATCTAAATTACTGTAGGAAATATTGGCTGGTTCGTTTAAAAAAATGACAAGGAGCCGGGCGATGGTGGTGCACATGCCTTTAATCCCAGCACTCGGGAGGCAGAGGCAAGCGGATCTCTGAGTTCGAGACCAGCCTGTTCTACAGAGCTAGTTCCAGGACAGGCTCCAAAGCCACAGAGAAACCCTGTCTCGAAAAACCAAAAAAAAAAAAAAAAAAAAAAAAAAGACAAGGCCTTCCCTACCCTCCTCTTCAGTGTTAAGATTACAGATGTGCGCACTCCACGCCCGGTTTCCAGTTTTAAAAAATACACAGCAGGTCTCCACCTCAAAGCCTCCCCCTTCAGCAGACCTTCAGGA
Organism: Microtus obscurus; assembly: GCA_963919715.1. NCBI lineage: Eukaryota > Metazoa > Chordata > Mammalia > Rodentia > Cricetidae > Microtus > Microtus obscurus. Next base: position 8,503,722 of record CAWTZC010000170.1, on the reverse strand, counting down.
CACATCTACCTCCCTTGCCCTCCGAACACAAACGTCTGCTAATTTACATTTTACCTGTTGGCCAGCAAAGGCAGAGGGAGGAGTCCTGGAGAAGTCCACAAAAGACTCTTCCATCACTAACTCCACGCCTGCCTGGCCCCTCGCCGCCCCCGGCTTCGCTAAGCATCATCCTTCTGACCCAAATTCTGTCTCTCGGTCCACACAGCGGCTCTCACTCAGCAAGCTGCAAATCAAAACTCGGCGCCACCTGGGGTTTGCGCAAACAGAAGCAACCGAGCCTTTCTGGTAACTAGCGCTGGGACTAGGAGGAAAAGCTGCCTCGCGGGCAGCCTGGGGGAGCGGTGGCACAGGGACAGCCCTGAATGAGGGCTGAGCGAGCAGAGCAAGCACAGCGATCACGTCTGCTCGGCGAGCCTCTCCAGCCCCACAGCGGGCCGCCGGGCTCCGGGCTGCCCGCCACAGAGCTGCTCTCCCCGCGGGCACACCGAGGCCGCAGGCCCCGGCGCGCAGCCCCCTCGGACGTCCTCTCGAGCCTCTCCACCCCACGTCCTCAACGCCGGGACGAGCCACAGCCGTACTCACTCGGAAGACTCGATTTCGATCGACATAGCGGTATCGCTCCGGGTCCAGGCCCGTCTCAGTACAGACCCGGTCGCACAACACTTCGTGACACTTCCGGCGGCCGCCTAACGTCACTTCCGCCCCGCTACGGGCTCAAGATGACGGGGAAATGCAGGGGTGGCGCAGTGCGTGAGGGGCGGGGCCTAACGTGCTTGTCCGAACCAAAGTCTCTCTGGAGCTGGGGTGACGGCTCAGAAAAGAAGGTGATCCTGACCTCCTGACTTCGATCCCGGGGAGCCACAAACTCGCTCTGCTCGTCCTCTTCTCGCTCAGTGGCGACTGCACGTTAACATAAACACGGAGTAGCCGGGCGGTGGTGGCGCACACCTTTAATCCCAGCACTTGGGAGGCAGAGGCAGGCGGATCTCTGTGAGTTTGAGGCCAGCCTGGTCTACAAGAGCTAGTTCCAGGACAGGCTCCAAAGCCACAGAGAAACCCTGTCTCGAAGAAACCAAAAACAAAGTCTCTTTAGATAGCTTAGCTGTTCTGAAACTCAGAACCACGCCTTCCTATCCCAGCCTATCACTGCTCAGGATTAGTTTGCCCTCACAGAGACCTTCCTGCCTCTGCCTCCCTAATCCTGGAATTAAGGGCGTGTGCCATCACCAAGCCATTAATTAGGTGGCTTTACAGAACAGTCAAAATTACATAGAGAGACCCTGCCTCAAACAAAAAACTTTTTTTTTTTTTTTTTTTTTTTTTTTTTTTTGGTTTTTCGAGACAGGGTTTCTCTGTGGCTTTGGAGCCTGTCCTGGAACTAGCTCTGTAGACCAGGCTGGTCTCGAACTCACAGAGATCCGCCTGCCTCTGCCTCCCAAGTGCTGGGATTAAAGGCGTGCGCCACCACCGCCCGGCTCTAAAAGTGTTTTCTTTACATTTTATTTATTGTGTGGGTACGTGCACTGTGCGTGTGTATACATGTGAAGCACAGAGGATAACTTTAGAGGAGCTAATTCTCTCGTTGCCTATGTGGGTCTAAGTGATAAACTTGGTTAGACTGTGGCAACCACCTTTACCTGCAGAGCCATTTCACTGGACCTGTCCTATAGGAGGAGGACCCGCTTGTTTGTCCGTGATGCCCAGAACCAAAATAATCCCACAGAAACTGTATTAATTAAATCGCTGCTTGGCCCATTAGCTCTAGCTTCTTATTGGCTAACTCTTACATATTAATTTAACCCATTTCTATTATTCTGTATATCACCACTAGGTTGTGGCCTACCAGCAAAATTTCAGCAAGTCTATCTCTGGCGATGGATCCATGGCGTCCCCTGACTCTGCCTCCTTTCTCCCAGCATGCAATTTTGTGTCTCCCCCCCACACACACCTAAGTTCTGCCCTATCAACAGGACAAGGCAGTTTATTTATTCATTAACAACTGAAAGCAACACAGAAGGCCCTCCCACACCACCGTGCTATCATTTTACTTCAGTTAGACTCATTTCTTTATTTTGCCTATAAAAATAAGTCTTTGTAATTCCTTAACACAAGGCTTTACTTAGTATCTTCCATAATTTATATTTCATTTCTAATAAAATTGCTTTTTATAATTCTTATAAGTTCAGGCTTTTTATTATTTATATAGATATAAGCCACTAGGGTTCATTATGTCTTTAATAATAGTGAATGAGTGCTTTATAATTACCTGCAAAGTGGCAAGCTTCCTTGGGGCATATTCATACTTTCCTTATGACTTTCTCTTTTCTCCCCTATCTCCCTGGCCCTCATCGCCTCCTAAATCCTTTCTGCCCCTGGCATTCCCTTTTTGCTGCCATACCATGTGTTTTATAACCCTTCCTACCCCTCCTTAAAGCCTCTATTTTTGCTCCTTAAGGCCCCTTTCTAGTTTTCTGATATCTATCAAGTATTATTTGATTTATTTATTTATTGGTTTTTATTTTAGGGTTTCTCTGTGCATTGCTCTCAAAGGCAGTGAACATCCCTCCGGCATGTTGGACTGGGCAGAGCCAGGCAGGGCCACAGAGTTCCCTAAGCTGACACCATGGTGGGGGGGGCAGCATCTAAGGGAAGTACCCGACTTTCCAAACGTTAGGTAAGATTAGATAAGAGCACCAGGATGTTCCTGAGCCCAGAACGGACCTATTCCCCTTTGTCAAGACCCCTAGACAAATGTCAGCCAATCAGGGTCCTGCACCCCGGAAATCCCCTCGCCCCAGTATATATAATATAGCCTATTTCTTCACTTGGGAGTTTCTTTTTCTTAACAGACTGCTTCTTTTCTATCGCTAACAATGAAAAAATAATCAGGAAAACATTGAGCATACATACGAGATGAGCACTCGGCGTGTTTAGACCCCAAGTTCAGTCTTCAGCACTCTGCAAAACGAAAAGGGTTTTGAGAAGAAAAATCATAGCGCCGAAAATTGCAACTGCCAGCTATCAGAAAATTTATGAAGGATGTCCATCCCCTACTGATTCTAATTTTGGAGGGAAAAAATCCCTATAAACAAAAGAAAAGGAAGGCAGGAAGGAAGGGGGAAAGAGAGAGCAGGAACTATATTCTGCCTGTGGTTTGCTGCTTGGGAAAATCTCTGGAGGAACCAAACTCTTCCAGGTCAGAGCTTGTTATCTGCAGCTGTGCCTAACGGTTGTGTTCCCACATGTGCATGGCTCGAGCATTTATGAGACCTCAAAGCCCACCTCCACAGTGGCACACTTCCTCCAAGAGGGACACATCTACTCCAACAAAGCCACACCTCCTGATAGTGCCACTCCCTATGAGTTTACCAGAGACCAATTACATTAAACTACCACACAATCTATATGTGGGGTGGCAGCAGACACCTTTAATCCCAGCATTCAGGAAACAGAGACAGGAGGATCTCTGTGAGTTCAAGGCCAGGCTGGTCTACGGAGTGAGTTCCATGACAGGCTCCTAAACTACAGAGAAACTCTGTCTCGGAAAACAAAACAAAAACCCTCAAATAATCTAGGCAGTGGTGGTTCACACCCTTAATCCCAGCACTTGGGAGGCAGAGACAGGCGGATCTCTGTGAGTTTGAGGCAAGACTAGTCTACAGAGCGAGTTCTAAGACAGCCCGGGCTGTTACACAGAGAAACCCTGCCTCAAAAAATGAAAAGGAAAGAGAGAGAGGGAGAGAGGAGGGGTGGAGGAGAAACAAGCAGGATGGAAATGGCACAGATTGTAAACACAGCACTTGAAAAGTTGAGGCAGGATGACTCCAAATTTGAGGCTAACCTGGGCTATTGTATTAATTCAGAGCCTCCTCACAGGCTTGGTATAGCACAAATGAGAGGGCATCCCCTCCAAAACTCCACTTAACTAATGTTCTTCTTAAGCCAGCAGAGGGCAGCGCAGCCTCGCTAAAGTCACTGTTGCGAGCCTCCAGCTGGTTCGGCAGTTAGAAAGGAAAAAGGAAGTGAAGTTGGCTTCTCTACTGTGATCTAGACCAGCTTCTCCTAACAGGAGGCCAAGTCTACAAGAAAGCCCTCACACAATTCTTCTGGCTCGTGGCAGAACATGACTTCCTCCTCCTTCTAGCGTTCCTTTCCCAGGCCAGGGCTGAATTGCCTGAAAACGGGCCCTCGTCTTTTTTGAAATGTCCGTGGATAAAAGCCATCTGTTCTAACATGGAACAAAACACACTTTCCTGTGACTCTCAAAAGACAGGCCTGTTTCCTTCAGAGGTGTCACTGTGTCCCTCACAGATCCGTCTCTGTCAAGGCCAAGACTTTTTCCAGAAGTCACACAAACGCATACACACACACACACACACACACACACACCCTGATTTCTGCTGATCCACAGGCCAATGCAACCTCACATGCTCTTTGTTGAGCTAAGGCCGTCACTGGCAACGGGAACGGGAAGACTGTGGTTGACTAGGCCCACATGGCTATGCCCCCGGGGCAGTGGAGGGCCGCATTAAGCGTCCATGCACAGCTGCATCTCATCTGGCAAAGGGAAGCCAGAGCCTGTGGAATGTCTTCCTGGTCGGCCCACTCCCATCTCCCCACCCGTGTACGTCGGTGGGGAGTACTGAGAGCTCCACCTTCTGGACTAGGAAGAAGAAGAAGAGAGAAATTGAAAAGCCCTGTTCAAATCTCCGTGTGAGGGACACTGAGCTTATAGAAAATCAGTTCAGCTGGAAGACCCAGTTGGGACTTTTTGTTGTTTCTTCCAGAAGTATCCAAAGCAGTAGCTGGAGATTCTGTTTCACTGTCTTAGTAGTTAGACCTTCCTTAGGGAGGAAAACAGGATGGCAAGAAGCCTCTCAGAAGGCAAGGAAATGGGATTGGCAGGGAAGCTGAGGACACGATGCTCGGATAGGACACGCATAGTTCATCTGCATGTCTACCAGGTGGTGCTGTGGCTGAGCGAGTGCCTGAGAAGGTGTAGTCTTCTCATCACTGGCGACCGCGCTTTATACCTTGTGATTTCAAACATCAAGTCGGGCCCAACCTGTTGGACAAGTGGTTACAGACACCACATCCCAGAGCAGACGAACCACAAGCTGGCCAGCATCTCACTGCCTGTGCGGGTTCACAATCACAAATGGAGTTCGTCTCTTTGTCAGGCTTTGACAGTTGAGCAGTTGGAGGTGGCGGGGACACCAGGACACTTGGGAACAGGTCCTGAGGCCCGAGGCAGCTTTAGCTGAGGGGAATAAAGCCTGTGTGGGCACTGGAAGGGGAGGAGAAGACACGTGATATCGTATGTTGACAGAGACATATGGGAGGGAAGCCTTGGTCCCTTCTCGCTGCCAAGAACACTGGAACACACTGAACTCTTAGAGAAGCTCATTTCCCAGGCCTGTGGAGCTCCTCTCTTAGTACTGCACCCCTTTAATCCCAGCAGTCGAGTGAGTTCCAGGTCAGCCTGGTCTACACAGAGAACTCCAGGGCAGCCAGATCCTGTCTCAAAAAACCAAGCCAAACAAACGAAAGGCCGTTTGACTCATGATGTCTATTCTTAGACTTCAGTAGCTTCTACCTCTTCTAGCCCTATTTCCTCCACCCTTGAGAATACTTTCTACCATGATCTAGCTTAAAAGAGACTATGTCTTCCAAAAGTGCCTAACTAGTCAACACACCACTTACCCGGAGCAACATCATTGAGAGTGGCCTGTCTGGAGATCCCAGGCTGTGACTTTAGGAGTTTCTCTGTCCTTATCTGTAAAATAAGGATCTCAAAATTCCTGAGAGTCAGGCGGGTAGTGGTGGTGCACACCTTTATTTATTTATTTATTTATTTATTTATTTTATTTTATTTTGAGACAGGGTTTCTCTGTGGCTTTGGAGCCTGTCCTGGAACTAGCTCTGTAGATCCAGGCTGGTCTCGAACTCACAGAGATCCGCCTGCCTCTGCCTCCCGAGTGCTGGGATTAAAGGCGTGCGCCCAGCCTGGTGCACATCTTTAATCCCAGCACTTACGAGGCAGAGGTAGGCAGATCTCTGTGAGTTCAAGACCATCCTGAACTACAGAGCTGGTTCAAGCACAGTCAAGGTTATAAAGAGAAACCCTCTTTTGAAAAATCAAAACAAAACAACAAAAAAATCTGAGGATCAAATGAATCGTTACGTATAAAATATGTCAAACCTATCTGGCATATAGGAAACACCAAAGAGGAATGTATTATCATCATTTAGTAATTATCATTAGTCACACCTCCGGGGTTGTGAAGATCACTCAGCACTTAAAGAGCACCTGCATGCTCCTCCAGAGGACCCAGGTTCAATACCCAGCACCTACAAAGCTGCTCACAACCATCTGTAACCATTATGTTCTAGGGGTATGATGCCTCTGACCTCCTGAGGGCACCTACATTCATATGCGCGCACACACACTCGCACAGAGACACACACACACAAAGGCACACAGACAGTCTTAGTTAGGGTGTTGTTGCTATGAAAAGACACCATGACCATGGCAACACTTATAAAGGAGAAGATTTAATTGGGGCTGGCTCACAGTTTCAGGTGTTTAGTCCATGGTGGCACGCACGCAGACATGGTGTAGAAGAGGCAGCTGAGAGTTCTACATCTGGATCAGCAGGCTGCGGGAGAGACAGGGAGCCACCAAGTTCATCCCAGGACACATTTCCTCCAACAAGGCCACACATCCTGAGTCATTCGAATAGTGCCACTCCCTCTCCACCTATGCTGTCCATTTTCAAACTACCACATACACCTATACATACTTTATTTTTTTTTAAATATTTATTTATTATGTATACAGCTAGCCAGAAGAGGGCACCAGACCTCACTACAGATGGTTGTGAGTCACCATGTGGTTGCTGGGAATTGAACTCGGGACCTTTGGAAGAGCAGGCAATGCTCTTAACCACTGAGCCATCTCTCCAGCCCTATACATACTTTAAAAACAATCTTTTTCTTTAATTTTTGAAAAGAAGTCGAAGCTTTTCCGTTGTCTTTCTTTCTTCCTCCTTCCTTCCTGTCTTTCCTTTCATTTTTTGTTTTTTTGAGACAGGGTTTCTCTGTGTAGCCTGGCTGTCCTGGAACTTGCTTTGTAGCAGGCAAGCCTCAAACTCAGAGATCCACCTGCCTCTGCCTCCCGAGTGCTAGGATTAAAGGCGTGCGCCACCACTGCTGGCTTTTTTTTTTTTTTTTTTTACATAAAGAGAAAATGAGGGGGGAGTAAGTAAGAAATGGTCTAGGACCTGCTGGTTCCGGAGTGAGGGAACGCTATCCCTGTTACTAAGCCGCTGCTCTTGAATACAGCTTGCATCCTGTTCATGTCAGCAGGCGGCGGCCGGCTGGTCCTCCTGTGGTCCTCTACTCTGTCTTGGCTTCCAGAATCACTATGTGTGTCCCATTGGCCGCTTCTGCCCCGTGACACAAAAGCCACATGAAGGATGTGACCGGCGCCTCCTCTACGTGCACAGGCTGGGGCTGGAGTGTGAGGCTGGTTACTCCACCAGGACTTGCTGGCTCTTGTGCTTTCCAGAGCTTTCCCTCCGCACACCTTTGATCTGGGGTCTGAGCAAACAGTATCCCCAGGGCCAGGTCACAAGGAGCCCCACAGCTTCCTGTACTTTCACTACGGGATTTCCCAGGATTGTCTTTTAGATGGCACCTTTGGCCCTCTTCCCCAAATTATTTTCCTACAGCTTCGAGGGACTCTGGGGCACCAAATTAGTTCTAAACCTACACATCCAAAATTCCTCCCTGTCCTTTGGCTCGGTGAGGGAGAGAGGTTCCACCCTTGCTCGTTCCTCACACTGCCCTGCCCACAGAACAGTCAGACTTCTCTGTCTTTCTCTCTGGCAAGCTCAGCAGCAGCAGCAGCAGTGGGGGACACACAGCCCAAGGCTGTCACCTGTAACCTATTGAGTTCTCTTGCAGCCTCCACTCAGATGAAACTGGGTTGCTTTTGTTGGTTTGTTTTATTTTGTTGGATTGTTTTTGTTTGTATGTTTGGTTGGTTTGGTTTGGCTTGGTTTTCTACTAGAGATTATCAGAATGAGTTGGTTTGAAGAAAAGTTGGATTTATTAAAAAGATTAAAAAACTCAAGTGTATGTTTAAGTCTGAAGTGCAGGCAGAAAAAGAGATGGGGGTCTTAAGCATCTCAATAATAGTATATATGCGTGTTGTGGCTTTTTCGTTTATTTGAGACAGTGTCTTATGTATCTCAGACTGGCCGCAAAATTGCTATGTAGCCACAGATGATCTTAAACTTCTCATCTCCCGACTTTACCTCCTAAGTGCTAGGATAACAGATATGCACCACCATACCTGGCTTATGCCTTGCGTGGGGTTGAACCCAGAGTTCATGCTAGCACGCCCTCTACCAGTTGAGCTATATCCCCAGTCTCATTTGGTAGCTTTTTTTTTTTATTTTTTTAAAGATATATTTATTTATTATGTATACAACTTTCTGCCTCCATGTATACCCAAACGCCAGGGGAGGGCGCCAGATCTCATTACAGATGGTTTGGAGCCACCATGTGGTTGCTGGGAATTGAACTCAGGACCTCTGGAAGAGCAGACGACGCTCTTAACCACTGAGCCATCTCTCCAGCCCTCATTTGGTAGCTTTTGAAATTGCGTTTTTCAAAGGGTATAATTTACAACCAGGTTCAAGGATTAGGAAAAGCTTGAAAATAACATTTAAACACCAAAGAGATGGTTCAGCGAGTAAAGGTGCTTGCTAACAAGCCCGACAACCTGAGTTCCATCCTTGAGGCTCACGTGATAGAAGAATAGGAACTCCAGTGGGTTGTCCTCTGACCTCTGCAAGGGTATGCACATAGACACATAAAAAATACAACTTTAAGAAAATGTTTCATAAGTTTGGGGGATTTCGTTGTTTTCATTTTTGGTCTTGTTTAGGTTTTTTTGTTTGTTTGTTGTTAGTTTTGGTTTTCCAGACAGGGTTTCTCTGTGTAACCCTGGCTGTTCTGTAGAACTCGCTCTGTAGAGTAGGTTGGCCTCGAACTCACAGATCCACCTGTCTCTGTCTTGAGAGTGCTTGGCCAATTAAGTTTTAAAACGTGCTGAAAGGAAGGGAGGAGGTGAGGAGGTGACACTGACGATAACAACCCAGTCACAAGTTCAGACGTGACGTCGGCAACCACGCACACCTGTCATCTAGCAGACAAACAAGAAACTCCCCAGAGGTTCTTCCCCACGGTACGCGGAGAGCCACCACCTAGTGCAGAGTTTGGCTGGGCAAGCTCCTGCTGGGTCTCGTGACCACTAGAGGGCAAAGACAAAGAGAAACCTGGCATATTCTTTGGATGACTGCTGGAGTGTGGCTCCTAGGGGGCACCCAGGCTTACCACGGTCACAAAAGCTTAATGGGTACATAGAAATGAAAATGTGTGGGCTAGATGGAGCGTGGTCGTTCATAATTATCACGCCAGAACTTGGGAAGTTGAAACAGAAGGATTACAGCAAGTTCAGAGCTAGCCTGTGCTACACACCAAGACCCTCTCTCTAAAAACAACAGAACAAAGCAAAACAAACCCAACAGAGCAGGAGAGATAACTCAGTTGTTAAAAGCATTAGCTACTATTTCAGGAGTTAGATTCCCAGCATCTACACCGTGACTCACGACCGACTATAACTATAGTTCCAGGGAACCCAAAATCCTCTTCCAGCCTATGTGTACATCAGGAACACACATGGTGCACAGACATACATGCAGTCAAAACAGTCATACATAGAAAATAAAAAATAAAACAAAATAAAATAATTAAATCGTGGGGTGGCGGTGACTCACACCTTTGATTCCAGCACTCGGAAGGCAGAGACAGGTGGATCTCTGTGAATTTGAGGCCAGCCTGATATACAGAGTGAGTTCCAAGACAGGCTCCAAAGCTACAGAGAAACCAATAAATAAATAAATAAATCTATCTTTTTATTTGAGTTTTGTTTTGGTTTTGAGACAGGGTCTCAATATGTAGCTGTGGCTGTCCTGAAATTCACTCTGTAGATCAGGCTGACATCGAACTCACAGAGCTCCACCTACCCCTGCCTCCCAATTGCTGGGATTAAAGGTGTGCGCCACTATTACACCCGCCATAAATAAATCATTTTTTAAAAAATAAAATAAGCCGGGCGGTGGTGGCGCACGCCTTTAATCCCAGCACTCGGGAGGCAGAGGCAGGCGGATCTCTGTGAGTTCGAGACCAGCCTGGTCTACAGAGCTAGTTCCAGGACAGGCTCCAAAGCCACAGAGAAACCCTGTCTCGAAAAACCAAAAAAATAAATAAATAAATAAATAAAAAAGAAAAGGAAGCGCTCATTCGATTGTTTTTCTTATCTTGGAGAATTTCCTTTTATGGATGAAATCGTCAGGTGACTTTTGCATAGTTCAGGTTTCAGAGATAAGAGAGGAATGCCCTCTGTAAACTCACAGGCCCCTACACCTGACTGAAGGCAAACAGTTCATTTGTTGTTCTTAAACATTTAGACGCGTCCTGGAAAGGAGCATTGTATCCTTGAAGGTATCCTTGAAGCTTTCCTGACCACCTCTTGTACTGAAGAAGGAGTCCTTTTCCTTGCTAGTGTCCTCCTTAAATGTCCCTGAAAGTTTCTGTACCCGATAAACCTCTCCACTGATGCAATAATCCAAATCAGACCAAATCAAACCGTATTAGAAAAGCCCAGGTTTAATGGATACCACACTCAAGGATGGCCTCCCAGCCCCCCAGAGAAGAGATGGGAAAGGAAGACTGGAAAACACATGTCTGCTTTGGGGGGGGGGGGTGCAGCAGTTTAAATACCCTGTGGGAGTGGTTTTGAGCATTTGGGGGGTGGTTATCATTTGGTGGGCTTTCTGAGATGCAGCAGGCTATGGAGAGAGATGGGGGAGGGGCTTTTCTCTTTGGATACATGGATACCAGGGACTGGAGTGAAGCTTCCACCCAAACATCCCAGACTCTGGGTATGTGGATGCTGGTTCATGTCTAGCTGCTTCCTGCGGGCCTGGGACGTGGGACGAGGTGGGGAGGGGGAGAGTTGGGAGTTGGAGGGCTTACGCTCAGCGTCAGGTTAACTGCCTTCCTGGAGACCTCAGGCCTCTGTTCCTTGAGAGAGCTGGAAAGGCAGGTTGCTAGGAGAAAATAAGTCCCTACTTTTTTATCCTGCCTCATCATAATTACCCTTTATCCCTGTGCCCACCCAACCACATCCAGGAGTGGGTCATGGAAGCTACACTTTATCAGGTATTCCTTTTCCCGTGGTATTTGAATGACCCAGGGCAGATACTGACTCAAGGGAAGCTGACTGGATTTTCTTTAGTGGTTATTATGGAATGACAGCAAAGGCTGGAGAGATGGCTCAGCGGTTTAGAGAACTGTCTACTCTTGGTCAAGACTGGGCTGGAACTGATGGGCCAGGCAGGGTTTAAAAGAATACAAAAAGAAAAAAAAAAAAAAGACTGGGCTTCAGTTCCCAGCACCCACATGGGGGCTAACTCTCATTCCAGAGGATCTGACACCTCTTTTGACCTCTGAAGACAGCAGGCATAGAGGTAGGTGATACAAAGTCATAAACATAAAATAGAATAACAATAATAATAAAAAATGTAACAGCACAATATCCTGGTTCTAACTGGCCTGCCAAGCCGAGCTGTGGGCTTTCCCTTTCTGTACCATGATTAGGAAGCTGCAGTGAGAAGAGTAAGACGTGCTAAAGCGCTCCAAAGAGCAAGAGGGACGCCAGAGCCACCAAGGATGATTTCTAGGTTTCCGACTGCCTTTTCTTCTCGTGAAGACGTTGTGGTAGGGAATATTAATATCCCGTTTTACAGATGTGGAAAGTGAGACAGAAGTGACAGGTTATCTAAGTGGCATCCCACGATCTAGCTAGTCTTAGAAATGGCCTAGCTTTGGGCACCCTAGTTGTATGACTTGTTTGGGGAAGGATAGCTCACAGTAAGAAGATGGAGCACTACGTTACCATTGCACAAATCCTGGGTTCATTTTCCATCATTCCTCTCCACCTATGGTTATAATAACTGGTTTGGGTTGAGATTCTCTTTTATTAAGAAAGGGCTGACTTAAAGAAGGGTGCAGCAACAGGTTTACAGACAGAGTTGGAGGTGGGAGGGACAGGAAATGGGGGAAGTTCACACCCTTTAACCTCAAGGCTTTATCTGTGAGGTAGTTCAAGGCAAGATTTGGGGGTGAGGAAAGACGCTGTGGCTGGAAAAAGGAATTGCTGTAAGTAAGAGAGGAAGAAAAGCAGCTTGGATCAGCCCGAGGAATCCCCCAGCACGGCCAAAGCTGCTCCATTCTAGGCTTATCTGCCTTTTGGGTACAGTCAGAGGAGCAGCTCCGGGGACATTAAAAGGGAGCCAGGAGGAACCTATTGGGCTGTAAGAGAGTGAGGGTCCCCGAGGTGGAAGACAGGCTTACTCAGAGTATGAAAAAACCCAAGTGTATTGCAGCCTAAAACACTGGCTTCCGAGACCAAGGTAGAACTGTTCTTATTCATGACAGGAGCTGAGGCATGAAGAGAGGGGAAGGCCTTAGACTGGAGGAAACCCTGGAAATGAGGGACAGAGACCCACACATGGGGTATCCCAGGCAGAATCCAGAGACCAGCAGGTGCGTTCAGGTACGCAGCACGGGACGGAACTCATAAATTCACAGATCCAGGACTGTCCCCTCTTTTCTCTGCCAGCATACAACAGAGAGAGGCACACAACAGGGACAGACATGAAGCACATTACGTAGAGAGATGCAGTCATATGACACACAAACTTTGAGTCACTCACCACAGTCCTGTGGTGACTTAAGTGAGTTAGATCTCCCCTCCCCCCGCCCGGGTATTGTTTACCGTGTCTCTGGCTACTGTGGTGCCCACATGGCACATTCACAGTTCTTAGAGGAAAAGGCAGAAACCTGAAGCCTCACTCAACTCAGAAATAAAGGCCTTGGCACAGCACAGCTCTGGCTTACCAGGGTAAGACGCCTGTTCCAGTTCAAAAGATGCCCCAGGGCCTCTCAGTCACAAGAAACAGCCTTCCCTTAACCCAGGGAACATCAAGAGAGCTGGACTGGACTGAATGATCTTGGACAACCAGAGCCTCTATCTTCTCCAACTAAATCATTTTTTGTTTGTTTTTTTCTTTTTCTTTTTCGAGACAGGGTTTCTCTGTGGTTTGGGGGCCTGTCCTGGAACTAGCTCTTGTAGACCAGGCTGGTTTCGAACTCACAGAGGCCTGCCTCTGCCTCCCAAGTGCTGGGATTAAAGGCATGCGCCACCACCACCCGGCTTTTTGTTTGTTTTTTGAGACAGAGTTTCTCTGTGTAGCTTAAGAGCCTGTTCTGGAACTCATTCTGTAGACCAGGCTGGCCTTGAACTCACAGAGATCCACCTGCCTCTGCCTCCCACACGCTTGCTCCACCACTGCCAAGCCCAAATCATTTTTAACCCAACAAGCTAGCCTTACTTCACAAAGCAATATGCCAGGAAGGAAGATCAAGGCTGTGAAGAGTGATGTGGGAGTGAAGGTTAACTTGCCCTTTAGGTCTGAAGGGATGACTCGGGGGTAAAGAGCATTATTGGTCTTGCAGAAGACCAGGGATTCCATCCCCAGAACCCACATAGCGGCTCATAACTGTCTGTAACTCCAGTTCCAGAGGCTCGAAAGTCCTTGTTTCAAAAGTCTGTGAACATCAGGCATGCATGTGGTGCACAAATATATATGCAGACAAAACACTCATACACAGACAATAAAAATAATAAAATTTTAAAGAAATTAAGCTTTTGACCAAAGGAAAAGGGTGATGGGGCGGGAGGTGCTGCTGAGAGGGAGGTGATGGGGGTGTGGATACTGCTAAGGAGGTGATAGGCAGTGGGCACGGCTAAGAGAGAGGGTGCCATGTTTAAATTGCAGTTTTAGAGCTCCCAGCTCGGAGAATAGTACCTAGCACACAATAAATATTAAATATGGCAGCTTGCTGGGGAAGGGCTGGACACCAGTAGCCCTGGGGATAGGAAATACGAACAGGAACGTCTGATCAAGTTAGAGGAAGGGGCTGGTTCTAGGGCAGATGTCCTATCGGAGTGAGGAGAAAAAAGGGAAGTGTGTAGGGATTTGATAAGAAAAGCTGACCAGTGTATTAATTCATGGGCTCCTTCTTATGCTAAGTACAGAACCTACTGTGAGACAGGCATAGAAAGCTGAGAAAAAATGCAGCTATTATGGAGATTTAGTGTTCAACAAAGCCTGGCAGTGGTGGCACACACCTCTAATCCCAGCACTCGGGAGGCAGAGGCAGGCGGATCTCTGTGAGTTTGAGGCCAGCCAGGTCTATAGAGTGAGTTCCAGGACAGCCAGAGCTACACAGAGAAAACCTGTCTCGTAAAGGAAAGAAAAAAAAGTTCAGCAATGTGTGGACATGCGCTGGACTCTTTCCCTCCTGGGATTCTTTGGTCCCTACCATCCTACTTCATATTTTCAACCCCATTTCTTTGATTTCTTTCGCAGCCAAACTTTTAGCATTTCAGTCACTGCTGTTTTCTTCTACTTCGCCCCTCAAATCACTCTACTCTGTCCCAGCAGCATTCCAGAGCCTCGTCATGTCAAGGTCACTGATGACTTCCACACCACCAAAGCCAATCAACAGACGTGAGTCCTCCACTACAGAAAAGCGAGGCTCAGAGGATCAAGGAGAATTTAACCTCCTACAGTTTGGCTCCAGAACGACAACTGGAGAATAAGAAAATGTCAACCTGAAGAGTGACTGGATGTTAGGACTCCTTCCCCCCGGACGGATCTGGACAACTAACACCAGCTACAACAGCCAGCCAAGAAAATGACGTGTGTCCCCCCCCCCTTTTGTTTTGTTTTAACAGAACAGGGATTGAAGTTTTGAATTGCCAGAATGGGTCCTAATGAACCTCCCTCTGGCTGAAATACTAAAAGGCTGACCTTCAGAAGGTAAATGAAGACAGGTGAGGGGGTTGTGAGGTCCAAAAGAGCTCCCCAAACGGGCAGTGCTGCCGGGGACTTGGTCCGAAACAGAAGGCCAATGGTTGAGTAAACAGATACCTAAAGGTAAGTTTCTGTTTAACAGAAAAGCGGATCTCTTTGTAAGGAGGGTTTCAGTTTACCAGGAACCTCCTTTAATCCTCCCCTGAGGTCGACTCCTGCTGGCCAGAGCGGCTGGTTCCCAGTTGATCCAAACAGCCTGTTTGAGCACAAATCCCCCACCCCGCGACTGGCATATAAACTCCACTTGCTCTTCTGCCATTTTGCTTCGCTCTGCACCCCATGAGAAAAAGCCTTGGCAGTTTGATCCCCAGTAAACCTTTCCTTTTAACTCTGCAGTGGTCCAGTTCAGTAATTACACTTTGTTCCTGCTCACACTTAATATCAAAACCCAGAATAGACATGACCTCCCTCCACCCCGGAAAAAAAGCCTTATCACTCATGGCATGGTTCATTTGCTTCTGCTGGCTCCTGTCACCCATAATATTTGTCCGTTTCTCTCTTCCACGTACTCTACCCGCAAAGCTCTCCTCACCTACCTCGCTAGGGGTCCTCTCAGAACTGTCTGCTGTCTCTGCCCCTGGTTGACTTGATGAAGCCTCTCTTTGTCTGTCTCTCCCTGGAACCTGCCCCAGAAGTCACTCAGCAGCCTTCCCAGTGCCCCATCAGGTAGAGGACGGATCTGTGATTGAGGCTGCAATTCCTGATTCTTGGTGCCGACAGGCTTCAATCAGACTCTCAGAGTGGGGGACTCTTCATTTTCCCATGTTTCTTTGATTTTCTCTGACTTTTAATCTACCTCAAACTCCTGACAAAGAAAGAAAGAAAGAAAGAAAGAAAGAAAGAAAGAAAGAAAGAAAGAAAGAAAGAGAGGAAATTTAGAAGTGTGGGGGACGTGTCTGTGAATGAAAGGTGAACAGCCCTGTCAAGGATCAGCTCCAAATCATCTCAGTCTCTGAGCTGGATTTGTTTTGGCTTTGGTTTGGTTTGTGGCAGCCCCTCAGTAGTCTCTGAGCTGGATGTGTTTTGGCTTTGGTTTGGTTTGTGGCAGCCCCCCAGTAGTCTCTGAGCTGGATGTGTTTTGGCTTTGGTTTGGTCTGTGGCAGCCCCTCAGTAGTCTCTGAGCTGGATGTGTTTTGGTTTGGTCTGTGGCAGCCCCCCAGTAGTCTCTGAGCTGGATGTGTTTTGGCTTTGGTTTGGTCTGTGGCAGCCCCTCAGTAGGCTGCCTGGATTCATCTGCTTGCCTCACCCTCCTGAAGTCTTGGGATCCCAGCTGTGTGCCACGTCACCCAGCTCAATCCCTGAAGTTAAGTAAAGTTTCTGGTTACGCCAGTTATTCCGAAGGGTCTAGAAGAAACCAACCTAGACGCTTTTTGGAAGAAGACATCAGAGGTCTCAAATTATTGCTACAATTTTTTGCTTTTTTTCCCCCCCTCACGGAAATCATGGTGTTTTGTAAATGCAATGTTTCCCCCCTGAACAGATGAACAACATGAGCAAAATCCCAGCAAAACTGTCTACAATAGAACTAACCCCACTGCAGCTCTAAATGGTGGGATTATAACAAGCAGAACTTTAGCCGTTTACTGTGTTCAAGAGCAAGACCAAGCTTTTTGGTAAAGGTTTGGGAACAATAAGAAGTAGTTGGTAGAGGCTGGAGAGATGGCTCAACGGTTAAGAGCACTGGCTGCTCTTCCAGAGGACCCGAGTTCAACTTCCAGAAACCACACATGGTGGCTCACAGCTGTGTGTAACTCCAGTTCCAGGGCATCTGACACCCTCACACCAATGCACATAAAATTAAATAGATTATTTTTAGAAAGCAGTTGAAGTGGAAATTCTAGAATTAAAAAAGTCACTGTTAGATTTACAGTTCACTCGGCCTAAGAGTTTCCGAATTAGAAAATAACTTTAAAAATAACCAGTTGAGGGCAGAAAGGCAATACAAAAGGAAGATGGTTCCTCGAAGGTGTGGAATTACAGACGTGTAGTTCATGTGCCACTCAGGGAGAGAAGCAAGAACAGCACAATCCAAAGGGCGAATAGCTGAGAATTCCCCCAAACAGAAGACATCTAGCTACAAATTCAGGGAGGAAACCCAAACAGGATTTCGAGGGGCTCAGCTGGGTGCCTCATACCCTGACTGGGGTGTCCAGGGAATGAAGAAATGACAGAGATAGAAACACAGATGGAAAGCTGGGATTGGGTGGTCTCGGCTCTCAGGTGGAGAAACCACAGTATCCCAAAAGCTCAGCATGTTTATTATATAGCGTTGAACAGAGTCAGGGTTGTGTGCAGCCGAACAGGGAGGCAGGGTTAGCTAATCTTGGCAGGTGCATTCTCTGGAGGGGAGCAGGCTTCGGCTGTGCACATCCAGAAAGGCTAGCGTTATGGTGGGCCTGTACTACACACACTGGTGACATTGGCACATGGACCAGAAAGAAAGGGTTTGCCATTTCCCTCTGAGCCTCGTCTCTGGAAAGGCTGTGCTGTTCCTCCGTGGGTCTGAAGAGACTCTGGGGTCTTTGACATGGCAGGCTCATGTCAACACGTATGTGTATTCACTCATGCTTTCTCTGCTCCCAGCCACTGGGGTCACGGGCTTTATCAGACGAGGTGCTGGCAGCACAGTGCTAGCTCCTCCAGTACTTAGGTCTGGGTGCAGGTGTAAACAGCTCCGCCCTTTACACTAAAAGCAAGCAAACAAAACCCACCTGGCACTGTGGAGTGAAAACATGGCGCAGCTGGAAAAGAGGTGGAATTGGCGGTGGATAGTCATCCTTGAGTCATAAATGGAAGGGTGGAGGTTCCTTCTAAAATAAAGACAACACATGGGAGCCGGAGAAGAACTGGGATTGGCTGGCGTCACAGCTGAACTTCCAAGTCAAAGTCAGCAAGCAGTACATGAAGCAGAGACAGCTGGATCAAAGGGCGGCAAGAGTCAAGCCCATCCTGGCTCAGAAAACAAGGAAGGGGAGAGCAAAGCAAAGAAGAAAGTACCCAGAAACCGGGAGCCTTTGCCGTGGGCTTGCAGATAGAGGTAGTTATGGGAGGAATAGGTTCCAGAGAACCCGTTCTCCCGTCAAAGTAGGCAAGTCCCCGGAAGACCCACCTGGTTGCTGCTAAGGCATCAGGTACCCCACAGGGGACCATCCTTCTACGTGGAAAAGTTGACGTGGCAGTCCCACCCCTGTGGAGTACCAGACCTGTCCTCTGACTGTGCCTCCCAAGTGGGAAAGGGGCTCTGTTTGTCTTGGCGCCATAAAGGGAGCTTGAGCATATGTTCACTGCAAGACCGTAGCCAGATGGGGGGGCACAGGATGGTAGCACCACCCACTTGGGAGGCTGAGGCAAGGGGATCAAGGACCACCTGAGTTACAGAGTGAGTTCAAGGCCAACCTGGGAACTGAGAAAGACCCTGTCTCAAAATAAAGTGGAAAAGGGGGAGTATGGCCCCAAGGTAGGCTTGGGGTAAGCAAGGCGCTAGGTTCAATCTCCAGTACTGAAGAGAAAGTAATGCACAGAAGAGAGGAAGGGAGGAGAGGAGAGACGCCAGATAGCTTCTGTCCAGCTGCCCAAATGTCTTCAAGATGTCCAAAGCTGTGTAGCTTACACCTACAAGGGAAACAAGGTTTCAAAACAGCCCATGCTAAACTTACAGAGAAGAAAAGGACCAAACTTGCAGAATGGGGTGTGTGGGAAACCATACTCTTCAAAGAACATGTCCAGTGACCCCCAGTTCTCTTCCCAATGGCATTACCTATTTATTTATTTGTTTGTTCATTTGTTTGTTTTTTGACAAGGTTTTACTGTGTAAGCCCTGGCTGGCTCTAAACTAGCTAGGTAGAACAGGCTGGCACTGGCTCACACAGGTCTGACTGCCTCTGCTCTAGAGTGCTGCTCTAGTGAGCCACCCTGTCTGCCTTTACTGCCCCCGTTAACATATGTGTAGCGTATGCGTGATCTGGGGCTATTGGTATATTATTTGGGGGTGGGAAGGATAGAGGGAAAGAAAGGGAGATGGAATAGGAACATTTTGGTTAAAATTTGGCGTCTGACTGGAGGAATGGTGAGATAATAGAAACAATGAATGATTTGGTTCTAAGTCCAGAATATTTTAACTTTTCAAAATAATTTAATGGCACCATAAACGAGGACAGGGCCCTATTGCTTGAAAACTGTCACTGCCTGAAACCTATCAGCAAAGGTGTCCCCTGTCTGACTTTAATGATGTTCCTCTTAAAAGACTAAGTCAGGCGTGGCGACACACCGCTTCAATTCCAGCAGTGGGGTGGCAGAGTTACAGTCCAACCTGGTTTATATAGAGAGCCTGGCTCAAAAAAAAAAAAAAAAAAAAAAGGCTAAGTCAGTTTTTGAGTTACCATGCTATCGTTTGGTGTTTTGTTTTATTTTGTTTCTCAAGACAGGATCTCACTATTGATGTAGCCCTGGCTGGCCTGGAACTGGCTATATAGCTGAGAATGGCCTTGAACTCCTGATCCCCCTGCCTCCACATCCCAAGAGCTGGGATTACTGGTGTACTGGCACTATTTAGAGATGGAAATTGAATGAGAAGCCTCTTTTAGAGAGTGGACACAGGGAGGTCATTCTGTCCCAAAGGTATTAACTCTTGAAATTAGAGGGGGAAAGACCCTGCCTTTTCTACATATGAAGTCATAAATGTCAGTTTGTCCATCCAAGCCATGGGCTGAAGTATTGCGGGAGTGGCTGATGGTGAGGGGATGGAAAGGGAAAGCCAGTGCTCTTAGGGTGGAATCTCTTGGAGTCTCTGTTTTATGAACTTTGAAACCCCAAACCATCAGGGACAAGGTTTAGTCAGGAGGAAATTATTGCTAGCTGGACATCTGAGAGAGGATTCATACCTAGAACATGTAAAGAACTCCAAACCTAAACAAAAAAAAAAAAAATCAAACACTCTAATCAATGGGTTAATGAACGGATGACCAGCAAAAGATGACGTTCAAATGGTCTATAAGCCTAAACAAATTAGGGGCAAAGTTTAGCCACTGACCGAAAGTTTCACTGAGTCAGTCCAGGAACTGATTGAGTTCAAAAGCTCATATGTCAGATTAACTAAAATTGCAGCAATAGTTCACTTGAAAATACAAAACAACCTTAAAGTAGAACCCGAAACTCTGCGGGGGGAGGGGATAACAGGGAGGGGGAGCAGGGAAAAGAAGTTACAGACACAGTCACGAACTTTCTGAATAAGAATCAAGTCCTTCAACCTGACAGAGAAATGCAAATTAAAACCGTTGAGATTTTCTCTCATCCTAGTCAGAACAGCAGTCACTGAAAAAACAGCAAGCAGTGTTGCTGAGGATGTGGGAACCCCTTACACACAGCTGGTGGTGGTGGGGGAGACACTTGTGGGCATTCACAGAGAAGACTGCTCAGACGTGGGTTTAAGTCAATAGAAAGTCTCTATTAGCCAGCTGGCAACTTCATGGGGTGTTTGGGATCCCAGTGTAGCCCAAGCCTTTCTCAGGGTGAACTTTTTTTTTGTGTTTTTTTTTTTTTTAAATAATTATTTATTATGTATACAATATTCTGTCTGTGTGTATGTCTGCAGGCCAGAAGAGGGCACCAGACCTCATTACA
The DNA here is from genome assembly GCA_963919715.1 of Microtus obscurus. Lineage (NCBI taxonomy): Eukaryota > Metazoa > Chordata > Mammalia > Rodentia > Cricetidae > Microtus > Microtus obscurus. Next base: position 8,483,026 of record CAWTZC010000170.1, on the reverse strand, counting down.
GATGGTTGTGAGCCACCATGTGGTTGCCGGGAATTGAACTCAAGACCTTTGGAAGAGCAGGCAATGCTCTTAACCACTGAGCCATCTCTCCAGCCCCCTCAGGGTGAACTTTTAAGCACAAAAACCATGACCCGGATTGACATACTTCAGTTAACAGGAACAGTTTAGCCAGAAGCAGAACTACAGAAGCCAAAAAAGCAGGTTAGTACATTTAGAGACTTTCCCAGAACTATGGACTTTGATGGACTGGGCCTTTTGGAAGACGGTGCTGTCTATGTGCTGAGTTATACAACCTGAATGGCATTTCCATCATGAAGTCAGTTGTGCTAAGGTTTGGAGCCCTGTTACACACACCAGTTCAGCCCCTGGAAATCTGTATAGAAGTTTCTCAAAAAAACTAAAAGGAGAAAACTAGGCATGGTGTCATATACCTATAATTCCAGCACTCTGAGAGTTAGAAATAGGAAGATCAGTCGTTTAAGGTTATCCTTGGCTACATAGGAAGTTCAAGACCAACCTTGGCTACAAGAGACCCTGTCTCAATCAAACAACAACAGAAAGCACAAATAAGAAAAGACTGAAAACAGAGCTAGAGAGGTGGCTAAGCAGTTAAGAGCTCTTACTCTCTAGCAGAGGACCCAGGTTCAGTTCCCGGAACCTATATGGCAGCTCCCAGCCATCTGGAATTCCAGTTTCAGGGGATCTGATGCCTTCTTTGTGCCTCTACAGTCATTGCACATACACTTGAAGTCAAAGCACTCATATCCATTCAAGAAAGGAAAGAAAAAAAAAGAATAAATCTTGAGAAAATAAAAAGTTAAAAAACAAAGCCTAAAAATAGCCCCACTATTGCATGCCTAGCTATACCACTCCTGGATACCTAAAGAACACATCCATTGAACACATCACAGAGAACTTGCACCCAGTGTTTATGTGGTACTGCTCATAGCAACTAAGTTATGGACCAACTAAGTATCCCATCAGAAAAAAATGGATAATCTCTCTCTCTCTCTCTCTCTCTCTCATACACACACACACACACACACACACACGGATACTTTTCAGCCATGATGAAGAATGCAGTCATGTCCTTTAAAGGAGAGAGGCTACAACAGGAGAATTAGCAAATTAAACCAGTTTCACCAGGTGGTGGTGGCCCACACCCTTAATCCTAGTACTCGAGAGGCAGAGGCAGGCAGATCTCTGTGAGTTTGAGGCCAGCCTGGCCTATAAGACCTAGTTCCAGGACAGGTTCCAAAGCTACAGAGAAACCCTGTCTTGAAAAATGGAAAAAAGGGGCTGGAGAGATGGCTCAGAGGTTAAGAGCACTGTCTGTTTTTCCAGAGGTCCTGAGTTCAATTCCCAGCAACCACATGGTGGCTCCAAACCATCTGAAAAGAGATCTGGCGCCCTTCTCTGGCATGTGGGTATGAGGCAGAAAGTTGTATACATAATATATAAATCTTTAAAAAAAAATAAATAAATAAAAATATTTTAAAAGTAAAAAAAAGAAAAATGAAAAAAAGAAAATAAAATAAACCAGTTTCAGAAAGACAAATGCCATATAATTTTTCTCATTTGTGGTCCCTAGATATTATGTAGACAAATACAATCATTTATATATGACATGGAAGTAGAAGCAAAACTGTCTAGGAGAACAAAGAAACAATTTAGAAAATAAAAAACAGAAAATAACAACAGAAAAATAAAACAAACCAAAAAAACCCTTCATGCCTTTCATCCCAGCACTCTGGAGGCAGAGGCAGGCAGATCTCCGTGAGTTTGCGGCCAACCTGGTCTACAGAACTAGTTCCAGGGCAGCCAGGGCTATCACACAGTAAGCCTCTATCTCGAAAAACAAGAAACAAAACAAAACAAAAAACCTCAAAGAATTAACATAGGCTGGCATGGTAGCCTACATCTGTACATGCACACACACACAAGTCGATGCAGAAGGTTCTAGAAAGAGGAAAAGAAACACTTCATTAGTTTATGTGACACTGGCATAAGGACAGCAGAGAACAAACTGGAAGCAGCTCCTCACACATATGGATGATCGTTTCACGATGAAGGTGGCACAACAGAACGGCGGAGAAAAGATGACAGCTTTTTTAATACATCAACTGGGACAGTTGGATAGAGCAGCAAAAAGTCATTTCCCAAAGTCCCGTGGTAGCTTTGTGGTAAGCCAGGTCTTTGCATGTATATGTGGTGGTCTCTGAAGCCCATAGTCTTTATACTCTGACAATACACAATTTTGTAATATAAAATAAAACTGCAAATGGTTGTGAATGACCATGTGGGGCTGAGAATCAAATCTAGGCCATCCGCAAGAGAAACACATGTTCTCAGCTGCTGAGCCACCTCTCCAGCCCCTTGCTGGTTTGAGTTAGGGTTTCCTGCACTACGAGCTCCATTTGGGAGAAAGCAAGAGCTAGATCACCAGACTCCCTCAGGACAGGTTTGGTGTCTCATTTATAAGCCAAACTTTTTGAGTCTGCAGCTTCAGTCCTTGGGGTGAGGCAGAGTAAAAACAGGAGAGCCAGCTTTCCAGCGAGAGTTACGTAAAGGCCTTTTTCCAGGAGGTCTCTGCGCCATGCCCTTAGGGGTCCCTCGGAACTGTCAACTGTCGCAAGCTGTCCCATCTTCCTCACTCTCTTCTCTGGCTTCCAGAAGTGACACAGTAGGCCTTTGTTTCTGACCTTGAGGTCTTACAGGAGGATGGAGTCCTGTTTTAGGCCTCACAACCTTAGGCCTGTTAGAGAGCTCAGTGGAGTAAAGCCAGAGTCCTCCCTTGAGTTTTCTCAGAATCACAAGCCCTTGCCGCTAGGAGATCCCTCATCACCTCGCTGTTCAGTCCAGACTTCCTCTGCTCCCTTTATGGCCTACACCTTACAAAACGAGGCATCCCATCAGTGGGCTAGCATATGCCATGACCTCAGCAATAGAACGGGGCCAAAAAGTCTTGGCAATCCTTGTTCCCATGAGGAAGAGCCCTGGAACTCCGGGAGGTTGTGAATGTGTGCTATAGAGTAGGCACAAAATAGGGAGAGCGCCCAGACACATGAAGCAAGCGGGGTTGAACTCCGCCAGCCACAATCCCAACAGCCAAGCCAGGGACTACGAAGGACACAATCTCAGCACCAGATACAGAGCGAAGAATGGCCCAGGCTGGTGTCTGGGACAGCTGACCCAGCAGACATTTTGGTCATAGGGGAGGTTTCTCTTCTCCGCGGCCCCTCTGGCATCCGTTCCATTGTCTCATTGTGGCTGGGTAAATATCTACCCAGAGCGAGGCACGTGGAATCTGAATCAACGCGGTCTGGAGTTGATGCACTTAACTCCCATCAGCCCGCTCGTGACTCATGAAAATAAACCATGGTTCCTTGACTTGCTGAAAACAAAACAGAAAAACCCTCAAAATTGCCTTGGGCTGGGAACAGGCAGGAGTTTAGGGAGGAGAGTGGCAGCTATCCTCCTTTTGGGGAGAGGGTGTGTGGTGGAGGCAGGGAGAGGCTTAAAGAGAAGGGAGAGATGGAGAGATACCACCTGACTCTTTGGGTCCCTGCAGCCTTGTGGGGGATGCTACACTGAGCCCTCCTGGGCCACCATTGCTGGCCTAAGGCAAGGGCAGTCCAGGAGGATGGCAGAGCTGCGCTGTCTGTGAACCAGGGACTGGTGTTGCTGCTCACAGTGAGCTTCAAGAGGCAGAGGGCCCAGGCATGCCCCCCCAACCTCCCTCTAGGATTGACTTATGTGGAGTTGGGAACTAAGAAGGTGTTGCCGCTGGCTTATCTCCTGTGCTGCTGTCATCAAAGGAGACCAAAGTTAAGCCTAACTGATTGACTGGAAATTTCTAACACTTCCCTGTCTGAGGCTCTTGATGCAGGAAGCTCCAGCTGACTGGAACTGAGCGGAGTACAGCAAGGCCGGGCCACAACCCTTGCACCATAGGCACAGAATTCAAAGACAAAGGCATACCCTTTAGTTAGTCACGTCTTGGCATATGCCTCTGAAGCAGGGACTGAGTCCAGGAGCACAGGCCAAATGGTCTGTATTTACATCTGGCCCGGAAATGAACCTCCCATAGCTCCGGGGCTCAAGTCCATATCAAAATCCAGATGTCGGGGTCTGCCTGGGCAGAGTCCAGGGTTCCTGGATTCCACGGCCAAAGCTCTGATGGCAACGGGATCTGCTCACTTTCTCCCGGGCTGCCATCCACCCAGACCTAGGGCTTAATGTTCCCTTCCCAGTGTTTCTGTCTTTAATCTTTTTATCACACAAGTGCGGCAGGCCTGAGGGTTCTGATGCCCTCAGAAGAGTAGCAAGAAACTTCTAGAAGTCTTTCTAACCTGGTCCTCACATCTTACCACATGTGAACTCAGGCTTCTACCACACATACACCCGTGGAAGGACGGTTTTTCTCTCCTTCCAGGTGTTGTAAGACTTGTCGCTTTCCAGGGAGCGGCCCTCCTACCCCCAGTCTGTCCACCTCCCCCAACTCTGTCTGTCTGTCCCCGACTCTCACTCTTTCTTTTTCTTGTGGTGTTTGCCACTGAGAACCTGGGGCTTCACACCCTCGGCTTTCAACTTGTTCTCTCAATGGGGCAGGACCTAAAACACAAGAGCAGGTATCCCTGGGGTACCAGAACAAGAGCCTGGCCCTCGTCCATAAAGAGAAGGGAAACGCATCCTCAAAACACTGCTTATGTTCCTATTCCCACCAGCAATGACACCATAATATCTGCACTACAGGGACAGAATTTGACACAACTCCCTGTCATATATGGAAATACTCTGCTTTCCCTTCGACCTCTTTCTAACAAATGACTGTAGGTCCCCCTTATTCTCTATACTGCAGTACAATGCACAGCTCCCTTTTGGTGGCGTCTTCTCATTTTCCAGGGCTAACAGCATGGAGAGATACTTCATGGATGGAATTTAAGTTTCTTCAACTAAATTCCCAGATCCAGAACTGTGGGGTCAGAGCATAGAGCTGATTCGAAGATTTGTCTCCATGAGCCACCCCCAGAAAAACTGTCCCCATGTGGTACTGATGTCGTCCTGGAGGCTTGATTGGGCTCATATCCACTGCCAATTAAACAATTAAAAGGCAGGGGAATTCTTGGCGCAACAGCGGAAAAATCACGAACACTGTAACAGTATCAACAGTTGAAGCAAGGCATTCCCTGAGGGCGAGGAAACACACAGACACACACACACACACACACACACACACACACACACACGCACGCATGCACGCACGCATGCACAGAGCTGGCACTAGGAGAAAAAGGCCCTCTGCAAAGCAAGGGGTACTTAGGAAGTAAAAGGCCAGTCTCTTCTCGAGGGCTAGGGCCTCTGACCCTTGAAGTCTCTGGAGTTTTTCTCTACTACTTTAGGGCTGGTCGTTTGAAGAAAGTCAGGACGGTAGATTGGCCCACAACTTGTGTAACATGTCCTGATCCAGCCTGGGACTTGTTGAGCCGGTCCATCAGCAGGAGGCTGCTGGTGGAGACAGAAGCCCACAAGGCCTTCATTTTCAGCAGCCAGGCTTCTGTCTCAGATCAGGGGGTTAAAGAAGAAGCTGATGATCTTGGAAGTGTGCCTCCTTCATTACCTAGCCACAACCCCTCTTCCTGTGAGAAGTCTGTCTGTCTCACTCCTAGTCTGTCAGCACCACTGTCACCAATACCAAGTCATGATCCCACCTCTCAAGAGGGCATCTCATCTGCCCTCCAAACTCTAGTAACTCAGAACACCACGTCCCAACACCAGGGAACCTTGTTTCTATCTAGACAGAACCTGTCTAGGTGATGTTCCCTGTTTTCACCCCTGGACACAGCCCAGCCCTCAACTGCCACTTCTTCCTTTTAAAACCATTTCCACCCTAGTTTCTCCCAACACTAAAATGAAAACCGGTGGGCACCCCTTCCATTATCCATGTTTTCTGGTCCTGTGCTCTGCCTGAGTCCTGGTTTCACTTTTCACACCCAATTCCCTCCTGACTAAGGGATGCTTGTACAGACCTCGCACGGTCTAGCCTCCCTAGGGAGGAAGGCTGTTTGTCTCAGAAAAAGTAGCAACTGGGAAGCCAGTCCTCTGGAGCAGAGTGTCAAACTGGATTTAGAAACCAAGCTAAGCCCCTAGCATTTGTCAGTCCTCAGGTGGCAGACCCTGTGTGGCCAGCCCGCCTCTCTTTCTAACCTCCTGGTGGATGCTGCGGATACTCTGTCACCCCCTTGACCTGGGTTCAGATCCCCAGCATGCACGTGAGAGCCAGGTGTGCTCTTACAAACATGGTACTGAGAAGGTGAAGCCCGTGCATCCTCGGGGCTCGCTGACCAGCCGGACTAGCTGGAAGGCAGAGAGAAGTTCAGTGGGAAGATCACATCTCAAAAATGAGACGGAAAGCCGGGTGGTGGTGGCGCACGCCTTTAATCCCAGCACTCGGGAGGTAGAGGCAGGCGGATCTTTGTGAGTTCGAGACCAGCCTGGTCTACAAGAGCTAGTTCCAGGACAGGCTCCAAACCACAGAGAAACCCTGTCTTGAAAAACCAAAAAAATAAAAAAAAAAATAAATAAATAAAATAAATAAATAAATAAAAATGAGACAGAAAACAATAGAGAAGGATTCCCGGTGACCGTCCCGGCCTCTGTATGTACACACAGGGGCTAGCACACCTGGGACATGCGCATACACACAATTTGTGAAATACCTTTAACAAACATGCCACTAAAAAAAAGATTTATTAAGCCGGGCAGTGGTGGCGCACGCCTTTAATCCCAGCACTTGGGAGGCAGAGGTAGGCGGATCTCTGTGAGTTCGAGGCCAGCCTGATCTACAAAGGGAGTTCCCGGACAGGCTCCAAAGCTACAGAGAAACCCCGTCTCGAAAAACCAAAAAAAAAAAAAAAAAAAAAAAAAGAAAAGAAAAAAAGATTTATTATTTTGTGTGTGTGTGTGTGTGTGTGTGAGAGAGAGAGAGAGAGAGAGAGAGAGAGAGGGAGAGGGAGAGGGAGGGAGAGGGAGAGAGAGAGATTGCCATATGTGCAGGTCCCCTAGGAGGCTAGAAGATGTTATGTAGTTGGTTATTTTACCCTTTACTCTTTTGGGGCCCTGCTACCCAGCTCCCTAATAAATCACACGGAGGTTCAGTCTTTTTTTTCTTTTTTAATGACTGACGGCTTGTTTCTAGCCAGATTTTTTAAATTTAAATTATCTTGTCTACCTTTGTTAGGACACCTTTTGCCTTTTTTCTTTCTCTATTCTATATACCTTTCTTTCCTTCTAACTCCGTGACTGTAGCTGGGAGGCTGGCCCCTGATGTCCTCCTTCCTCTCCCCCTTTCTTGTTCCTTGATCTCTCTGTAGCCAACACTGGCCTCAAATTCTGAACTCTCCTGCCTGAGTCTTTCAACTGTTGGAATTACAATCCTGGATCAGCAAACCTGGCTACAGCCTAAGTAATTTGTTTTTGCTTTTTCACCTGCATTTCTGCTGAGTTTTCTCAGCAAGGTGGATGACCCAGTTGAAATGGCCCTGAGGTAGAGGTGGTTCCTCTAGCACCTTCTCCAGGGAGCTGAAGAGAAAAAAGCCCACCCCCATTCCTTTCCCCAAGTCCCTTTACAGCCTGCTGAGTTTAGGAGGGAAGGGTCAACATGCCCGATTTGACAACAGAAAAGGTGACTGGATGAAAGGAAGAACAGAGAGGAGTGTTTGGGGGTGGGGGTGCAGCAGTCAGCACAGAGCAAAGGGAAGCTCCCCCCCCAAGCCTGTCCTGGCCTTTCCTCAGTGGTGGAGGTGGAGCTGGGTGGAAGGCAGGGTTGGTCCTGCTGTTTTCACAAATGAAGACCAGAGCTACAGTGAATTTCTCCAGATCACAGATAGGGTTAGACCAGTGAACTGAGAGGTTCTCTGTCTATCGGGAGGACAGAACTAGGCAGAAGACCAAGGGTGGGCTCTGAGGGCAGGTCATAAAAAAACAAAAGCAAAGTGGTGTGTGGTGTGTGTGTGTGTATGTGTGTGTGTGCGTGCCTTTAACCCCAGCAGAGACAGAGGCAGAGACAGACAGATCACCGAGACCGAGACCAGCCTGGTCTACAGAATGAGTTCAGGTCAGCCAGAGCTACACAGAGAAACCCTGTTTTAAAAAACCAAAATAATAATAATAATAAAAAGTAAAAAATCAAGAGCTAATAGGGGCTAGAAAGGGACACTGATTTGCCCAGAGCCACACAGTGAGGGTGAGGGCAGAGGAAGCCAGTACAGTAGTAAGGACCATCATTTGTGTGGTCTCTGTCTTCCCATCTACCGCTGTGGACTGTGACAGACAGACAGCCTCTGCCCTTCTGTGAGGATGGTGACGGACAGACAGCCTCTGCCCTTCTGTGAGGACTGTGACAGACAGACAGCCTCTGTCCTTCTGTGAGGACGGGGACAGCCTCTGCCCTTCTGTGAGGATTGTGACAGACAGACATCCTCTGCTCTTCTGTAAGGACTGTGACAGACAGACAGCCTCTGCCCTTCTGTGAGGACAGTGACAGCCTCTGTCCTTCTGTGAGGAAGGTGATGGACAGACAGCCTCTCCCCTTCTGTGAGGACTGTGACAGACAGCCTCTGTCCTTCTGTGAGGACTGTGACAGCCTCTGCCCTTCTATGAAGACCGTGACAGACAGCCTCTGCCCTTCTGTGAGGACTGTGACAGACAGACAGCCTCCGCCCTTCTGTGAGGACGGTGACAGCGTCTGCTCTTCACCTCCAGTCCCCATGCTGTGTGTCGTGGTGATGTGCACGTGTTCTCAAGTGTGATGCTTCCGCCCAAGCACCTCTGAATTTCGATCTAGTGACGTTCACCCTGTAATACCATACCCACAAAGATGACCCTGCCTCAAAGACCTCTGAATGGCTCATGCACAGAAGAATGCAGCAGCTACATTCCCTGCCGGGGGACACGGTCAGAGGAGGAAATGAAGCTTGCCTGGCAGGACTGGCTCAGCCAGATCTCATTTCCTTTCTCTCTCCACACAGGACCTCACTGTGTAGTCCAGGTTGGTCTCAAACTCATAGCGATTCTATCTCAGCCTTCTGAGTGCTGAGGTTGCATATATGAGCCACCACACCTACTCGTTCTGTTTTTACCCCAGACCTTCCAAGTCGCCGAGGCCTGTGTGGCTGTGGCTGACTGGACACACACTTGGTCTCTGCTCTGGTTTCCATAGGGTCCTTCAGACTCTTCTACCTTTCTTAGCCACAGCGGTGCTACAATCTTTGGATCTCACACTTAGCTCTGCCCCGGCACACATTCCTTGGGCTCAGCTTCAGGATAGGCATGTCCTTTGTTCCAGGAGGTGACTTCTGGTGGACTCTGGATGGAAACTGCCATTAGGAAGACAAAAATCATGAGGAGAAGCTAAGAACTTGCAGCCTCCCCAGCCCAGTCATGCCAGGAGTGATGGACTAAAGGTGTGGCAGATCACTAACGGTTCACAAGATGGAGCCTTCAGAATTTCCCAGAAGTTTGGGTGAGGCTCTGGATAACACAGGGAGATGTCTGGGAGTGCACTCAGAGAAAGCGTGGGGTTCCCCTCCCTTCCCCACAGGCCTGACCCTGTGTGTGGTGTGTGTGTCGGGTATGTGCAGGCATGAGCGAGAAGCCCAGGAGGACACTGGGTTTGTTCTCTCCATACCTGAGGTTATAGCCATGCCTGGCTTTTTATATGGATTCTGGGGTTTCAAATCAGGTTTTTATGTTTGAGCAGAAAGCCCTGTGGTCCATGGAGCTACTTCCCTGACCCAACACCCTTTATCATCACTATAATTGAACCCAGAGTCTCCCCTACACAGGGCATGATTTCAGCAGCCTCCTTTCCGTATTTTTGAGACAGTGCCTCACTGGTCTGCTCGGGCAGGCCCAGAAATTTTGTGATCCTTCTGCGTCAGCTCTGAGTTCCTAGGAGTACAGGCCTGGGTGGAACTACCATCTTACAATCAACCATAAATGTGCGTTTCCCCAAGTTCTCTGACTCATCCTGGCAAATTAGTTGACCCTGCAGTAAAGATCCTGGGAATCTGGATCAGCCAACTGGTCAGGAGTACAGGTCCCAACCTGTTGGCTATTGGTGTTGGAGCCAGGGCAATCTTGTGGTTGAGGCCTTAGCTCGCGGCGTGCGATTCTGACTCCAGGTGGATAACAGTGAATTACACTGGAGAGTATCCTACTGGACCGGCCTGTTGGGAGGGACAGTCCACACACCTGGTGTCAGATGGGACATTCCAAGAGACGTGACGTGTGGGAAGGAAAATACATTGCTTTTCCGTCAGGCTCCATAATAAGAGCGCTGTCCAAAGGCCAAAGTGCATCGGGTTTGAAGGTCACATCTGAATATTCCCTATGGATGCTCAGGCCAGAAACCACTGCAGATTCTTCCAGCAGTGTAGCTAACCCAAGGGCCCTGGGGAGGCTAACTGAAGCTCATTTTCCTTGCTTCATTCTTGTAGGACAGGCAGAGCCGCTCTCCTGTGCACTGGCTACCTTTGGCCTGTTTCAAGTCTAGTCAGTCAGCCTGTGAGAGGCTGTCGTGCCTGACACACGGCATGAGAGGACACACCCGGGACACTGGTAACAACGGAGATGCTTTTCTGATAGCCCTGGGACACTGGTAACAACGGAGATGCTTTTCTGATAGCCCCGGGGCAGCGAAGATGTTCTAAAAGATGGATCAGTGGTTAAGAGCGCATACTGTCTGGCAGAGGACCCAAATTTGGTTCCCAGCAACCACTTCCGGCTGTTCACAACCACCTCTAACTCAAGCTCAAGGGGATACGACGCCCTCTTCTGGCCTCCCCAGACACCTGCATGCACGTGCACGTACCCACACACATAACCCCAATCCAAAATAAGATCAAATCTTAAGTGAAAGGGGGGAGACACTTCTGACCCTTCCCTTAGGGATCACACCATAGTGACTAGGACACACCCTGCACCCTGCAGGGAGCCGGGATTTCCTCAGGAATCTCATGCTGGGAGGAAAAGGCTCACTTGTCAGGCAGAAAGGAAATCTGTCACCTGGAAAGAGATTTCCCACACTGGAGCAATGGTGACAGGCGCATATCTCCTGCCCTCTATTCAAACCTAAACCTATGTTAGGATGCTAAGGACTTGGGGGAGGGGCACAGGAGCACAAGTACCCACAGTGAATAAATCTCCATTTCCTGCTTTTTACTATGTTTAATTGGCCTACTGAGGACTGGCAGCCCTTAGGTTCTAATCCTCCAATTCTAATAACACTAGTTTAGATCCACTGGTTAAACTCTCTGGGCTGACAAGAAACCCTCTTTGGGATAACAGCATGTGACTTACCTTGCACAAATGACTCTGATCCATCCTTAACCATGCTGACATTTGTTGAGACTAGCAGACTGTGGCCAGAGAACTGCTAGGGACAATTTTATTTGAACTGGGAATAGATACCATGTAGTGAGTACCTGTGAGGTACTGGTCATCGGCTTAAACACAGCTCCTTGAAGACTGAAAGAGTCTCCGCGCGGTATGGTTCCCACTTTCAGGAAAACAAAGGGTGGATGAGGAAACCTGTGGCTTCTGGGAGGCAGGTGTAGCCTGCTGCTGCCTCCTTCCCCCGCTACCCAAACCGCTTAAATTAGAAGAAAAACCACAGTTACAAAGATAGGGTCATTTATTCGTGTTATATTACTGCATTTCAAAGGCAAAAAATACAGTTGTCTGTTCTGAACATCAAAGTCAGAGAGACAGCGCACCCACCTCCGCCCCAGCCCCAATGGTAAATACACACACTTGCATACATAGGATATCGCAATACATACACGGCATCACAAGTATCTAGAGTGCCCAGTGGTCAGTGCAGACCCTACCAGGCTGAAGGCCAGCACGGCATTTCCTTTGCCTTCCTGTGCCACTGATCTTTCCCAAAGGCCACCTTACACGGGTCACCAGCAAAAATACAGACAGAAAAAGGCACGGTATGTAACACCGGGGTCCGAACTCCCAGGTGAAGGGAATGTTCACTGACTCCTTAATCCTCCAGTCCCCAGTGAGGATGCGGACAACGGCCTCTCCTGGGCCAGGCGACAGTACCTTTGCCCTGGGCCTGAGGTGCCCCAGAGAAAGCTGGAATGTGGAGGAGCAGGCGGAAGGATTTCCCTCGGCTCTGAGGACCACATGAACCAAACAGAGTTAGGAATAAAAGGAGGCGACACAGACGGCACCACTCAGCATCTGTCTCCCTTCTAAGGCACTTTGGAAAAGTCAGGATCTGGGGACAGAAAAACAAAACTCTCGGTGCAGGCAGTCTCGGTTTTAATGGCCGTCTAGGAGCACATGGGATCGAGAGAGCACGGACCTCGCACAGGCTGCCTGCTTTGGTTGGGAAATAATCGTTTCTAACCCACACGCTAAAAATAAAGTGTCTGGAAAAAGCAGCAAGTTAGACACTGTGACGTTCAAAGCCATAAAGGCACAGGTAGGACCAGGACCGTCCCCCTGGTCATCATCCACACTCACTGGAGTCCAGGCTGCTACCGTGAAAAGGGCTGAGCTCTGGGATTAGACTGCTGATCCTGGGCTCTCAACCCAGGCTGTATTTTACATCCTGGTGGTCTGAGTGCCTCCAGTGATCTCGGTGACCCCAGGCACTGCACCCCAGCACGGGCGAGTTTGTGAGGGACCCCTGTGGGTTAGACTGAACAGCGGGGGAAGCACCTGCGAAAACCCTGAGTGGTCATGAGGGGCTCTATAGGCACAGGATTCTCAAGGAAGAACGGGGTGTGGGTTCTGGTGAACTTTCTAGACCTCTAATTAAAAGGCACAATTGTGCTGGAGAATCAAGTTTGACCCTGAGTGCCACAGAAAATTTCAGGAAAGGAAGCAAAGAGTGAAAGGGAGAAGGAAGAGGAGCAAAGTAAGAGTTGGTCACTTTGGGTGGGGCGGGGAGTGTGGCACGAAGCTCTGAGGGATGGTATGGATGGGAACCGCCCTGATTGCTGAGATCTTCAAGCCAGCAGCCTAGGGCCCTGAGGGGGTCTAAGAAACTGAGCCCCCCTCCCCAGAGGTGGAGAGAGAGTTCTGCCAAGTCTCTTAAATTCCTGACCCAGAGGTCTGGCAGGATAACGCTGACCTGTAGGCTTTGCCCTCATCAGGGGACCTGAGGGTAATTTTGCTCTTCACAAAACCTGGCCTGCCAGCCTAATCAGAGGCTTATTTGTAACCACTACAGCATACATTATTTTTCTCCCTAAAAAATACTCAATCCCTTCCCCACATTTAACATACCACAATAAAAATATATAGGAAATTCAAGTTTACATAGCATGCCTAGAAAAATAAAGTGTCATGACTTAACACTCAATAGCTATTTCAATTTGGATCAACATAAAAACAAGCTATAGCATAATCAGAACTTGATTTATTCTTTAAAACACTGCAAACTGCTTCTTAAAAAACAAATAAACAAACAAACAAGCCCCCCGAAACCCCCAAAACTTTACATTCAGAAATCAGACAGGGATTTGAAGACAGGCCATGTGAGTTGAGAGTATCCAAGGCCCCTGCTCCGAGTGCAAGGCCTCGGAATCCACACCCTAACAGGGCACCAAGCTCCAGGCTCAAGTTTTAAACTTCTTTTGCTAAGAAAGCACACACACATTGGTGTGTATCGAGCTGCACACCAATGAGAGAACGTAGGACAGGCGCAGAACATGAGACTGATTGAAATTTGATTTTTGTATAAAAAAAAAAATCCAAGAATATCACATCAATCTGAATCCAGCAGCAACCTCCAATCTGTCATAGAGTATAAATGTCACCGATTAAAGCCAAGTCTTACCCATGTTTCAGCAGTGGGAATGGGAGCCACAGTCACTCAGTTATGCTCTGTGTACAGCTCTGCCTCTTTGGAGAGGTGATAAAAGGGCTGTGACCAAGAAGCCTCCGAAGGCTGACCTTTTTCCCACTGGCCAACACCTGGTAGAATTTCATCCAGTGCCCAGCCAGGTTCAAGGCAAACCTTACATTCACCCTGGGCGTCTGGAAAGACGTCTGGATGAGAGTAAGGACAACTATCATTCGGATTATACAAATGCGAGGGACCAGCCCAGTCGACTGGCAGAGACACACGTCTGAGGTCCCTGGCCATTTTCAGGTCTCTTATTTTGTTCCGAAATGCTATCTCGGCGTCCCGATGTCCACTGTGATTTTGGTATATAATGGGTATCTTTGTATTTCCAACACCTGGTACGTAAGTGAGTTCAAACCATCAAAACGCATAGTTTCCTTTGTGTGCGCAATCCGGTCAAACCTACCAGGAGAAAAGGAGCAAAGGAAACGGGTTAAAACATAAATCTTGAGAAACTGGTCAACATCTGGACATCCTCCCCAACAGCCCTTGGCTGAGGATGGTTACCACAGATGGAATACCTCTACCTCAGTGGAGGGCCAGGCTCTGTGCAAAGCCTCGGACTTACAGGCCTGCCCAGCTTTAAAGAAACAAGAACGACTAAGAACGAACAGGGAGCTGGAAAGATGGCACCGGCTACTCTTGCAGGGGAAACCTATACGATGGTTCCAGAGGACCAGATGACCTCTTCTGACCTCCAAGGGCAGCCGGCACACATGTAGTACACACACTTACGTGCAGGTAAAACTCATATACATACTATCAAATAAATCTAACATTAACCAAAAGAGGACACACACAGGACATACCTCTGAGGATTGGGCTCATTTTTCTTGTCTCTTGAGTGTCGTATCATGCGACACTTTCCGACCACAGCATTCGGGCGCGATATAGACATGCCTCTATGAACTATTCTGCAGAGTGAAGGGACAATCGTCACCAAAGCTGTCATAAGGCATGGCTCTAGCAGCCCAGCTGGGAGACTGTGCACTCATCCATGGACCTAAAAGCTGTTCACTAAGCTCAGCCCCTCAGCATCATGCCGGGACATAGCCCAGAAAGACTTTAGTTAAAATTTAGACTCCTTCCCAATATCCTGAAATGACCGATTCTGCAATTTGTAGTGTCTGCCCATTAAGACCTCAAATCAAAGCATCAAATATCCAAGACGGGCAAACTGGTCGAGATGGATGAGTTGCATGTTTCTGGCAATGTTTTCCCTGTGGGTTCATCTTCATGCTTGGAATACAGTAAGCAGGTACATAAAGCCTTTATCTCTTGGAGAGCTACCCCATCCATGTACTGCTCTATCTTTCTAGTCCTGCCCTCAATGTCTCTTCCCTTCCCAGCCCTTTGGTATGCCATCAGCTCTGTGCACTGCCACAGCACTCCAGGGGGCTTGCCCAGGGAAGGTGCTGAGGATGTAGGTGTGTCTGAACCCTGTGTCAAGGTGTTCAGCATCTTCCCTGCTGGATGGGCCTTTCCATGCTCTGTATGCAACAGACACTCAGGTGCGCACGCTTGATAACCAGTTCGCACACTCGATGCTCAAATGTTTTCTCAAGGTCCTTATTAAGGACTTGGAGCTTTGGCAAGTTCTAACACAGCAGTAACCTTGAATGGCATGGATGTTCTTCTGACAGATACCTCTGCTAACTTATCAAATGTATCTCAATTCAGGTAATGGGTTCAGGTTGGCTCCCAGATGGATTTTACCACCTGCCTTTTTTTTTTTTTTTTTCCCAAGACAGGGTTTCTCTGTATAACAGTCCTGACTGTCTTGGAACTTGCTTTGTAGACCAGGCTGGCCTCGAGATCCATCTGCTCTGCCTCCCAAGTACTGGGATTAAAGGCGTGCGCCACCACCACCTGGCTGGGTTTGCACGTTTTAAAAGTGACTGGGGCTGTGGATGTGGTAAGACTGGTCACGGCATAATGAGCATGGACCAGGCTCACTAAACTATTGTCTTTCTTTTTTTGTTTTTGAGAAAGGGTATCACTATGTAACTGTGGCTGCCATGGAACTCACTCTGTAGAGCAGACTAGTCTTGAATTCAGAGAGATCTGCCTGCCTCTGACTCCCAAGTGTTCTACCATGCCTGCCTGATGTCTTTTATTTTCAATTAGCGTGTGTGTGTGTGTGTGTGTGTGTGTGTGTGTGTGTGTGTATCTGAGTGCAGATGCCTTCAGACTCCAGAAAAAAGCCCTGGATCCTCTGGAGCTGGAGTCACAGGCAGCTGTGAAACACCTAAATCTGAGAAAGGTGCTGGGAAAAAAATCTGGGTTCTCTGCAGAAGTGTTACGTGCTTTTAACTGCTGAGCTATCGCTCCGGCCCCCTACTCTGTCTTTTCTTATTTGTGGTTAAAATTTCCAAAATAACAATACAGCACAAAGATTCTGCGGGAGGAAACCTGCGCTCTACCAAAAAGGGACTGGAGTGAGATGCTAAGTTTTTAAAAGAAGAGCCTCCGATCTGGGCCCCCGTCCCCATGTCCCAGTCGCGCTGATGCACATCTGCCTCCACACGGCTGCTAAGGCTGCAGCTCTCATGCTCGCAAAGGGAAGTGGTTTCCCCTCTGAGTCATCTCCCCAGCCCTTTACATAGGACACAGGTCTGCTTCTTTGGTAGAGAAAACAAAGCCCATGTAGGAAGTCAATGTAAACCTGCCCGTCTATCCACTGCTAGCTTACATTTCCCAAAGCTGTTGTAAAAACCCCAGAAGCCCATTTCTCTAAGGACTCTGCGATGCACTTGGAGGACCTATAAGAGCATGGACCTATGCGCAGGGCAGAGTGGGGGCTGCTCCCTCCTGGGTGTTAATCCTCCCAGAATAACCGAGCACTGACTCAAAACTGGAAGTGAAGCCTGAGAGACCAGAGAGATAGGAACTGTGAGCATTACCTGTTAAAAATGTCATCATCTTCTCCTCCCCAGCCCCAGTAATTATTAGGAAATCCATTGATGGCAAGAAACTGCTGTTTACTGAGAGCAGAGACACCTCCAAAGTACTGAACGTAGGGCAGGCTGGGGAGGAAGCACACACACAGGCTGGGTTAGTACACTCTGACTCAGGCGAGGACTGGAATACACCAACTTTTATCTCTCCCTTTGAGACAAGGTCTCTGTATCCCTGGGAGGCCTACAACTCACTGTGTAGACCAGACTGACCTTGAACTCAAAGATCTGCCTACCTATCTCCCAAGTGCTGGGATTAAAGGCACCTGGCCACAGTGAATATTTTTGAAGCTTTATTCTTAGTTACTAAGAGGAAATCTTTATTTAATTTGCCTTTTTCCCCCCTCCCCTTTAGAAAGCTAGTTTATTTGCTGACTATCTTTCCAGCCCTGAACCAAATGGTACCTTTTGCTGTTTAATTTGCTTTTGTATCCGTGTTCAGATTCTCTTAGAGACACACATCTGTAGAAGTTTCCCCCTAAGAGTACAGTACTGTACCTACGCTTATATATAGAAAACCAGTCGGTTCCAGAAAGGCTAAGCAGTTCTGCTACTGTGGCTCTGGAATCTGCTTTCTGTTACCTTGTTCCTGCAGAGACGCGCTCATTCAGGCCGCTCTGCCCATGGCCACACCATGCTTCTTTGTTCTTCATGTCTACCAATCTCTCTCTCTTCCAAAGACCCTAACCATGGCAGCTACATCTCTGGAAACTGCCTCAAATTTTATCCTGACTTAGCAAGATGACGAGCCTACTTTTCCAGTACTTTTCCAAGTACTGAGTCATGGCACCTTTTGTCCTTCTATGCACTTTTATCTATCTTTTATAGATAGATATAAATATAGATATAGATGTATTTACCCTTATATATATGTGTGTTTTATAACACCGTCATGGTTAGGAAAGTTAGTCTCTGCCCCAAAGGCAAAGGTCTGCCCAAGGGCCCTCAGAGTCTTCAGTTTCCTGTAACCCTAAGCACAGCTCCAAATGACATTTAGGTTTCTGCTGGACTCCAGAGAGACTGAGAACCATCTTGTCAACTAAGGAAAATGCCAGCCAAACCACCAGAAGACACATCTGAAGATGGTAGTGATTCCTTTTCTTTCTGGGGAGGAAGTTGTGTGTGGACAAGGGTCTCACTTTGTATCCCAGACCAGCTTGAACTCACAATTTTCCTGCCTTTCTTGGCCTCCCAAGTGCTAAGACTACAGTTACCTGCCACAGTGTTTGGAACTCGGACCCTACTCCCCATTACACACACACCATCCATTACACACACACCACAGGCACACCCCATCCATTATACACACATTACACGCACACCATCCATTACACACACACCACAGGCACACCCCATCCATTATACACACATTACACGCACACCCCATTATACACACACCACATGCACACCCAATCCATTATACACACATTACACGCACACCATCCATTACACACACACCACATGCACACCCCATCCATTATACACACATTACACGCACACCCCATTATACACACACCACATGCACACCCCATCCATTATACACGCATTACACGCACACCCCATTATACACACACCACAGGCACACCCCATCCATTATACACACATTACACGCACACCCCATTATACACACACCACAGGCACACCCCATCCATTATACACACATTACACGCATACCCCATTATACACACACCACATGCACACCCAATCCATTATACACACACCACACGTACACCCCATTATACACACACCACATGCACACCCAATCCATTATACACACACCACACGTACACCCTATCCATTACACACACACACCATTCTGGTCTCACTCCCTAAGTCACCTGGGATAGCTTTGGACAGATGACCCTCCTGACCTCAGTTTCCCAGTTGTTACAATTACAGGGACAGACACTTTCATTGACTTGGAAGGACTATTTTTCAAAGGTCCCTGGGGTTCTGCTTGAATAAATCTAAAGCAATGAATTCAGATTAAGATGCTATCAGTAAAGGATCAGATCATCTATTTTTGGCATACCTCACACACCTTTCCTTGGGGGGGGGGGCAAGTACAGAACTGGGATCTGAATCCAGGGCCTCAAGCATGCCAGGCAACTACTCCATCACCGAGCTATGGTTCCGGCTCCTATGCCTAGATCTTTAATGTCGGTTAAGCAAAGGTGGCTAGGCTAGCAACTGGTCTTTTTAATCAATGCTATTCTAAAAACAGATTCCTGTTTCACTGGAAGTACCTGCTATCTCGACTAAATTCAGTTTTGCTATCTGTTATTTTTTTTATATACCTGCTCTATTTACCAAACATCATAGGATGTTTGTAAGTCCCTGTTGGCGGTACAGTAACGAAATCAGTGGTTACTTGGGCTGCATCATCACACTTCAAGAGAGGAATAAGACGGTCAAAGAACAAACCCGTTAAAGGGAAGACACCCAGAAGGAGGAAGGACCCAAGTGGGCACAGATTAGTTCCCGAAGAACCCCCGAACAGCTCTGACATAGGGAGTCCCATGTTCTAGACGGTGCTATGGCTCATGCCCCCCATCAAGGGAAGTAGAAAGAGAGGATAGAATAACCGAGCCTGACAGAGAGCAGTTGTACACCCACAAAGGCCATCTGCACAGGCCAAGTATACGTGGACCCAGCCTGAACCAAGTAGCTGTAGCACAGCTTACTGGAGCTTCAGTTTACTTAACGAAGGAAAGATAATGCTTTTCAAATATGAGTAATTCGAGGATTCCCATGCTTAGTGCAAATAAGGATGTCAATTGTTAAACAAAAATGCAACCTATTTACTTACTTAGATTTTTTTTTTTTTTTTAGATAGAGTCTTAGCACAAAGCTCTGTCTGTCCTAGAACTCGGTATGTAGCCAGGCTAGCCTTAAACTGTAGAGATCCACCTGCTTCTGGAGTGCTGGAATTAAAGGTATGCACTTTTATCCACACACATACTATTCCTGGCCTTTGGACTTTTCAGATTAAACAACTGACCGTAAGGCTATGTTCCACGTGTCAATAAGGTTTGGATCACACTGCTGCCCCTGGGGATAGGAATATCTGACCTTTTTACCAGCTCTTTGGCAGAAAACTTAGAGCCCCATGGTTGAGTGGAAGCCCATGTTCTTCTTGGAAACAGACCACACCTAACGTAGCACGTTTGCGGCAGGCTCTTGCTGAGTATGTCTTACCTAAACCCGAACTTGTCCATTGCAACAGAAATGTGCCTTGGCTGCGCGAAGCACCGGTAGGCATTGTGGTCATCCATGGGAATGAGGTCCACATCACTAAACACAAAGCAGTTGTAGTCGTAGTCCTTCAAGGCCTCTTGGAAGCCAATATTGAGGAGCTTAGCTCGATTGAACATGGTTTCTCCAGCCTGGTGCAGAAACAAGAAGTGGTTGGTGTCAGATCCACAAGACCTCTGAAGAGAACACTCACAAGGATCAGTGACTTGCCTGCTACACACGGTCATCAGTTAACTGGCGGGCCTCATTTTTCTGCCCTCACTGCACACGTCAGTCCTGAATGTCAGCCCTCTGAGTCAACAACCCCACTCCTGGAATCTGTCTGGGAGAAGGGCTTACAGGCATGTGACAACCTGTGACTAGCACTGTTTACTGTGAAGTGGGCATCGCTGCAGCAGACTGCGCCAGTTACATAAGCATCCCTGGGGAACTGGTCAAACAAGTATGTAGAATATGAGTCTGAGACCAGCCAGGGCTGAACAGAAAACTTCAGAGCAGCTTGGGATAGAGTAAGACTCTGTTTTAAAGTGTATGTGTGTGTGTGCGTGTGTGTGTTATTGTGTGTGCGTGTGTGTAACGCTAAAAGAAAAGGTGAAAAGGAATTTAAACATATGTCATATGTTATTTATTTTACTACAATCAGACTTCAGGGGAAAAACACAGGAAACAGTGAAAATGAGGTGCCTGACTGTCATATTTTTGGACTTCTACATGAATGTCAGATCAGCACTAGGTGCTGCAGGAATGTGGTGAAGCCCACTGGGTCCTCACCCTCATAACGTTAACAGTGGTCAGCAGGAAGCCATTGGACATACATTAGAGCTACAGACAAAGCGCCTGCTTCCGTCCAGCTGATGGGCCCATGTTGCCAAGTCTGATGGCAGAGAAGATACTTCATATTTTAATGACTTACCTGTGTATTTCCAGAATTGTCCATGAAAATAAGCGTGATAAAGAACTTACACTTTTGTGTTTTATTCACCTAGTGCCCCACTGTCATAAAATAAAAACATAATAGTTGCTGTCAAGCTTCATGAATGGATGGACAATGGACAGACGGACAGACGGACGGATGGATAGATGTGAAGGATGTATGTATGTATGGATGGATGGATAGATGTGATGGATGGATTGGATTGGATGGATGGACAGACTGATGGACAAGTTTCAATGTACAGAGGCAGATGGTGGCACTTTCTGTAAAGTTCCCACCAAAGCAGCTCCTTGAGGGTTCCTCTGGGGGTGTCTTCTCTTACAGCTCCTGGTCCAAGGTCAGCAGAGATGGACCCAGCATCAGCTTTGCTGCCCTCGACACTAAGCAACTCATAGGGCCCTTTCTGAACATGTGCTTTTTTTTTGACCTTGTAGCCGTGCCATAAGGCGCTGAAGCCCCACACTTTGGAATCCCTGCTTAGGCTCTTTTCCCTGGAACTCTTGGGATCAAGAGCCTGGGACCTCCACTTTGAGGACCACTGTCCCACAAGGGCCTGCAGTCCTCTCTCCCTGTGCCTGGATGAAAACTGGGAAGCTGGTACCACAGGCCATCAGGTAGATAACAGAAACAAACTACTCAGAGAAAGGCAGGTACCCAGAAGTCAGCAAACAATGAATAAATTAAGAAACCACTTAGCACACAAGAGCTCCTTTCTCCAGCCCTAACAAAGCCCTTCAACTATGCACAGTGAAAGAAAGCTGTGCCCAAAGGAACACTGTGTTCTTTGGCTGCTCTACCGCAAAGACTTGATCAGAAATCCTGGGTTCAATTAATTTCATGTAAGACATGGGGCAAAAAAAAGTCCAAAGAGTAGAAATTGAATAGGAAAACTGAGAAGTTATGGGAATTCCTGTTACCATAACAACATATTGCTAGTGTACAAGGCATAGAGTAACTGTTTCTACCCTTGTGGTGCATGGCTTGACCATCTTGACATTCTTTTTTTTTTTTTCCTTTCTTTTCCAACACAGCTTTCTCTGTGTAACAGTCCTGGTTGTTGTCCTGAAACTTGCTTTGTAGACCAGGCTCAGATCTGCCCACCTCTGCCTCCCGAGTGCTAGGATTAAAGGCGTGTGCCACCACTGCCCAGTTCATCTTGACAATCTTTTAACAACCACTGTCCCAACCCTAATTACACTCAGGAGCACAAAGCCCCAGTGAGAGCTTTCCTAACAAGTGAAAGGGACACATTCCCAAAGCCTCTAACCCCTCTGTAGGAGACTCTCGGGGTACACTCCCACCACCTGGGGTGGGGGCTCCTGGTGGCCGTCTCCATCCCACAAGACCCACTGGCAATGACTGTCTGAGCTAATCGCGGCCTTGGGCTAGTAGAGTATACCTTGCAGGAGCTAAAACCTTGGAACCATAGGCCATAAACAGTCGCAGCCTGGAGAAGTCCAGGAGACCTGCTTTTGGCTTAGGGCCGTGTAACAGACTCCCTGTAGCTCAGAAAGGACCTTGGCATCTGAACCACATTTAGAACTGGTCAGACAATTTTCCAAATATCCTGAACCACATTCTTCCTCCTAAGCCTCCTTCCCAACCAGTTACTTGTAAGAACAAGGAAGAGAGGAAGTAGATGGTACAATTGAGCAGGTGTGCTGTGGCCCACCAGGAACCTGAAACGGGAAGCTGGGCAGAATGTGTGTGTCTTCCTCTTCCTCCCTTGAGACTGCAGAAAAGTAAAGTATTTTCTAGGTTTCTTTGGGTGAAATGCTGACCTTTCTTGGTAAGAACGATAGCATGGCAAACCCAACTATCTTTTTTTGGCGGTGGCAGGGGCGGCGGGGGGGGGGGGGGGGGCGGGGTCCAAGACAGAGTTTCTCTGTGTGACAGTCCTGACTGTCCTGGAACTCACTCTGTAGACCAGGCTGGCCTCAGATCAGAGGTTCACCTGCCTCTGCTTCATGAGTGCTGGGATTAAATGTCCATGCTACTGTGTGTCAGCTTCCAATCATCTTTTTCTAAAATGTACCCCTCCACCTCCCGAGACATGGGAGGACCCCTCCCCCAAGCCTTCTTCTTACCCCTCCTCACACAAACCTTCTGCCACTTCACTCACTCAAACTCATCAAGTACCTGACGCCAGGTCAGGCTGAATCACCCAGCTGAGACAAGACACACACTTTGCTCCATGTCCAGTGAGGTGAATGGGGAAATCGCACCTCTGGCCTCAGTTTCCTGCTTTGTTACATGGGAAGATACCAGATGAGTTGTAACAAATTAAATAGGTCATAGAAGGCCTTAGTACCCTACCTGGTGACAATTCAGCTACTACCACAATTATGGAAACAGTTTTTCATCCGTCTGGAACTATCAGAATGATTCTTGAGTCACGTGGCTGTTTTTTTTTTTTTTAAACACTCCTGGGGACTTTGTCTTCTATAGAGTTTACTTATGACCTTTCTTGCCAGCTTCAATAGTCCCATCAGTTCCTGCTTCTCTGACAGACAGGGAATTGCTAAAAAGGATTAGGTTTAACTGAGCGAGCCTAGGCTCACATGATGGAGACTCATGACCTTTCTTGCCAGCTTCAATAGTCCCATCAGTTCCTGCTTCTCTGACAGACAGGGAATTGCTAAAAAGGATTAGGTTTAACTGAGCGAGCCTAGGCTCACATGATGGAGACTCCAGCAGCAGAAGAAAGGGAACCTTCAGAGACCAAGGTAAAGTGTGGGAACACACACAGGGGAAGACAGCGTGTGGAAGGGAAGCTTCACACCGAAGCAAGCGGCTCTCTAAAAACTGACTTTTTTTTTTTTTTTTTTTGGTCTGTTTAGGGTATTTTGAGACAGGATCTTACTGTGTGAACCAGGCTGGCCTCAAAATCTCAAAATCACAGAGACTGAGTGTTGGGATTAAAGGCATGCACCACCACCATGACCAGCATGACCCAGTTTTAAAAGTGAGCTTCTTCCCATACTTTACAATAGTAGACAAGATTATAGCTACCTTTTCCTAATTAGAGGGAGAAACAGGAAGAAAGAAGAGAGGTCAGAAATAGCTCAAATCTCTCTGAGTGACTGAGGCTGCAGGTGAGAGCAGCGACTCTGAGTGTGGGGGTGGGATGGGGGTGCAGAAAGGCACCAGACAGTAAGAGGATATGAAGAACTAGGAACATTTTCAAAATTACAAGAATTCAAAACAGAGATGAAGGTGGGCCAGTCCATAGGCAGAGAGGAAGGTGGGCCCTTGCTGAGGTACTCAAAGGTTCTGGCTTCCCATCTAGGCCACAGGGAGCCTTACACTATGTTTTGCCTATCAGGGGAAATTTGTGTCTCTATCCAAGTAAAGGCAGGGAGACCAACCCATTAGAAAGCTGTTTTATGACCCACGCACAAGCCTAGGAAGTAATGGTAAGTTTTCAATTCCTCCTCTAAGCTCTCAGAGGCTCCACTTCCTTCTCATGCCCCTGTCCCTACGTGTGTATACTTCTAAGAGCCTTTTGGGGTAGGAGGAGGACAGGATAGGTACCAGAGTCTAGTCTAGGCTCCAGGAAAATCCCGAGGGCAGCTAGGAAAGACAAGAGGAGAAGTCCCTTGATTGCAACAAAGGCCAGAGGAGCAGCCACAGAAAGCTATGGTTCACCTTGTCCATGTCCCAACAACCTCTCGAATATTCATTCTGCCCAATCGTTCTGCCTTCCAGGAATGCAGGCCCATGTGTGCCATCAGCAGCTACATCCTGAGACCTAGATGGACTGGGGATAAGCCACACATGCCTCTCCTCTGGCACAAGACAGCTCAACAACAAAGTTGCTCCCCAGATTCTCTACAAATCCGAATATCTGTGACGGGAGAGATTTGGTTGTTGTAGCCCCATTACAAAGCCGCCCCCACCTTGACTGAGTGGGTTGTGAGAGGGTTAGGACTTGGGGCTGGAGAAGCTCTGACTGGGCATCCCTGCAGCCTTGGTGTGGATCTTAGAACTGCAGACAGACTAGAGGGGACTGTGGTGGGTAATAGCCATTCTTCTTTGAGTTCCTAGCAGGTGGGTTCTAGTTTTATCCATAACATGGTGGTCTTGGGCTTAGACACAGTCCTCAACAAAACTTGAATCTGAGGCTTAAGTGTTTCATCCAGTGAGTAAAAGACACAGGCTTTCAGAAGGATGGCCCATACTATTTAGGAGGCAGTTCTCGGTTAGCTGAAGCAGTCACTCAAAAGGATGGGACACATCTGCTTTCCAAGTCACAGGTTGGGGGTGATGTATGCGGAGGTCAGCTTAGAACTGCAGTTTCTCCCAGGCCAGAGCCTTAGAAGGCTTGCCTCTTTCTGGGCCCAAGGCACAGAGACTTCCTGCAGAATACAGCCACAGGTGGTACTGAACACTTCCAGGATGTGTAAGACACAGATTAAAATAAAGATTTCTCTTTCAAAAACCAGTTTGTCTATTTGTATCAGTATTAGTATTTCTTAACTATCCTATCCTATGTCTGAAAATCCAGCCTGGGGAAACAATCTTGAATGCAGAAGCCAAGACAGAGCAAACCTGACACTTGAGGATGTTTGCCACTGTTTATTAGGCTTCTAATAAAGGAAACAGTAATTACGGTGGAACTCAGGGATCAACAACTATGAAAGCATGGAAGTTATGAATATGGAGACTATGAAACAGCATGGGAAGATGTTAATGATATGGACCCGAAGAGAAAGGCAAAATATAAACATTTATATACATACACTATTAGCTCTAGCAGGGTCTACTCTAAAGACAGCGAAGTCTCTCGGGCTCTGCACCATGGGCTGGCTTTCCACTGATCTCGATGTTTTCCCAGAAAGCCCACAGCAGTCCTGTGCTTGTCTGGGAGGCCCCACAGCTGGAGGACAGCCCAGTCACGGGCTTATTCATAGCTTCCCCTGGCCAGCAAGGCCCGGCACTGTGTCAGATGTGAGAACATTACCAGGGTGGCAGTGGCACTGGCGGTGGTGGCAGCGGTGGTGGCAGTAGTTAGGAAGAGCAGCAGTAGGTAAGTCGACTTTTCTTTCTTTGGAGGAGGCAGAGAGGACAGAAGAGAAGGTGGGTGAAGAGTAAGAAGCTGCCCGCCCGCAAATAGGAGCTTCTCCTTCAGCTTGCTTTGCTAACAGGATTAACAAGTAAAGGCAAAAGTCCCCCACTAGAAGGACAAAGGAAAAAGGAGGCATATGCAAAAAGAGATGGGTGACAGGCAAACCAGGCTGCACCAGGGAAAGGGACCCATCCAGATCACCCTTGTTCCGAGGCGAAGTTCAAATACTTGTCATTTCCCGTTTGTGGAACCAAGGGCGTGTAGAGACAAACTGGCGTTTCCCAGAACAATATCTGGGGCTACTCACTAGCAACTGAGGACCAGTAAGTGCTAAGATGCACTCCCCAGGAGAATACAGAGACTTGGTCAGAGAGGGGACAGCAGAGCAGAGGGTGGCACTCGGACTGGGTGGCAGACACTCCCAACCTTCCCACACCACCTCTGTGCCAGCCAGCAAGCTGAGAGGTTCAAATGTCCCAAGGAAAGGGGGGGTGAACCTGAGCCCTCCCACTACCTAAGTCCCATCCCCCTACAATCCTTTGACAGCTGGAGGAGAAAATACCAGACACAAGCGACAGGGGTGACACAGAGATGATCAAGGCAGAAGCCAAACTATGGGGGCCACAGGCCGCCCTCATGCTTCACCACAACTGATCCTGACCTCTTGGAGGCCATGACTATGGGGGCCATAAATCACCCTCATGCCTCACCACAACAGATCCTGACCTCTTGGAGGAATTCTGTTGGCTGGGCCACAGCCTATGACAAGTGCAGC
Source organism: Microtus obscurus (assembly GCA_963919715.1). Lineage (NCBI taxonomy): Eukaryota > Metazoa > Chordata > Mammalia > Rodentia > Cricetidae > Microtus > Microtus obscurus. Next base: position 8,456,107 of record CAWTZC010000170.1, on the reverse strand, counting down.
AATGGCGCTTCTTGCTCACAGAGGGTACAAAAGCCTATCTCAAACTACAGCCACAAGCTGACGGACATGACATGTGATAGCCTAAAACAGTCCACAGAGGCAGGGGCTGGAGATGGCTCTGTGGTGTAGAATACACACTGCTCTTGCAGAGGGCCTGAGTTTCAGTCCCAGTATCCACATCAGGAGGCTGACAACTGGTCACAACTCAAACTCCAGTGGATCTGATGCCTCTTTTGGCCTCTGTGGGCATCTGCACTAACACACACACACACACACACACACACACACACACACACACACACTTTTGACAAACCATCTTCAAAATAAAAAACGGAGACAGAACAAAGTCACATCACAGCCAGCCAAAGCACCATCTGCCGTCCTAGCCCAGGCTGGGCTCTTCCGCTTCCCCAAAGCCTGTGCAGTCAGGTCTGCCTGGAAGCATAACAAGAGAGACAGGCTCCCGGGGGCTCTGTGGCTATTACACATAAGTCGCTGCCCATCTCACATGGGCAAGTGCCTGTGGTACGTTCTGGAAACAAACATGACAAGTAGGATATTCCTTAGCACCTCTGTCTAATCCCATGTCTGGCCATGACATGCTTACCTCTGCAGCCTTCATAGCAGGGACAGATGAGAAGCCCTCACCAAAGAAAGTCAAGATGCAAAGGAACACAAGAGACTTTGCTTTTGATTTTGGTTTTGATATGTAGTCCAGGCTTGCCTTAACACACTACGTAGTGGAGCTGATCTCAAACTTGTAATCCTTTCTTTCTTACTACAATCACAGGTATGAATCATTGACGGTATAAGGGTCAAAAATGAGTTTTATGACCATGAACAAACACAGGGATAAAGTATATTGCATCTTTCCCGAAAAGGAAGGTTACCCAAGGGATGTACTGTAGATAACCTATGTCCTAGTCAGCAATTCACAGGGACTTCATGGAAAGGATCCTGTGGGAGGGGCAGTGCCAATTTTGCAAGGGACATGATCTGGCCAAGCTAGGAAAGGAGACTTTGCTTTCAGCAGTGATGGACCCAGCCAGAGAGCCAGGAACAGACACCCTGAGTGTGGGTATAAATAAATGGACAGGGTGCAAGGACAGATTCTCCATATTCCGAACCCTGCTGAGTCCGTACTGGACTGTGGAGGAGCTGCATGGTCAGAGACATGGGGATGAGTCTGGCTGGGGACTGGGAATCCAAGGTCAAGATGAGGCACAAAAAATATGACTGTCTCTTGCATCAAGTAGATCAGGAACAGTAAGAGGGAGAAGTCACCTCTACTCCAGGGGCTTCACAGAGCTACTGAGGCAGAGAAGAGAAGCTTAAAACACATTCAGAAAAAGTCATGGTGGGGGGCATGGACAGAGGCAGGGGCAGTGTAAGCAAAGGCACAAGGAAAAGGGGACAGGTGTCTGTGTGAAGGGTGACGGATGGGGAAGAAGTGGCTGGAGGTAAGTCAGGACCAGTCCCCAGGTGGTATCCCAGCTATGGTCTCAGACCACTCTGGCCCTGGCCTGCGGCAGTGGGGACATTGTTGAAGGGTTTAAAGAGGGTAAGTGATGTGGTCAGAACCAGAAAGGTCTTGAGTAGCTGAGCGAGGAGACGAGAAGTGTCAGAAGCAAAATGAATAAAACTGCAGAAACAATTCCTAGTTGCTGAGTCTGGGACAAAGGACGGTCACGGTTATGACCCAGTGTAACAGTGTGTATTTTTTATGACAATCTTCAAAGCATCTGTGGCCTTTCCTCTTTTTCATTTAAGGTTGGTGCTACCAAGTGGCAACACCTTCCTATTCCCTGGCTCTGTCCTTCCCTGACTATAAACTATGTGGGACAGAAAGCATCCTGTTTGCTATTTGATACCTTGACATTCATTTCCACATCAAGGTCCGCCCCAGTGCTGGCCTTAGCTGGATATCTATGTCTCAGAGCGGGACATGGCACTAAGTAGGGTGTGCAGGATCTCTAACAGGATCCACACAGGCTACGGCAGGAGGAGAAACAGAAACCCAAAGGACAAAAGCCAGACTTGCTCCCCTCTAACAGCTGGGAAGCCCCCCCCACAACTCTCCACTCCCACAACTCTCCAGCACACTTATTTTGAGCTTTAAGTTTCACAGTTGTTGGGGGGTCTACATTGAACAAGGTCAACAGCTTCCTACAGACAGAAGTATAAACCGTAAAAACTTGTAGGAATTCATTTCTGTGTGGGGGACCTCTCTGAAGAAGTTGATAAGACATGGTCCCTGAGACTTCTGGGCCTGTTGTCTGACTCACACCAGTATTTACTATCTTCTGACCATACAGAGGTCCCAGCGGGTGGTAGGCAAGACCCTGATATTGGTACTGTGTTGGGATAAAGCAGGAGGCAGGAAGAACAATAAAGAACTTATCAGCAAAGTACCAGGCAGAGGCAAGAGGCAGGAAGAATGAGGAGAGGGCAAAGACGGAATCAAGGTAATTCGCTGTTATTAAACAGCTAATATTTACTAAGGGTTTGCCACACAACAGGTGCTTCGAGGCCCAGTGAGGAAGTACTAACTTCCTTTCCTCTCTTGGAGGGAACCAGGTTGGTACGGCTTACGTGGTCGGCCCATGATCACTGACTGGGAAATAGCTCTCCAGCATGGGGCTTGCCCCCAGTCCTGGATACCAGGCTTTGAGAAACATCCCAGGAAGAGGCTAAATGGCTTCAAAAAGAGCTCCCGTGACCCAATAGAAGGGCATTAAACTTGGAGTCCGGGTTGGGGTATAGCTATAGCCCACTCTTTTTTTTTTTTTTTTTTTTTTAAATATTTATTTATTTATTATGTATACAATATTCTGTCTGTGTGCATGTCTGCAGGCCAGAAGAGGGCATCAGACCTTATTACAGATGGTTGTGAGCCACCATGTGGTTGCCGGGAATTGAACTCAGGACCTTTGGAAGAGCAGGCAATGCTCTTAACCTCTGAGCCATCTCTCCAGCCCCCTATAGCCCACTCTTATTTGTGACCAGTATCTATCTCTGCTGTTATTCACCCTCTCTGAGTCTTTGCTGTGACACTGAGCAGAAAACTCGCTCCCTGCCCTCTAGGGTCTAGGCAAGTCCTAGCAGACAGTGACGGACAGCTCTGCTGGAGCTCAAAGATTCTTTTTCTTCTCTCTCTTTCTTTCTTTTTTAATTTTTCAAGACAGGATTTTTCTGTGTAGCTTTGGAGCCTATCCTGGAACTTGCTCTGTAGATCTGTAGATCTGTCTGCCTCTGCCTCCCAAGTGCTGGGATTTAAAGGCTTGCACCATTATTGCCAAGCAAAAGATTCTTTTACTGATACTAAGGTACAAGTGGGAATAAGAGAATGAAGTTCATAGTATATCCTAGGGAGAGTAACAGAAAAAAGAGAGAGGCTGACTTGGGGTTGTTTTCTCCAATGTGTGACTCAAAGAACACTCATCACTGGAGACATTCTTGGAAAACAGCTCTCTGCCTAGACTAGCTCAGGAAACGCTTCCGGAGGTCACAGTGTGCCAGGGCATGGGAAGGCTCTTTAACAATGAGATCTGCCTTCTCACGTATTTAGAAACTCCTGTACTATATTATCAGGGCACAGCTTTCTTCTTCCTCTTAATTTCCAAAGCATTAGACAATCATCGTGCAATCACTTTTTTTTTTTTTTTTGCCTTTCCGAGACAGGGTTTCTTTGTGTAGCCCTGACTGTCCTGGAACTCACCGATCTGCCTGCCTCTGCCTCCTGAGTGCTGGAATTAAAAGCGTGCACCACCATGGCCCAGCTCATAACTATTTTTAATTGTTAACAGCTGTCTAAAGTGGGCTGGAAGCTTCAGGATGTTGCAATGTCACACTTCTCTAGAACATCCCTGAGGCAGCACCAGGCCACAGGAGCCCTCAGCCAGATAGGCAAACACTATCCCAGCTTCCTTGAAGAAACGCAAAGTCCCTTGACTTTGATGGAAGCAGAAAACAGTTAGCAATCTTACTACCTCAAGCAGGCTCAAAGCTGAGCTTGAAACCGAGGGGGCAAACTGTCTTTTCAAAGACATTTCAATGAAATCTGGCACACAGATAAGTCAGACCTGTCAACACACCTAGGAGATTACAATATAAACATGAATTTAAGTATGGGGGATAAAGTTGAAATACCAAAGTTAAATTCGTGGAACAAGTAGTAATTCTCATTAAGCATATTGAAATAAGCAAAGTTTGTTTGCTTGTTTATTTATTTATTTATAAAAGTTCTTGGTGCATGCCTCTAATCCCAGCCCTCGGGAGGCAGAAGCAGGCAGATATCTGTGAGTTTGAGGTCGCCCTGGTCTACAGAGTGAGTTTCAGGACAGTCAGGGTTCCATAGTGAGATCCTGTCTCAAAAGAACCTTATAAAAGGTTCTTCTATCTATCCGAGTCTCCAGACTCTGGTGACAGAGGCTGGAAAGTCTTCAGCATTCGTGTCCTAGGCGGATGGCATCCTGACACACATGATCTGAAGTGCAGTGCCAAGCTCAGCCTAACCTAAACCACTGAGGCTCTGGAATAGGACCTTCCCAGACTTCTCACTCACGCCCGGCTTGTATGGAGACACATTCAACCTCAATTTGGTATAGGTCTCTTACTGTCTGGCTTGATCAATTTCAAAGTTGTTTAAAAGTCTGACACAAATGGATATTGTGTTTGTAATATTATAAAATAATAATATTGTAAAGTAGGAAGAAAAATATACAGTTACCTTAAAATGACAATCAGTGCTTTGTGATAATTGGAGATGCCTTTTGCTTTTTTCTCAAACACGGCCTTCCCAGTTGGCGTGGCTAGCAGAGCTAATATCAATAAGCAAGCATACTGTTTGGCACTTAGCTCACTGCGTGTTTAATTAAGGGCAGAAGCAGTGGCAGGGTTGGCATTTCACTGTAAAATGCCAGATTGTCAATGAAATCACTCCCTTTCTTTAGCACTAACTGCGCAGGCATTTGTGTACCGAGTTGCACCTCCCTTGCCCCATCTTCCCAAGCCTCACCTGGTTGATAACGTAGATGCCATAGTCCAGTTGCTGGCGCTGTAGGATTGGGTGCAAATAATACAGCCAATATTTGAGGTGCTCCTGCCGGTTGCGGAATGGGATAATGATGGCCACCTTGTGAGGAGAAACACAGTCCTTGGGGGAGAAACGACCGCCCATTTTTATCTCTGGGTTCTTCTTGGCCAGAAGCTCCAGATCCACGGGAATATTAAAGTCGATCACCATGGGGCCAACTGGAGGGCGGAAGGAAGACGTTAGCCAGCTGCGGGTCCCACCATGCCACAGACTGCATCAGCAGACCAGACCACAGCTACAGATATACAGCTCCTCCCGGGGCGGCAGAAAGCGCGTCCTTGCCCAGCGCTGGTATGACTGATCACCTCAGAAGCCCCTTGTTCCAGGAACTCCCAGTGCTGGGCAAACCCAGACAGTCAGTTACCTCTGGAACACTCCCTGCCCAAGATACCCTCTCCCACTTGGGTGGCTCTGTGAAAAAAATGGAATCAATTTCTGCTCACACCACTTGACTGCTGCAGTCCAGTCTGGTGAGCAGAGATGCAAAAGCCTTTTCTCAGAAATACTGAGCTTGAGACCCAGCTCTGCCATCGGTATGGCTTTAGACAAAAGACTAACACGGCTCTTTCTAAACTTAATCTAAGCAAGGTATGGTGGCACCCTTTAGTCCCAGCACTCAGGGAGGCAGAAGCAGGCTGATCTCTGAGTTTTGAGGTCAACCTGGTCTATAAAGCAAGTTCCAGGAAGAGAAACTCTGTCTCTGGAAAACAAAACAAAAGAAAAATCTAACTGGAGAAACCAAAATTCTAACTAGAGGAAAGAAAGGAGGGGTGTGGTGTGTGGGACTCACACTGCAGATAGTGAGGAGCCGAAGGGTCAGTGGAGAAGGAAGGAGGCGATGTGACCCCAGAGGAGAGGAGGGGAAACAAAGGGAACAGCTGGAAAGATCACTAAGAAAAAGAAAGAAAGACAATAACAACAACAACAACAAAAAGCCCTCCCAGCTGTCATGGCATAACACCTTTAATCCCAGCACTTGGAGGCAGAGGCAGGAAGATCTCTGTGAGCTCAAGGCCAGCCTGGTCAACAGGGTGAGTTCCAGGACTGCCAGAGCTGTTAAGGCAAAGTCAGTATGCCTCCAGAATTTCTGTCCTGTGGTTAGAGACCAGTAAGAAACGGCCAGTAAGAAAGTGCTTGGCTCAAAGGACTAAGGAAAGGCAGAGAGTAGATTCTGACATGGTGGCCAGGAACAGAGGGAAGAAAGGAGCCTGTGCACAAAGTGGTCCAGGCACACACAGGATCCAAGTCTGCAAGCCTGGGCTCATAGTGTTTCACGATCCTCGGAGATCCTCGAAATAGGTTCCAGAAACATGAGCCCCAGCAAGATGCTCAGTGGAGAATTATGCCCAGAACAAGCCAGGGTGGGAGTCACACAAACTAAATCCTGCTTCTGGAAAGCACCCAAAGGCACCTGTGCTGTCAAGAAACCCCTTGCAGCTCGCTAGCTTACCATTTCCTAAATCTACATCATTACTGAACTAATGTCGTTATTTGGGGAACTGTTACTGTGCCATTGCCAGCTTCACACGTGAAATAGACCAGGCACTAGAACACAGGAAAGAACCCCTGTGGGAGGGACACTGACAGACCAGAGAGAGTCTCCTGAAATACATGACTGAGAACCAGTACTCCTGCCCACCGCTGTGCAGGCCCCAATCTGTCCTGCTTATAAAAACAATGCCGCTCACATGCTCTGAGAACAGCTGCCTCCTAAAATCTTCTAGCAGAGGAAGCTGTGAGCCTGCTCCTCTGCCTGGTAAGCATTTCTGCACAGTTGTCACCTCCTCTTCCTCTCCTGGGAACCTCCTCGATCTTCTCTCTCTGTCCTTCATTACAGGACCTGTTCCCATTCATTTCTTTTCTTCTGAGATGAAGCTCTGATTATATCACCTTCGTGGTGAAAGCTGTGTGGCCTTGAATCAAAGCGAGGCCAGACACTTCAGCTGGGCAACAAGGCCTACCACTCGCCTGTTTTCCCATCTTGGTGCCTATTTCCTCAGCCTGGCCTGCTCGCCCTGAACCACCCGACTTCTGCACCGACAGGCAGCCTCAGCAGAACTCCATCCCTTGGCCTCTTGATGACCACAGAGCTTAGTCAAGGAGAGCCTCAAACTCAAAAGAGCTGCGCCTCGAATCTGGGCTAGGACCTCCCTTTTGGAGGCCAAGGGTCTTGCAGAACCAGTTCTGAACAATATTGCTACTGTCCCTATTCTGACCTCCCAAGATGCCCCCTAGGTGAGCAGGCACTCTGCTCCAGAACTATGGTAATAAGTCACCTGGTACAATATACCTCAGTCCTATCAACAGAATTTCCTGGGGTAACTGGCACTAACACACAACCTCAGTACACCTCAGCTGACCTTGGGAGGGACAGAAGTGGATAATTAACAAAAAGCCCAAGAGATTTTGTTTTTAAATGTATCAGCGTGCTATGGACATGTGTTCCTATGGGTGTGTACAGGTATGTGTGTGTTTGGAGGCCAGAAGTCAACATTATTTTTTTCCCTTAATGTCTGAGACAGGGTCTCTCACTGAGGTTGAGCTCTAGGGGTGGGCATGTCTCCATTCTTGTTCTCTGCCCCAGCACTGGGACTACAGGTATATGCTCCAAACCTAGGTTCTGGGGATACCAACTTGGGCCTCATGCTTTTGCAGTGGGCCCTTTATGACTGAGCCATCTCCCCAGACCCCGGATAATTCTCACCAGGCAAACTGGACAACAGAGCTTGACGACCCATTTTCACACCTGACACTTTCTAGCAATGAAGGTTCTTAGGGATCCCCACCCCTTCCCACAAGACCTACTAAGTTTAGAGGCTCACCTCTCCAATCCTAGGACAAGTCCTCTCTCTGGGAGACCCCAAGGCACAGTGAATTCATTACTGGGTTCTTCCTTCGGGGACCCCACAGCATCTGTTCCCTACAATGTCCATTGGTTCTAGAGATACCGAAAACAAAACCCAAGAGGCAGTGGAGTTACCTTCCTTCTGCCTTGCTTATGCGTTCTGAAACCAACCCAGAAGACAGGAGTTCACGTGAGGTCTGCCAAGCTTCCCCGAGGATACACCTGCAGGGGAAGTGTCCTGTGTTGTCCCCGCAGAAAGATGCTGAGGTAAAGAGCCCCGAATAAGAGAAGGGACCCCGGGATCCCCAGTGCAGCTGCCTCAGTGACTTATTGGACGATCCTTGTACGATTCCCTCTGCTCTCAGGGTGCCTAGTTTCCCGTCCATACACTGCAAGGATTAGACTGGATGAGCTCTGAGGTCTCACAGATACCCGACAGGCTGGAGTGCTGGTTAAAACTAGGAAGAACAGCCGGGCGGTGGTGGCGCACGCCTTTAATCCCAGCACTCGGGAGGCAGAGGCAGGCGGATCTCTGTGAGTTCGAGGCCAGCCTGGTCTACAAGAGCTAGTTCCAGGACAGGAACCAAAAGCTACAGAGAAACCATGTCTCAAAAAATCCAAAAAAAAAAAAAAAAAAAACTAGGAAGAACAGACCCCACACTGGAATCTTCTGGAAACCCTATTCTCACCTTCCTTGCTCCCTGGATGGCATCAATGGCCAAGCAGAAAGGAAGCTATGGATGCCCTGAATGGGAGATGACTAAGAAGGAATACTTAATTACCAAGCGCCGTGCCCTCTCACGTCCCCCTGCTTACCACCCATGCCTTCTCAGCCTCTTTCCTTGGTAACAATCTCTCTCCCTTTCATTCGGGACTGTTTTAAATAATGCCCACTCCCCAAATTCTGTCCCCAGGCTCTGTCTTTCTGCTGGCTACCCAGGTGCCACAGACACCTTAACTAACCTACCCCATGTGCACGCTATCCTTCAGTACCTACCCTTTGACTTGGTTCTCCTCCAGGGTTCCCTTGGCAACAACACTGCTGCCTATCCAGTCGAGGAGCTGACATGGGCAGTCTATCTTCCATTCCCTCCTCTTCCTACCCAACTCCAATACTCTGTCCCTGTTTTTGCCGGCCTCTGTTGCACGCACACACGCATGCACGCACAAAGGTATGAAAAGCATGCTGACCAAGTCCCTGGGAGCCTATCAAGAATGAAACCAGCCTTTTATCCGGAATGTTTACATTACACAAACTCTCCTTGGGTTAAGACAAGAACATTTTTCTTTGTGTCAGCCAGTGCTTTCTGGGTACCAATTGAGTGCCAGTTTGTATGACAGCCCAAGGAGGCTAAGTTGAGGAACGAGAGAAAGAGGCCAGACAAGAATGTTCCCACCTCCTAGAAGCTCCCTGCTGGGTATATACTAAATATAAAGGAAACCTGCCCTGGTTTCCAGCTGCCCAAGGAATGCGCTCTTCCAGGGGCTCCACACAGAGTTCGGCCACTGACAGCCTTTTCCACTCTCACAGACCACACCTTCAGTACATGGAGAATACCTCACCCCCACGCTCCTCTCCACATGGCAACTCTTCCCCGACTCCCACCTCTGACCCCCACATTCTGGGAATCCTGCAGCTCCCGCCTCTAGGGTGAGGAGCACACAGCAGCAGCAGGCCCAGAGGCGAATGCCTTCTTGGGTCCCATGTCAGCTAGGAAGCTGCAGAACTTCTGTCATACAGAGGGGCTAGCCTCCACTGCACACCCAGCTCCACCTCAATACGAAAATCCAAGGAGCAGGACTCCAGGCAGGCAAGGACTGGCACCATTTAGAGACGTGCGCCTCTGCTACCAGTTCTCGGAGCCACTGCCTATAGACACAGGAAGCATAGAAGGGGGCAGCAAAAGCCTGAGAACTTCGTGACAATGCTCAGGCTGGGCCAAGGCACCCTGGCTGTGTGGCGCATGGCGCCTGCTTCCACAAGCCCTCAGCCCCGCTGGGCTGGCTTGTGTGTTTTCTTGGCTCTGAAAGCTGGAAAGCAGGGTTACGTAAGCAGATGAGACGTGAGCTGTCCTCAGCTCCCCAGGCCCAAGCACTGCCACGTGGGCCTCGCGGCTGGGAGTCCAGGTCATGGCCTTTTGTGTAAGTCACTCAATAACTTCAATGTGTGAGTTTGACTCTGCAAATTCCGGTGCTTCCTTAAAAGACACAGCAATCCAGACACACGTGTGCCCCTGTGTCAAAAGCAGGGCTAAGCTGGGCTTGGTGGTGCACATCTTTAATCCCAGCACTGGGGAGGCAGAGGCAGGTAGATCTCTGAGTTCAAGGCCAGTCTGATCTACAGAGCAAATTCCAGGACAGCCAGGGCTACACAAAAAAAGACTCTTGTCTCAAAAAACCAAAAATTGAAAAGGAAAAGAAAAATCAGGGCTGATCTAAGCTAACCTCAACACTGGCCCACTTTCATATTGGCCAGGCCACCGGATCAATCCTCCAGCCTCAGTAAACAGGTTAGAACCTTCAGGTCACTGATTTCCAACCCGACAGGCCAGTGAGTGGGTTAGGACATAATCCCCACCTGAAGCTAGGTAGTAACAGTAACCGCTGAGACCAGCAGGGCAGTGATTTTAATTTTAGCTCTCGGGGAGGCATAGGCTGGCAGATCTCTGAGTTCAAGGCCAGCCTGGTCTACACAGTGAGTTCTAGAACAGCCTGGGCTACACAGAGAAACCCTGTCTTGAAAAAACCAGAAGAAAGAAAAGAAATGCTGAACTCATGTCCATCAAGCTAATAATCCACTGGAGGCGCAGTCTCTCGTCCAGGACTGAGGGTCTTAGTCTATTCAAAGGTCTTTTTTCCTCGGAAAATAAGAAATCATGGTGGCTTTTGATACTGGATTGATTTTTTTTTTTAATTTTATGTTTTAAAAAATGTCCTCCCAGATCTTTGAGCGCCAGGCCTCTAAATTCCTTGCAAAAATGTTCTAAGCAAGAAATCCCACCATCTGGAGAGTGTTCAGTAGACAGGGCCTAGGAGGCTGGTACTCTAGGAGCTGTGGTTTTGGATCTGTGTTTGGGGCCAAGTCCCAGATCTTACCATCCTGTCCCTCTTCTGACCTCCCTAATAACGTGCTGGTCCACAGACAGGTGTGTGTGTGTGTGTGAGCCTCTCCTCTCGGTGCCCCTGGATTCCAAAGGGCAGGAATGCACCAGAAGCAGCCAGGCAGTGCAACAGGATGTCTGGGCTTGGGAGAGACACATTATTAAACCAGGGCTGACGACACAAGCCAATAATCTTACCACCTGGGAAGCGAAGCTTGGTCAGAGGATCAAGACCAACCTGGGCTACGTGAGATTCTATCTCAAAAACCAAAAACAAGACTCAGGTGGTCTTTAGTCTAGAAGTGAGAGCGGACCCCAAACCTTCCCTTCAGCCTCTGGAGGAGGGCACACCCTCTAGATCCCTCCACGGGCTGATTAACAGATACGACTAAACCTAGTCAACTCTCCCCACCCCCCATGCCAGTCCAGGAGGTCTGCTCTATTTTCATCCTCTTATCTCAAATAGTCACAACATCACACTCACTCAGACCTGCACCCTACTAGCAGTTACCATGCACCAGGGGTCCCAGAAGGTGCCTTAAGAAGCGGCTCCGCTTTCAGTGTGGCAGTTGGGGAGAGCCCAAGACAAAACATGAGGAGACCCAGCAAAGCAGGTCATGGTGGGGCATGTGACAGTGGTGACCGGATACCCAAGGAGGGAAATGACATCAGGGCCAGGGCAGAGAGTCAAGGAAAGCTTAGCAGCACAGCTCCGCTGGGCCCCTTGGTGCCTCTGGGTGGGGAGGGGGGGTTGATCACACAGATTGTATCCACTTGTCAGTGAGTGCCTCTGCTTCTAAAACACAGCACACACTAAAACACACACGCACACCTTCTGCTGTAGTATATTTGCTTAAGATGTATTACGTTCATCTGTGCTGGGGAGTATTTGTTTAATGGGGCAAAACTGCGTTGCTTTCTTTTCCGCTGCCTTTGTTTAACACTGTAAGGCTCTGTTACTTTGTTTGTCTACAACGACCTGATTGGTCTAAAAAGAGCTGAACAGCCAATAACTAGGGAGGAGAGAGAAAGAGGTGGGGCAGGTGGGCAGAGAGAATAAACAGGAGGAGGAATCTAGGGAAGTGAGGAGCAAGGAAAGGAGGAGAGGGGGACTCCATGGAAAGCTACCCAGCCAGCCACAGAGTAAGGAGAGAAAGATATATAGAATAAAGGAAAGAAAAAAGCCCAGAGGCAAAACGTCGTGAAAGAGAAATAGGATAATTTAAATTAGAAAAACTGGCTAGAAACAAGCCGAGCTAAAGCTGGCATTCGTACGGAAGAATAAGTCTCCATGTATTTATTTGGGAGCTGGATGGCAGGCCCCCAGGAGTAAAAACAAACAACTATACAACCTTCCCCAACTGGCCCTGCACTCTCCTCCTTGCTGCTCTGCCACCGACACAAGCAACAACGCATTTCAGTGAATTCCAGGTGAAGGCATGATAGAACAGGGGTAAAGAACACCAGACTGGACTCGCAATTCCCATGGGAAGGAAGCGTTTCTCCCTGAGCTTTCAAATCAAATAGCTCAGGGAGTAAGGTACTTACTACCATGCCCAACAGCCAGAATCTGCATCAGGACCGACATGGTGGAAGGAGAGACCGGGCTCCTCAGAGCTGTCCTCTGACCTTTACACCTGTGCTGTGGCACCCACACACACATACACGAGCACACACACCATATACACTTATAAACACGCTAAAATTATTTTCTAGAACTGGGTTAGCAAGATGGCTCAGTGGATGAAGGCACCTGCTGCCAAGCCCGAGGACTGAGTTTGAACCCTGGGGTCCAAAGGGTGGATGGAGAGAACTGTCTCAAGTTGTGACTTCTACAAGCATACACGGCATATGCCCCCCAACAAACACGAAATAAATAAAATGTTATTTTAAATAAGAAAAACCACTTAACTCTCGAAGATTTCCAAGTCACTATAAATAGTTTATCTTTTTTTTTTTTTTAAAGACAGAGTCCCACTCTGAAGTCCTGACTGACTTGGAACTCCCAGAGATCCACCTGCCTCTGCCTCCCGAGTACTGGGATTAATGGCATATGTCTCTACCGCCTGGCCATAATTTACTTCTAACATCAAATGTTTGTGTCATTTATTGTATATTTGGGACATGTCTCCAAGGAAAGGTGATTCCAGCCTTTAGTTCCATCTCCAAAGAAAACATCTTCCAATAAAAAGACATCAAATGTGGGCTGGCAAGATGGCCCAGCAGATCAAAGGTAAAGGTGTTTTCTGTCTGATGAACTGGGGTCAGTCTCCAGAACCCACATGGGGGAGGGACAACTGCCTTCCATAGCGAGGCCACATGTGCCATGGCGCACACCCTCAAGCACACACATACATTGTGGTGGTTTGAATGTAATTGGTCCCCATAATCTCATAGGGAGTGGCACTATTAGGAGGTGTGGCTTTGTGGGAGTGGGTATCTCCTTGTTGGAGGAAGTGTGTTACTGTGGGGGTGGGCTTTGAGGTTTCCTATGCTCAGTTCTCAGTCAACTCTCTGTTGCCTGCAAGATGTAGAACTGTCAGCTACTCCAGCACTATGTCTGTCTGCATGCCACCATGCTCCCCACCATGATGATAATGGACTGAACCTCTAAAACTGTAAGCAAGTGCCCCCCAATTAAATGTTCCCCTTATAAGAGTTGCCATGATCATGGTATCTTCAGAGCAATAAAAACCCAAAGACATACAGTAAATAAATATTTTTTTTTCACAATAGGGTTTCTCTGTGTAACAGCTCTGACTGTCTTGGAACTCACTTTGTAGACCAGGCTGGCCTGGAACTCACTGAGATCCACCTGCCTCTGCCTCTTGAGCACTAGGATTAAGGATGCGTGCCACCATGCCCAGCAAATACAATTTTTTTTTTAAAGATTCAAATCAAAGAATTTTTGTTCTACTTTGAGACAAATTTTCATATAGCCCAAGCAGCTCAAACTCACTATATAGGTGAGGATGGCCTTGAACTGCTACAACCTCTACGCTTATGTGCTGGGATTACAGGTTGTGCACAACTATGCCTGGTTTCAAATCTGGGACTTGGCTATCAGAATAAGATAAATTTTTTAAAAGAGAGGAAAAAGAAACCCATCTTTTCCTACTGCGGACACAACATCTTGGGCACGTGCACAGAACGCAAGTTCCACACCCGTTTTCTTTCCGCCAGCTCATCACCATTTTCGACAGGAAACAGAACATCTGTTGTACAGGAACTCTACACTAAGAGACAAGGAACACAAAGAATTTGCTCAAGGCAAAGCCAGAAGGTCAAGCAGCAAGTTGAATTGCAGTGGGGCTAGTTGCTCCTTTGTCCGTACCTCTGCTCAGGGCCACCTTGTCACATGCCCACACTGCCCTACTGTGTAACCGTCCATGTGCAGAAGCTAGCCTTATCAACGGTGAGCCCTCTACTGCATGGAACCGTCATTTCTCACACAGTGACACAAGGCCGTCTACGTCACTAAAGACCTCCCTAAGCGTCAAAGGCCAAGCGCTGAGGTTGGCTGTCACAGTGCTGGTGAGGCTGCCACCTGTCGCACTCCAGCTGTGCGGTGAAGGGACAATCTTGTTGTGCAGCATGTCTGTGCCCACACACATGCTGAGTAGCCCCGAAAGGAAGTCGCAGCTCTGGTTTTCTAATTTTATTTTATTTTTAAAAGTGTCTGTGTATGAGGGTTTTATCTCCATGTATGTGATGTCTGTGTATCACAGGTGTGTCTAGTGCCCTCGGAGATAAAAACAGGACATCGCATCGCCTGACACTGGAGTTAGAGACACTTAGGAATCCCCATGTGCATTCTGGGAATTGAACCCAGAGGACCTCTGGGAGAGCAGCAGTTAATCCCAGCCACTGAGCCATCTCTCCAGCCCCAGGAAGCTGCGTCTTAACATGAGTACTAGGGTTGTTTTCTGTTTGTTTGCTTGCTTAGGTTTTGTTTTGCTTTGAGACAAAACCACTTATTTTTAGACTCTAGGCCTCCATTTTGTTTCCAGGCACAGCTCCTGAGTCATCAGCTGCTGGTACTGCCCGAAATAAGGTTAAATTTTAAGTTAAAATTTTCTTCAGGCTATAGGCCTATAATTTGAGTTTGTGTCAAAGGATGGACTATCCTAATGAGAATACA
This sequence comes from Microtus obscurus, assembly GCA_963919715.1. Classification (NCBI taxonomy): domain Eukaryota; kingdom Metazoa; phylum Chordata; class Mammalia; order Rodentia; family Cricetidae; genus Microtus; species Microtus obscurus. Next base: position 8,440,925 of record CAWTZC010000170.1, on the reverse strand, counting down.
CTCGTTGCCTTCCCTCACCTGAGCCTCGCACTGCCACAGAAAACACACTCTTCACACGTGCTACTCATCCTTTGTGAGATTGAGCCCAAGTCTCCAAATCTCAGAGTCTTCTTATTCAGGCTGTGGGATGACCAGAAAAGCCTTGGCCTTGGCCATGCAGCCCATGGAGGTTGCACCAAAGGCATTAAGACCTAACGGAACAAAGCTATGACCAGATTACATCACCTTGAAGGGTCAGGATCCACGCAAACCAGACCCTAAGGAGGGGTGGCTGGAGGGGCCCCACAGTTCCTCCACGTGAAGAGAAGTTAGGGCTGGAGGGGCTGACAGCCGCATAGGAGCAGTCGTGGCTCTGAAGAGCCGTCTAGCTCTGCCCTTCACTAATCCTTTAGGGTTTTGATGGTCATGATATCACTCCATGGAGGAGAGCAGATTGTAAGTCACGCCTCTGTCCCTATGCTATGGCCTACCTGTGTCTCCGAATCCTTCTCAACCTCGGTTCCAGGGAGTAGACTGAGGGAGGCAGCATAAAAGCTGTGTCTCCTGTGACGTCACTGAGCTAACCCTTCTCCCGTGTGTCTGTTGGTGGTGCCACAGAAACAAGACAGTGCTGGGAAGCCTCTTGGGATTCCAGAACTGGAGATGTGACAGTTTTCTTCTGTCCAAAGGGAGAAAGGTTTCCACCAGCACTGAAAACAGAGACCCTCGGCTCTTAAGAGTCTGTGGTTGTCTGTGGCCCTGTCAATTAGCTTGGTGTTCACCTTTATACGGAAATCCAAGGATAAATTTCTGCTTCCTTTTGTGCAACCCTAAAGAGAGATTCCTTCTCTTACCCCTTAGCTTACATAGTAAGAGTAGGCTGAGGGGGTAGTCCTGGAGGAACACACGTGTAAAGCTAGCCTGGGCTACATAGTGATTTGTATAAAACATACCCGCCTTTAGCTGTCAGTCTCAGAAAGAAGGCTCCTAGAAAGCCCATGGTAGGCGGGGAGATGGCTCAGGGGATAAAGCACTTGCTGCACAAGTATTAGAACCTGGGTTCAAATCCTCAGAAACCCACAGAAAGCTGGGCTTGGTAGCACACATCTGCAATCCCAGTGTTCCTCCGATGACATAGAAGGCAGAGACAGGAGAGTCCTGTCTACAGATGTTCCTCATGATGCTATCTGGGCAAGGAGCATGGGAAAACAAAAAGAGAGGAGGAAATCAGAGAAGAATCACCAGGCAGTCAGAATCAACAGGCTACGAGCACACATGGTAAATGGCTCCTAAAAACAAAAGTGAACAGCTGGCAGCCAATTCTTGTTTTCTAAATATATCCTCTCCTGAAAAGAAGTAGGACTCACTGGAGAAACGGCTGTGCCAGGGCTGTCAGAGAAGGAGCAGCCTCCTGAAACACTCACTCTTTCCTAAAAGGATATAGCGAAAGGATACAGGAGGCAGCCGGTGGGGAATCCACTGGGAAGCCTGGGATGGTAAGCATTAGAATGGCAGTAGAAGCTGTAACCCACTGAATAAAGTAAAACCTGAGAATCGACGGTCTGTGAGCAGGCTGTACTTAGGCGTTTAGGAATGCAAGTGCATATACAGTATGTAAGTAACCACCAATGAAAACACAAGACCATAAATCTGAAAGAGAGCAGGGAGTAGTATATAGGGGAGTTTGGAGGGAGGGAAGGGAAGGGGGAAAGATGTACTCTCGAAAAATAATATTAAAAAAGAATTCAGTCTTCATTGATCTATAATTCAAAGAGCAGAGGAAAACAGAATTGGTTGGGGGGGGGGACTCTTTTAAGTAACAAATGCAAAGACATCAACCACTACAGTAATTAATTCAGGAATAAAAAACCACAGATGTTAAAAAAACAATCCAGTTGATCCCAAATTTCCTGAGAAACCTCCACACTGCTTTCCAAAGTGGTTGCAAAAGTTTGCATTCCCACCAGCAATGGATGAGTGTACCCCTTTCTCCACACCCTCTCCAGCAAAGGCTATCATTGGTGTTTTTTATTTTCGCCATTCTGACAGGTGTAAGATGGTATCTTAAAGTTGTCTTGATTTGCATTTCCCTGATCGCTAGGGAAGTTGAGCATGACCTTAGGTGTCTTTTGGCCATTTGAACTTCTTCTGTTGAGAGATCTCTGTTCAGCTCAGTGCCCCATTTTATAAATGGGTTGATTAGCCTTTTACGGTCTAGTTTCTTGAGTTCCTTATATATTTTGGAGATCAGACCTTTGTCAGTTGCGGGGTTGGTGAAGATCTTCTCCCAGTCAGTGGGTTGCCTTTCTGTCTTAGCGACAGTGTCCTTTGCTTTACAGAAGCTTCTCAGTCTCAGTAGGTCCCATTTATTCAATGAGTCCCTTACTGTCTGTGCTGCTGGGGTTATACGTAGGAAGTGGTCTCCTGTGCCCACTTGTTGTAGAGTACTTCCCACTTTCTCCTCTATCAGGTTCAGCGTGTTCGGACTGATATTGAGGTCTTTAATCCACTTGGACTTGAGTTTTGTGCATGGTGATAGATATGGATCTATTTTCATTCTTCTACAGATTGACATCCAGTTTTGCCAGCACAATTTGTTGAAGATGCTCTCTTTTTTCCATTGTATACTTTTAGCTCCTTTATCAAAAATCAGGTGTTCATAGGTTTGTGGGTTAAAGTCAGGGTCTTCTATTCGATTCCATTGGTCGACTTCTCTGTTTTTATGCCAATACCAAGCTGTTTTCAATACTGTAGCTCTGTAATAGAGTTTGAAGTCAGGGATGGTAATGCCTCCAGATGATCCTTTATTGTATAAGATTGTTTTGGCTATCCTGGGTTTTTTTGTTTTTCCATATAAAGTTGATTATTGTCTTCTCCAGATCTGTGAAGAATTTTGATGGTATTTTGATGGGGATTGCATTGAATCTGTAGATTGCTTTTGGTAGAATTGCCATTTTTACTATGTTGATCCTCCCAATCCAAGAGCAAGGGAGATCCTTCCATTTTCTGGTGTCATCTTCAATTTCTTTCTTCAAAGACTTAAAGTTCTTGTCAAATAGATCTTTCACTTCCTTGGTTAGGGTTACCCCTAGATATTTTATGCTATTTGTGGCTATCGTGAAAGGTGATGCTTCTCTGATTTCCCTCTCTGCTTCCTTATCCTTAGTGTATAGGAAGGCCACTGACTTTTTGGAGTTGATCTTGTATCCTGCCACCTTACTAAAGGCGTTTATCAGATGTAGGAGTTCTTGGATAGAACCCCTGGATCCAGCAATACCACTCTTGGGAATATACCCAAGAGAGGCCTTATCATACAACAAAAGTATATGCTCTACTATGTTCATAGCAGCACTGTTTGTAATAGCCAGAACCTGGAAACAACCTAGATGCCCTTCAATTGAAGAATGGATGAAGAAAGTATGGAATATATACATATTAGAGTACTACTCAGCAATAAAAAACAAGGACTTCTTGAAGTTTGCAGGCAAATGGATGGAAATAGAGAACATGATCCTGAGTGAGGTAAGCCAGACCCAAAAAGAGGAACATGGGATGTACTCACTCATATTTGGTTTCTAGACATAAACAAAGGACATTGAGCCTCTAATACGTGATCTTAGAGAAGCTAAATAAGAAGGAGAACCCAAAGAAAAACATAAAGATAAAGGCATCCTCCTGAATATCAACCTTCATCAGGCGATGAAAGGAGACAGAGACAGAGACCCACATTGGAGCACCGGACAGTAATCTCAAGGTCCAAATCAGGAGACGAAGGAGAGTGAGCACGAGCAAGGAACTCAGGAACGCGAGGGGTGCACCCACACACGGAGACAATGGGGATTTTCTACCAGGAACTCACCAAGGCCAGCTGACCTGGGTTTGAAAAAGCCTGGGATAAAACCGTCTTGGGAAAAAAACATAGAGACAATGAGGACTACTGAGATCTCAAGAACAAAGGCAATGGGTTTTTGATCCTACTGCACGTATTGGCTTTGTGGGAGCCTAGGCAGTTTGGATGCTCACCTTACTGGACCTGGATGGAGGTGGGTGGTCCATGGACTTCCCACAGGGCAGGGAACCCTGATAGCTCTTTGGGCTGACGAGGGAGGGGGACTTGACTGGGGGAGGGGGAGGGAAATGGGAGGCTGCGGTGGGGAAAAGACAGAAATCTTAAATAAATAAATAAATTTAAAAAAAAAATAAAAAAAAATAAAAAAAAAAACAATCCAGTGAAGGGAAGTTTGATGAAAATTGAATATTTACATAGTAAGAGTAGGCTGAGGGGGTAGTCCTGGAGGAACACACGTGTAAAGCTAGCCTGGGCTACATAGTGAGACCCTGTCCAAACAAAACATACAAAACATGTCATCATGAACAGACAGCAAGTGCCTACAAATAACTGGCTTCTACTCTTCAACAATGTCCTGTCAGAAAATACAAAGGCAGTCTGGGATATGGTGCCAGATGGAGAGGCTGAAAATAATGCATGATTTCTGATTTTCTTTTACCACATTATTGGTACAACTGACAAAACCTTCATAAGGAACTAGGCAGAGGTGCCTGCCAGGCCAGGATTCAGGAAGTGGAGAAGAAACATGAATTCTAGGCCAGCCAAGACCATACAACAGAGATCTGGTCTCAAAACACAAGCGCATGTGTCCTCTCTCCCCCTTTCCCTCTCCCTCTCTTTGTCTCTCTCCTTTTAAAGCTGGGGCTCAGTGGTAAGGTGCTTTTTGTGTAAGGCCCTGGGATGGAGGAAGATAAAAGTAATAAAAAAAAAAACAGATTGCTGGGTGTGATAGTTCAACAATCCTAGCATGTGGGAGATGGAGGCAGGAGGATTATATAGAGTCCAACGTCAGCCTGGCCTAAACAGTGAGTTCTGTGATGTGTAGACTGTAAGGTGAGGGTGGGGTTACTGAGAGGAGGCTGCGGCTCATGAGGCGGGTGTTGGAAGGAATTAAACCGGCCTGTATTTTGATTACGGTGGCATTGACACAAATATAAGCATCTTTGAGTCCACAAAACTACATGACAAAGAAATCAATTTACTGCATGTTAAACTAAGAAATGTAATGGTTTGAAATGAGAAATGCACACACACACACATTCCAGGGGTTTCAATGTAGCCAGTGGAAGCACACACATGTGCTGTAAACACAGGAGCAGGGCTGCCCGTGTTGGGGCTTGGTGATGGAAATGAGAATAAAGATAAAACACAACAAATAGCAGACAAGGCAATAAAACCAGTAACTAGAACAGAGATGACAATGGGGCCATGAGATGGAGTTTGAGAGGTGGATGGGAAAGAAGAAACTAGGAGTGACAGCGGAGTGGGAGGGGCTCTCCAAGGGCTGCCGGGGAAGGGAGGACAGCATCTGGACTCCTAGGCCTGCAGGTCTGGGCGGTCACCGCGACAGTCTGACATGATCTAAGGCTGGAGTAAGCCTACTTCTTTTCTCTGGCTTTTGACTCCTCGGCTCCCTGAGCAACCTGTGGCTTTCTGGGTACAGCTGTCTGCATCTACAGAATTCTTTTGCTTGTTTTTTGTTGTTGTTATTGTTTTGTTTTTGTTTTTTTGTTTTGTTTTGTTTTTGGGTTTTTGAGACAGGGTTTCTCTGTGTAGCCCTGGCTGTCCTGGAACTAGTTCTGTAGACCTGGCTGACCTCAAGCTCACAGAGATCCACCTGCCTCCATCTCCTGAGTGCTGGGATAAAAGGCATGCACCATGAAACTCCCTTTCCAACACAATTCTTAACAGTAGAAGCCTGAGTATTTCCCCACTTGGGAAGAACAAAGGAACCATAGCTACTCGGCATTATAACAGTAGGTCTCGCCAGAACAATTCAGCAGGAAAATGTGCTGCGGTGAGTGCTAACGGGAAACTTTCCTGGGCGCCTGGCATGCAGGGAGCGCTGAACAAATACGAAGTTGTGCACGGTTGATGGGGCTGTGGCTGCAGTCTCGGACTCTATAGTCAGACTGGCGCCCACTGACTAGGTTTTCACACTGAGCCACTCAACAGCTGAGCCCGAGCATCTGCTGTCCTGCTTAGGCCCTGGGCTTGCTGGATGAATCTAAGCAGGTGTGTGTGCGCCAAAGGCACCCATGGATAGCTAAGAATGCAGCCCAACACAGTTATAATTTATATAAAGCATGGAGTGCAGTGTGTGTGTGTGTGTGTGTGTGTGTGTGTGAGAGAGAGAGAGAGAGAGAGAGAGAGAGAGAGAGAGAGAGAGAGCGCTTTCTTGTAACTTGGTTGCATAGTTCTCGGGTGTGAATCTGTAAACCACAACACCGTGTGAGGGCAGGGCAAGTGTGCATTTCTTGAGCTGAGACTCAAGCCTGGTTCTCAAGCCCCACTGACAACTATCCCAGCTTTACAAGGTGGCCCTCGTACACACTTCAGTGTTTCTCAGTGAAGCCTTCTGGCTAACCATGGCTACTCTAGCAACATCAGGCGGGAAGATACTCCAATGAGCATCCAAGCTGACCCTGGGTCTTATCCCATGAGAAACTGAGACCCAGAGACTACTCAGTACATTGGCAACAGACCTGACCTATGGACTGGGCACCCTGGATTTCAACTCCAGCCCCTATGTAGAACATAGAAGGCTATCCCAAGCTTGTGCCTTAGGTGGTCTGCCAACACGCCAGACATACGACCTAACTGAACACACTTACATTTGGTGTCCATTTTGTTTGTTTGTTTGTTTGTTTTTCCAGACAGGGTTTCTCTGTGTAGAATTCTCCAGTTTTCTATTTCAATAACATACCTTCTCTCCTCTTGAGACGCCACAAAATATCCAACTCCACAAAACACTCCTTTCTGGCTCCCTCTGAAAAACTTGTAACTGTTTATGATTTGAATACTCACAAACTGTCCATCCTGAGAAGGCTGTGCAGGTTCTACAAATACCTGGCACACCTAACACGTGGAAGCATGCAGTCCAAGTTCATTCCCAGTGTGGATGAACAAGGTGAAGCCCTTCTCCTTGTGGCCTGGAGGAGGTCCGTCCACACAGCCAGGCCAATTTCAACTCTGAGTTTTCCGCTCCCATAAGCTTTGGTCATAGCTTCTCACCACTCCATTGGCAAGACACTTGACCAAGTCAGCCTGAACTGAATGTACGCTTCTGTGCCCAAGGAGCAGCGCTGATCCACAATTATACGCCTCATGTCATGGATCCTCTTGTGAACCCTCCAAGGAAAGCAATGATCCCATTTCACATAGGAAGAAAACAGCTCTGACCTGATTCAAGGGACCCAGAGTGTCTTACAACATCAGAAGGGAACTGTGAATTTGGTAGAAGATACAGGAAGTGACTAGAAGAGGAAGGCAGTGCCCCTTACAAGTTGAATACGGCCCCATCTCCTGGATCTAGAAACTTGTGGTCATTTGAAATCACTGGCTCTAATCACTTTACCATTTATGCAATTAAGCAAGCTTCTACTAGTCTCCCAGAGAGGCCTGCCCTGGCATGTACGAGGCCCTGAACTCAACCTCCAGCCCTGTAAGCCAGACAGAAGGCATGTGCAAGGAAAATACTTAGCCCTTCATAGTTGTAGATCTTAGACAACTGCATCAACTTATTTTTAATCCAGTATGATTTTAGTGTTCTTTGATTTGGGCGCTGTTATTGGCTTCTATAAACCAGAGCTGTTACACAGGAATTTGTCCACTCAGGTTAAAAGATCAAGCACCCAGGCTAGTCTGTCACAAACTATTCCTAAGAGTCTCTATGACTGGCTGCATGCAACAAACTCGCAAAGGTTTAGACCAATATCATTTTAAAGTCAGGCTTTTATAGCTAACATCTGATCCTATTCTATAAGCTTGGCTTTGCTTTTAAAGGAAGGAGGAAAAAGATGATTTGTATAAATCATCTCTGCTTATGGAGTATAAAGAATCACAGACTTCTCTTTAGAGAACCCAGGCAGGAACAGCCCAGAGGCAGAGGCTCTGTCTAAAAAAGCATGCCACGCTTGGGAAAATCCTCTCTGTCTCTGTCTCTCTCCCTCTGTCACACACACACACACACACACACACGGGGTGGGGGAGGAGAAGAGAGAGGAAGAGGGAGAGAGACACACCAGGAAAGTTCACATGAAGCTCAAGATAGATTCAACACTCTCTTCAGATCCACATTCTTTAGAAGCTGGGAATTTCAAATTCAGAGCCTGTGAACAATTCTAGACCTCTCAGAAAGCAGTGTGGCAATGTGAACCTACGTTCAGAATGACTGTATCTGACCTACAGATTCTTTCTAAGAATATATCCCCAGGAAGTAATTTGTTGTATGATATTTTGATTTCATTCTGAAAACAAAGCTTGCTTTGGGTCAGAGGATGGAGTTAGCCACTAGCTGACCCGAAATGAACCATAGAGGTTTGGAGGACTACGGACAGATAGGATACAGGAAGTAGTACGGCGGGGCTGAGAGAGGATCTCAGCCCCTTGGAGGAAAGAACAGAAATGGTAGGAAGTCACTGTGGCTGCTCCCCTGCTTCTCTGATCTTTCAGGTTCTTACCCCAATGTCTGACTCCTGCTTTTTTTATTGATAAAGAAGAATTAGATAAATGCCTCAGTAATTCAATTGAAATAAAGAACTATGTCCTACAAAATGTGTTTAAGATTAGGACAGTGAAACATGGAATGAAGAACACTAAGGAATTAGCAGTAAGGTTAGTAAACAGACATGAGGTTGAGGCAGGAGGATTATGAATTTTAGGTCAGCCTTAACTACACAGTGAGAACTAGAGAAACTAGGGGAGGGGAAAACATGATCCAAGTATATCATATGAAAAACCTTTAATTAGGAAAGAAAATATTTAATTAAAAAACAAAACAGTTAAGCCAGGAAGTGGTGTCATATTTCTTTAAACCCAGCACTCTCGAGGCAGAGGTAGTCAGCTCTCTGAGTTCGAGGCTAGGCTGACCTACAGAGCAAGTTCCAGGGGGAGAAAAAAAGGTAAAAAGATTCTAGGCAGCCACAACTAAAGATAATCAGGCTAAGTATAGGCAAAAATTACACTTTGGAAGGTAATAGAAATAGCTGAATTTAAATTAGTCTCACACAATAATTATGAAATTATGAATGTAACAGTAAATTATGTATGCATTTTGACATTGTAGCTTTATTACAGTGGTAGGGACAATTTTTAAAAAATTTTAATGTGGTATCATTTTTAACTATAAAGAGAAGAGATCCCATAAAGTGGGACACATGAGTGAGAGAAGGAAGGTATGGCTCAGTGGGTAAGGTGCTTGCCGTGCAAGCCGGAAAACCTGAGTTCAGACGGCCTGCATCGTATCAAAGTCAGACATGGCGGTACATGTCTGTGAACTTAGTGGTGGGAAGAATGAGCTGAGTGTGGTTCCAGAGCTTGCTAGTCCCCACACTCAGCAGTGAGTTCCAGACTTACTGAGAAACCTGCTCAAAAAGTAAAGTGGAGAACTACTGAGGAAGACATAGCACATTGATCTCTAGCCTCCACACGTACACACTTCAATGTGTGCGTGTGAGCAAGCATGTATGTATATACACACACACACAAACACACAGGGAGGCTGGGCCAGAGGTGTGGCTCAGGGGTAGAGTGCTTGTCTAGAATACGCAAGGTTCCTAGTTTAATTCCTGGCCCCTAGCAAGGGGGAAATTCATCAAAAATGGGCATTCCAGCCCCCACTCAGCTTCCCATTCCACAATGTCAGTTACCACCCTGGGCTAGCCCTATCTACTGTTCTAAAATACCACATGCAAAATTCCAGAAACCATCCACTAGTCTTAAAGAATTCTTATTGCAGCATATTGGTAACCATTATAAAACTGTTCTAAGGTTTGTCACAGGCAAATAGGGTTCAGTACCATTTGTGTGACCTCAGGTATCCCAAGGGACTAAAGCATTACCACTATCAAGGATAAGCAACACAATCAGAGCTTAACACGTACCAGGCACTATTTTAGGCCATTTCATGGCCAGTCCCTAAGCCTCTCATCTCTTAAGTGATACTATTATTACCCCATTTTATACAGGAGAACACTGAAGCCCGCAGAGACAACGTTCTCACACCTCACAGCTGCCTAGTATGACAGAGCCATTCCTCAGTTCATGTTTGTCTGTGTGAGTGTTTACTGTGTGTGCACAAGCGCCCTCAGAGGTCCGGACAATCAGATCCCAGGAGCAATAGTCAGGTGGCTGCGAACCACTCAGGGTTGGTGCTGGGAACCAAACTCGGGTCCTCTAGAAAAGCAGGCAGTGGTGGCGCACGCCTTTAATCCCAGCACTCGGGAGGCAGAGGCAGGCGGATCTTTGTGAGTTCGAGACCAGCCTGGTCTACAAGAGCTAGTTCCAGGACTGGCTCCAAAACCACAGAGAAACCCTGTCTCGAAAAACCAAAAAAAAAAAAAAAAAAAAAGAAAAGAAAAGCAGGGCACGCTTAACCGCTGAGCCATCCCTCGCTCTGTTTCTTAGTCAGCCATGCACCTGCTACATCATCACGCCTATTTGACGGAGAGGCCAGAATCCTCAGAAGCAGCCTCACCACAAATGCTCTGAAAGCAGTGGGTGATGAGCCCCCCCCCCCCCCCCGCAAGGAATTTCTGAGGCCTTCCGTACTGCAGAGAGAGCTGCTATCTCTACACACACCCCACACTAGAATTTAGGGAGGAGAGAAACAGTTCACTTGAGCTTCAGGGAGGCAACAGGACCCAAAGGAGTCTGGATTGGCCTAACACCCCAGGGGCAGAACTCTGAATCCACCAGTGTTGCAGACCCACCCTGCCCTCTCCACTCCACTCCAGCCCCCTCCACTGCCTCCCCGAGGTTCCTCCTGCCCACAGCAGTCCCAACAGCCTGCGCCACTGCCTCTTTTAGCGTCTTCCGGCTCCGTCGGCCTTCACTTCCTTCCCTCTCCTACCCTGTGGGTCACTGTTGGCAACAGGGGGAGATTTAGCTGCGTGACAGCAGCTAGAAGAGGTCAGGAGCTATTTCCAGCAATCGACCCCAGCCCACCACAGCCCGGGAGGAGTCAGACAGGCTAAGGCAGGGTTGCCAGCATCACTGTGTGCAAGGGGCCCTTGGTTTCTGATGCTGGCCCTAGTCCAGACCACCCATTTCACTCCCTGCCCCTCAGAGCCTCTGAACAGAAAGGCTCTGGACCTAATTCACCCACTGTGCAGGGACTCTTCGATAGCCAAAGGCTAGACCTTGTTCATGTCTACCTCTCGCACTTCGAACAGTATAGTTGTCCATAAAAGTCTGCTGTATAAGCAAATGAGGTCACGTCTGTCCTCTTCCTTTGGGGGTCTCTTTTAAATATGATGGCCAGCAGGGTCCCTGCTTAGGCTGCCTACAAGGCTTATCTGAATAGAGGAAGCTACCAGGCCATGTCCCCACACTTGCCTGAAACTTAGCTTCTCTGAGTCTCCCCAGTCTTAGAGTCCTTTTCTCTTTCTTCAGGCTGTTGGTGTCTTGTCGCACCAACAGCTGCTCTGTGGTTTCAGGACGTCAAAGGCAAGAGGATATTAAGCAAAACAGGGATGAACTTTTAAAGAAAATGTTAAAGGCACTTTTAGGAGGAACCCTGTCATTGGGCCAAGCATTTGCTGACGCTCCTACCAGGCCCCTCCAGGCCCACATGGAAAGGCAGGAAGGAACCTGACCTCAGATGCTACATGGGTCAAGCTGGTCTGGCAGAATCCTGCCCCCTCCTTCAATGCAACCTTGCTCTAACTCCAAAAAGCTCAGTGCCAAATGACCCCCGATTCTCCACACCAAACATCCCCTCCGAAGAGAATATAGCTCCACTGAGGACATTCAAAATGGAGTAACTTCAAAATACACTCCTTGGAAAGAGACAAGCGAGAGCGCAGCAGCCTGAGGCTTTGTTGACGTAATCCACAGTCCTCACTGAAAGCCAGGCTCTGTGGCTTCCCCAGGCTTTTCCCTTAAGAGAATTCCCGGAAACAGTCTCACTCCACAGCCCCTCCCTGGAACTCAGGAACACTGGGTAGCAGAGAGCTGTGTGTGTTTCATCTGATTTGCTGGCTCCTTCCCACCTCCCCTCTGTCACATCTTGATGATGTCAACAGCAGTGGTTGGCCCACCAGGACTCAGCCAGCACTCAGCCCTGGAGCCATATTAGGCCATATGAGCCTACCCAGGGATCTGGCAGCTAAGGGAACAAGTCGAGAAGTTACTGAGAGCACACCATCCCCATGGGTTCTATCCGCAGCAGATCTGCTCAGCCAGCTCTAAGGACCCGCCCAGGCGCTTCCTGACCCTTTTCTCCTCTTAATCAGAATTCTAGACCTATCATTCCACATAAGTGGTAATCATTTGACAGCACTGTGCAAACCTGTCATTTCCAATGCACTTAACCCTTTGTAAGAGGCTTGAAACCTAGAGCTTCTCAAAAAAAAAAAAAATCACTTTTTTTTTTCTCTTTTTGGAAAATGTTCTACAGACAGCATACAAAAAGTACAATTTGGTGCACAAGGCTCACCACACCTCCAGACACCCACATATATGTGTCTAACAACAGCTGACTATAAGACAGCTATGGCATACTCTGCCGACCTAGATGATACTGCTTCTGTGATTTATTTGCTACTTTTGTTTTATTATTTTCTTGCAGTACAGGAATCAAGCCTGGGGCCTCGCAACTGCTAGCAATCACCCTTCTACTACTGAATTATCCCCATCCCACCTCTGTGATTATTTAAAAGATGCAGGACCAAGATTGCAATGAATAAAAAAAAAAAAAGAATGACAACCAGGCTATCTGTATGAATTTATATCAGTTTATTGTTCCTCCTGTAAAGATATCAGTCATCCTGGGTGTCTTAGTTAGGATTTTATTGCTGTGATAAAGACCATGACCAAAAGCAACTTGGGAGGAAAGGAATTATTTCATCTGACACTTAAGCCATGAAGAGATGCTGCATGTTGGCTTGTTCCTCCCTCATGGCTTGCCTGGCTGCTTTCTTACAGCACCCAGGACAGTCTGCCCAGGGGTGGAACCACTCACAATGGATGGACCCTCTTACATATCGATCACTAAGAAAATGGACCACAGGCTTACTCACAGGCGAACCTGATGGGAGCATTTTCTCCACTGAGGTTCTCTCTTCCCAAGAGACTCCAGCTTGTGTCGAATGACATAAAAACTAGCCGGTACACTGAGTATGGTACCAGCCCATCTGGAGCTGGTCCTGGAGTAGCTACAGCAGCAGTTACAAGCCTGGGAAACCTAGGAAGACACTGTCAACAACAAACAAACAACAAAAACTCAGAAACAAGGCAGCAGCTATATTCTTAAACATGTCAAGAGAAGACGAGCAGAAAATAGGGAAGCATTTTTATCTGGGTGAAAAGAATGTGGGTGTATTTTTCTTTTTTTTTTTTTTGACCTCGCAAATTATTTTCAATGTGCCTGATTTTTGTTTGTATGTTTTCAGAGCTGGAGATCATCAAATCATACAACAAGTTCTCTGCACTGAGTTATACACCTCACCCCCTCATTACTTTACACACACACACACACACACACACACGGTTGCTTCTACCCTAAAAAAGAAAAAAAAAAAGCAAACGTGAAGACCCACGGTCTTTGTCCTGATACCTCTATGAGGCAAATCATTATAGTTACACAATACACCCAGAACATACTTAAAATCCCACACCTTGCTAAGAGTTCAGCCACAACCAACAAATGACACAGCCCCTGGCCTCCATTTGTACAAGGAAGTGGAGGGCTGAGGACAAGCTGAAAACGTGGAACCAGAACAAGAACACCCGGCAAGTGACTCATCATCCCTCTGTCTGCTAAGGACAAATCCCTTTAGGCCACGTTCACTTAGAACTAAAATCAGGCCACAACCCTCTAACCTAGAGGTCTCTGACTTTCAGAACAGGACTTAGAGAGCTCTCCTGGGGACAAAGGCACCCTCACCTCACCCGCACAGACCCAGACAAACAAAGGCTCACAACTGAGGTCTTTTAAGTCACAGCTGCAGGCAGCTTTCAGCCCCACACCTTGCTAAGGCCCTTCAAAGTTGCAGGGCCTGGCTGGTCAGTGGCCCAGGGAGAACATCAGCTATGGCAGAATCAAATGTAAAACCAGAGTCTCCAAGGGAAGCCGATTTATCAGAAGACCACTCTGAAGCTGGGGAGATGGTCAGTGGATAAAGTTTTTGCTGTGAAATCAGGAGCCCCTAAATCTGAATCCCCAAGTACAAGCCAGGCTATAGCATGTCTATATTTTCAGGGCTCCTACAACCAGTCTGGGAGGAGGAGACAGGAGAATCCCAGCAGCTCATGGAACAGGCAGCCCTGCTGTACGCAGCAGCAAACAACAAGAAACCTTGCTTCAAACACTGTGGAAGGCAAGGATTAATACCCAAAGTTGTCTTGTGATCTCCACAGGGTGCAAGCATGCCTACATATGGACACACACACATGTGCACACACATACGGACACTCACACACACACAGGCATGCATGCACACAATTTCTTATAAAAGATTAACATTCCACTGCATTAAAAAAAACCCTGCAAACTCCAAGTAGACATTAATTCAAGCAGAATTTCAGTCTCTCTTGGCAGAAACAAACAGGGAACAAAGAATGGGAATAAGGAACGGAGGGAGTAAATAAGTTGGAAGTGAAGGAATCTCCAGGATTGACCAAAAAATAACTAAGCCCCTTTCCCAGAGACCCTTAGCCCACTGAGCCCAAGCTAAGCCTGTTGACTGTGCCTCCAAAGTCTGAACGGTCCTAGGGTGGAACCTGTGGGAGGGCTCAGGCTGACTTGGCATCAGCTGCCCCATCATTCTCAACCCCTAAATTAGCCTGGAAATCCCTACCCTGCTGCTACTCAAAGACCATAATACCCAGGCAGATGGCCGTTGATATCTCATTATCATCATTATAAAGCAGCAAGTTAGGGTTACCAAGCAGAGCTAATGGGCAGCTGCGGAAAGAAAAGGAAAATTTTCACACAATCAAATAAAATCAGGACAGAAGAACTCTGATATCAAGCCTGAGTTTCTTTCTCAACGAAAGGAAGGGAGGTTAGAATGTTAGGAAAAGGGACATACACACACAGTTCAGAGACATAGTAATCAAGTCTCTCTTGTCTAAATTGTACATTGCTGCAAGGGAGACCCTTTTCCTAGCTCTAGTGCTGTGCACAGTACACACTGCAATTACCAGAGTCATCCCGACATCCACATAAGACCTTTCAGAGGAAGGGATGCACAAGCACCTTAGAAGGATCTTCTTTCCAATCTCTGGACCCTATCAAGGCAACTCCTGGCCCTCCGAACTAGTCTTTCTGGGCATTAACCTGAGGCAAGAAAACCACCGAGTCCCCTCCAGGAATGCCAAATCAAGAAACCATGATTTGAAGCCAACCCCACAAAGCTCTTATTTTCCATGTCCCCAGATCATCTGACGCCCTTCTGCCAAGGTGGTTCCCACACTTGAACCTGGGATTCCCCCCCACCCACCCCAGTGCTGGAATTAAACCCAAGGCGTTATATATGCAAATCACTGAGCCACAGCCCTAGCAAGTGTAGAATAAAGAACAGGCAGGGCTCATTTTTCCTGCCATAATGTTATTTGGGAGAAATGAACATGTTTTACCATAAAAAAAAAAGATCCAGACTGTCATGGAGGGTATTTCTGAAGGACTTTAGCAATCAGGTATCCACTTTCTGGCTACCTGACTGTGTCTGAAATGAGGCGAGGCCTTGAAATGCTTTTCTTAGAATGTACCTCGCTGCTCCAGGTAGTTAGGTTCTGTCTAATATGACTGTTAGATCTGTGTGCACATCAATAAATTATTGCCTCCAGAGAAAAGCAGCAAGACAAAACTGGCTTAAAGGGCTAGTTACTCAAATTTAAAGCTGCAAGATCTGCATCCAAGTGAAGATCTCTGCACCTCCTCTAATACCCAGGATGAGATTTCACCCTTAAAAGAAAGGGGGATGAGGTTCCAACAGTCATCCCAGAGTGGATAAGTCAAGGACAGCCCTCTCCCACGTGTCCCAGCACAGGTTGTTCTAATCAGCCTGCCTGTGTACACACACACACACACACACACACACACACACACACACACACGGGTGAAGGGAGGCAGCAGCCTGATACAGAGAAATGCCTGAGAACCAAGAGCCCAGAACAGACCTAGCAAGTACTTCATCTTCAACGTCACTCACAAGCCACAGCAAAGGCTCAGCTAAAAGCACCCCCCCTCCAAAAGCCAGGGAAATTGCCCCCTCAACAAGTGATCTAAAAGGGCCTTGGCTATCTAGAGCTCCTGTTTGCATCTAGATAAGAATCCTAGGCCAGCAGGTATTTGCAACCAAGCCTGACAACAGGAGTTCTATCCCTGAAACCCACAGAGTGGAAAACTACTGACTCCCACAAGTTGCTCTCCAATCTCCACACTCACACCATGGCACACAGGTCCACACACATATACACACATACACAAATAAATAAAAGCAACTCACTCACACATACACACACACACACACACACACACACACACACACACACACACATTATTCTTCCCTTTTGAACAAATGATGAGTTATCTCCTTAAAGCATAGTTGGGCAAGAAGGGCCTCTGAGATTGAAGATGCCCAGAACTCCCTGCCCCCTTGAAGGATTTGCACTATCTGTCCCAGGTCCCAGCTCAGCCTGTTATTTCCCCCAATGAATCCAGCCTGATATGCCTGTCTACCTTCTCGACCAACACCACACCCAAAATGCCTGTGCCACAGCCAGTCAAATCATGTTGAGCTGTGCCAAATATGAGCAGTTAAAACATTCGAGAAAAAGATAAACATTCTGGGAAAGAGCCGCAAGGCTGCAGCTCCTCCCATCTCCGGCAAACATCCAGGTGGCCAGAAAAGAGAGCCTCATTGCCATGGAGTGGACAGCGCACAGTTACCTGGAAGCCTGTCACGGGGCTAGAGGGAAAAAGGCTGCACTAACTAGAATTCTCTGGGCAGGTTGGAGAACTTTTCAGGAAAGGTCAGCCAGCCCCTATAGCCTGCACTGGGGCTGGGGAGGATGGAACAGACAGCCCCAGGGACTCATACTAGCCCCACAGGAGAGAGGAGTCCTCCCGCTATCACTAGTACTCCAAACAGTGCAGCCTGCCCCCAGTCAGACCTATTGCAGAAGCACGATTCTAACCTCAGCCTATCTAAAGTCCATTCAAGTGTCCTGGCGAACCGAAGCCAGATCTAACAGCAACCTAACAGCAGCCTGGTCTGGTCCCTTACCACCTCAAAGTCACCGGCTATCAACTGAAAAAGATCCAAGCATCTGGCTCAGACCGCTGGACACCAGAAAGTAGAGAACTCAGGGAAAGGAACTGTAAGTAGTGAAAGGGCCACAGTGCTAACCCCCAGGGATGCTTCCTCCCACCAACCTCAAAACCACGGCCAAGGGCTTCAACTGACACCTGCCCAGCCGAACAGATGGGCCTGATTACCCGCCCCGACACACACACATACACACATATACACACGCACACGCGTGCACACAGTCCCTGGCAGATTGAAAGCTTTCTTAAGATTCCTCCTGGCCAGGAAACTGCCTGCCCTCCATAACTTGCACCTAAACATTCAAATCTAAGAGCACAGTTAAAAAATAAATAAGTTAATTAAAAACCTCTACCCTCATTTCTGGGATTCTGGCCTCACCAGCAGCCTAAGCATCAGTCCCATGCAAGTCACATGAAGAGAGTCAGGCCCTGGCCTCTGGCTCTGCAGTCTAAAATGTTGTCTCTCTGAAAGGTCCTTTTGAGTTGTCTGTTTTAGAATTAATTTAGCAACACCACATCAAGCCAAACCCAGCAGAACTATAGCCACAACTGTCTCTCATATTTCAGCAGGAAGACCCTATACTCCAAACAACTATAAACATGGGCACCTGATTTTCATTTTAAACAAACAGGGTCTGATGTATCCCAGGCTAGCCTCCAACTTACAACACAGAAGATGACCTTGAACTTCTCTGATCCTGCTGTCTCCACCTCTCAAGTGCATGTTCACAGAGCTCAGTTTTATGTGGTGCTGGGATCACACCCAATGCTCTCTGCATGCTAGGCAAGAACTCCACTGACTGAGCTACGTGCCTGACCCTGGAGTACTTTTTACTAACTAATTTGTCTTTTTATCTGCATAATGCCCAGGCAACAACCAAAAACAAAAGCAAAAGGCCCAGACGCTCTGTAATCTGGGGACCTGCTCTCCTCCTCTGTGTTCTTCAGTGACATATCTACGGGGTCTATGGAAACAATGCCTCCCAGCCTCAAACTCTACTATTGATTACTTGCTATCTTGTGCTTACTATGTACACAATCTCAATTAGCCCTACAACAACCCTGTGAGGTAAGCACAGGCAAGCTTATCTAACACCCCAGGAAGGAACACTACAATGTTTGAAGTTGGCGTTTACCAGTAGGACTAATATTCTCCTTCACCCTCCAGAGAACTACTCCTGTTTCCCAGATTAACAACCCAGTCCAAAGGAATTCAATTTCCTGCTCGTGTTTGGCCAATTCCAAGAGGTTCCTCCCAAACTTGATATGAAAATATTGAAGTAATTATTGGAGAAATTGAGCAAGAGACTATAGGAAGGCCTGCTCTGCCAGGGCTCTCCGGAACGTGACAGGGCTCTTGGCAGGCTGCCTGCCTGCTGGTGGGGAGGTGGGGCTCCTCTGAACAACATTCTCTCGAACCTGAATTAGAAAAGAGCAGCCACCTGGCTGGTAACGACAGCAGCAACCTGTGGTCTACAGGCCACACAGAGGTCTACCCTGGACCAGCCTCGTTAGTACTAGAAAGTAAGCCTGCCTGCCTGCCTGGTGAAGGAAGGGTCAGGGTTCAGATCACCGAGACAGCAGTGCCAGAAAAGTGCAGCCCCCAGCGATCCCGGAGCGATCTGGTTCATTTTAGGCCTCCAGTCCCCTGAGTACACAGGCACGCTGACCCTGGACAAAGTCAGGCTCACTTTGGTTCAGAGGAACCTTCAGGAGAAGGAACTTGGGAGTGGGAGACGGAAGGTCCCTAGGTCCAGGACCTACCAATAGGAAGAAATCCACAACTGTAGCAACTTTCTAAAAGTTCATCCTCATTATTTAAACTCCTAGTTACAGTGTTTCATTTACTCCTTCAAAACAACTCCCTAAAACCAGAAGCGGTCTATTATCTCCATTAACCAGAAAGCGACCCTTAAAGAGAAAGTTAAGCCATTTGTTCAAAGGCAGAGTGGAGGATGGTGGGATAGGAGGTGGTTTGCTCAGTCGGTCCTGTCCTCAAACCGTAGAAGTTGCTACCGGTGTTGCTACAGGTAGGCAAGACAGTAAGCGGCCTTTCAGTCTACCGGCTACTTTAAACCGACCCCAACTCCAAAATTTCCAGAACCTTGGGCAAGAACAAGGGTGTTTCCAGGGCCTTTTCTGGTGCTGGGGCCAGAAGAGCCTGAGAACTTCCCAACAGGGCCCCAGCCTCTGAGACAACCAGCCAACCTCTCCCGGCTCAGCCCCGAAGTTGGTCTAGGGGGATTAAGTACTCTGACCAAAACCCTGAGGCTAGCAATCTGAAAGAAATCATAGGGTAACGTCCCCGTGATCCTACTGAGGAAATCCGAGGAGACCCTGACCTCCGATCCTTGTTCTTACCGAGCAGCGGGGACTCCTCAGGGCAAGCGGGTAGCGACAACAGTGCCGTGGTAGGGGGCACTGGGACCGAAGTCAAGTTGCTCTTCGGGCCGGGGTCAAAAGCCGCTCCAGGGCTGGAGGGACCCGGGCGAGGCTTCGAGGAGACTCCTAGAGGAGGCGGCGGCCGTGCGCCCCGAGTCCGGAGCTCTTCCAGGGGCTGCTTACTGGCGGCGGTGCCGTTCGTGCCTCCCTTAAATGGAGAGGAGACTCCCACTAGCTGAGGCAGGCGGCTCAGGTCGCGGCCCGAGAGGTAATAGACCAGGGTGACGCCGAGGTGCAGCGCGCAGACGGCCACGAGCAGGCGGCAGGCCCGCTGCAGGGACGAGCCGGGCATCGCGGTGTTGCCGCCCAGGAGCGGCTCCCGAAACCTCATCTTCCCGCCGCGGCTTTAAGAGGGGGTGGGCTAAGGATGAGAGGGCGGCCCGCCCGCAGGCCGCCCGCCAGGAGCTACCGGACCACAGCGATCGAGGGAGGGGCGGGGAGGGGGAGGCAGGGAGGGCAGCGCCAGCCGCCCGCGGCAGAAAGCCGACACCCCGGGCCGCGGGACTCCGGAGCGATCAGCAGGGAGCCACAGGCGCGGATGGGCACGGGGCGGGGCCTCGGTAGGGGGCGGGGCCTCAACCGGGTTTTCGGAAGGCGAGGAGAGCGGAACCTGAGGGGGCGTGGCCTGAGGGGCGGGGCCGCAACGGGGCCTTCTGAGAAGGGCGGGGCTTGAAGGATGAGGCTGGGGCAAGAGCCTAAGGGGCGGGACCTGCAGCCGGGGATGCTGGCCGCTACGGGAGGGCGGAGCTTGAGGGGCGGGCCCTCGGGAGGGTGGGACGCAGGGAGCAGCAGCTCCAGGGGACTAAAACGTGGCGCTCCGCCAGCCCGACTGCATCCAAGGCTTGAACCGGCATCCCACTCCCAGCGGCGCTCGGCTTTTCTTTCGAGCGTTCACCGTGGGGCTTAAGTGTCTTCGAACCACGCTTCCTAGTTAAACGAACTGCTCTCGGGCGGTCCCACCACTTCCTGGCGTACCCAAAGATTCGAGTGTGGGCTTGGGACGGCAGCGTGAAGCCTAAAGGACTGGCTGGTAGCCCTTGAGGATAGTGAGAAACTGGAGCGGAGAAAGGTCGTCTAGGAAACCGGCTTCGACGCCCCACGAGGCCAGCGGACCGATTCTCTGGGGTGTTCCAAAGATCGTCTTAGCCTAGCTGGATCCTCCGGCCTGTGAGGGGGTCTAGCAAGAAGGGGTGGCTTACTGAGAGTCCTACAACGAGGAAAGGACCAAGTTGCTGTAATCCCGCTTTGGTGTTTGTCGGGTTGGGGAAACCTCAGGGGCCAACCCAACTTGGTTCTAGGTGCAACAGTGTAGGATGTAAAACGGACAGTTCTGCACACAGGCTTGTGTGCAGGTCCCATGCCCACAAGCATGCGACCTCGCCCTGTGGTGAGAGCCCTTAAGATGGGAAATGTTAACTAATTCTAGCTACTCCTGGACTTGAAGAGTGTATTGTTAACCAGTGTATGCCCTGGAATAGGGATTGTTAACTGTCTCAGTTTCGTAGATGAGAAAACAGGCTGAGCAGTTTGACATTTGGTTGCAATCATATAAAATGTGTGTGTCCTCTGTTGGCTTTCTGGTGACTCCTCTGGCCTCTTTTTTTGACTGCTCCTCCTTATCTCCATTTGTTGGTGGGGTCCTGAGGCTATGGTCCCTGAGGCTTTTTTATGACTACACTTACTACTCGGGTGTGATTCTATTAACTGTAGGTCGATGACACCAACAATTTCTGTCTAGCCCACACCTCTTCCTTAACCTTCACCTTCCTGAGTCATCTCACCTGAACAAATCCTGCCCACAACAACCTGACCCCTACACCCTTCAGTCCACTTTCATCCTCTTCTCCTTCAGAAAGAGGCACCATTGTTTGCGCTGTTCCCCAAGACCAAAACCCGAAAGCTATCCTTTGCTCCCAAATGTTGTTCCCAGTCCCTCAGTACATCTGTCACTGCTACCTTCAAATGCCAAAGTTTACCACCTGCAGATGTGCAGCCATCTAAGCCGTTATCATCTTGGTCTGCTTTATACAATTGCCTTCTAAGTAGTTAGCTGTTTCCGCCCCTCCCTAGTCTTCCTATCTCAGGGCCTTTGTTCCTGCTCTGCGCTGGACTAGAGATAGATAGTCTTCCCTCAAATGTCATTCAGGTTTCTCAAATCCTACCTTATGGAGAAGACCTTCTTGGTCTTCCCAATTACTCTTCTGCAAAATCAGCTCAGTCTGCTTCTGCTTTGTTTTATCTCTGAATAACCCAGGGTGGTCTCAAATTTGGCTTCCTCCTGCCTCAGCCTCACAAGTCTGACACTACAAGTAGAACTGAATTATTGTGACCAGGGATACTTGTGAGCACTTTCCTTTGTTCCTTCCTTCCTTCCTTCCTTCCTTCCTTCCTTCCTTCCTTCCTTCCTTCCTTCTTTCTTTCCCTCCCTCCCTCCCGCCTTCCTTCCTTCCTTCCTTCCTTCCTTCCTTCCTTCCTTCCCTCTCTTTTTCAAGACAGAAGCCCACACACTGTAGCCGAGGCTAGCCTAGAACTCTCTATGAAACCTAGGCTAGCCTAGAAGACGCATAGCAATTCTTCCACCTCGATCTCCCAAGTGCCGGACTTATCAGTCACCATACCTGGCTTCTAGAAATGGTTGTCTTAGTATGGGAAAAGGAAAAGGGGACCTTTATTGCTAAGTTATTTTAAAGAGCAAAGTCACAAGTTCTCTTCTGACAGTTGGTCAAGGTGAAGCTAACTCCACCATCCTATGCTAGTGGGGAAATTCTGGTTGGGACTGAGCTGGGTTAAGGCATATTAGTTCCCTGTCTGAAAAAGGAGCAGAGGAAAATGGAGACAAGTCTGGGTCCAGACAATAGCCAGGAAACAGGATTAAAAGAGTGTTAGGGCCACAGATCTATCCCAGGATCTTCTGGGCCAGAAATCCAAGAAAAATAACACCGTCTGCTAATTGTCTATGGATCGGGAAGACGAAGAACCCACTAAGGAATAAACCTTTTCTGTACCAGACAGTTTCCACTTCTGTTTCACCCCCATAGATCAGAAGGGCATGAAGATCAGAAAGCATAAAATAGTGCCCAGCACTTAACAGGCCTATAACACAACTCCCAGGCAGTGTGGCGGCAGCAGCTTTTCACTATAGGCTGTTGGCTGGCGGTTCCGATTCCTGTAATAATAACCAAGGCAGTAGGGCAGCTGAAAATTTCAAAACAGCTTCACACAGTGCATCTCCAGGGTCCTGTGTATGTCCTGGTGATTGGGTGCTCGTGGAGGCTGGGAGCTCAGAAGGCCTAGTTGGGCTAAGTTAATGGGACCTTCATTCCCCAAGTTGACCCTTTCCCCAAGGTCTTTCCATGTAATGATTTAGGCTGGCAACTGCCTGGCATCTTCACAAACTGGAGGACACATTCCAAAAGCAGCTCAAGACAAATGCAAGAACATTTCCTAAGAATCAGCCTTAAAACACCACTTCTGTTCACATGTATGTGTGTGTTTGCACATGTCACAAGTGGGTAAGGTTATTATCAGAAGTCATTTCTTCTACTGTGGGATCTGAGGATTGAACTCAGGTTATTGGGTTTGGATGGAAAGCACTTTTGCCTGCTGAGCTAGCGTGTTGGTGCCAAAGCATCACTTCTCAGAGAGAGATTGTTCTTTTGGCTAAAATAAACTTGAGAGCTAGACATGGATGCACAGGCCTGTAATCCAAGCAGCACTCAGAAGGTGAAGACAGGAGAATCTCAAGTTTGAGGTCAGTCAGGGCTCCATAGTAAACTCTGTCTGCAAACAAAAATTTTAAATAATTTAAAGTCCAATAGGGTGGCATAATCCTGTAACCTCATAATTTGGGAGGTGGAGGCTGGAGGATCATCCTTAGATAAATAAGTTGTAATCTAGACTGGACTACAGAGGACTCTGTCTAAAAATGAACAACAAAAGGTAACAAGGTAGTCTAGGTTCAAAGAGAGCTTAAAAAAAAAGACTTCTTGATGGTTGTAGAAGGAGCAAGAAGTTAGCAGGCATCTTCAAGCTTTTCCAGTAGCTACAAATTACTTCGATTTTTCTCACATATAAAATATATAGTACTTTGTATCTGTGGTTCCAAGTCCTGTCCTCCCCAAAAGCTCATTCAAGTGCAAAGTTTCATCATCTACACCAGTTCCCGGTATAGTCGCTTAAGTACAGGAACATATAAATTATAAATCACCTTCTTCCTCTTCCTGCTCCACCCTTCCTGAGAAAGTCAGTCCAGAAGCCAGGAATAAGAGTTCAGCAAGGTCAGTAGTCCAGATGGCAGGCACATGCAGGAGGAAGAGGATGGGGCTGGGTAAGGACATAAAGGACATAGTACAAACGCCCAAGCAGAATAAAGGGGGTGGTATCTAGAGGTTCCCAGGACTAGCATACGGTAGAAAAGCTTTTACAAAGTAGAGCGACCCAAATCAGGGTCTCCAACCCAAGCGGGGAAAGGACGTGGTTAAGTCCATGCAGATGGTTTTAGAAAGAAGCTGCTCCGTAAGTCTGTGCAGAAGGAGAGCACAGCTGTGCGCCAAAGAAAGGTGAATGCAGAGAGCAAAACATTCATCTTCCAATGCTTTATTTGAACGAGAGAAAGTGACATGAATTCATGACTTTCCACTCAGAGGTATTACTTTTGCATTGCTGGGGTTTGAATCCAGAACTACACACAGGCTACACAAAGGCTCTACCACAGAGCTGTACCTGTCATCCACTCAAGTTATGGAGAATGGAATTGATGGAGACATCAGGAAATTTACATTATAAATTGTGTGTATTACTATATAAATATAGTCATGTAGTCATGGCACTCAGGAAGTGGGGGCAGGAGGATCCAGAGTTTAAGGTCATCCTTGTCTAGTGAGTTCCTGACTAGCCTGGGCTCAGTGAGACCCTACCTGGGAAAAAAAGAAAGAAAGGCAGACAATGGATACGGGAGCTGGGGTGTAGCCAACAGATAGAGTGCTTACCTGGCATGCCTGAAGCCCTGCATTCCATCCTCAGCACCAAATAACCCAGGTATAGGTCCCACACCTATAATAGCTGTGGAGTGGTGGCGCACCCCTTTAATCCCAGCACTTGGAAGGCAGAGGCAGGTGGATCTCTTCCAGCATGACTGTCTGGAAGCAAAAATTTATCAAGTTGATGAGCACACTAGCCACCAAATCTTAGTTTCTTGTTCCTTAAACCCTACCCTACCAAAAAAAAAAAAATCAAAACCAAAACCAAAGAAACAGCCTAAACAGCCTAAGTGTTATAGAAGATAAGCCTAACTCCTTGATAGGCCAGATAAATTACAAGATAAGATTGAAAAAGATGAATCATATCAAATCGAAGATCTGTAAAAGGATTCAGAGGTTAATTCAGTTAGCCAAGTACAGAACAATGTAAGCATGAAGTTAAATACTGACAGAAAAAGCTTGGGGTCAGTTGAAGAGTGGAGATCATGAGTCCATAATCACACGAATAAGCACATGGAAGTCTGATGAAGGACACAGAACTTCAGAGCAATGCTCCACAAAATACCAGTAATTTCTATGGGAAGCAGAGCACTCCAAATGGTTAGCTTTTTCACAAAATAACCATTTCTTAGAGCCTTCCAAAATGTCACTATCATGATAGCAAAAAGAAAAATGGACAACCATGCCCATTCTATCTGAAGAAAAGTAAAGAGGAATGGCCGTTAAATGAGCACTTGACTCCAGTGGCTCCTCTGCTGGAGGGTAGTATTGGGGTGCACAGTGAACTGACAGTCGTTTGCCGGTGCCAATTCCCTGATTTTATATGTCCTTACATGTAAGTATATATTACATATAATTATACAGTGTTATATGTTAAATATAATATATACTAACTGTTATATTAAGAATATATTAAAGATTTGGGATAAGGGTGGGTTAATCATTTTCTTCATCGGTGTAGCCATTAATAAGTTGCCTATACTCCAAGAAAGAAATAACACACACACACACACACACACACACACACACACACGCACGCACACATGCACGCACATGGAAGCAATTCTAATCAAACTCAGCAGTCACAAAACAAGGACATGAAAGTAGGAAAGCAGAAGGGAACTGAGGAAGAGGTTCAGTGGGAGTAGGAGGGACATGAGAGAGGGCAATGTGGAGTGAAAAGGACCAAAATACATTATACACATGTGTGAAATTGTAAAGAATTTTAATTTCACCCGGCAGTGGTGGCACACACCTTTAATTCCAGCACTTGGGGGGCAGAGGCTGGTGGATCTTTGTGAGTTCAAGCCCAGCCTGGTCTACGGAGCTAGTTCCATGACAGCACCAAAGCTACACTGAGAAACCCTATCTCAAAAATTTTAATTTCTTAAAAAGGGTTTGGGGTAATGCAGAATCATATCAAACCTACTCTCCAGTAGTTCACAGCATTATTTGTATTCATATTGCAGTTCTTCTGTAACTTATCGTCCCCCACTTCCAATATCTAATGGGAAGACAGACAATAGGCAAACCGCAGTGGAAACTCCCACTTAGGAAGGAGTTATTTAGAAGCACATAACAGCCATTAGTAAACCTGAAAACCAATCATGCCCTCTTGGACAATTCCCCGTGGCAGCGAATCTATTTCTCTGTGAGCTCTTACCTGTCCCCTTTCTGCTCATGGCTGAACTCTTGGCTCAGAAAGTAGTTACTCCTTGGAGGCTCTACTCTTTTTTTTCCTAAGAGGTAGTCCATGTTTTTATCCAGCAACTTGATGAAGATTATGCAGTCCCCAGCTCTATAGCTGGGGATGGCCGTGTCCTGTGAGATTGGTTAAGGTATGTAAGGTTTATTCAATATCTGAAAATCAACTATATCAGCCTCTACCTTTAGCAAACAAAGAGAGAAAAATCTTAATACATCTTTATAATAATGTATGCACAACAAAATATAATGTGTGCAAAACAGAATTTTTTTAGTTTTAAGATTGTAGTTTTATTACATTTCTTCCTTCATTTCCTCCTTTAAACCCTCCATACACCCCACCCACTCTCTTTCAAATTCATGGTCACTTTTTATGTTAATTGTGTATATAAATTCTTGATCCTCCTGCCTCAGCATCCTTAGAGATTATTGCTACACGCTACTCTGTCCTAAGTTTTAGGTTACTTTTTTTTTAATTTTAAAGATTTATTTATTATATATACAGTGTTCTGTCTTCATGTATGCCTACATACCAGAAGAGGGCACCAGATCTCATTACAGATGGTTGTAAGCCACCATGTGATTGCTGGGAATTGAACTCATGACCTTTGGAAGAGCAGGCAGTGTTCTTAAACTCTGAGCTGTCTCTCCAGTCCCAGATACTTCTTTTTCTACCTCTAGAGACTGTCCTGGCTGGACCCTCTTTAGTTTCTCTAAATTTTGCCAAACCAGTAGTTTTTTTTTCTTCCTGTTGTCACAAAAGCAAAAAACCAAAAACATAGATGAACACATTTTGTGTCTTTGCACAATGTCAGAATTTACTGAATAGCGGTAAATTTGCAAGATTTAGAAGTTTCAGTGACAATAATTTGTCATAAAACCCACCTCCCTTAGTAGCCTGGCCACAGCAAATGTAAGTTCTTTTTTCCTGGTCATTAAAATTAACTCTCATATCATACAGCAAATATACCTATATAGTTCTATACATATATGTAAAAAGAGGCTGCCGCTGAGGTCAAGAGGCTTCAGAAGTGGGCTGAGTAGGAGTTAGTATTGATAAAATACTGAATCAGACCAGTGCTGGGAGTCACCGCTACTGGAGCTGCTAGAATCCAGTTTGAGAATGAAGCTGCAGAATTCAGCTTTGAGGAGAAAGGCTAAACAGAACTGAATGCAGAGCCGGACAAGGCAGGTCAGATTCAGGTCCAGGCAGAGGAACAGGTGGTCCAGCAGACAGGTCAGGAGATGTTCAACAGCGGGGGACTGAGCTGAGTCAGGGAGTCCTCCGTCCTTGACATACGCACCAGAGGTCAGGTGACAGGCTGTGGTAGGGCCATGCCATCGCAGCGCTGGGCGTCCATCGCTTTTACCCAGCAGATGGGGCAGTTTCTAGGCCCACTCAAGTGGTCGTAGTCAACCTCTCCCCTCAAGTTGAGAAGAAAGTTGCTTGTAAAATGGAGTCTCCTAGAGCAACACATAGCCCCAAACAAAACAAAACAAAACAAAACAAACAGAAACAGAAATGCAATAATACAATATGCAGTAACAGAAATACAATATGCAGTAACCTTGGATAGAGAACAGCCCAGTCTCGATGCTGGACTCCAATGTTGGGTTGCTAAGTGGAATCAGCTGGAACTTGGAATATTGAACTTAGAAATCCCCATGTCAGGCCCGCATCCTATCTGGTTACGGTATGTCGTCAATGCATGAGTTGGGTGGGTCACTACTAGTAAAAGTTTGCTCATTGAACTTTGGTCATCCTCACGACTCTTCATAACTCTGCAGACTTCCTGGTACCAAAGGCAAATGTCACACTTTAGGTTTTTATCATGGAAGCTGCAGTTTCTGTGCCCGTTATCTCTGAGAGAGCTTGGGGAAGCTGAGTTCCCCTGTGCCACCTCTCATTTCTGTAGCTGATTTATGATGACTCAGCAGTGCGCTTGTGTTTGTGTCTTGTCTATGGTGACTTCCAGGCTGCAGCTGCAGAATTAGGGAGGTGTAGCAGAGGCTGGATGCCCACAAAGCCGAAAATACTTAGTGCATTACCTCATCTTTCACAGAAAAAGAGTTTGCCAACCTTTGATCTATCACTATGCAAAACAAAACCAAACAGAAAAATTCTGACCCAAAATAATCCCCACCCCTACTCCCAATACTATTGGCTTTGATCTTCCTGCCTCAACCCTGGAAGGGCTGCCACCATGAGTGGCTCAAAAGTGTCTCTCTCTCTCTCTCTCTCTCTCTCTCTCTCTCTCTCTCTCTCTCTCTCTCTCTCCTTTTGGTTTTTCAAGACAGAGTTTCTCTGTGTGGCCCTGGCTGTCCTGGAACTTGATTTGTAGACCAGGCTGGCCTCGAACTTACAGATTCTCCTGCCTCAGCCTCAGGAGTGCTGAGATTAAAGGTGTGCACCACAATGCCTGACTCTGAAAGTAAATTATTTTTTAAAAACAATAACATATTTCGTATGAGTCTGGGCATTAACCAGGCATTTTCCTGTTTCATAGAGTGTTTTCTGGAAACACTTATGGAGCGTTGGGAAGGTACAGATTGCCTCATTCCCATGGCTGAAAGCTGGTGCTGCTTGGCAGCTGGTAGGTCAACTGGAGCTGTTAGCCAGGTGTCTTTCCCTGCCCTGCCACCACCACTGTATGAATCTCCTACCTGGCTGTTTGAGCTTCTTCAAAGAACAGCAGCTAGGAGCCTGGGGAAAGACCTCCTTGTGTGAAGTGCTTGCCGCACAATCTTGAGGACCTAAGTTCTCAGCACTAAGGACCAGCACCTACACAAAAGCCACTTGTGGCTATGCATGCCTGTAACCCCTGCACTGAGGAGGTGGAGACAGGCAGGTTCTGTGGGCTCACTGGCCGCCATACAGTCTAACCAACTGGTGAACTTCCAGTTCAGTGAGAAATCCTGTCTCCAAAAAATGTGAAGAACAATCATACAGACACTACACTACACACGCACGCACATGTATACGTACACACACAGTGTGACAAAAATGGCAGCTGGGTTCTAAGAAAGAGCATCCAAGGGCTTGGGATGCAGTTCAGTTAGTGGAACGCAGGCCTAGTATGCTGGCAGCCCTGAACTGTTGGGTCTGGTGGTTTGGGTTATGGCTCTGGGACTCCAAGCTAGAACCCCTTACAAGCTTTCTACCACGGAGGTGCATCCTAAGCTTTAATATCTTACACACGCGCACACACACACACATGCACGCGCACACACAAATTCACTTCTTTCAGTTGCTATTTGTTTCTTTTTTTCTTTTTAAAGCAACAACAAAAGTAGGGTCCTATTATGTAACCCAAGTGCTACCCCAAATTTATTCCTTTGGCTTTGTTGTATTTGTTTCCCTTTGTGGGGTTTGGGTTTGGGTTGGATTGGTTTTTTGTTTTGTTTATTTGTTTGTTTGTTTTAGATAGGGTCTTACACTGTAACCTAGGTTAGTCAATAACTCACCGTGTAGATAAGGCTAGCCTTAAACTCAACATCTTCTTGCCTTAGCTTAAAGTATGCTGGGGTTATAGGCAGGAGTCAATATATTTGACTAATAGTCACCTTTTTTTTTAACATTTTATTTTATTTATTTATTTATTTTATATATACAGAGTGCTCTGCCTGCATGTACACCTACAGGCCAGAAGAGGGCGCCAGATCTCATTACAGATGGTTGTGAGCCACCATGTGGTTGCTGGGAATTGAACTCAGGACCTTTGGAAGAGCAGTCAGTGCTCTTAACCTCTGAGCCATCTCTCCAGCCCTAATAGTCACCTTTTAAAACAAACAAACAAACAAATAAGCAAACATTTATTTAGTGGGAGGGCACTTGTGTAGAGGTCAGAGAATAACTTGGAGGAGTCAGTCTTCTCTTATCATGTGGGTCCCAGGAATTGAACTTAGGTCTTCAGGCTTGATAGCAAGTACCTTTACCTACTGAGTCATATTGCCAGTCCACATATTCACTTCCTGGTGTTCCTGTTAACCTGGAAGTTGAGGGTGGAAGGCAGAGTCCTGGTACAGTGGAAACACTTCTATAAGTTGACTCGAATCTTCTGAATAAAATCATTGTGCCGCTGTTGACAGGGAGAGCTCAACATCCCCATTTCAGGGCTCTCCTGCTGCTGCTACCACCTGCCTGGGGCATCACCTGCCTGGGAGCATCATCAAGTCCTCGGTGGGTGTGGTGAGCCCAGTCCTCTGTCAGACACAAAACAACCTTCCTCTTTCTGCTTCCATGGTAGGCTTCAAGGCATGGCAGCTTTCCTGTACTGTGCACTCAGGAATATTCTTCCAAATAAGATATTTGCTGGTAGGCAAACACGGTGACAAAGACTCCCGGAAGTCATTTAGCCCCTCTCTCCCTTTCTCTCCTTCCCCCCTCTCATTTTAAATATGTTTATCATTTATTTGTATGAGATTATCTGTCAGCGGATGTGCACGTGTGTGCAGGTGCCAGAGGAGGCAAGAATAAGGCATTAGATCACTTGCCACTGGAGTTACAGGCAGTTGTGATCTGCCAGACACGGATACTGGAATCCAAACTCTGGATAAGTCCTCTTAACCACAGAGCAATCTCTTCTCTTCTCTTCTCTTCTCTTCTCTTCTCTTCTCTTCTCTTCTCTTCTCTTCTCTTCTCTTCTCTTCTCTTCCCTTCCCTTCCCTTCCCTTCCCTTCCCTTCCCTTCCCTTCCCTTCCCTTCCCTTCCCTTCCCTTCCCTTCCCTTCTCTTTCCCTCTGAGAAAGGTTCTGCCCAGGCTATCCTAGAACTCACTCTGTAGACTAGGCTGGCCTTGAACTCAGAGATCCACCTGCCTCTCTGCCTCCCAAGCCCTGGGTTTAAAGGTGTGTGTACCCAGCCTGAGCAATCTTTTGAGCCCCATCTCAGTTGTTTTATTTTTCTGAGGGTCTCATGTAGTCTAGGCTATGTAACCAAGACTGGCCTTGAACTCCTGGTCCTCCCACCTTTACCATCCAAGTTCTGGGGTTGCAGGCATTCACTACCACGCCTGTTTTCCCTCTTAATTATAACATTATCCAATTCTTCTATTTTATCTGTAAAAATACCGTGCCTGAGATTAAGATCCCTGCCAAGGACCCAGTCTATAAACAGATGAACACATATATCTTTGTGGTCTGTCTGTTCAGGTACTTGACGAATAGGAAATGTGATTGTGTCCGCCCTTGCTTATTCTGAGAACTCTTCACTTCCTTTATATCTTTCAAAACCTACTTTCATGTAAGCATATAGTTTGCAGAATCAATTTATTTTTTCTCCAGAGTGTCCCCAAAATGTCCATGTCTGAAACACCTTAGTCCTCAGCTCAGGGTGGTGGGAGGAGGTAGGAGCTTTAGAAAATAGGGCCTACTAAGAAATCTCCAGGTAATTGGAGGTGTCTCCTTGAAGATTTATGGGACCCCGGTCCCTTCATCATTCTCTTTTCACTCCCAGTGATAAAGTCCGTGGTTTTGTTCCACAACAGACTTCTGTGACCTTGACACAGACCCAAAGGAATGAATGGATCCAGTCAGTTCTGGACTGGGAACTGGGTGTGAAGGTTCACATCTGTAATCTTTGCTGGTAGAAGTTCAGGACTTCAGTGTCATCCAGCCTAGGTTACATGAGAGCCTATCTCAACAGACCAACTCATAGGCTGAAAGCTCTCAATTTTTAAGCCAGAATAAACTTCCTATTTTCAAGTTGGTTATCTTTGGCATTTGTTGTAGTAACCCCAAGTTGACTAAAGAATTCTCTAGAGTAGATAGATAATGGTTTTGTCTGACTTCAATTCATTATTTCTTCTAATAAGAGATACCCCCAACCCCAGTTTCAGGACTGGAGAGATGGCTCAACAGTTAAGATCACTGTCTTCTCTTCCAGAGAACCTATGTTCTAGCCCCCCATCTGCATGGTGGCTTACAACTAACTATCCAGTTCCCAGGGATTCAACATGCTCTTGTGGTCTCTACACTGGTTCAGACATCTATGCTGGCAAAACACCCATACACATTTTTTTTTAAAAAAAAATACTATTTTTTAAAGACAGACCCCTCTTTCTTCTCCATGTGGTTAGGACAAATTAACCATAGATTTCTGAATGGATTGGACAACTTACATTAGATAGAGCACTAAATCCCTCAGACAATAGTAGCTAAATTAGGGAACAGTACATGACCCAAGGTTGATTGACAAGCAATGCCCAGTCTTCCCTTAGAATTTCTGCTTCTAGAGTTGAGAACGGCTTTTCTTTTCCTCTGCAATTACCATTCTATAGTAAGTGCTGCACTATCCAGGATTCCTGGAACAAACCGCTACAGATCTGATGGTTTAAAGCAACAGAAATTCAGTGGTGGTGCACGCCTTTAGTCCCAGCACTCAGGAGGCAGAGGCAAGTCATTCTCTGTGAGTTCAAAACCAACCTGATTTACAAAGCAAGTTCCAGGCCAGCCAGGGCAGCATGGTAAGACCTTGTCTACAAAGCAAAACCCAGAAATAAATCTTCCCCAGTTCCGGAGGTCAAGTCTGATGTCGAGGTGGAAACAGGGCCACGGTCCTTTTAAACATGCTAAAGAATTCTTTGGGCTGGTGAGGAGGCTCAGAGGTTAAGCGTGGTTGTTGCTCTTTCAGAGGAACCTGGGTTGACTTTCTAGCGCTCACATGCTGGCTCACAAGCATCCATGACTCCAGCCAGAGGATCCAATGCTTTCCTCTGAGCTCCTGGTAGCCAGCCATGCACATGATGCATGTATTTACATGCAGGCAAATCATTCATACAGGCAAATAA
This sequence comes from Microtus obscurus, assembly GCA_963919715.1. Classification (NCBI taxonomy): domain Eukaryota; kingdom Metazoa; phylum Chordata; class Mammalia; order Rodentia; family Cricetidae; genus Microtus; species Microtus obscurus. The sequence goes on along the minus strand of CAWTZC010000170.1, from coordinate 8,407,686 downwards.
GTCTAAAATCATAATTTTTAGAAACAACCCTTCCATATACCTTCTAGTTTCCGGTGGCTCTCAGGAATCCTTGGTGTTCTGTGGTCTGTAGCTTTGTTCTTCTGTCTCCTCCACTGTCTTCCTGTTTATGGGTCTTGAGTTAGTTACTTCTCTACTCGCTGGGACAACATGCCTGACAAGAGCGACTTTCGGCTCCCAGTCTATCCTGGTGGGGAAGCCATGGCAGCTGAGGGCGAGACTGGTCACATGCTTCTCTAGGCAGGAAGCAGAGAGGTGGTCTTCAGCTCCATTTCTCCTTTTGAGTCTGTCTAGGGCTGTTGCCCATATTCTGATGGGCCTTCCCTCTTCCCTCTATAGACAAACCTTTCTGGAAAAACCGTATAGGCACATCCACCACAGTGTCTCTGTGGGCATTTTAAATCCAACCAAGTTGACACTAAAAACTATGAGTCATCACAATCCCATCCTTGTCAGTGTGATCACAATCCTATCCTTGTTAGTGTGATCACAATCCACCCTTGTCAATGTGATCACAATCCACCCTTGTCAGTGTGATCACAATCCTATCCTTGTCAACATGACCACAATCCCACCCTTGTCAGAGTGACCACAATCCCATCCTTGTCAATGTGATCACAATCCCATCCTTGTCAGTGTGATCACAATCCACCCTTGTCAATGTGATCACAATCCACCCTTGTCAATGTGATCACAATCCACCCTTGTCAGTGTGATCACAATCCCATCCTTGTCAACATGATCACAATCTCATCGTTGTCAACATGACCACAATCCCATCCTTGTCAACATGATTATGACCCCATCCTGGTCAACGTGACCACAATCCCATCATTGTCATTGTGATCACAATCCCACCCTTGTCAACATGCTCACAACCCCACCCTTGTCAACGTGATCACAACCCCACCCTTGTCAATGTGATCACAATCCCATCCTTGTCAAAGTGACTGCCCAACCACCTCACTTTGAACCAAGAACAGTTCTCTTCTGCTAACGCGTCCTGGCTTCTTTCTCTGTCCCCTTTCTTTTCTATTTCTTACTCTCATTTGAATTCTTGTTTTTTAGACAGGATCTTGCTATGTATCCCAGCTCTCTGTCAGCTCAAATCTTCCTGTCTCAGTCTTCTGAGTTCTGGGATTAAAGACATTCATAACACACCTAGCCTCACCTTTTCTTCTAAGATACCACAATGTATTTGAGGTCTACCCTGTTCTAAGACTTACTTAACAGTGTTTCCAAATAAATACCATTCTGAAATTTTGAATAAGGTAAAAATTTAGAAATTCACTGTTTCACCAACTACAGCCCCTGTATAGAAGGGACCAACAAGAACGAAACCAACAAAGACACGAGAGGAGTGTGCCCTGCTATGCCATGTCTTGCTTCCTGAGGGCCACCTGTTAAGAGCCTGCCTCCCCCTTTTCTTTAAGTTGATATGAGCTAACAGAGGGATTAGAGTAGCATTTGTGGTGACCAGTGCACCGGACTTCCCCATGCTATCCTCGCCTCCCAAATCTGCCGAATGAGGTCTGAGCGATTTCATTTGCAAGTAGGCTTCATGCCTTGGATTACTTCATTTGGCTATGAAACAAATTTATTTTGAGCAGCTAGAAGACTGAGCCCTGACAGTGAGTGTCTTTAGTTGTTGGTCTTTTCTTTTTATATTTGTTATGAAAAACTTGAAAAGCATATGAAGTAGAGAAGATAGCAAATCCCCATGCTTCTATCACCTCATTTAAGACATAACATCTGACTGTTCTCATTCAGCCTTCAGGGTTCCGTGTAGTGGGAGGAGGGAACCTTCCCTGACCTACACACACTCACAAATAAGTAAAAATGTAATTTTTTTTTAAAATGCAGGTACAGCTTCACTAGGTTAGGGAGGAATTCTTCAGTGCCTTTTGTTCATTTGCTTATTTTGCTTTGTTTTTATTTGCTTTAATTTTTTTCGATTTATTCATTTTATTATATTTGTATGAGTGTTTTACCTACATGTGTGAACGTGAATCATATGCATTCCTGTTGCTCAGGGAGGTCAGAGGAGGGCATTGGCTGCCCTAAGACTGGAACTATATGTGCAGGTCCTCTGTAAGAACCACAAGGGCTCTTGACTGCTAAGCCATCTCTCCAGCTCTGTTTGTTTGCTTTATCGAGACAGGATCTCATTATATCCCAGGCTACCCTGGAACTTACTGGATAGCCCAGGCTAACCTCAAATTTGAGATTCCCCTGCCTCAGCCTCCCAAGTGCTGGGATTGCAGGCTGGAATTCTGTGCTTCTCTAAACATTTAGGTGATACAAATGCTGTGTGTCTACGGATCACCAAGTTACAAGGCCCTAAAGCCATAAAGCAGAGAAGAAATTGCAGGGTGCTACAGAGGTAATGGGCCACAGGGTTGAGAACGGGCTTGCTGGGGAGCTTATAGACTACCCAAACTGACTCATAAAATATTCCAAAATGAGGCTAGCACTGGACCAGGCCCTGAAGGAGACACAAGGAAATCTCGTGATTTCTGGAAGGTGCTGGCACTACACAGAGCCTGCAGGATACTTCCTTAGCCACATGTGGGGCTGCTGGGGTCACTCACTGACACTCGGGAAAATGGAGAAGTTCTGAGAAGTGAAGGGACAGTCACGTGGCAGTTCTAGGAAACGTGACAGAGAACATGTCCAGCCTGTTCTCTTCAAGAAGGGGCCTTGGCGGCTCTCCCTCTCTCTTCCCTCTCTCTCCCTCTCTCCCTCCTTCCCTCCCTCCCTCTTTCCCCCTCTCTCTCTCTCCCCCTCCCTCTTTCCCTCTCTCACTCTCTCTCTCTCTGTCTCTCTCTCTCTGTCTCTCTCTCTGTCTCTCTCTCTGTCTCTGTCTCTGTCTCTCTCTCTCTTCCCATGAGACCGCTCTGTGCTCCCTTTCTCTCTCTCCTCTCTCCCTTCCCTTCCCCCAGTTACACTCACAAGGTAAGCTCTGTCTGCATGGTGTGTTTGTCACTTTGGTTTGGACCCAACAGGCAAGGTCCATCTCACCCCATATTATTAACACCAGTGAGTGTCAAATCTTCAAACCCAAAGGGGTGATAGGTATAGGTAGTCTCACAAGCGGGAACAAATTCTGAGGAGAAAGGAATCGGACCTAAAAGCACACATCACTCTGGGTCCCACAAGGGAGAAGGTAGGAGCTATTCCTGACAGGAATAAAATTTCGCACACCAGTGAAGAAACTTGCTAGGCCCTCCTCCTTCCTGCAGAGAGAGGACTTGCTTCTGGACTTCCTTCAGTGCTCTGAGGGTCATTCTGACCTCCTGGGGCAGTCCCCTTTTGTCACTCCCATCAGCCTTCCGAGCTGTATTAAAGTCAGCTACCCTAAAAGGCACCTTGTTTTCACCAAGTCCTGGGGACCAATGTCCTTGACTTATTGCCATGCGCAGCTGCTTATAGCCTGGCCCTCCAAGTATTTGTGAAGAGTTAATGCCCAACTGGTTGATGTTTTGCTTAGCATCCTATAATTGACACATTACCTTCGCAGTCCCTGCACCCGAGGGTACAGCAAAGCTTATCTGAGCTGCCGAGCTCAAGTCTTGGTCAGCACAGACAGGTGAACAATTGCTCTGCTTTGCCCAGAACCACCCTACTTTTAAGGCAGAAAGTCCAGTATCCCAAAGACCCTTTCAGAATCCGGAAAACTAAGATGATTACAACAGCTTGAGGGTCTTGATGGAAATCTGCCTAAATACTGTCTCATAAAGGTATCATTCCAAGATCAAGGTCATAGAAATTCCAAATCTACTGTTCTGAGAATAGCCATATAACTGGGAATTTCTATAGTACTGGGGGCTGAACACAGGGCCCTATACATGCTAGGGCATTGTCTGTGACTAGGCTAAATCCCAAGCCCACTGAATTTTTTTGTTTGCTTTGTTTTGGTTTGGGTTTGGGTTTTTGGTTTTCTGGTTTCTGGCTTTTGTTTTGTTTTGTTTTGTTTTCTGTTTTGTTTTTCAAGACAAGATTTCTCTATGTTGGCCTGACTATCCTGAAACTCACTTTGTGGACCAGGCAGGCCTTGAACTCACAGAGATCCATCTACCTTTGCCTCCGGAGTGCTGGGATTAAAGGCGTGCACCACCACCTGGCCACAGTAAATCTTTGTAAACTGATTCCTGGATCCACTGCACCTCTCAGAAGTTTACAGCGATGGAGTAGGCATAGCAGATTCACACTAAGAGCAGCACAGATTTTCCCATGCTAGGCTATGTTGGGAGTTTGGGACCAGTCTGGATTGCATAAAATCCTGTCTTGAAGCCAGCAGTGGTGGCACACACCTTCAATCCCGGCATTTGGGAAGCAGAGACAGGTAGATCTCAGTGAATTTGAGGTCAGCCTGGTCTATGGAGGGAGTTCCAGGACAGCCAAGGCTACACAAAGAAACTCTGTCCTGAACCCCCACCCTCCTCAAAAAAAAAAAAAAAAAGGAAAGAAGGAAGAAAGGGAAGGGAAGAAGAGCATGAGCATGAATTCAGAGGCCTCACACATTCAGAAACTGGCTCATCTTGGATGAACAAACGAGCTATCTTCTTAGAGCCTTATTTGGACATATTTTTGTTTTATTTTACAGCATTGAAGACCAAATCCTGGGATTCACCCATACTGTGCCACACTGACTCTTATCCCCAGCCCCTCTCAGTACCTATGGTGGTTTGAATAGAAATGTCCCCCCACCCCTTACCCCCCCCCCCACTGCTAGGCTCATGTATTTGAATGCACAGTCACTAAGAGTGGTGTTATTTGAAAGGACTGCAAGATATGGCTTTGTTGGAGGACGTGTGTCACTGAAGGTGGGTGCTGAGGTCTCAGAAGCCTGGGCCAAGACTGGTGTCACTCTTGGCTTATGGATCAGGATGTAATTCTTGGCTACAGCATTGTGCAGGCCACCATGCCCCTGTTAGGGATAATTCTTAAAACGAGCCTCTTTCCTGACACAAATAATTCCAATCAGACCAAATTAGACGGAATAAAGGATGCCCATATTTAATGCAGCGCTCCCAGGTGGCCCCAGAAAGCATGGAGAGGAAGAGAGAGCAAGGGAGACCACGCGAAACCCGGAGCCCAGGTGTTCCTTTTCCGCCAGCAGTCTAAATAGCCTGTGGGAGTGGTCCTGACCCTCCCTGGGGAGGGGTCAATGCTTGGCAGGTTTTCCCGGAGGCAGAGTCTGAACCAAGGCAACTTCCATGGCAGGGGACCTGAAATGGACACCGGGCCAGGGGCTGGGGTGACGCTTTCAATCAATCATCCCAGACTCCTTGGATATAGGGGTGTCAGGGGGTTGGGGGTCTCACTTTTGACCAAACATCCCAGAGTCTTTGGATATAGGGGCATCGGTTCAAGTCTGACTACTTCCTGTGGGCATGGGGCAATGGGGAGAGGGGAGAGCTGGGAGTTGGTGGGCTCACACTCAGCAAAGGTGTGGCTGGAGCATCATCTGATTTGCTGTCATCCTGGAGTCCTCAGGTAGCTGCTTTTTGAGGGAGATGAGAAGGCAGGCAGCTAAGAGAGAAAAAGATATTGTTATTATTGGCCCTATGAATAGGAAGTCATTAACTGTCAGAGATAATGGGACAGAGAAGTGCCCTGGTTGTACAGGTGAGGCTCGGGTGTATAATTGGGACATAATAGTATATAAAACCAGACTTCAGTTGGCAGGTGTCCTTGATCCAGGGGAGTTGGTACATTCTTGTGACATTTTGGCAAAGAATGTGGCTACTTTCAACCCTTTCCCTAAAAATCTGCCTGAGGCTAAACTGCAGAGTTTTGGGTGAATGGTGTTAGCAGAGGAGCTGTCGAGACAGTTTAGTATTGTTGTCAGGAGGCTACTAGTAATCATGCCTATGCAGATCTATAACAAAAAGGAGGAGGCTGGACAGAGAAATACAAAGTATACAGTTTGAGGAGAATGCAGTACCAGGAAGTATAAGGGAGCTAAATCCTGTGCTCAAGGAGATAAACAGATTAAAGAAAAGCCGGGTGCTAAATGGTATGAAGGGAGTGGCGACCTCAGGGTGAGACCCTGCCCAGCTAAGTTTCTAGCTTGGGAAAAGGAAGAAGAGTTCAAGCCGTGAAGAAAACTGTCACAACAGAAAGCTGATGCAAATGTAATTATCGAGAGGGCCTCTCCAGCTCCAGCAAGCAGCACAACTTGGCAGCTTCAGTCACGTGCTTTCAGCTTTAGAGTCAAAGATACAAGAAAGGGGTTGTCGAATCTCCCTCCAAGGCTGCTGGGGCCAGGCATGAGATGGGGTGTCCCTATATGGAGGCCTAGAGAGTCCATTGCAAGAAGATGTGAAGGTGAGGGCTGGATTGTGTTAGAGACCTAAAGATATTGGTGATGCCAGAGTCGTGGGATACCTGTTATAATCTGCTGGCCTGGTCTGTCACCTGGGTACCCTGTCCCTTTAAGAGACAAGCCCCGCCCACTCGCATCTGGACTGAGGAAAGCTGATCTCCTGCCTCCTCTCCAGCCCTTCTGGAGAAGCAGCTTCTGCCTCTCTCTCTTCTCCCCTCTTCTCCCCTTCCCTTTCCCCTCCATAACCCACTATATAAACTCTATACAGCAGTTCTCTCTACATGGAGTATCTGTCTGTCTCTCACCTGCCAAGGGAACCTGCCAAAGCCTCAGGTGACTCAGACCCTGGGACTGACCTCGGGTTAACAGTGTTTTATAAATGATATCAATACCTACCAAGGAAATCTATGGAGTGAGTGTGGAACCAGCCCAAAAGAAAGAAGTATGAGCTGGGAGGTGGTAGCACGTGCCTTTAATCCCAGACTGCAGAGGCAGGTGGATCTCTGTGAGTTCAAGGCCAGCCTGTGAGATCCAGGTCAGCCAGGGCTGTTACACAGAGAAACCCTGTCTTGAAAAACAACAGCAACAACAAAAAAACTAAGCAGAAAAGAATTGGAGATCTGAAGAACACTTTATATCAGAAATACAGGTGCAGAATTTGGAGCTTGCCCTGCTGGTTTTCAGTTTTGCTTTGGTCCAGCATTTCCTCACGATGCTCCCTCTCTTTGGGAATGGTAATGTCTTATCCTGTATCACTGTATGCTGGACATATGTGACCTTTTTATTTTAATTTTACAGGGGATTACAGTTAAAATATTGCTATGAGTTTTGGATGAAACTTTAAACTTTTAAACAGTGTTGGGACTGTGAAAGACTACCCAGACTTTTAGAGTTGGACTGAATACTTTTTTGCATTTTGATATGCCAAGCCTACAAGCCTATGGGGGGCCAGGGAGTGGAATGTAGTGGTTTGAATAAGAATGACACCACACACACACACACACACACACACACACACACACACACACACACACTAGGCTCATATATTTGAATTTAATCATCAGGGAGTGAAATTCTTTGAGAGGATTAGGGGGATTAGAAGGTGTAGCCTTGTTGGAGGAAGTGTGTCTCTGAAGGTGGGCTTAAGGTTTCAAAAGCCCAAGCCAAGCCCAATGTTGTTCTCAGCTTGTAGATGAGGATGTGGCTCTCAACTACTGATCCATCACCATGTGTGCCGCTATCCTCCCTGCCACGATGATAACGGACTAAGCCTCCAAAACTATAAGCAAACCCCCAGTGAAATGCTTTCCTTTATAAGAGTTGCCTTGGGCTGGGTGTCACGGTGTACGCCTTTAATCCCAGCACTCGGGAGGAAGAGGTAGGTGGATCTCTAAATACAAGACCAGCCTGGTCTACATTGAGTTCCAGGAGAGAGAGAGAGAGAGAGAGAGAGAGAGAGAGAGAGAGAGAGAGAGAGAGGCCTATTTATAGCAATAGAAAAGTGACTAAAACAGTATCTTAATCAGAAAAGTAATAAAAGCCGCATACTCACACTGATCCTGCAGAAATAACCCTGGGAACCCCACAGAGTTCCTGATTAGATTAGCGTAATGGATTAATAAAATGTTGTGGATCCCTGGCAGCTGCAGCAGCAGATGCTGCAGGTCCCCCGAGCAGCGGCAGTGGGCAGTGGATCCTGAGAGCAGCCAGTCCCAGGTAGGGATGGTGCAGTTCCCTGAGTGGCTGCAGCAGGCCACAAGGAGAGACAGACAGATGGGCACACCATGAGACCATGCTGCAGTTCTCCGAAGACGGCTGGTCCTGGGCAGGGAGCCACATGGAAGGCGAGAGACAGAGACATGGATAGGCATGCCATGCAGAGTGAGGTTGGATATTTATTTAGTGGGCTATGGAGGGGAAAGGGAGAAGGAGAGAAATGGAGAGAGAGAGAGAGAGAGAGAGAGAGAGAGAGAGAGAGAGAGAGAGAGAGAGAGGAGAGCTTCTCAAAGACGAAAGCTGCCTCTTTGAGAGGGAGATGGGAAAAGAAAGTCAGGCTGCAAGCAGGAAGGAAGATCTACCTGCCTCAGTGGATGGGGAAATGGGGAGTATGGGGGGTGTCTCTTAAAGGGATAGGACAGATCATTACAGTTAGAACCAGCTACACCAGGAGACTCCTTTGCCTTACCCAGACCTGGAAGCCACAATGCCCCTAATTTATTGCTGCCAACAATTATAGACTTTAAAATATTCCAACAATATAAAAGTCAGCAATTATTTTTGTCGTGGTGGTCATAGGTTTTCATTGTTTTTGTTTTTAAAACAAGGTCTCCACAAAGCAGTTTTGGCTGCCTGGAACTTTCAGTAAAGACAGGGCTGGCTTCAAACTCACGAGTCCTGCCTGCCGCTGCTTCGGGACTGCTAGGATTAAACGTATGCACCACCCCGTCCAGCCAAGCAATCATTTTTATTCCCTTACCTCGCTCTTGTCAGTGCCTCCTCCTCCTAGGAGAGGCCTCCCCACTGACTACCCATCAAAGATGCCAGTTGTGAGGCAGACCCCACTGCAGGGCCACGAGAGGACACAGCTGTCTCCAGAGGCCTCATCTAACCTTGCTCTCTCTGGCTGCAGATGTTGGGGCTGAGAAAAGGGCCTGGTTTCTCTCATTTCTGGGCTGAGTCCCCCGAGGGGCGAGCTCCCAGAACTGGTTAGAAGGACTCAGCAGAAGAGCTGGCAAGAGGCTCAAGCTGCATGACCAGTCTTCTGGAGAGAACAGAAGGTCTCATGGCTTTATCTCTAGCCATTGTGCCGGCCCAGTCCCTTAACAGGCTCTCCTAGCTGCCGCGCCCACACCTGCCAGCCAGAGCTAAAGTGAGACCAGAAACTCCGAGAAGTTACAAAAGGAATAAGCACAGTTTGTGTTTGGTGGCAGTAGCTCCCGACGTCCTTACAGCCAGCTATTCTGCCTGACCATTGTCACTTGGAGTGAGGTCTGTCTGCTTACAAAGGCAGACTGGCCCGTGTGGATTTCTCCATTGCTGCTCACCCTGGGAAGTGTATACGCCAGTGCGGGCTTTGTGTGACATGATGACAGCAAGTTTGAAAGCCCTGGTACTAGGTTTCAGGTCCTCTGTGGAATAAAAGCCCAGCAGCACACAGAGGTCTCACCATCCCCCCTCAGGACCGCCTCACCAGGCCAGGTCTCAAAAGCCTCCTGTGAGTACTCTTTCTCTGGTCTTTTCCCACTTTGATGAATGTCCTGGGATTAGCCCTTCTGTGTTTATTGGATGAGCAATTTGTGTGTGTGTCTGACAAAGCTACATCTGAATAATATTTGGCACAAGTCGAAGAAATGTGATCCACCACATTTCTCTCCAGCCTGTTCTCCGGAGCTGGCCCGGCTCCTGCCAAAAAGGCTATAAGATTCTACAGCTGAGTCTGGCAGCCTCAACACGTTTGCAGGCAGGGAGCGAAGGTGGGGGAGGTGCCTAGGGTAGGGACAACAGAGAGGCAGAGGAGGTCCTAGTGAACTAGCCAGTGATTTTATAGCTCCTGTATTAATTTAAGGACAATACAGGTGGTCACCCAGTCCTGGAAGACGTGAAACCCCACAGGGGGCGGTGGAGGTTGGCGGGGCACACACACACACACACACCATACAGCTCAAGAGTCTGGATGCTTTCTTAGGCCCAAGTCCTGGGTATGAATGCAGTCAAGGAGATTCAAGCAATGAGGGAGGGCTGAGCTCTCGTTTGCACATGTGCGGGGCCGACTGAGGTACGGGGAGATGTGTGAGGCTACTTAACTGGGTCCTATTCGAGTCGGTCCCTGAACTGAGGAGCACAGGGCTTGAAGCGATGGTAATCACAGGACCCAGGTGTAAGGGACCGAGGGAACTTTGCATGTGGGTGTGGGCATCCCACACCACTCCCCCAGGCCTTCGTCCACCATGCCCCCCTTAGCCCTCTCTCTGCTCTCTCTTGAGGCCCACACATCATTTCCTTATATCTTTACTCACGGTTCAAGACTTGCTCCACCTCATTCTCTGGCAGTTAGAGGCTGGCTGCAGGCAGGATACTAACCACATCCCTAACAACAAGCACAGAGCTGACCACTAAGGAGATGTGGGCCATGGTTTCCCCGAAGGAAGGAGTGAATGAAAAAAGCCGGCAGCTCAGCCATCAGGAGCCACAGGTCACAAGCATATAGCAAATAACAGGTCAGACAGAAGTAACGATACAGGAAGTGATCGATTTCAGGTTTGAGAAGAGGCCTGGGCATGGTGGTACGGGTCTGGAGGCCCGATCCTTGGGAGACTGAAAGCAGAAAGGTCATAAGCTAAAGGCCAGCTTGGGTTGTTTAGTAAGACTCTGTCAAAACACACATGTGGTGCTGGGTGTGGTAGTACATATTTGTTTCTGTTTAATTGGTTGATTTTTCGAGACGGGGGTTTCTCTGTGTAATCCTGGCTGTCCTGGAGCTCACTCTGTAGAGCAGACTGGCCTCAGACTCACAAATCTGCCTCCTGAATGCTGGGATTAAAGGTGTGTGCTATCATGCCAGGCCAATGGTAGCATGTATTTTTAATCCCAACCTTTAGGAGGCAGAGGTGGGCAGATCTCTGTGAGTTCAAGGCTAGCCTGGTCTACGTATTGAGATCTAGGCAAGCAGAGGCAATAATAGTAAAACTCTGTTGAAAGGAAGAGAGAGAAAGGAGAGAGAGAAAGGAGAGAGAGAGAGAGAGAGAGAGAGAGAGAGAGAGAGAGAGAGAGAGAGAGAGAGGAGGCTAAAGCAATGGCACAATAGGTAAAGCCCTTACTTCATAAGCATGGTGGCCTGAGTTCTCATCTCCAGCACCCATGTAGAAGCTGGGTGGTAGCAAGTGTCTGTAACCCCAGAGCAGGAAAGGGTGAGGTGGAGGCAAGAGGATCCTTGGGGCTTCTAGTGAGTCAGTGTAGCTCAAAAGGCAAGCTCCAGGTTCAATGAGAGACCTTGTCTCAAAAACTAAGGTGGAGAACAATAGATGAAGATGTCTGACATTGACCTCTGCCCTACACACATACACACACACACTCACAGACACACACACTCATACACAGACACACACACTCATACACAGACACACACATATACTCACACTCACAGACACACACACTCATACACAGACACACACATATACTCACACACTCACAGACACACACACATACACACACTCACAGACACACACACATACACACTTACAGACACACACACTCATACACAGACACACATTCACATACAGGCACACACACACTCACAGACACACACACTCATACATAGACACACACATACACACACTCACAAACACACATTCACTCACACACACTCACAGACACACACACTCATACATAGATACACATTCACATACAGGCACACACAGACACACACTCATACATACAGACACACACATTCACACACACTCACAGACACACACAGCTACACTACACACACTCATACACAGACACACACATATACTCACACACTCACACACACATACACACACTCACAGACACACACACTCATACATAGACACACATTCACATACAGGCACACACACTCACAGACACACACACTCATACATAGACACACACACATACACACACTCACAAACACACATTCACTCACACACACTCACAGACACACATACTCATACATAGACACACATTCACATACAGGCACACACAGACACACACACTCATACATACAGACACACACATTCACACACACTCACAGACACACACGGCTACACTAACGCCATGCTCAGAGTCTGCTGGACAGACACCTGGCGTGTGTAAAGTCAGTTCCTTGTGGGGGACTCTGAAGCACCTGTGCAGCTGTGCGGCTGTGCAGCTGTGCATCCGTCCTGGGAAAAAACAAGTGAGGTTTCACACTGCTCCAGTTTGTCAGTAAACAGATTGCTCCACACACCACAGAATGCCATCTGTCACTCAAACACTCAGAAACACACGTGCCCATGAAAAGGTAGGCGCCATCTGTGCTGGAGCACAGACATGACAGCAGGAAAGTTCAGAAACAGAGGAGATCAATTTCACTTGGAGGAATAGGGAGGTTTCATAGAGACAGGTGACATTAGGCTGGTGCCATTCCTCTTATACACACAATGCTTTTTTTCCTCTCTTTTAATTCTTACTATTTTTAATGTTTTTGCTACACTTACTTGTATGCATGTGCACATGAGTGTGAGTTCTTATACCACAATGCAAATGTGGAGGTCAGTGTGGGGATCAGTTCTGTCCTTCCACCCTGTGGGTTCTAGAGATGGAACTTAGGTGGCCAGGCTTGGCATTAGTGCCTTTACCCTTGGACCATTTTGCCTCCCATTATTTTTTTTCTTAAAACTACTTACTTTGGCTGGGCGGTGGTGGTGCACGCCTTTAATCCCAGCACTCGGGAGGCAGAGGCAGGCGGATCTCTGTGAGTTTGAGACCAGCCTGGTCTACAAGAGCTAGTTCCAGGACAGGCTCCAAAACCACAGAGAAACCCTGTCTCGAAAAAAACAAACAAACAAACAAACAAAAAAAACTACTTACTTTTCTGTGCTGGTGGTAGAACCCAGGGTATGTGGAACTGTTGTATCTCTTGGACCTAGCAAGGTGTTGGCAGAGCAGAGGACAAGGTTAAGTTTAGGGGAAAATTTTTTTTTTTCCGTTAGATCTTAGTGATTGAGGGGGAGGGTGTCAGGACCAGGGCAAGGTGGGGAGGCTTGGGCTCTGGGGGCCTGGTAATTGAGGGAGGGGTGTGTCTGACCTGTTGGAGGTAAATCCTCTAAGTCGGCTCCCTGGAACTGACAAGAATTCTCTTTGTTTGTGAAAACATAAGTTTTGGACACATTAGCAATTCCACTGTTTATAATCTGTACTGAAATTTACATTGTATAAATGGCAATATACTTATACCAGAAATGACTGTGACAGATGGTTTTTGTACACTGAAAGGTATCTTTGAGGTCTATAGTTAGGAAACCATAAAAGGGAATTTGAAATCTTGATCTTGCGGTTATGTAGTGGTAGTACGCCGGCAGAGCTAGATTAATGGCTTATCAGAATTTTACTGATTAAGGTTGAGACTATGGACCCTTGGAGTCCTAATATAACAGTAGCATAATGGAAGAGAAATCTGGAACATGTTTTATTCTTTCAAACATCTCAAATCACCTGCCTTCATCATCACCGAAGCTTTATATCCTCAGACCTCCAAAACTTGCATATACACACCTTAAGTCACTTTCTTGTACCCTGAAACAATCTTATCCTCAGACCTTTATAACATGCATGTTCACACCTTAATAACTTGCATTTGCATATCTTAAACACCTTCTTAGGCCCTAAAACACAGCTTGAGCTCTCAAGTCTTTACATAAATAAACCTTAAAGCACTGGTTTTTTTATTCCATTATTATGATGTCACCTTAACATTTAGGAGAAATCTGTTCTGTGAGTTTGCTTATTGTCTGAACCTGCTAATGAGGTAAATTGTATCTAGGCTTAGTATTGGCTCTAGGAGAGTGAGGCCTGTGACCTGAATTTTACACAGAGAACTGAGAAGGCAGCTGGCAAAGCTACCGGTCGTCAAACTGCATCAGAGATCTTGAGAAGGAAAAGTTTAACCTGAGTTAATTATTTAATAATAATAGACTTACTTGATTGGCCTAGACAGCCACCCCAGCCAGGGTCCTCCTTGTCATTAAGGCCAGGTTGTAAGGCAACATCCATCTTTCAGTGGGCAGCACAGGGCCTGACAGGTGCAGAAAATCCTGTGGATGAGGAGTTTGTAGGAATACCAGCCTACCTTGCTCTGGGCAACGAGGCAGTCAATTCCTCAGTGTCCTGTTGTCTACGGTCTGAAAAGATCTGCAGCAAATGAGGTGAAGGCAGTTTTGCTCAGTGGCTAGCGCTTTCCCTTGAAGTAAGTTATGGATGGAAGGTCTTCTGTGCCCACTCATCTTCTCTGGAGGAAGTGGGGGTTGCTGCTAGGAGTCAACCTGTCTCTCTCTTTAAAAAATGCCTTTTTAATTAGACATTTAAATGCCATATTCCCCAGATCTCTGAGCATTTGAGGACGGTCAATTGGGTATATATTAGTTATGACTATAGTATAGGATCTGCCTGGAGAGCTGGATCCAAGCTGAGAGGTTGTGGAGGAATGTTTTACCCAGAATCCTTCAGCTTGACTGTACTGGTTTTAACTTAGCAGGACAGATTTATACTTGAAGGACAAAGAAATAAAGAAATTTTTCTTTTTTTTTTTTGCAATAGAAACTTAACAGTAAAAACGGACAATAGTGAAGAACAGCTTTTTTTAAAAAAATATTTATTTATTTATTATGTATACAGTATACAATACTCTGTCTGTGTGTATGTCTGCAGACCAGAAGAGGGCACCAGACCTCATTACAGATGGTTGTGAGCCACCATGTGGTTGCCAGGAATTGAACTCATGACTTTTGGAAGAGCAGGCAATGCTCTTAACCACTGAGCCATCTCTCCAGCCCTGAAGAACAGCTTAAAGAAAATCTCTAGGTTAGTTTTGTCAATCTGAATAAATCTTTATAACCTTAAATTTTTATCACCATGTAAAATATATTTTAAAGCAGGGTTTAACTACAGTATTTTACAATATACCAACAGTATGTTTTAACAGATCTAACCATATATTTATCATCATTTAAAAGTATTTACCAGCCGGGCGATGGTGGCGCACGCCTTTAATCCCAGCACTCGGGAGGCAGAGGCAGGCGGATCTCTGTGAGTTCGAGACCAGCCTGGTCTACAAGAGCTAGTTCCAGGATAGGCTCCAAAGCCACAGAGAAACCCTGTCTCGAAAAACAAAAAAAACAAAACAAAAAAAGTATATACCAATTTAAAATATTTGAGTTTTTTTGTCTAGAAGGATATACAATGAACGGAGCTTGATATATGTACAGTTGAATTTAAGTTGCATACAGATATACATACATAGTTAAGGCTAGCTAACATAAAGTTAACACATAACACATAAAGTTAAATGAAAAGCGAGCAAAAGAAAGCTGGCTTTTCTCTGACTCGTACTTTGTACCAAGTAGACAGGGTATTTTAAAGAAAGAGGGTAGACAGACACGCGCAGGTCTTTGGAGCAAAGAAAAGAGTGGCGAGTCAAAGCCTCCAGATTCATTACAGGTAGGGGAGAAGAGACCCACTGCAGAGCGGGTCCCTGTGTGAAGGGGTTGCTCGGGCGGGCCCTGCCCAGCTGTACCATTACACAAACACGCCACATGCCACAGTGTAACAGAAATTAGAGGCAGAGACATAAGTAAAAGATGAGACGAGACACCATAAAGACAGCTGGCACCAGGTCACATAACTGCGGCCTGCTCTATTTGGCTAGGGGCGGAGCCACAGACTCCTGTGGTTCTGCAGACTCCTGTGGTTCCGCCCTTAAACAAAATGGCCGCGGCCACGTGGTTACCCTTAGCCCAGATGATGGTTGAGACATTTAACCTGCCCTTAGCCAAGATGGTGACTGCCCACATGTTGTAAAGCTTCCCACTTAACTGTCCATTTAGCTGGCAGAAGTTAAAACTGTATATTGTTTTGTCAGCCTGTTTCCTATGGGTGAGGCAGAAAGATAAGCAACTGGCTCAGGCCATCAATTTCGTTTGTCACCAAAATTATGGGGCCGAGGGCACAAAGTCCAAAGGATGTGGAGTCTGAAGGCACAAGGTTGAGAAAGGGCAGCAGCCCAAAAGGCATGAGGATGAGAGGCCCAAGAAATGCAGGCATCATTCAGGCGGTGCTAGGGAACTAAGTCCTAAAGCTTCACTGGTGGGAAGTCGTGAAAGGGTGGGGGCTGGGAGGAGAGGAACTCAGCAACTGTAGCCAGGATTGTGTGGAGTATCCCAGCAGACAGGTAATTGGAAAGTGGGTGGGTCCAGGTCCAGGATCCCTGTATGCCTTGGGCCACCTGCCCACAGGGCGGAGGGACTATGAAGAGAGCCTGGTGGTCACAGAACCAAATGCTATAAAATGGTGCGAGGGGGACCCGCCAGGTGAGGACAGTAAACAGGAGACAAATACATCATGCAGAAATGGGAAGGGGAGGGAGAATGCCAGAGACAGAGGGAGACAGAAAGATGCCTCCTCAGAGAGAATGGCAGAGAAAAAGAGCGGGAGTAGGCAGGGTTTGTCTCTTAGAGGGACCTTTGCACCTGCTTATAAACTAAGCCCCTGGGCTGGCCAGGGTAATGCCTGGGTACATCCTGCCAGGTGTGCATAGTACACTCATACACACTTCCAATTTGGTAGCCACGGCAAACCCTGCCTATGAATTCCTTTACTCTTTTACTGAACCTGGGTGTGTCCATGGAACTCTTGGCCACCTAATTCTCCAGCTAGACTATCAGAGACGTTATACGAGAAGAAAATCCATTCATCATCCTGTCACCTTAGAAGGTATGTACAATTGAGACTTACGTGTGAGAGGCAAAGAGAACCCGGTGGAGGAGAAGCGAGCTGGGCGGGGAAAGTGCTGACCAGGAGTAGTGAGGAATGTGGGCTGACTGCACGGGAAGGTTTGTGAATGGGGAGCCGTGGGTGATGTGGCTAAGAAAGGAGGTAAGGAATTATCTGGATTCATATTTCGTTAGGCTGAGGAATTTGGTCTCTGTCTGCAGGGAGAGGGAGGATGGCGCAGCTGTGTGCGGGAAGCCATTCTGGCAGCGGCACGTGGGGCGGGCTGGGCGGGGAGGAGCTGGTAAACCAGCCAGACAACTGTCTCGGGCAACAAGTGATGAAGCCTGTGAGCGACTGCAGCACTTGGCGAAAACATCTGCTCAGCACTCGTCCCACCATCCCTCTCAGGGCTGTCACACAGCCTCCCAGCCCTGGGCCTGCAGCTTCATTGACAGCAGAGACTGTTTGCTGCCTCTCTTGGGGCCTCGGGGCTGACGTGGTTCTTAGCAGGTGTTCATTGTATATCTGTGAAGTTACTGAATAGGGCAGTGAAGAGGCAGGACAATGGGGGTACAGAGAACCGCACGGATTTCCAGGAGAGCATCCTGCTCGGCCAGTGCGGATCCCTGTTGGCATGAAGTGTGTGGGCGGTATGTGTGGGGAAGCAGATGCTTGTGCAGGGGCTGTGTGCATCTTGAGATGGTTGAGTTTGAGTTGCCATCACTCGTGTGTGTGTGTGGGGGGGGGGAGCGCCTCCAAGAGCTTTTCAAGTTTTTAGAGAGGTAAAAAGTAACAGACGGGAGACCTCAGTCTGTCCCATCCTGAGGTGCCTTAGGAAGCTTGTTAAAGTTTTTAGAGAGGTAGCTAACAGATGGGAGATCTCAGTCTCTCCCATCCTGAAGTGCCTCAGGAATTACGTTAAAGGCTCTCTTTAGGTTACAACTGACAAACTCCAAGTGAGTTTAGGAAAAAAAAAAAAAAAGGCTACATACTGGTTCATGAGATACCTTTCTGGATGATCATAATCAGAGATTCTAGCAATGTCAGGTTCTCTTCATTCTGGTGACGTCTGCTCCTCTCCACTCAATCAGCCTCATTCTTGCACCCGGCTTCCTGACAGGCAACACGGCTGCAAATTCCCATCAGAAATAAAAGTATCAGCCGGAAAGGAAGGGACAGAGATCCTTTTCTCCCAGGCTGAGGAGCCTATGGGAAGAGGCTGATCTGGTGTCTCCATGGCAATCAGGACTAAAAGACACTACCACCAAGCATCAAGCTCACTGGGACCCAAAGCAGGACATCTGATTTTGAGTTCATCTTTCTTTCATCTTAATCCACTTAGAGTGAATTTGACAAAGCTGCGGGGAGGGGGGAGGGAAGAAAGAAAGAACAGCGAGGCCCATCTTCCCCTATTAAAAATTTAAGCCGTCAGTAGTATAATAGCCATGCTGGTGGTGATGGGGAAATGTTTTGCCTCTAAATGGCCAGTGGCAGGATAAATTGTGGAAGCAACCTGTGAAAAACAGTTTACTTGGTCACGGGGATCAAGAGCTGGGAAAGCTTTCTTTACCTTTGACCTGATAATCTCAGCCTTGAGAAGCAATGGAGAGCCCCAAACTAAACCCAGCTAGTACTGTGTGCAAGAGAAGCATCTAAAACAATCTTCCTTGGGTGTTAAATAGAAACAAAAATAGAAGCTACAGTGGAAATAGAAGCAATGAAAAAGCAGCGGTTGCTTTTTATTTTAATATTATTATCACACAAGGTTGACATCACACACACACACACAAACCTAGAAAATAAAACACAAAAGAAGACATTCAGATGAAAATGGATGCATATGAAATGAAGCTCTGTCATAAATATCTGTGAATGAAAAAATAAAGCATTTGAATTCATAAAGCAAAAGCATTGACAGAAAATATAGGGAGAAATGGGCAGAAATACAATTAGTAGTAGAGAATTCATTTTTATTGTTTTTAGTGTTATATGTCAGTGCCCTTGATAGCAGGTACCCATGGAAACAGGAGGGGTCAGATGGAAAGCCACCCACCCAACCTGGTACGTGCTGGGAACCAAACCTGGATCCTCTGGAAGAGCAGTATGTGGTCTTAACTGCTGAGCCATCTCTCCAGCCCCAACAGTAGGTAATTTTAATTCAACTCTCTTAGCCAGTGATTAATCAATAAATCAGACAATAACAGAAAGCATAGATTATATGATTTATTAATTAGAAAGATAGATTGAATTAAAATATATCAAGCTCCAAATCTTGAAAATCAATAATATATTATTTTGGCAGGTACCCATAAACCACTTAAAAATGACCATACCAAAAAATCAAACAGCCCAGCCAGGCAGGGGTGGCGGTGCGCACTCAGGATGGTAAGTTCCAACACTCAGGAGGTAGAGACAGGAGG
The DNA here is from genome assembly GCA_963919715.1 of Microtus obscurus. Lineage (NCBI taxonomy): Eukaryota > Metazoa > Chordata > Mammalia > Rodentia > Cricetidae > Microtus > Microtus obscurus. Next base: position 8,388,432 of record CAWTZC010000170.1, on the reverse strand, counting down.
ATTTCTCTGAGTTTAAGGCCAGTCTGGTCTACAGGGTGAATTCAGGACAGTCAGAGCTACATGGAAAGACATTGTCTCAACTGATAGAATACTTTTCAGGCTTTTAAAAAGAGGAAACTTCTGACAGATGCAAGAATGACAGTTGAGGACATTGTGCTAAGTGAAACAAGCCCGTCACTAAAAAGCTTGTTATGTGAATCTGCTTTCATGAGTTCCTTTAAAAGAGTCAAATTCATAGAGACCAAAGTGAAATGATGGTTGCCAGGTGCCAGAGACAGGAAAAGCTTGATAGTTATATTTAATCAGTACTAAGTTTTCGTTCTGTAAGATGTAAAGATTTGGAAGCTTGGTTGAGCAACAAGGTGACTATATTAAGCACTACTACCAGTACACATGAAAATTACTGAGATGGTAAACTCTGTATTTGGTGGACTAGTTGGAGATGTGGCGCAGTTAGTAAGTGCTTGCCTACCATTTATGAAGCCCTGGGTTCAAACTGTGCATCCCTTATTCCTGACTGTCCAGAAGGAGCTGAGGCAGGAGCTTGCCAAACCTGGGCTACAGAGTGGATTCCAGGGTAACTTAGTGAGACCCCCATCTCAAAATGAAGTATTAAAAGGGAGAGTCAGCTGGAGAGAGGGCTCAGCAGTAGGAAAGTGTAAGCATTTGCAAAGTGCTGGGTGCTATCACCAGAAACAGCCCCCTATACATACACACACACACACACACACACACACACACACACACACACACACACGAGAGAAAAAGAAACTCCCAATTCTTTTTTTTAACTTTATTTAACTTTATTTCATGCACATTGGTAGAATGATAAACTCCCAATTCTTAAAGTACAAAAAGACTTTTGTAAACAAGAGATAATTCCCAAGGAAATAATCTAAATTACAAATCAGAGGATTTTTAGACCTTTTAAAATTATTATTGTTATTATAATTATTATTTTATTTGCTTGTTTTTTTAAGATAAGTTTTCTTAGTATAACCACCCTAGTGCTCCAGGAACAGACTCAGTAGACCAGGCTGGCCTCAGACTCACAGAGATCTATAGTGATATTTTGTATGTGATCTAACAAATAAAGCTTGCCTGAAGATCAGAGTACACTAAGCCACTAGTTAGCCAGAGAGGCCAGGCAGTGGTGGTGCGTACACACCTTTAATCCCAGCACTCCGGAGACAGAGGCAGATGGATCTTTGCAAAGTCAGTGTCACCCTGGGCTGCTTGAGATTGATCCAGTCTAAAAGAGAAACAGAGCCAGGTGGTAGTGGCTCACACCCTTAATCCCAGTACTTGGGAGTCACACACCTCAGCAACAGGGAGGTGGAGACAGGAGTGATATGGCTGGGCAGAGAGAGGAATAGAAGGCAAGAGGAGACAGGAGCTCAGATGTAGTCTGGAAATGCAGTGTAAGGGTGCAGTCTGGGGAGGCAGAATCGCCCCTTCAGTCTGAGGGTTAGGTAGAGGTAAAAGGTCTCTCTAGTGGCTGGCTGCACTGCTTCTCTGATCTGTCAGTTTTCATGCCCTAATATCTGACTCCAAGTTTTTATTTATTAAGACCAATTAGAATTAATACTATGGATGTCCACCTGCCTCTGCCTCCCAAGCACCCAGCTCACAATTATTGTTTCATATACCTGTATGCATGTGTATGTGGACATGAGTGTGGTGTGGACATGAGTGTGGCACACACAGAGCTTGGAGGACAACGTTGTAGAGTCAGTGCTCTCCTTGCACTGTGTGTTTCCTGGGGAATCGAACTCAATTCTTTAGACTTGGCAGCAAATGTGTCTACTTGATAAGCCATCTTGCCAGTCCAGGAATGGTCATTTCTACGCTACTTCCTATATCTTACATTATCTTCAGGTGTTGATTCATAGTGTCAGATTGACAGATTCTAAACATTGCAAAATCCAAGACTGGCATGTCAGCCACACACACACACACACACACACACACACACACACACATTTGCTTTCCTTCTTATATATGCTATGGCTTGCCCCCTGAGGGGCATGTGCAGGAATCTTCATTCCCAATCCTAGCTTATCGATGAGACTGTTGTCAGGGTTTCTGCAGTCATTAAGTCCCAAAGAAATCACACAGAGGTCTACATTAACTATAAACTGATTGGCCCATTAGCTCAGGCTTTTTATTAACTCTTATAACTTATATTAGCCCATTATTCTTGTCTATGTTAGCCATTTGGCTCAGTACCTTATTTGGCGAGGCAGTCACATCTTCTGTGGTCAGGACCGCAGAGGAATGGGCTTTCCTCTTCCCAGAATTCTCCTGTTCTCATTTACCCATCTCTATTTCCTGTCTGGTTGTCTCGCCTATACTTTCTTCCTGGCTACTGGCCAATCAGCATTTATTTAAAATATAATTGACAGAATACAGACCACTGTCCCTCACCATGAGACAGCAGAACCTTAACTAGATGGAGCCTGGTAGAACCTAATTAAGTCTAGCTGCAGGGAGGTGATGAATGCTGCAGAGAAGAATGCTTAAGTGATGGGACTAGATCAGTTCACTTGGGAGTAGAGCGCTATGCCCCCACACCCTGCACTCTGCTTGTACTGGGAATGGACCCAGAGCTCTGTGTGTGCTAGACCAGTATTCTACAACTAAGCACATCTCTAGCCATCGGTTTGTTTGAGACAAGGTCTTACTATGTAGCCAAGGCTAAACTTTGAACTTACATTCCTCCTGCTATAGCCTTCTGGTGCTTGGATACAGACCTGTGTCACCACGCCCCAACAAGAGTAAGCAAGACTGATCCCTTCTCTGAATCCCTGGTTCTTTCTTACTTTGGGGTGGGGGAGCTATTGTGCCTGGAACCCAGCTACATCACAGGCCCTGTCAATCTCTTTCATAGGTATTGCTCACCTCTTCCTCGTGCTCCCCCAGCTGCTGCGCATCCCTAAGGTACCATATGCCAGATGCCGTCTCCAGGCAGCAGAGCAGATGCTGGTGCCCTGCTCTTAAACCCCAAGAACTAAACAAACCATCTAGTTAACCTCAGCCGTGGGCGATTTGTTAGAGTAATACAGATTACACTAAGACAGACAAGCATGGATAGCAGACTGCATCAGGCCCTGGAGATTAAAAATAAAGGGAAGTAGGAGGTGGTTATTTCATCTCTCCTTTCAGGACGCAACAGCCTAAGGAAGACAGGGCCCTGAAGGTGTTCTCGGAGCAGGAGGGGGCAAGGGCAAGGAAGCTGGACTCTGGAGGTTGCCTTTAAGGAAAACCATTGCGCTAGACCCAAAGGGCAGAGAAGGGCTTCACAAGCAGAGCAAAGTCCTTCGAAGGGTAGGAGAGCTAACTTTGCAATGCCACCCGGAGCTGCTGAAATGGCTCAGCAGTTAGAGCACTCGCTGCTCTTTCAGAAGACCTGAGTTGGCTTCCCTGGCACCTATATATGTCTGGTTCACAGCTGCCTGCAACTCCAACTCCGCGGCTTCTGGCACCCTCTTCCGAATTGTACCGGCAGCTGCACTCAAGTGTGTGCACACCCACACACATATGCACGTTATTTAAAATAAATCCCAAAAAATAAAGCTGACAGTTTAACATTAAAAACCCTGCTCGACCCCACTAGCTTCAAGAGGTAGAGGGGGCCAACAGGTAGGTTCTTCTCGCCAGAGTCAGCCTTCCACCAAGGCTTCTGACCGTGGTTTCCGCTTCGTGATCGTAAGTAAATCGTTTCCCCTCTCTGAAGCGCAGTTTCATCATTTGAGAAATGGAACCAATAGTGACACCTGGATTTTTTTTTAAATGTTATTGTTTTTGTTTTTAAATCAAGTGAAATGGTGTGTGTTAAGAGTTTAAAGTTTAGAGCTTTGGGGTAGTGTGAAGACACACATCTGTAATCCTAGCACTTGGGAAGTGGCCAGAGAGAACCAAGAGTCAAAGCCAGGGAGGGAGGGATGGCTCAGCAGCTAAAATCACTGGCTACTCTCCCCGAGGGCCCAGGTCAGGTTTCCCTCATCCACATGGTGGCTTACAACCCCGTGTAACTCTGGTTCCAGGGAATCTGACCCCCTTTTCTGAACTCTGCAGGATTGCTTGTATTTGGTGCATAGACATTCATGCAGACATTCATACCCATAAAAATAAATAAAATATTTAAAAATTGTTTTGCTATTTTGATTTTTAAGACAGGGTTTCTCTGTGTAGCCCTGGCTGTCCTGGAACTCGCTCTGTTGACCAGGCTGGCCTAGAACTCAAAAGATCTGCCTGCCTCTGCCCCCTGAGTGCTGGGATAAAGTCATATGCCACTCTGCCTGGTCAAAAAAAAAATTAAGAGAGTTCAAAGCATTGCCTACATAGCAAGTTCTAAGACAGAGGCTACATGAGGTCCTGTCTCAAAAAAATAAAGTAAAATAAATTATTCTAGAGTTATGTGTCTATTCGGAGTATCTGAGCAGTAACAGCTTGGACTTTGGGTGCAGTAGAGAAAGGGCCTGGGGATTAGAGAAAGAAAATGCAATTAAGAAGTAGCCTTTGGGGCCAATGTGGCTGCTCACAAAGCTAGGTGCTGTTTCCCTAGAGGTGGTGCCTGGTGGCAGGAACACAGCAAGGATTTAGCTTCTCCTGAGAGTTCTCTGTAAGCTTCCCACTCTGCAATCATTGTTCAGAGCTTTTCCCCTGAGGAGCACTGAGGACGCCGGAGTCCCTGAGTGAGCGGTAAGGGAACAGAAATTAGAAGCTGGCTCAGTTAGAGTTCAGCTTCTCAGTTCTTGCCTTTGAAGCTTTTCTGGAGCTCTGAGAATTGAGTCATACTTTAAAAGCCCACACATGAAAACCTCGCCATTAGGAACAAAATTCATTTGGAGCCCAGTCATGGCTGACGTTAGAATAAATTCCAGATGGCTTCAAGATTTGCATGTAAAACATGAAACCATGAAAATATAAAAGGACATAGGTGGATGTTTATAGTTCTGGCAGGAGGGAGGACTATGAAAGAGTCTGTGAGAGGGGGGTTCTAAGTTTAGCTCCAAAGATAAAGAAAGAAAGAATGAGAGCAGCTGAGGAAAGAAGACCGCAGCGAAGAAGATTAAGGCAGACCACTGAGGTCCGAGTTAACAGGCTCAAGGAGGAGGGCTTTGGGCCATTCCCTGGAAGGCAATCACCCTCTCCTTCCTCCTCCTGTGCTAGGCTGCTTAGTCAGTCCCATGAGTATCCCAAGCAACAGGTACTCCCACTCAATAGGAGAATTGTCATACCCAAGACCAGGCCCTCTTTTATCTAAGACTCTCTCTCTCTCTCCATATATATGTTTGTGTACAAACATGTGTGTATGTATGAATTTATATGTACATACATACATATATCCCATCAGCACATTCTATTCCTCCTGAAAGTTTCCTATATGGAGGATCAATAAACAGAATAAGAGTGCACAATTAAAAGTCAAAGGGAGTGGGCTGGAGAGATGGCTCAGTGAATAAAAGCACTGGCTGCTCTTCCACAGACCCAGATTCAACCTCCAGCACCCACATGCTGATGCACAAACCATCTGTAACTCTAGTTCAGGGATCCAGCACCCTTCTGCAGCCTGTGCAGGCACAAGTCATACAAGTAGTGGACAGAAAGACATACAGGCCAAGCAAAATACCCGCAAGCACAGAATTTAAAAAAAAAAAAAATTTTTTTTTTTTTTTTTGTAAGCCAGGCATGACAGCACCATGCTTTTAGTCCTAGCACTTTCAGAGGCAGACAGATCTCTCCAAGTTCAAGGCCAGCCTGGTCTACACAGGGAGTTTCAGGCCAGCCAAGGCTACATAGTGAGACCTTGTCTCAGAAAAACCCCTTAAATTGAAAGATGAGCAGGCTAATGTGTAGATTAAGGCCTACCTTGTAATAGAGTTGCCTGCCCAGCACCACACCACTTCCCAACATGCTTTGTCTAGAAGTACGAAGTAAATTACTGAGTAGAATCAACCTTATGAAGCAAAGTCATGAGAATCTGCTGTGAGAGACAGAACACGCCATCCCCAGATATGTCATTTTGGCACAGTGGTCATTTCTACCTAAAGTCAACGGAGGAGAAACAAACACAAATCTTGGTCCTCCCACTTGCCCAGAGTCAGGCCACGGGTTCATAAAGACAAAAATAGCTTCCTTCCCTCTTGGCCAGAGAGGACAAAGATTAACACTGAAGGCAGCTTTGGAGGAAGACACACAGCCAGCTTCCGGGCCGGGCCCACTGACTGGCTTTACCAGCGTCCTCAGAGTTCCTTGCCTTCTCTTCCTTCGCCTCCTTCCTCCTTTCTCCCCCATATCCTCAGGCTTTACTTGGAGAAGGAATTTAGCTGAGCTCCAAGCCAGACTTCTGCAGAGTAGACAACATCCTTTGCTTTCTCCTCGCTGGGAGAAACCGCGGCAAAGGCTTCCCTTCAGGAATGTGCCTGCTTTTGGGTTTTTGGCCTCGAGAATGCTGTTGCTTAAACCACACCAGATCTAACCTCGGAAAAGGACAAAGGCGCACGAGCTCTTGTCAGCAGTGGTGACGTGGTGTCAGCACTTGGCTAGACTTGTGTGCGGCCCTGGTTCCACTGCTTTCAATTTATAATCCCGGAGGATCTCCCCCCTCTTCCTCCCCATCTGAACCTCCATTTCCTGGTCAGTGAAATGGGAACATACTTGCCTGGCCCTCGGGATAGTTCTGCGGCTAGAAGCCTAAAGCGGTGAGGCAGTGTTCTGAGGCTGTTAGTTCTAACCGAAATGTCAGAATGCGAATTCCTTCCAGCCCAGAAGACAACGCGGTTTTGTAAAGGGCCTAGCATACACCACAGGGGAATGGAAAGGACTCTGGCTAGACAAACGTGCTTGAGAGACAGACGTATTTCTGGTTCACCAGCTTGTGTCTCTAAGCAAAAAATAAGGCTAATTAGATCAAAGCAATTCTTGAAGTTGATGTAAAATTAGATTGTTTTTTCCTCTGTTGTGGGTCGAATTTTGTCCACATACACACACACACACACAAAAAAAAAAAAAACCTTTTAAAATAAAAGACGTGTTGAGCTCCTACCTCACAAAACCTCAGCCAGGGACTTTATTTGGAAAGAAGATGTAATTACTTTTAAGTTGGACTGTGATCACATTGGAGTGTTCTAACCATGAATATATACACACAATACACACACACACATACACACACATGCACACACACACAGAGGCCATGTGACAATGGAAGTAGAAATTGGAAAGATGGCCTCCAGCCAAGCAATGTCAAGGATTGGGTGTCCAGGAGCTAGAGAGGCACGGGAAATAGATTTTTCTCTCTAAGAGGGGCCAACCCTGCTGATATTTTCTCTTTAACATTCTGTGTCCCTCATTAGCTTACTCCGCAGAATTTAACAACCGATTCTGTAAATGTATCTCAGAGTGTGCATGGAGTTATTCCCTCACGCTTCAGCCCTACAATGGCAGCAGGATTTAGCATCCCTCATTCTCAGCACTTCTCCCTACAAGCAGCTTCGTCTTTCTGGTTCCTTCCTCGGGGATGTCTTCTTCCTCCCACACCAGACACAGAGTCCCCAGGACTTTGACCTTTGCTTCTATTGGTCTGTATGTCCCTTTTTAGAGTTAGGAAAGGCGTGTCCATTCATTAAAAGACCTGCATTGGATTCTACTTCAGCCTTCCTTTAACAGCTACAAGAGCAGGGAAGCTTCTTTTCTGACCCAGTTTTACGTTACAGTCTATCCTGAGAAGGGGGTTCCATGTCTCATGCAGCCCAGGACCGAGCCAAACCCTGGAAGGGTCCCTGCTGACACGTATTTATGATTTAATAAATAAAGCTTGCCTAAAGATCAGAAGGGCAAAGCTAAGCCACTAGGGGTCAGGCAGGGGTGGCACACACCTTTAATCCCAGGACTTGGGAGAGAGAGGCAGATGGATCTCTGTGACTTCAAGGCTACCCTGGGCTACGCAGACCAAAGCAGAAACAAATCCAGGGGGTGGTGCCTCATACCTTTAACCCCAGCACTAGGGAGTCAGACACCATTATCCCAGCCCTAGAGGGAATATCAAATGAGAAGAGAGAGAGGCTTAGTCTGCTTAGTCTGTAGTCACCCAGCCTTGATAGAGGTAAGGCTTCTCTAGAGGCTTGGCTGCTTTGCTTTTCTGGTTTTTTTTTTTTTTTTTTTAACAGTAATATTCTGGGGATTTTATTTTATTTTTTTCAATATTTATTTATTTATTACGTATACAATATTCTGTCTGTGTATGTCTGCAGACCAGAAGAGGGCAGCAGACCTCATTACAGATGGTTGTGGACCACCATGTGGTTGCCGGGAAGTGAACTCATGACCTTTGGAAGAGCAGGCAATGCTCTTAACCACTGAGCCACCTCTCCAGCCCCCGCTTTTCTGGTTTTTTAATTGAACCCCAATATCTGATTCTGGGTTTGTTTTTTTTTAAATTCAAGCTACAGATACTTTAAAAAAAATATTTTATTTTTAATTTATGTGAATCGGTCTGTTTGTGTTCCTGGTATATTCCTGGTAATGGTAGAGACTAGAAAAGGGAATTAAGTCCTCTAGAACTGGAGTTACAGATAGTTATGAGCCACCACATGGGTGCTGGGAGCAGAAGCCAGGTCCTCTAGAAGAGCAATGGGCACCTTAACCAATAAGCCATTTCTCCAGACCCCTACCCCCGTATCTTGATTTCAGGCTACTAGCCTCCAAAGGTGACAAAATAAGTTTTTATCTTTTGAGACAGGATCTCACTCTGTAGCCCAGGCTGGTCTGGAACTCACTCTGTAGAGCAGACTAGCTTGAAACTCGAGGCAATCCTCCTGCCCCAGCTTCCTAAGGCTGAGATTGCAGGTGCGAGTCACATGCCCAGCTCATACACTACCTCACAACAATACATGTTAGTCATCGGGTGAGAAGAAGGGAAAGAAGGGTGGCATGTTAGAGAAAAGGAGAGGAGGACAAAAATAAGGCCCAGAAGCTGGGTGGGGTAGCAGCACTTAGGCTTGGGGCAAGAGGAGGTCAAGGTCACCCTCAGCTACTTCGTGAGTTCAAGACCAGCCTGGGTTACCTGAGAGCCTAGGGGTAGGGGATAGACACTCAGGAGGGAAGTGGGGTACCGCACTAATCCCAGCACTCAGAGGGCAGAGGCAGGAGGATCACTATAAATTCAAGACTAGCTTAATTTACATTGCAGATTTCCGGGGCTGCATAGCCATACCTCAAAGACATTTTCTTAAAAGAGGTTCAGATATCTTGGGGGACAGGCAAATGTGGTACTAGTCATCAAACCAGGAAAGACCAGAAAAGGAAGAAAAGGAAAGAAAAAAGGAAAAAGCTGATCTGGTCTTGGACAGAGAGAGTATGAGGTACTTACAGGCAGAAGTAACCAACGGAACATTTCCACAGTATTCTAAGAACCTTGGTTACAGGAGGAACAACTGTTTCAGGAAAACAGAAGCTCTTGGAAGTTGTTATGGCCCAATCTCTAAAAGACAGGGCCTGGGGCAAGGATTAAACACCTGTGAGTTCAGAGAAGTGGACCCTGACCACGGGAAACAATGCAAAATGCCCAGAGGAGCCCGAGGCGGTTGGCAGCGGCTAGCTGGCCTCTGAACGCTCCAGTCGTGCGTTTGCATAACTGACTGTTCTGCAAGCCCCTTACCATCTGTACTTGGTCCTGGGTCATTTACAAAGAACACAGATTGATTTCTCATAGTCCCAGAGTCTGGGAAGGCCAAGAGTCTCGAATCTGATGGGGGCAGAGGGCAGAAAGGCCCGAGAACTGTGAGAAAGCCAGGGATCAACGGACAGCCTCAGGGCCCACGGTAGCAACACCTATCCAAGCATGACAAGCACTCCCTGCTAGGCGGACGGCTCAGTGCCTGGCGTTTTCCATCAATCTTCTAGCACATGCATTCAAACCAACCCCAAAGAAGAACGCAAAGGCTGCCTGCTTCAGTGTAAGGGCTAAGAGAGCAGTTCCGGCCCCTACCCAGGGTCCCAGCGGTGAAATGCTTCTCAGGAGGAAAGGGGGTGGAGAGGGATCTCTATAATAACTTCCCACACCTGGGCACACAGTCTTCATTTTGTGTGCTCTTTATTCTTGTGCTGTTACAAATTCCCACTCCTTAACAACTTGTTAGTAATAATAATAATAAAAAAAAACTACAAGGAAAATTCTCAGGGACACAGGCTTTCTTTAAAGATACATAGCAAAGCCCGGTGGGGGTGGGGGTGGTGGTGCACACCTTTAATCCCAGCACTCGGGATGCAGAGGCAGGAGGATCTCTGTGAGTTCGAGGCCAGCCTGGTCTACAAGAGCTAGTTCCAGGACAGGCTCCAAAGCTACAGAGAAACCCTGTCTCTAAAAAAAAAAAAACAAAATGAGACATAGCAAAACTTAATCAGCTAGTTTCTAGCTAACCTCAACTGCAGCTGTGGGGACCATCTCTTAAAGGGGCAGCCACAGGTTACAAAAGGGAGAAGCTAAACCATTGAGAGACCTGAGGAAAAGGCAAAGAATAGTGTGTTCGTTTACTTTTCTTAAGTGTGATTCATAATATCTGGGCATGGTTAGTCAAAAAAAAAAAAAAAAACAGACTTTTTTATTGCCTGAATCTCAGGACCTAAACAAAAACAGCCTAGTACACCGAAAGTATACAAAGTGTTCCTTGCTATTTTGAATCAGACAGGGACGTGGCAATGAAGGAGACATAGGTGCTATTGATCTCTTGATATAACAGGGCCAGACACCTACAATTCTACTCTGTGGAAGTTCCTCCTATTATCACTCCACAGGGCCAATTTGCCTGTTAGTTGGGCTATAGATAGAGAAGAGGTTTCAGAGTTTCTCATTGTAAAATGGGACAAAGACCGGACTATAAGATCTTGGTTTATATGCCAGAAAATACAGGAAGAGGTCATCCCACT